>OX369272.1:17157269-17791795 GCA_947284805.1 Coleophora flavipennella | reverse complement strand
TACGACTTCAGCAACATTCCGTCCGTCACACACAGTCACAACGTCGGAACTATTACGACTTCAGCAACGTTCCGTCCGTCACACACAGTCACAACGTCGGAACTATTACGACTTCAGCAACGTTCCGTCCGTCACACACAGTCACAACGTCGGAACTATTACGACTTCAGCAACATTCCGTCCGTCACACACAGTCACAACGTCGGAACTATTACGACTTCAGCAACATTCCGTCCGTCACACACAGTCACAACGTCGGAACTATTACGACTTCAGCAACATTCCGTCCGTCACACACAGTCACAACGTCGGAACTATTACGACTTCAGCAACATTCCGTCCGTCACACACAGTCACAACGTCGGAACTATTACGACTTCAGCAACATTCCGTCCGTCACACACAGTCACAACGTCGGAACTATTACGACTTCAGCAACATTCCGTCCGTCACACACAGTCACAACGTCGGAACTATTACGACTTCAGCAACATTCCGTCCGTCACACACAGTCACAACGTCGGAACTATTACGACTTCAGCAACATTCCGTCCGTCACACACAGTCACAACGTCGGAACTATTACGACTTCAGCAACATTCCGTCCGTCACACACAGTCACAACGTCGGAACTATTACGACTTCAGCAACATTCCGTCCGTCACACACAGTCACAACGTCGGAACTATTACGACTTCAGCAACATTCCGTCCGTCACACACAGTCACAACGTCGGAACTATTACGACTTCAGCAACATTCCGTCCGTCACACACAGTCACAACGTCGGAACTATTACGACTTCAGCAACATTCCGTCCGTCACACACAGTCACAACGTCGGAACTATTACGACTTCAGCAACATTCCGTCCGTCACACACAGTCACAACGTCGGAACTATTACGACTTCAGCAACATTCCGTCCGTCACACACAGTCACAACGTCGGAACTATTACGAGTTCAGCAACATTCCGTCCGTCACACACAGTCACAACGTCGGAACTATTACGAGTTCAGCAACATTCCGTCCGTCACACACAGTCACAACGTCGGAACTATTACGACTTCAGCAACATTCCGTCCGTCACACACAGTCACAACGTCGGAACTATTACGACTTCAGCAACATTCCGTCCGTCACACACAGTCACAACGTCGGAACTATTACGACTTCAGCAACATTCCGTCCGTCACACACAGTCACAACGTCGGAACTATTACGACTTCAGCAACATTCCGTCCGTCACACACAGTCACAACGTCGGAACTATTACGACTTCAGCAACATTCCGTCCGTCACACACAGTCACAACGTCGGAACTATTACGACTTCAGCAACATTCCGTCCGTCACACACAGTCACAACGTCGGAACTATTACGACTTCAGCAACATTCCGTCCGTCACACACAGTCACAACGTCGGAACTATTACGACTTCAGCAACATTCCGTCCGTCACACACAGTCACAACGTCGGAACTATTACGACTTCAGCAACATTCCGTCCGTCACACACAGTCACAACGTCGGAACTATTACGACTTCAGCAACATTCCGTCCGTCACACACAGTCACAACGTCGGAACTATTACGACTTCAGCAACATTCCGTCCGTCACACACAGTCACAACGTCGGAACTATTACGACTTCAGCAACATTCCGTCCGTCACACACAGTCACAACGTCGGAACTATTACGACTTCAGCAACATTCCGTCCGTCACACACAGTCACAACGTCGGAACTATTACGACTTCAGCAACATTCCGTCCGTCACACACAGTCACAACGTCGGAACTATTACGACTTCAGCAACATTCCGTCCGTCACACACAGTCACAACGTCGGAACTATTACGACTTCAGCAACATTCCGTCCGTCACACACAGTCACAACGTCGGAACTATTACGACTTCAGCAACATTCCGTCCGTCACACACAGTCACAACGTCGGAACTATTACGACTTCAGCAACATTCCGTCCGTCACACACAGTCACAACGTCGGAACTATTACGACTTCAGCAACATTCCGTCCGTCACACACAGTCACAACGTCGGAACTATTACGACTTCAGCAACATTCCGTCCGTCACACACAGTCACAACGTCGGAACTATTACGACTTCAGCAACATTCCGTCCGTCACACACAGTCACAACGTCGGAACTATTACGACTTCAGCAACATTCCGTCCGTCACACACAGTCACAACGTCGGAACTATTACGACTTCAGCAACATTCCGTCCGTCACACACAGTCACAACGTCGGAACTATTACGACTTCAGCAACATTCCGTCCGTCACACACAGTCACAACGTCGGAACTATTACGACTTCAGCAACATTCCGTCCGTCACACACAGTCACAACGTCGGAACTATTACGACTTCAGCAACATTCCGTCCGTCACACACAGTCACAACGTCGGAACTATTACGACTTCAGCAACATTCCGTCCGTCACACACAGTCACAACGTCGGAACTATTACGACTTCAGCAACATTCCGTCCGTCACACACAGTCACAACGTCGGAACTATTACGACTTCAGCAACATTCCGTCCGTCACACACAGTCACAACGTCGGAACTATTACGACTTCAGCAACATTCCGTCCGTCACACACAGTCACAACGTCGGAACTATTACGACTTCAGCAACATTCCGTCCGTCACACACAGTCACAACGTCGGAACTATTACGACTTCAGCAACATTCCGTCCGTCACACACAGTCACAACGTCGGAACTATTACGACTTCAGCAACATTCCGTCCGTCACACACAGTCACAACGTCGGAACTATTACGACTTCAGCAACATTCCGTCCGTCACACACAGTCACAACGTCGGAACTATTACGACTTCAGCAACATTCCGTCCGTCACACACAGTCACAACGTCGGAACTATTACGACTTCAGCAACATTCCGTCCGTCACACACAGTCACAACGTCGGAACTATTACGACTTCAGCAACATTCCGTCCGTCACACACAGTCACAACGTCGGAACTATTACGACTTCAGCAACATTCCGTCCGTCACACACAGTCACAACGTCGGAACTATTACGACTTCAGCAACATTCCGTCCGTCACACACAGTCACAACGTCGGAACTATTACGACTTCAGCAACATTCCGTCCGTCACACACAGTCACAACGTCGGAACTATTACGACTTCAGCAACATTCCGTCCGTCACACACAGTCACAACGTCGGAACTATTACGACTTCAGCAACATTCCGTCCGTCACACACAGTCACAACGTCGGAACTATTACGACTTCAGCAACATTCCGTCCGTCACACACAGTCACAACGTCGGAACTATTACGACTTCAGCAACATTCCGTCCGTCACACACAGTCACAACGTCGGAACTATTACGACTTCAGCAACATTCCGTCCGTCACACACAGTCACAACGTCGGAACTATTACGACTTCAGCAACATTCCGTCCGTCACACACAGTCACAACGTCGGAACTATTACGACTTCAGCAACATTCCGTCCGTCACACACAGTCACAACGTCGGAACTATTACGACTTCAGCAACATTCCGTCCGTCACACACAGTCACAACGTCGGAACTATTACGACTTCAGCAACATTCCGTCCGTCACACACAGTCACAACGTCGGAACTATTACGACTTCAGCAACATTCCGTCCGTCACACACAGTCACAACGTCGGAACTATTACGACTTCAGCAACATTCCGTCCGTCACACACAGTCACAACGTCGGAACTATTACGACTTCAGCAACATTCCGTCCGTCACACACAGTCACAACGTCGGAACTATTACGACTTCAGCAACATTCCGTCCGTCACACACAGTCACAACGTCGGAACTATTACGACTTCAGCAACATTCCGTCCGTCACACACAGTCACAACGTCGGAACTATTACGACTTCAGCAACATTCCGTCCGTCACACACAGTCACAACGTCGGAACTATTACGACTTCAGCAACATTCCGTCCGTCACACACAGTCACAACGTCGGAACTATTACGACTTCAGCAACATTCCGTCCGTCACACACAGTCACAACGTCGGAACTATTACGACTTCAGCAACATTCCGTCCGTCACACACAGTCACAACGTCGGAACTATTACGACTTCAGCAACATTCCGTCCGTCACACACAGTCACAACGTCGGAACTATTACGACTTCAGCAACATTCCGTCCGTCACACACAGTCACAACGTCGGAACTATTACGACTTCAGCAACATTCCGTCCGTCACACACAGTCACAACGTCGGAACTATTACGACTTCAGCAACATTCCGTCCGTCACACACAGTCACAACGTCGGAACTATTACGACTTCAGCAACATTCCGTCCGTCACACACAGTCACAACGTCGGAACTATTACGACTTCAGCAACATTCCGTCCGTCACACACAGTCACAACGTCGGAACTATTACGACTTCAGCAACATTCCGTCCGTCACACACAGTCACAACGTCGGAACTATTACGACTTCAGCAACATTCCGTCCGTCACACACAGTCACAACGTCGGAACTATTACGACTTCAGCAACATTCCGTCCGTCACACACAGTCACAACGTCGGAACTATTACGACTTCAGCAACATTCCGTCCGTCACACACAGTCACAACGTCGGAACTATTACGACTTCAGCAACATTCCGTCCGTCACACACAGTCACAACGTCGGAACTATTACGACTTCAGCAACATTCCGTCCGTCACACACAGTCACAACGTCGGAACTATTACGACTTCAGCAACATTCCGTCCGTCACACACAGTCACAACGTCGGAACTATTACGACTTCAGCAACATTCCGTCCGTCACACACAGTCACAACGTCGGAACTATTACGACTTCAGCAACATTCCGTCCGTCACACACAGTCACAACGTCGGAACTATTACGACTTCAGCAACATTCCGTCCGTCACACACAGTCACAACGTCGGAACTATTACGACTTCAGCAACATTCCGTCCGTCACACACAGTCACAACGTCGGAACTATTACGACTTCAGCAACATTCCGTCCGTCACACACAGTCACAACGTCGGAACTATTACGACTTCAGCAACATTCCGTCCGTCACACACAGTCACAACGTCGGAACTATTACGACTTCAGCAACATTCCGTCCGTCACACACAGTCACAACGTCGGAACTATTACGACTTCAGCAACATTCCGTCCGTCACACACAGTCACAACGTCGGAACTATTACGACTTCAGCAACATTCCGTCCGTCACACACAGTCACAACGTCGGAACTATTACGACTTCAGCAACATTCCGTCCGTCACACACAGTCACAACGTCGGAACTATTACGACTTCAGCAACATTCCGTCCGTCACACACAGTCACAACGTCGGAACTATTACGACTTCAGCAACATTCCGTCCGTCACACACAGTCACAACGTCGGAACTATTACGACTTCAGCAACATTCCGTCCGTCACACACAGTCACAACGTCGGAACTATTACGACTTCAGCAACATTCCGTCCGTCACACACAGTCACAACGTCGGAACTATTACGACTTCAGCAACATTCCGTCCGTCACACACAGTCACAACGTCGGAACTATTACGACTTCAGCAACATTCCGTCCGTCACACACAGTCACAACGTCGGAACTATTACGACTTCAGCAACATTCCGTCCGTCACACACAGTCACAACGTCGGAACTATTACGACTTCAGCAACATTCCGTCCGTCACACACAGTCACAACGTCGGAACTATTACGACTTCAGCAACATTCCGTCCGTCACACACAGTCACAACGTCGGAACTTTTACATTTTTGAACCGAATTTAATTAAAATTGGTACAAAAATAGTTTAAGGCGGTTCGATTAGCACACTAGCGCCGGCGCCGCCAATATAAATAAATAATTTACTCATTTTCATGGACTTTAAGGTACATCATTGAGTATTTTGCGCACACACAGGGGTACAAGGTGTTTCTTAATTGTTGTATATTTTTACCTATTAAGTTATGTTTGTCGATATTGTCAAAAGTGGCCACTTTCAGCTGTTTTTTTTTTATAATAAAAAATTTGAGTGCGTTTGACTGCAACTCACCTGATGGTAAGTGATGATGCAGTCGAGGATGGTACACGCAAACTCAAATAATGCCTATTCACTCTTGCCTTGAAGATCCCCAAATTATAGGAATCGGGAAACACTGACGCAGGCAAGGAGTTCCACTCCTGCACTGTACGCATAATAAATGAAGAAGCGTCA
This sequence comes from Coleophora flavipennella, assembly GCA_947284805.1. Classification (NCBI taxonomy): domain Eukaryota; kingdom Metazoa; phylum Arthropoda; class Insecta; order Lepidoptera; family Coleophoridae; genus Coleophora; species Coleophora flavipennella. The sequence continues at coordinate 17,785,516 of OX369272.1, read as the reverse complement.
CGATTCGTGGGAAAAGGTGAAACATCAACAAAAAAAAAAGTTGGAAAAAATAACTTGTTGCTAATATTTACAGTTACAAAATAACAATTAAACAACAGTTGTTGCCCCCTACACGCGTAAAATACTCCATTATTTCCATTAGGTAGACTCCATAAGAATGAGTAAATTATTTATTTCTATTGGCGGCGCTAGTGTGCTGATGGAACCGCCTATTTTTTTGAATAATAAAAAAAAACATAATTTTATTTTTAGGGGTATCTCCCATAACTGTTTTATAATAATATAATATAATTCATTTATTGTCAGACTAAAAATCCATAAAGAACAAAATTCAAACATCACATTTACTTAAAAGAATATAAAAAATAATATAAAGATCACATTCATTCCATAATCAATTAGGATTTGAGTGGAGCCCCTTCATTTTCACTTTCTATTATTTGTTGGTAAAGGCCCTGTGTTATTATTATACATACATATTCTGTGAAAATTTCAGCCAGCTACCTATTACTGTTCCAAAGATACAGCCTACAGGTCGGACAGACAGACGGACAGCGTAGACTTAGTAATCCTCCCGTCCATGTCCATCTCCCTTCGTGTTGTTACAATGTAAGTATTCTGGGCTCACCTTAGCACAGATGAGATACTAGTTACTTCGTAAGCCTTAGTCTAGTTAGCTCTATCTAGTGAGTGACCCACTCTACCTATACAAGTAGATGGTGCCTACACAAGTAACCAGTATCTCATCTGTGCCTATGGGACTGTCTCGATGTTCCCACGAACGCAATAAATTGCTATAGACATACAAGATTTACCTGCGGTTTTTCTCGACTAATCGGTCAGTTTCGTAACACATTGTTCTGTACGCTTGTTCCTATGTGCACGTACCTATGTGTAAAGCCATGGAGTAGAAACTGTTGTGTGTTTTTGCGCCGATTACCACAATTGCTCATGTTGTATTGTCCCCCGCGGCGGCCCAGAGAAACTCTCATATCAATGGTATTAGTATCTTTGTCCCACCATTTTTGTTTTACCATGGTCCACGATTTTACCTCATTTATAAATTAGTACATAATTGATATGGAAGGAAGCTCAGCGCTTCGAACTACAAAGGTTAATAGGTATTTATAATACTAGCTTTTGAGTGAGAGTGCGTGAGTAGTGCGCGAGCCGCAAGCGGTTTGCGAGCGTGAAAATGAGTTTTCCTCAGAGCCCTCGGGAACTATGTCAGAATATGCTAATTAGTAATGTTAGAACATTCAAGATTTAGGTACATGTTACAGTATCGGCATACCTAAATATAACTAGATTAGTATTACAGTTGTAACGTGATTCTGTGAACTCTGTTTTGTTATTCGGTACATTTGAGTGGGCTTTGTACAGACGTACAGAGCTGGCACAACGAGCTATTGTTTTATTAGTGTTAACACATATTCGTAAGACGATGTTACCCATGAGTTTATGTCTGGATTTAGTCGGTTGTTTATAGTTCAAATAAATGTAAGTGGACATATTTGTTTGAGAGCTTGTGGCGAGCACACACATACCAGATCGCATTCAGCACATTTTATAAGAGTGTTTGTAATACAATAAAGTAAAAGTTATTAAGTGACTGGTTATTTTATTAGTAAATTATGTCATTTACCACCTATTTAACCATCTCTGTGTAAAAAATCACAACAATTCATTGTTTCTTTCCGATGTTAAAGAAATTGACCAAAAACAGAGTAATTTTTTCAGTTCCTTCAGGAACTGCATCGACTATGCTATTTTCACAGGATAAAAAGTAGCCTACGTCCTTCCTAGTGACACAGGCTACCTGTATGCCAAATTTTATCAGGATTGGTCGAGGTGTTGAATCGTGAAAAGGTAACAAACAAACACATTTTCACATTTATAATATTAGTAAGGAAACATACGAGTAGATAGAATGTTACAGAGCGTAAAATGAACTCAGGAAGCCGAAAAGGTTGTTGGTTGTAGCACAGATTACTAAATAGTTACTTCGTAACAGATACATCACTCCCATACAAAAGCTTAAATACCTACGCTATATTAGCCTACAAAATCTTAATAATAATACTAGCTGTTTGAAGCGAGAAGAAATGTGCCATAACTACGTGTTATAAATATATATTTGATCTGTGTTTTAGGATTGTTAAGTAATTAGTAGATCACCTACCTTCTGAACCATTGCATGGTCAGTAGGCGGGCCTCACTCAGTTTGCCCAATGAGGTTAAAGTTAAAATTATAAGAGGCGGGTAAAACCCGCCACTTCTACAGGCTGTCTATTGACTGCTCGGCTGCGTAGGGCATTCCTAATTTTAATCACGCGAGAGACGCACGTATCATTGTAATTCTGTAAAATAAACACATTCGTACTCTGTGAACATATATTTTCAATTTATCACGCCCATCCGTCTGAGATTAGTAACACCTCAGAAGTGGGATAATAAACAAAAAATTCAAGATGCTTGGCCCCTATATTCATGGATTAGGGAAAAGAAATAAAGACGACAGCGACGAGTACGTACCTGTACCAATGAAAAGAATTCGAGAAGAGTATGCCGCAGAGGAAGAGCCTGTAGCCACTGTGGCCAGACAGCAACGTAGAGCTACGCATCAGGATGCCGAGGTCATTCCCAAATTCGATCCGGCGCTCAAGACGAATGTTACCACTTGGCTTCACAAGATCGACCAGTTGGGTGATCTCTATGACTGGAATGACAGAGATCGCACATTTATCATGCAAATCCGCTTTCGGGGAACAGCGCGAGTCTAGTACGATGACCTCGAGGATTATAGTGCCACTTGGGACGCCTGGAAGGAGAGGTTAAAGGAGGCTTTTCCACGCTCTACCGACTATGTAGACGTACTTCAAGAGATGCTGTTGAGAGTTAAGCAAGAGAGGGAGACAATGTCCCATTACTATCATTAGAAAAATTCCTTAACGAAAAAATGTAAAATTGGAGACGAGGCAGCCTTGTCGTGCCTGATTCGAGGACTTCCAGAGGAATTGAGAGCCAACGCTAAAGCATATAATGCGAAAAATTCTGAAACGCTCTACTACGGGTTTCTCTCGGGACTCGAAAACTATCGTAAGGTTGAAGCGAGAACAAATGAAGCGAAGGCGAGAACTCAACGTAGTGACTGGCAACGTGTTCGGGAGTCGGCGGCAACGTCAAGGATGGCTGCGTCCACCCAGAGGATCTGCTACAACTGCCGCAGACCGGGACACACGGCGCAGACCTGCCGTGCTGAGAATGGTCGTAACTGCAGACGTCTAGGACACTCCGAGGCAACGTGCTGGCTGTCACCGAGATCGTCGAAAGCACCTATGCAGGTACAACACATATATTTTACATCATATGAGCTTCTTACAGACCTCTATAAAAAGCGCGTTAAGATCGGCCAAATTTCAGCCTTGGCATACATTGACACCGGTAGTAAAATTAACATCGTCACATTTAAGAAATTCCGCGAATTAGAAGTACCCCTTACCCCTTCTAATATTATCATGACGGGCTTTGGTGGCATGAAAACTCCATCTCAGGGTAGATTTGACCTAAAGCTGCATGTTGACAACCTTTACATTAGTAGCTGTGCGGAAGTTGCTGACGTAGACCTAGGGGAGATAGATTTGATTATTGGTCAACCAATAATAAACCAGCCCGGCGTAAGTTTGCTGACAACCGAAGGGACAGCCAATTTAAAAAAAACTCGTGACATAATTGACCCCTTCCGCGAATTGTTGTTAGACGGGAATGATAAACAGACAAAAGTCCCAATATACTCAAAAGAAAATATAAAAATGGCACCCGGCTCCAATACGACTATCCCCATACTTATAAAAAACGAGGTAGGCGACGGAGACGTTTTAGTAACGCGCCATGTGCTTGTTGTACGCGAGCAGTCCTCTTATTATATACCACCAGCTGTTATATCACCTAGAAATCCATACCTCACGGTTATGAATATCGGGGACGAAGAGCTGGAATGGTCTTCCGGTAAACTTATCACACGTTCTGAAACATGCCACTATAAAAACGTGTACGTATATACTGTAAATAGTCAAAATACGAATCGGGAAGGTATATCAAAAACTAGCGGAAAAATAGATTTCTCCACGGTTGACGTAGGCGAGATTAGTGCGGAAGAGAAAAAAAGATTGTTTGACCTACTTAGTACATACTCAGATACATTTGCTGAAACGAGTCTAGAGCTAGGGTCTAGTGACCTGATTGAAATGGATATTTCAACGACAACTACAGAACCAGTGCATCGAAAACCATATCGGTTGTCGTATAAAGAGAAAGACATCGTACAAGAAAAAATAAATGAATTAATTGAAGCCGGAATCATTAGGGAATCCGCGTCAAACTACGCCAGTCCGGTAGTCTTAGTAAAGAAAAAGGGAGGCGATTTTAGGATGTGCGTCGATTATCGTGCTCTCAATGCACGTACTTTAAAGGACCGTTACCCGTTACCACATATTGATGACCAAATCGCTAAATTAGCCGGTAAAATATTTTTTACCTCTCTCGATCTCACACTAAGTTACTATCAAGTGAAAATCTCGGAAAACTCCATTCATAAAACCGCTTTTGTCACTCCGGCCGGACAATGTGAATTTTTAAGGATGCCTTTCGGCCTCGCAAACGCGCCAGCCGTATTCTCGCGACTAATCCACCTCGTACTCGGTGAATTACAATCAAAACTAGCATTGTACCTAGACGATATTAACATCCCATCTTCAACAACAGAAGAAGGCATTAATTTATTATAGCGAGTTTTAAAATTACTAACCGAAGCTGGTTTAAAACTGAACCTAAAGAAATGTTCTTTCCTTAAGACAAGTGTTACGTATTTGGGGCACGAAATATCGGCAGGTATAGTCAGGCCCTGGCAAGCGAAAATAGACTGTGTGGCTAACTTCAAAACTCCAACAAATGTTCACGAAGTACGCCAGTTCATTGGATTGGCTTCGTATTTTAGAAAGTTCATAAGAGGTTTCGCCGAAATAGCTAAACCGATAACTAACTTGACAAAAAAAGTGTCAAGTGGTCGTGGGGAGCCACGCAGCGGGACGCGTTCGAGACGTTAAAAAAAAACTAATTGAAAGACCCGTTTTAGCGATTTACAACCCGAAAGCAAAAACTGAACTGCACACAGATGCGAGTAAAATTGGACTAAGCGGTATTTTAATGCAATTCCAGGGAGACGGCTCGTTGCGACCTATCGCGTACTTTAGCCGCGTCACTACTCGCGGAGAACAATTTTATCACAGTTACGAGCTCGAGACCCTTGCCGTTGTAGAATCTTTGAGGCGGTTCCGGATATACGTAACGGGCGTTCCGGTCAAGGTGGTAACAGATGGCGCTGCGCTTAAGACGACACTGAGTAAGAGGGATCTAATACCTCGTATAGCTCGTTGGTGGCTTGTTATTCAAGATTTTCATTTAGAAATAGAATATCGAGCGGGGCACCGTATGCAACATGTAGATGCACTCAGTCGCAACCCAGTGCATACGACATCAGTTCTCATTTTAGATGACGACGGTTGGTCTCTTACGTTACAAATGCAGGACGACAAAATTCAAAGTATTATAAGGCAACTACGAGAGGGCACGGATAACCCTGACATAATAAATAATTACGAACTCCGCGATGAAAAACTGTTTAGAAAAACCATAAACGGAAATCGGTTCGTATTGCCAAAATCATCAAAGTGGAGTTTGTTGCAGCGCTACCATGACCAAATTGGACACGTAGGCTTCGATAAATGTGAAAAGACTATAAAATCTCAGTTCTGGTTTGAAGGTATGACTCGATTTATTAGGAAATACATCAAGTCTTGTTTACAATGTGCTTACGCGAAAGGTAACTACGGAAAAGTAGAGGGAGAGCTACACCCGATAGAAAAGCCATCGATTCCTATGGATACAATACACGTAGACCACCTTGGTCCCTTCGTAAGAACTCGAAGTGGACATAATTATATCCTTGTCGCTATCGACGCTTTTACGAAATTCGTTTTTGCCAGACCAGTGAAAGGCGTGAGCAGCACGGAAACTATTAAAAATCTAGGGAAAATCATATCACTATTTGGAAACCCGAGACGCGTGATAACTGACCGTGGCACCGCTTTTACGAGTAGGTACTTTAAGGAATTTGCAATTGAGAAACAATTCAAACACGTTCTTAACGCGGTATGTGGAATACTTATTTACATGTAATTCAATGTATTGATCAAACCCTACTGGATACGCAACTACTTCGCCGTTACTGTAAAAAAAAAAAAATCTTACTTCCGGCTATGCTGTGTGCCACAGCCGTACGAACGAGTAAACATACCTATAACTGACTGTGTGTACTGTAACCCGGCTACGCTGTGTGTCACGGCCGAATCATTTCCGGCAATGCTGTGTGCTATGGCCGAACGAGCGAATAAACGTTCCTACACCTGACTGTGTGTACTGTGCCCCGGCTACGCTGTGTGTCACGGCCGAACTATTTCCTGCTATGCTGTGTGCTACGGCCAAACGAGCGAATAAACATACCTACATTTCACCGTGTGTACTATCCCCGGCTACGCTGTGTGTTACGGCCGAATGGGTAGGCATACCTACACCTGATTGTATAGGTACTGTGTGGTTAATAGCAGTCAGTAAAAATCTCAATACCGCCCCAGCTATGCTGTGTGGTACGGCTGAGCGGTTAAGCGTACCTACCTGTTTGTGATTGTGTGTATTGTGAACTTGATAACACTCAATAATGCAAGTGTAATCTACTGCTGCTGTGATACGACCAAGCGCTTAAGTGTACTTACTTCCGCCTGACTGTGTGTACTGTAAGCTTGATAGCAGTCGATAAGCGTCCTTATACCGCTGGCTATGCTGTGTGGTACCTACCGCCTAGAGAGTAACATTAACACACCTACCTCAGTATGAATCCTGACTGTAGGTATAAGTACTCTTTAATCTTAACTCCGGCTATACTTCGTGATTTGGCCGAACGGTACCTATCTTTTAAGGTACTCGTATGTTTGCCATATTGTGCCAAAAATTTTGAGTCTTAATAAATTTATGACCCACTCAAGGGAATAGGCGATAACTGGTCGCACTCAATAACAAACGATAACGAAGGTAAAGTAAACAAACAAACAGTCAAGAGGGATTTGCTGGGAAAGAACCACTTAAACAAATGTGTCAGTATTCTATTCAGTTTATTGCCGACCTTTTTTTTGTTACAGTACCCACAGAGGCCCGAACCAACACCCGGAACTGCAGCCGATATCGCCGCGGGGACGCGTCGTTGACAGGATGGCCGAATGTTATAAATATATATTTGATCTGTGTTTTAGGATTGTTAAGTAATTAGTAGATCACCTACCTTCTGAACCATTGCATGGTCAGTAGGCGGGCCTCACTCAGTTTGCCCAATGAGGTTAAAGTTAAAATTATAAGAGGCGGGTAAAACCCGCCACTTCTACAGGCTGTCTATTGACTGCTCGGCTGCGTAGGGCATTCCTAATTTTAATCACGCGAGAGACGCACGTATCATTGTAATTCTGTAAAATAAACACATTCGTACTCTGTGAACATATATTTTCAATTTATCACGCCCATCCGTCTGAGATTAGTAACATACGCATACAGAGAGTTGAGATCGTTTTGCCCGCCGCGCGACCCACGTGCTAGCGCGTCATCGAGCGAATGTGCTAGGGTTGTACCTATGATGATTTTGGTAATGAAACGAATGTTATAGAAAATCAATTATTTTATATTTGTCGATCATATATTTTTGAGTTTAATAAAATGATAGATGCATTTTTCCCTTCCCTGAATTCCCGATTAATAAATACTAGCGACCCGCCCCGGCTTCGCACGGGTGCAATGCTGATACTAAATACACTACAGAAAAACTGAGAACGTTGTATATAAAAACATTGCGGCCCGCTCCGGCTTCGCACGGGTATAAAATATATAGCCTATGTGATTAAAATCGATTCAGTAGTTTTGATTTATTCATTACTGCCCGTGGCCCGCACGCGTTAAATTTGGAGTAAAACAATCCCCCTTTCCCTATACCATGAAGATTTCCTGCTATCTTTGGAATATCTAAATTCATACACTACATTTTTACTTGTTTACTTTTTACATTTTTAACTATTTATTTTATTTTTACAACATATTACAGAATGTCTTTATAAACAACGTTCACAGCTTTCTTGTCATTAGACAATACAAACATGTTTTCTCTGGAGGTCACTCTTGAAAGAGCGACATACAGTTGTCCATGTGAAAAACAGTCAACGCTCAAATCTAAGCCTGCAACGTTGAAGGTTTGACCCTGCGATTTATTAATGGTCATTGCAAAAGATGTCTTTACCGGAAACTGTAAACGTTTAAATTGGAAGGGTAAATCCGATGGTATCAGAGGGATTCGGGGAATCAATACATCTTCTTTATTTTGATAAAACTCGTAGGGTTCAGCCTGCGTTTGCAATGTAAGCGGAAAAAATGTAATTATTTACGACATCACATTAGAAACCTCAAAAATAACAGTACTTCTCCACTATTTAATGGATGTTATTATACATATAAACCTTCCTCTTGAATCACTCTATCTATTAAAAAAAACCGCATCAAAATCCGTTGCGTAGTTTCAAAGATTTAAGCATACAAAGGGACATAGGGACAAAGAAAGCGACTTTGTTTTATACTATGTAGTGATTAATGTCGAAAATATTCGAAACCTCGTAAATAATTTTAACAAATAATCAAAAGGGAAACAGGAGCAAAGCGGAGAAAAATCAATCAAAGTTGGCTTTTTACTTCTTCTTCTTAGCGTGTCGATGACAGACACTACACTGTAGCAGTCCAGAATTTGGCCACGTTAACAGCGTTATCAGCCGCTGTCATGAGGTCTTCCTGCGTGCAGATGTAGGGGCACGCAGGGCACGATGTAAAATGTGTCATCGTTTGAACGTTTCGTTTGAACGGCTTTTTACTTGAGTTGACGGAGAATTTCATACCTACTATTCATACTAAAACATTCTCCAAGAGGGCCTCATTGTGAGCTTGAATTATTGTTATTTTAAGTGAAAGTTATGTAAAAACGTAACGAAAATAGTTTTTCTGTTACTATCTACAAGTCATAACAAAAAACGGCTGGTGAATGCAAGCTATAGTTTACGAAGTAACTATTTAGTAATCTGTGCTAAGTTCTTGAGATTTTTTCATTTACATTCATCCTGGTAATAAAAGGCGGCGGCGCGCGCGGGAGGGGGGGGAGGGGTGGGGGGGGGGGGGCTTGATGGAGTTATTTCGATGACGTAATGGTACTTGACAAGTTAAACCTTGGATTTTGGTTTTAAAAGGTTTATTTACAGCTGTAGAAGTGCCCCCCCCCTACCGAGTGGCCGGCGCATTAGTACTTCTATTCTATGACATACCTACCTAAATCACGACGACGACGTACGATTAAGTAGGTAACTTAATTATATTAAAAAAAACACATAAATAATACCTGAAATCCTTAATTTACGACGATTAACATAGTAGGTACCTACCTACCATTGTTCTAAGTTTAAGGAATAAATGATTATAATTTGTAAAGGAATAAGAAAAGGGAATTCGAAAAAAAAAACAAAAGATTTAAAATACTATTAATTTAGGTACCTTTGTTCGTCTCTCGACATTGAAAAAAATGACAAATTTTCATTTTGTCTTTTGACACCCATCCACTGCACAATAATTGCGTGGTTTCGGCATTTCGATAGTCAGAGCGGTAAATGTGAGTTCCGAGCACTCAGGCGGGCGTGCGGCAACCTACTGTCCGTTGTATCGTCTCCGATACGCTTAGCGGTAGGCATATAACGCGTGGCCTTGAGCAAGTGAAGGACGCCTGGTTGTAGGGCCAGGAGCGAACCTCACTGTCACAAGTTTAGTTTTTCATGCCGCCTATGAGTGACTGCTGCCATCTAGTGATAGCAACCGGCGCCAACGACGTCACGTGCCTCGCGAAGCACGGAAACAGTCGAGAAGAATACCACCAACAGTGAACAACACATCCAGGTAACGACTGTGCTTCAGGTTACTTGACCTACGTGATCGATCCAACCATTTTGTCGATTTACAGCACCTTGATAGACAATTCATTAACAGCTCTTCCAAAGCTGTTTCACATCGCGGCATCGCGGCAGGGCCCAGCAGGCCCACGCGAACTACATCGCGGCAGGGCCCAGCAGGCCCACGCGAACTACAATCTCTAGTCGCTCCGTTTGATCAGTTCTCCCATAGAAGGTAGTTGCAAGGAGCTTTCGACGATGATTAGCAAATAAGCGATGTTCGCTCCTACATTTCGTAGGTGTAGTTGAGTTGGTGAAGATCTCCGGCTCCTCTGGGATGGCGACGGCGGTCACTCCACCGCACAGACAAGAGCGTGCGACTATAACATTCCGTAATATTATCATTCTGACTCGGTCACAGATGACATACTAGTTACTTTGCCTCGGTGGCGTATTGTTTAAAGCTAGTCCTACTCTCCCCTACTTGCCAGGCCGAGGGACATCTATAAGATGATGATTAAAAGTCAACAAGTTTATTTGCTTTGGGTCTAGGTGTTTAATATCTACTTATATTATTACCTATATTGGGTGACTTTTAATTAGTTCTTGATAGCAAAGGATATTAATGTACTCGTGATTACACACAACTTTCCCAAAGAAACTATATGACAAATATGAAAAAAAAAATTTTGGTCCTTTATACATTTTTGCCGATTTGATAACTTTGGTATATGTATCGATGACCAAAAATTTTTTTTCTGATTTATTTCTTTTGTTATCAGGAACTAATTAAAGGTCACCCTGTATATGTGACCAGGTTTTGCCCGCGGCTTCGCTCGCGTGGGCATCGTTTTTATGACTGTCTGCGAGGGTGAATGGTGCGCGAGCCGCAATGCCGCTCGCGATCGTAGATATAGACTATGTCACTCAGGAATAATCTAGCTTTCTACTGGTGCAATAATATTCCAAATCGGTTCAACAGTTCCAGAGATTACTTCGTAAAAACAAACTTTACCTCTTTTTAATATTATACATAGATAATGATGCGATAATTAGTGATTTACTCGGTGAGATTAGTTACTTCGACTCCCTGAGTGAATTTTCCACCATTTTTTTATTTTTAATTGCTTTTATTTTTTAGGTTTTTTGTTAATCCTTTGTTAGGGTTCCGTAAATTATATGTTATATATAAATAAAACCCTCCATCTATCAACTTCAACAATGTATGTACAAATATAGATATCCATCTCTGGTTCCGTATAGTAAGTATATAGGTGCATACAAGGAAGTTGGAGGCCAGATAATCGTCTTTGATTTTTGCCACCACGATCTAATCGAGGTGGCGTAACGGTTAGGGACGCTGCCTCCTATCCGGGAAGTTGTAATTCGAATCCTGCCACGTAACAATGTGTTTTCGAATTTCGATTTCATATGTACGTTTATCCGACGCTCTTACGGTGAAGGAACACATCGTGAGGAAACCTGCACACGCTTTCGAAAATCTCGAAGGTTGTATGTTGAAGTCGACCAACCCTCACTGCCCGATAGCCCTTATTCAGGGTAGGCTCGAGCCCCTCGGTGGGGACGTATGTGAGCTGTTATGATGATGTAATCGAGGTAAGTACAAACGTCTAAAATGTCAGAAATGCCAGAATCTTCAAGATCGTTTATCTCACTCTACTTCCACTTTGCTTCTATTCAGGTAAAGAAATGGAGCGAAACAGCAGGCTCCTACGAGTCGACCGCGAGTCCATTGTAATGTTGTGTTGGCTCATCGCGTGACAGCATCTCCTCCGTCCGTGTGGTTGTCCGTTTGACAACTTGGCAACCCACCCACCACCCACCACGTCACGTTTTGTAAAGCATTTTTAATGACGTCATTTTTTTCGTGTGACTCAAAATTAACTTTTGAGTATTTTCGGCGAGGTTGATTACACGTTTTACAAGTCTTTTGGCGAGAGAAATGTAGTATGTGGGCGCCTACTTGGACTTAATCATTACTTTTAAAATAAAAACATGGGCTAATTTTTGTTACAGTTATAATATAATACAGACCACTTCAATTTTAAAAGGAGGAGTAACCACCAAGTCGACGTGAATGCATTCTTATTTAAGCATAATAATATGTGATGTAATAATGTATTTGGAATGCTAAACCAATTTAACTTATTTTTGTGACGAAGTCATACTTTTAGTTTGTTTTCGATCTGTTTTGATATTATATTCTTTTTAATTTGTTTTTATTTTTATGTTTTCAAAATTTTGACTTTTCACTTGTCTTTCTTTTCCTTCTGTCTTCGGATTCTCAAATTAATCATTTTCAACTTTCTATAACACAATGTTTTCTAGCTATATTTTTTAGTGCTTAGATTGAAAAGTTGGTGGTACAAGTCGGTGCCTCCTTTTCTGCAAACCTGGTCCCCGTGCCCTCCAAAGTCTTACCTAATTATTTCATCGTTTTATACCATCAAAGTGGTCTTATAAAAATTTGTCAAGATCTAATGAAGTGTTTTGGAGGTGGATAATTGAAATCGCTCTACAGTTAACGGTTGGTCGTCACTCGTCATAGCTATGTACATACTTCAATAAAACATTCTTACTAAGTTCAATTGCCAAACATCTCAAAAATCTAAACTTTACTCATACAATTAATTTTATACACACACACACACACAATAGTCTTAGGGCTTACGGCGATCTGGTCATCGGAAGCTGCACCTGCGGCGGATTACAAGCCGCTTTGCACAGTGATACTAGGGACCAATATGAATGATTTCATTCGAGTAAATGAAAATTTCATCCACTGGAATTCAAGATGGCGGACCTTTTCCAAAATGGCGGCGGCATAATTTTAAAATAATTATAGTGTCAAAACGGCTGCACCGATTTTTGTGATTGGGGTGTCAATTGATTTGTATTGAAAAGCTCTTATCAAAAAAAATACCATTTCATAAATAAAAGATGGCGGCCGAAGATTACCAAAATTGTGTAAAATTTCAATTGTTTTTTTTTCGTTCTATTGAAAATAATAACGAAATATTCTATGATATGGTTACATAGTTTTTAATTTAAATAAAACCTGATAATATTATCTACAAAATAAAATAAAATGCTTGAAAATCCGACGAATAGTTTTTGAATTATACGCATTACAAAAGAAACGCGTGGTTTTGAAAGCCTTCATGTCACGTGATGTGATGCATCGTAAAATCAAAATGAGAGCACTGATTTCAGTTTTTTTCATTACAGATGATTTGTATTTAATCCTGTATTATATGGCGTCTCTGTGAAAACGGGCTAAGTGCGAGTTGGACTCGCGCATAAAGGGTTTCGTACCACTACACACATAATTGTTTATTTGTTTTAATCACAAGTGTCACAACTTACTAAAATGTCATTCTGAATCAACAGTTTCAGTTATATGTTTTTTATGTAGTTATGACTATGTTTCTTTTATTACCTATGTAGAAATCTCAAATCCTACCTGGTTTAGTTTTAGGGGATATTATATTAGGCCCTCGTAACAAAAACACAACTTTGATGGCCCCTTTTCTTTATTTTTAGACGTAAAGCAGAAATGTACATATGTATGTATGTGTGTATATATATTTTTTATATATATTATATATATAATTACACTACCTTCCCGCCCAAGATAATAAAAACTTATAATCACTAACCAAACTTAGGTATTTATTATCACTCCTCGTCCGATGTGCTTAAACTGAAAGAAGAGAAAATTCATATGAAATCAGAACAAAATATAATTTATAAATAGTATGTTATATACCTTTCGTTTTTGCAGCTGCCTTTGCATATGCTGCATTGCACTGTGCAGGGAAGACCCACCCGCCGACATGTGCAGCGCATTGTTTCGCAACCTTTTTTACAACCGCAATGATCCAAATATGACAACTCACGCCATATCTCCCTGGCTTCAGACCACTGCGGTACCCAGCTATCGTTCAAGGTCTTCCAACCCCAAAAAGATGGCAATGGCACAGAGGCACCATCAAGTGTTAGAGCATTGCCCCATAAGTGGCCCGCTTGATAAACGACACGGAGCGCGTGTTTTTCTAATGCTGCCGCTGTTGGTGGGATGCTGGTTACTGGTTTATTTTTTGTGGCAAACAGTTCCTTGCGTACCAAGTTCACTGATGAATGTGCTGTTTGCGGATCATACAGGTAGCAAGTAAACTTTTCCAGCATAGCCATTGTTTCTGCAGAAAGTCTTTGTAATGGCTGCGATATTTTTCAAAGCCGGAGTAACTTCAGGATGTGACAACCACGTTTTAAAGCACGACCTTTTTCCTTTTGTGTGGAAGTAAGAAGTAGTGTCACACCCTGTAAAGGCGTGAAAACCACGAAGAGCAGTCGATCTGTCAGGACCCAAAGTTTCAGCAATTTTATGGACTACGACATAACGGCGTTTATTTGCAGTTCCGGTCAGTAGCCATACCTCTTGCAGGCCGCTCTCAATTGACATTTTATGAAAATATGAGATTAATAACACCAAAACATCTGTATCGGAAGATCTGATCAAAATGCGCGTTATTCCTTGTTCCGCCATATCTTTTACGTGAAGTACAATGCGGCCATCAGCTTCTTCCGCATGCGTTCCAATTGTTTTTCCTTGACACAGACACAACTTGACGACGAATGCCAGCTCCTCTACCTTCTCGTTCTTGTCTCTTTAGGCTATTCGGCAGATAGAGATCCCATACTAGGTCTATTCTCTTTGCCTTTACTTTTTGCACTAGTTGGAGAACATGAGGCCTGAGATCTGATGAGTAATACTCTTGAAAAGTTTTGGAGTTTTTTGGCCGAATCATTTGTATAAGAGCAGCACCATCAAGCTGATGGCCGCATTGTACTTCACGTAAAAGATATGGCGGAACAAGGAATAACGCGCATTTTGATCAGATCTTCCGATACAGATGTTTTGGTGTTATTAATCTCATATTTTCATAAAATGACAATTGAGAGCGGCCTGCAAGAGGTATGGCTACTGACCGGAACTGCAAATAAACGCCGTTATGTCGAAGTCCATAAAATTGCTGAAACTTTGGGTCCTGACAGATCGACTGCTCTTCGTGGTTTTCACGTCTTTACAGGGTGTGACACTACTTCTTACTTCCACACAAAAGGAAAAAGGTCGTGCTTTAAATTGTGGTTGTCACATCCTTAAGTTACTCCGGCTTTGAAAGAAATATCGCAGCCATTACAAAGACTTTCTGCAGAAACAATGGCTATGCTGGAAAAGTTCACTTGCTACCTGTATGATCCGCAAACAGCACATTCATCAGTGAACTTGGTACGCAAGGAACTGTTTGCCACAAAAAATAAACCAGTAACCAGCATCCCACCAACAGCGGCAGCATTAGAAAAACACGCGCTCCGTGTCGTTTATCAAGCGGGCCACTTATGGGGCAATGCTCTAACACTTGATGATGCCTCTGTGCCATTGCCATCCTTTTGGGGTTGGAAGACCTTGAACGATAGCTGGGTACCGCAGTGGTCTGAAGCCAGGGAGATATGGCGTGAGTTGTCATATTTGGATCATTGCGGTTGTAAAAAAGGTTGCGAAACAATGCGCTGCACATGTCGGCGGGTGGGTCTTCCCTG
The DNA here is from genome assembly GCA_947284805.1 of Coleophora flavipennella. Lineage (NCBI taxonomy): Eukaryota > Metazoa > Arthropoda > Insecta > Lepidoptera > Coleophoridae > Coleophora > Coleophora flavipennella. The sequence goes on along the minus strand of OX369272.1, from coordinate 17,769,818 downwards.
CACAGTGCAATGCAGCATATGCAAAGGCAGCTGCAAAAACGAAAGGTATATAACATACTATTTATAAATTATATTAGGTATATTTTGTTCTGATTTCATATGAATTTTCTCTTCTTTCAGTTTAAGCACATCGGACGAGGAGTGATAATAAATACCTAAGTTTGGTTAGTGATTATAAGTTTTTATTATCTTGGGCGGTAAGGTAGTGTAATTATATATATAATATATATAAAAAATATATATACACACATACATACATATGTACATTTCTGCTTTACGTCTAAAAATAAAGAAAAGGGGGCCATCAAAGTTGTGTTTTTGTTACGAGGGCCTAATATAATATCCCCTAAAACTAAACCAGGTAGGATTTGAGATTTCTACATAGGTAATAAAAGAAACATAGTCATAACTACATAAAAAACATATAACTGAAACTGTTGATTCAGAATGACATTTTAGTAAGTTGTGACACTTGTGATTAAAACAAATAAACAATTATGTGTGTAGTGGTACGAAACCCTTTATGCGCGAGTCCAACTCGCACTTAGCCCGTTTTCACAGAGACGCCATATAATACAGGATTAAATACAAATCATCTGTAATGAAAAAAACTGAAATCAGTGCTCTCATTTTGATTTTACGATGCATCACATCACGTGACATGAAGGCTTTCAAAACCACGCGTTTCTTTTGTAATGCGTATAATTCAAAAACTATTCGTCGGATTTTCAAGCATTTTATTTTATTTTGTAGATAATATTATCAGGTTTTATATAAATTAAAAACTATGTAACCATATCATAGAATATTTCGTTATTATTTTCAATAGAACGAAAAAAAAACAATTGAAATTTTACACAATTTTGGTAATCTTCGGCCGCCATCTTTTATTTATGAAATGGTATTTTTTTTTGATAAGAGCTTTTCAATACAAATCAATTGACACCCCAATCACAAAAATCGGTGCAGCCGTTTTGACACTATAATTATTTTAAAATTATGCCGCCGCCATTTTGGAAAAGGTCCGCCATCTTGAATTCCAGTGGATGAAATTTTCATTTACTCGAATGAAATCATTCATATTGGTCCCTAGTATCACTGTGCAAAGCGGCTTGTAATCCGCCGGAAGTGCAGTTTCATTTTGCTAAGCCCTAAGACTACAAGCATTCCTCACACAGATTAATGATTATGATTATTATTAATAATTATGCTTTTGAGTGTTTTGTGCGCGCGCGCAGTTCCCATGGCGGGCGCTGTTGCGCGCGTCTTGCGCAGGGCGTCCTTGAGGTCCGAATTTCGTGGGGTCGTGGGGTCGGTCGGGTCTACTCTACTGGGGTCATGCCTCACTTTATAAATATAAATAACATTTAGTATTGGGTAGGTAATTATAGTTTTTTATACATTTAAACGTGCATGTTTATACGTACATGTTGATACGTGCAAGGTGCTATGGGCTAATAATAAGTAATATGAAATATTTACCTACTAATATGCAGATTGTCAAGGGGAAAATACGCAATCCGTTTTTATTAAGAAAGTTCCCTAATTTTTAAAACTCGTAAAGGTCAGTCAGGCACCCAGTAAGATCCTTTGTGTGAAAGCAGGAAAAAACTTCCGGCAATTCAAGTTTCCAGATAATTGTAGGTAAGTACAGTTTGTAGCTACGTACGCTAGGTAAATCGAACCTACTCGTAGGCGAGTCTAAGTCTACAGCGACGAAATCTCATTAGCTAGACTTAACAGGGCGTTGCCCCAATGAGTTAATGATAATTAAATAACAGGTCAAATATCTACATAGGTCATCGATAAGTTAAATAAAGGTAAGTAGGTGCCTACTGCCTACTGCCTGCTGCCTACCCACGAACAGGTAGGTACTACAGAATAGAATAGACAGAATATATAAAAACGTAAAAAAGTAAAAAATAATGTGTATTGGCCCTTTGAGTACAATTAAGGTAATCATATTTTGATCTAAGAGTCGTTGCGTAGGGGGACCGCTGAGTTTTGAAATTATTAGTAATTACTTGAAGTAGAGTAAATCACTTGTGTTCTGTTTTTATTTTATTTACTTAGCGGTCCCCCTACGCGACGACTCTTGGATCAAAATATTACTACTTAAATTAAACTCAAAAGGCCAATACATCATCATTACAGCTTATATACGTCCCCACCGAGGGGCTCGAGCCTACCCTGAATCAGGGCGATTAGGCCTTAGTCGACCACGCGGGCCCAGTGCGGGTTGGTCGACTTCACACACAACCTTCGAGTTTCTTCGCAGGCGTGTGCAGGTTTCCTCACGATGTTTTCCTTCACCGTTAAAGCAATCGGTAAGTATGTACGTAAGTTTTTGAAAAACTCATTGGTACATTGGCCGTCCAGATTTGAACCCGGTACCTCTGGTTAGATGTACCGAGTCGTTACCGGTTGAGCCACCGACGACATACTATGTTTAATACATATTATGTTTTTACTTTTTAGAGGTTTTTGTCGGGGGTTTTTAATTTTTTTAAACTTTACATACTTATTACATAATGTACAAAACATGTTGTTAGGGTTCCGTACATCCGATGAAACAAGGGAACCCTTAAAAGATCAATCATGTGTCTGTCTGTCTGTCCATCTATCCGTCGGTCACACCCGATTTTCTCCGAATCTACTGGACGAAAAAAAGTGAATTTTGGTACTTAAGAAGAGTTTGATGACCCATTCATAAACATACAGCGTAAAATAACCAAATCTAGATTCTGGGGTGTAATGTTAGGGGACAAATTAAAAAGTTAAAAAACTTTTAAGTACATCATGTAATTACTCAAATGAAAGGGCTCGTGTAAAAAATACTAATATGTTATTTCCATGATTTTAAAATGCTTTGTTTAAAAGAAATTAAGGAAAATGTAAAAAAAATCTAACAATCACCTTTTCCTTATCCTTGAAACCACTAAGTCTAAAATTTAGAAAAAAATGGTATTATAGGGCATTTTTTATAGTTTACAGGAAAACCTAGACGAACATCCTGCGTCATGACGTTGTAACGGAAAACAGAATGCTACGGAACCCTCTCCACGCTAGTTCCACTCGTACTTGACCGCTTTTAATGATAAAATAAATTATAAAAGAATACAGAGTCGTGAACTAATGAATAGTGATTGATAGCATAATGTGTTACCTAAACAGATAGACGGCAAACGTTGTAAACCGCACATCACTAACGAAAATACGAACTAAATATACATTACCTACCTATCATTACTTTTGTACCTGGGACTAGGAAATGCGGTGTTCAATAAATATAGGTAAAATTTAACGTGATTATCATCATCATCATATCAGCCGATAGACGGCCACTGCAGGACAAAGGACTCCCTCAAGGATTTCTACAACGACCGGTACTGCGCTGCCCGCATTCAGCGGCTTCCTGCGGCCTTCATCAGTTCTTCGGTCCACCGAGTGGGAGGCCTGCTTACGTTACTTCTCCCAGTGCGCGGTTGCCACTCGAGAACTTTACTACCCCAAGGGTCATCGTTCTACGGACTATAAAGTCATCGCAAAAGAATTGCAAACTGTGTCTGCCATTCGGCAGAGTCGCTACAATAGATTAACAAAAGACCTAACCAATTAAATTCAAAATTAATTAAAAACCCGGCCTACTCGAACTGACTGTCGGGATTACCACGAATCACGAAGACACTCGTACTCCGATATCCGTCAAGCCGTTACTCTTGTGTACATGTAGTACGTATCTCGGAAACGGCTCTAACGACTTGCTTGACAAAAATTAGTATACGGCGATTTTTGGGGGTGAGTAATCGATTTAGATACGTCTCATCTCTGGGAAAACCATATTTTCCGAGATTTTCTCACTGGAGTATGCCGCGCAAAGTGTGTCATAGTTAAGCACCCTAAGTATCGCAAAGCTCAACGATATTTATCTTATGATAAATACAGCATGATTAAAACGTTTTTAATCGCCTACGTGGCGTAATGGTTAGTCCATTCGCTTCACACCAAGAGGTTGATTCCCGGCGCGGTCAACGTTATAAAACTCGGTTTGGTTGGTGGTAGGGCATGTTTCTTAGCCCGCCTGGCTAGCTACCACCATCTTATTTGTGTTGCCGCCAAAAATCTTTTTTTTATTTTTTAATCACAATTTTTCAGTTTGATGGTACTTAAGTGACAATGATGCTGAAGATGAAAGCGGGTATCTTATCTTCAAGCCGGAACACATCAATATTGTTAACACTGATGTTTGGCGGCAAGACTTATATAAGATGGTGGTAGCTAGCCAGACGTGCTATGAAAATGCCCTAACACCAACCAAACCGAGTCTTACAAAGTTGACCCTGCCGGGAATGAAACCCGCAGCCTTCTGGTGTGAAGCGAATGGACTAACCATTACGCCACGGAGGCGGTTAACAGCATTGATGTGTTCTGGCTTGAATCTTCCATTGCGTTGGGGAATCTTGGTAAGTCCGCTTCCATCTTCGTCACTTCGTCAAAGTCGGCTTCGTCCTCTGAAGAACTGTCTAGTAGTGACATACACGAACTCATTTTCTTAATCTAATCAAATTTAGATGTTTAGATGTAGCTTATTCAAAGACTCGTTACGGAATGTGGCGTTTTCATATATTATAGTAAAGCTCCCGTGTGTGATACCTTGCTATGCTTAAGTTGATGTTCGATTGGAAACACGGACACGGACGCGCAGCACGCAGCACGCACCAACACGCAGCAAGGAGCGACGCACGCGGCACGACGCGACGGGAACAACGTCTGCATTGCAAACAGCGTACGTAGTACGTACTACGTATGGACTATGGACGTATTGGTTATGTTCCATGTACGAGTATTCATCGTTTTGTCCGAGATGATCTACAAATAGATTTTTTAACCACAATCGTACTCATCTGATGGAAAGTGACAATGATGCCGAAGATGGAAACGGAATTACCAAGATTCCCCAACGCAATGGGGAATGAGCTATCTTATCTTCTAGCGGAACACATTAATGCCATTAACATGGATGTCTGGCGGTAAGACTTAAAAAAGATGGTGATAGGTAGCCCCAGTCGAGCTTATACAATGCCCGTTCGCCAACCAAACCGAGTCTTACAAAGTTCGACTCCGCCGGTAATCGAACCCGCGACCTCCTAATGTGAAGCTAATGGACTAACTTTACGCCTTTATCTATTTTGGGAGAAATAAAATCTAAGAGTTGTAACACCTTATTAGAGGAGCAGAATCATGCACGACTTGGATTTGTAAGAATAATAGCTTTTGCCCGCGGCTTCGCCTGCGTGAACATCGTTTTTATAACTGTCTTTGAGGGTGAGTAGTGCGCGAGCAGCAAGTGGCTCGCGGGAGTAGTCGTGAGTTTTCTCCAGATCACTCGGGAACTATATTGGGCTATTCTGATTAGCACTCTACGCATCCCGCCCCCTCAATTATTTCTATACACAAAGTCACGTCGATCCGTTGCTCCATTGCGATGTCAAAGAAATCAACCAATAAAAGTTTTTTTGAAGCGCAGGCTCCCAAAATAAGCGCATGGTGATGATGATGATGATAATGATGACTTGTTATTTTGTAAAACTATAAAGTTTTGAGAAATAATTAAATTTTTCTCCTACATTACATAAGTTAGGCGCATGAAATATATACCGACAGTGAGAGAATAAGGTAGGTGTTGATAAAACAGCTGAGACAAAAAAAACAATAATGTTAAGCTCCCAATAAACGAAAATGTGCATTTACGCCCGAAGTGAAGAACGTAAGTCGCGTTAAGACACTCACGCGAAATTCAACTGATAAGCTGATTCTATAAGGTTCAATATCAGGTTGTTCGCCCTCGGGAACTCTATCGGACTATGGGATAAAAGTAGCCTATGTCCGTCTCCATGATATAGGCTACGTGCATGCAAAATTCCACCAAGATTGGTCGAGTTGTTTAAGCGTGAAGATGTAACAAACAAACACATTTTCTTCACATTTCACACATACGAGTATTACTTTTAGGAAGGATCTCGATTCATATGTTACAGCTGGCCGGGGCGGGGCATCGGCATGGGTCTTGCTTGTCGTGTCCCAAACTGGGGAAGGTTAGGCCGTAACACTCCACACACGTGGCCAAGTCCGGGTTGGTATTAAGTAGGTCATCATCATTATCATCGTCACATCAGTCGAAGGACGTCCACTGCTGGACATAGGCCTCTCCCAATAATTTCCACCAGGACCGGTTCTGCGCTGCCCACGTCCAGCGGCTCCCCGCGACCTTCACCATGTCATCGTTTCACCGAGTGGGAGACCTACGCTACGTTTTCCGGTACACGGTAGCCACTCGAGAACTTTACTACCCCAACGGCCATTAGTTCTGGACTGCACAACCAATCCGCGTCTTTCTTCCATGAGATTGCTGGTGAAGTTTTTTTTTGTTCTGTTTTAACGACGAGTTTAAAAAATTCTAGACCCGACCGTTTCGACAATTTCCACGAACCTGTCATTATCATCGTCCACATTATTCAATCTCCTAAGCATTGGAAGTAAAGCGACTATTCAACTCGAGCTGAAAGCTCTCGGGGTTTTCCAGCTGGATAGACGCTGGCCCGACCGAGCGTAGACTTCATCAGCTTGGATTTTAGATACAATGTGCCTCTTACCCATTAAGTATGTATTCGTTAACTATTAATAGAATAGAATATAACTCGCTAAATTTAAAAAAAAGGTACACGTCATTTATAAAGTCAATTGTATTTCTAAAGCGTTTTATAAACAACACGTGGATTTTTGTGTAAATAAACAGCCAATTGTTTACTGCCATTGTACACACTGCATTGTGCGCACTGCGCATGCGTGTACCTTTCCATAATAATTTCCATATTTATCAACAAAATTAATTAACATACTTTAATAAAGTTAAAACATCGTGAGGAAACCTGCACAGGCCTGCGAAGAAACTCGAAGGTTGTGTGTGAAGTCGACCAACCCGCACTGGGCCCGCGTGGTCGACTAAGGCCTAATCGCCCTGATTCAGGGTAGGCTCGAGCCCCTCGGTGGGGACGTATATGAGCTGATATAATAATAAAGTTAAAACTTTACCAATAATATCCTATACAAAAGAGTTCAACGTAGCTCTGTAGTGACTCGTTGAACTCTATTGTATGGAAATTATTAATTCGGTTCGAAAGCACATATTGATGGCGAAGCTTTAAATTATTACTTATTAACACTTAATATTTATCATCCAATTCATCCATAAATTTAAAAGTTAATATGAGTCTAACACGTTTTTAACTGGCAGTTAAGTTGAAAAGCAACAGTCACAAATAAGTTTCTAACAACACTCGAAAGTTGTGAAGTAATATCCCCAAGCCGTAGACGTACAGTACGTTAGTCTGTGAGACAGATAGTGAGAGGCAGATAGATGGTTCATTTGTAAGCCTCTCTCAATGGAGACGTGGTATGCGCGCGCGTCCCTAAATAATACCGCTATTAGATGGCTTTAGACTACAAACAGAAGAGCAACATACATACCGGTGGAGGTGGACTAACAAAAACACTCCAGGTAAGGCGGGCACTTTCTAACAACAAAATATTGGTACCACATGCACTGACACAGTCACTACACTTAGACTTTGGATTTAGAATATCGCTGTCAGTGTCTTTGAAATATGTTGGAGATGTAACGAGAGGAGTTCTTAGATGTTACTTGGTCGTTTGTAGCGGGTCGACGGGACGGGACGTGGTGTGCGACCGGCACGGCGCGCGGGACTGACTGACGCGCGCGACGCGCGCAGCACGGCGGGCACGGCGGCGGTTCCCCAGGCCGGCGGCGTGCTAGCTGCGCCCGCGACCGGTTGAGATTTCTCCCCGTAAACATCGAAAGCGAGCCTTCGTGCCTTTCTTCAAGTCGTGGCGAAACGCTGTGTGAACGCGCTACCTATGGCGCTACCCACTACCGCTGGATCTCGACATAAGTTGCACATTATAGGTACGTCGCAACTGCTTACAAACAACATAGGATACCACTTGAGATACCGCTGTCCGCCAACGGGTTACAGAGAGAATGTAAAACTATATACTGGGAGGTAACGACAAATTTGGTACTTAACAATAAAGGAAATGGAATAACCTTAGGTTGTGAGGATAAATGGTAACCCTTTGATGTTAAATATGTCGGTCTGCCTGCGAAAAGTGACTGCGTTATGTACATATAGCACCTGAAAAACTAGTTAACGTGACAAAGGGAAATGGTTGAGTAAGATATAAAATGAAAGAACTACTTGTACTAATGACAATTATGCAAAAACTGACCAAATATTCAGTTGCGTTATGGAGCAACGCCCGTTAGTAGTAGGAATTCTGGACCAGACCCTCACCCACCTGCCGGAGCACCAAAGTTGGAAATGGCGGACATTAATTCCTAAAAAACATTAAAGTAATAGTGTCGCCTCCCATTTAAATCGTTTGCGCGTGGTCCCATTTTGCTATCTTCAAGCGTTTCCGAGATAGGAATTCCAGGTAACTTTGGTGCTCCGGCAGGGGGGTGGGATCCTGGTCCAGAACTCTCGCTATTCCTACTACTAACGGGCGTTGCTCCATAACGCTACCGAATATTTGGGCAGTTTTTGCATAATTGTCATGAGTACAACTAGTACTTTCATTTTATATCTTACTCATCCATTTCCCTTATAGATTTTTTTGGTCTCGATAACTAGTTTTTCAGGTGCTATAAGTACATAACGCAACCACTTTGCGCAGGTAGGCTGACATATTTAGATACTATTAGAGGGTTGCCATTTATCCTCTCAACCTAAGTTTATCCATTACCGTTATCGTTACCAGATTGGTTATGACCTCCTAGTCTAGTAGTGATAAACAAGGTACCTACTTAGGAGGGGACTTAAAGCAAAAGGGGCTCTCGTACGATTGCCATCCCGCTCAGAAGGCACAGCCGAGCCGGAGCGCCGCAAAAATGCAGATTTTATTTATTATGTCGAAAATGAAAAACTTGAAGCAAAAAAATAAAATAGTAGTAGCCCTCGGTCACCTTCAAATGTTTTTATAGATATGTTTATTCGAGTTGGTGTGTGTGTGTGAGTACACCATTGTCATTAGTGTAACTTCGCAATTTTGTTTTTATTAAGCAAAATATGAGCAATCGTGTATTTGCTAAGGTCAACCCTCAATTATATAGTGTAGCAAAATTTGATCAAAATAAGGAAAGTTACCTTAAACACTGTTTGCTACATGAATATACGTAAATATTTGGAATGTTTGGCCTAACAGGTAAAGTTTAGGAAAGTAAAAATAGATCTAGTAAGTAAAATATATATTAAGGAATATTATTAAATTTGTTATCGCCAGCATATAAAAAAATTAAAAGTAACCACCTGACCGGAATTTGATTATGAGTGGCCGAAATCCAATGTAATTTGCCTAAGTGAAATTACACCTAAAATGGAAATTTTAATTACCTCATTTTGGGAGGTTTGGCAACTAACTTCGTACGTACGGAGCCGCAATAACCTTAACAAATACATAAAAAATTATTAGAAAAACACATTAAAACATCGGCCATCTGTTCTACGAGATATTTGCCCTGCCCACTGCCACTTCAATTTAGCTATTCTGTGAGCTATATTGATTACTTTGATTCTCCTGCGGATCTCCTGGTTTCTGATTCGATCACGCAGAGAAACTCCGAGCATAGCAGTTGCCCATTGCCCTTTGAGTGACCTTGAGCCTCCTATTGAGGCCCATAGTAAGCGACCATGTCTCAGTTCCGTAAGTCATCACTGGTCAAAGACCATAGTCTTGGACACTGCGGTATTTTGGACGTGAATATATTGCGAAGCTTCCCGAACGCTGCCCAGCCGAGTTGGATTCGTCGATTGATCTATTTCTTAAAGTTGAACCTACCTAGCTGGACTGTTTGTGCCGGGTGTACATATTCGTCAACAACTTCCAGTGTAGAGTCTCCAACCTTCAATCAATCAATCAAAATCATCATCATCATCATTACAGCTCATATACGTCCCCACCGAGGGGCTCGAGCCTACCCTGAATCAGGGCGATTAGGCCCTGATTTAAATAATTTATTTTAAATAGGTGCGTACACACACTTTTAAATAATCAAAAAAACAAAAAAAATACTTATTGTCTATTACTTACTGTCATGATACAGATTACAGTCTCAGGTAATGGTATTTGTTATAGAATCAACATATATATATATATATATATATATATATATATATATATATCTTTGTCATTTACATAATCTATTATTTTATAGTATCCTCTAGAGCACAAGCATTTTTTGACATGAGTCTTGAATTTTCTGGAATTTTATTGTAGAATCTTATACACTGCCCCTCAAATGACTTTTTAACTTTACTCAGTCTCGAAAAGGCTATATCTATTTTATTTACATTTCTTAAATTCAAATTATGCCTGTCACTGTTTTTAGGAAATAAATATAAATTTTTCGAACGTACATAATATTTTCATATACAAATTGACTATCAACAGTTAAAATATTGATTTCTTCGAGTTTATTTTTTAACGACTCACGTGATTGCATCTGATAGATTTCGCGGATAGCTCTTTTCTGCGAGATGAAAATAGTTTCTATATCAGCCGCCCCCACAGTAAGATGCCACAAGACATTATACTATGGAAATAACTAAAATATACTAGTCTAGCAGTACCTACATCCGTTAACTGTCTTATTTTCTTAACAACATAAGCAGCTGAACTAAGCCTTCGCGCTAAAGTTTCAATGTGTGGTCCCCATCGAAGTGAAACATCCTAAGTTATACCAAGGAACACCGTAGTATTTACAAATTCTAATTTATTACTGTCTAACATTACACTATTATTGACCTTTTTACATTAGGCAAACAGAATTTTGTTTTCTTAGCATTTAATAAAAGGTTGTTCACAGTAAACCAGTTCAGTATCTTTGAAAGAGTGTTGTTTACTTCGTCAATTTCGTTTTCTTTCCTATTCACTTTAAAAATAAAAGAAGTATCATCCGCAAACAACACAATATTTGACAATAGCTACTCTATTAACTTATGTTTTTTTAAACTTTACTATGTATATAAATAATGCGGATGGTGGCGCATCGGGAGCCGGGTCGTTCCTTTCGCTCTAATATGGTTGATGGGAGCGATGTCTGACTCTCGCGTTATACTCTTGACCGGGTGCTGTCCGTGTGAACTGGCTTACTCTTGTTAAATGCATTCAATGATTATTTTTATGTATAACTTTTCGTGTCGTATTGTTTTCATGTTCTAATGACATAATCTATATACATATAATCAAGGATTTAATTTTGACGTTATTATCTAATTATAATTATTATTTATTTCTTGTTTCTTCACAAATGACATTGTTATTATTATTTTATGACTATCAGAAAGAGTGTAATTTTGAATAAATATATTGACTTGAATTGAGTTACCATAGATGGGTATACTATATACACAAAAAAACAACATTTGAAAATCGAGCCCATTCACGCACACAATGTTACGAGTACAGGTAGTTCGCTACCGTTGCGTCGAATGCTGCTAAGAAGAGATGCCAATCGGCATCATTTTATTTGCTTCACTTTTTAGACGCGTGTAACCTATCTACCTCCCCTTATATATAGCATATCTCTGATTAAAATACTTAAATCTGTTGCCCACCAAGTTTAGGTGAGAAGTAGACATCACCATCACCATTTACCATTACCATTGGATTGTTTCAACAGTGTCACAAAATGTTTAAACATTGTCAAGGATTAAACAGTGTCACAAAATGTTTAAACATTGTCAAGGATTAAACAGTGTCACAAAATGTTTAAACATTGTCAAGGATTAAACAGTGTCACAGACACTGCGTCACCTGGGCACCACAACTATCTATAACTTATTCATTGAAACCATTCTAATGAGCCCAATCATGATACTTCTGCTGTAAGTTGCTTAGGCGTTGAGTATCCTGCAGATTCCAGGTGATGCTGCGGCATCAGGTCAAGGTTACCATATTGTTGCAATATCATTGAACTGTTCCAAACAAATTTCTAAACAAACATACCTACCTGAGAAAGGTGCTCACATCCGTTAATCAACGAGAAAGATCAGATAATCGTTTATCAAAGCTAACAACACTCTCGATAAAGTCACATTCCAAAAAAATACTAAATCAAAATTTGTTTATCCGTTTGGGAGCTACAATGCCACAGACAGACACACAGATACACAAACATGTTTAACTTATATAACACCCCTTTGTTTGCAACGAGGCGAGGGGTAAAACCAAATGCGCCTTCCAACCGACACACGTCGAGCGACCGAGACGTGGCTGCCGAGAAATCGTAGTAGCCTCGTAGTAGCCCACGCGAGTGCTTTCGTTCGACTCACAAAACGTTCGATGACGCTTGCAGGATGTGCTGTGCGCTCGGGGCTCCGTGTGGCCTCCGTGTGGGTGACCCGGTGAAAGCGGTCAAGGTTCGCCGTGGCGAGGATGAATGGGGTACGGAACGCCGCTGTTACAGTAGAGGACTTCGGTCAAGTCTAACTCGTGTTATGTAATAAGTTACATATATACATATTTCAACCTTCAATTTTTCAACCGCCTCTGTGGCGTAAGAGTTAAGCCCATTAGCTTCACATCAGGATGTCGCGGGTTCGAATCCCAGCGGATTTTAACAATTGTAAGACTCGGTTTGGTTGGTGGAAGGGCATTTTCTAAGCTCGCCTGGCTAGCTACCACAATCTTATCTAAGTCTTGCCGCCACACATCAATGTTAACAGCATTGATGTGTTCTGGCTTGAAGATAAAATATCCAGTACCCCAATGTGCTGGAGAATCTCGGTAAGTACGCCTCTATCATCGGTATCATCGTCACTTTACCATCAGGTGAGATGATGCCAAGGGCTTCACATTCTAGATTTATAAAAACAGGCGGTTTGTGTCGTAAAAGGTAATAGAAATGAAGTGGGAAGCATTGAATTACATTACTAACATAGTGGGAAGTGACTTTCGGCTAGCAAGAAGAAAGACAGGTAAATGTTTTATTTTATTCCGTTCGGAATCCTTAGTGAAAATACGACTCGATAAATCAGTGCTTTACCAGACCCTTAAACAATTTAAATCCCCTTTTGAGAAACAATAATTGTAAAAATATAAGTTTAAAAAAAATTAAAAACCGACTTCAAAATAAAATTAACTCAAAAGTATGAAATAATATTATTATACTTAAATACACAACATTAACCAACAATAACGAATTCAAAGGTGGGTACGAATTAAATTAGGGGCTTAAAATTTTTTTGAGTTCGGTACCAGCACACAGTTACTTACGTATCAAATGTTTTAGATTTAATGGCATTGCTGACTCCGACCTAAAAAAAAATTTAAGTCCCTAATTTAATTCGTACCCACCTTTGATTTCGTTATTGTTGGTTAATGTTGTGTATTTAAGTATAATAATATTATTTCATACTTTTGAGTGAATTTTATTTTGAAGTCGGTTTTTAGTTTTTTTAAACTTTTATTTTTATTTTCTTTATTTTTAGTGATAATGCTATCTATCTAACAACGTTAAACCCAATCACCTACTCACCAATAGGAATTATCAAATCATAATACATGTGTTTCATTAACAGATACAAAGTACTGTGGCTTCCATCATCATCTCAGCAGTACACTACACTAAACTACCCTACACTGGGGTTGCCAAGCGTCCTGTTTTCCCAGGACGTGTCCTGTTTTTGGGGTGTCCTGGATATTTTTTAAGTAGTGTCCTGGGTTTTGGGTGAATTATCTCATTTGAGAATCGAGTATATCTATACCCAGCAGAGGTGCGATAGACATTGAAGAGCATCAAAAAAGGCCAATCACAAGATTACAGTCTTAGGCAGGGAGTTCTAAAGCCTTGGACACTTTCTCTAGGAAATTGTCGATAAATGAGAAAACAATAGCTATCTTAATAACGGACTGCAGCTTAATTTTTGTGCTTAACATATTAGTTGAGTTTCATTGATCCTATATTCATTGCGTAATTGCTATTAACTATTGTTTTTATATTGCGTCCTGTTTTTGAAACAGAAATGTCCTGGTATTACGAATTTGGGGATGGCAATCCTACCCTACACTACCGTACCCTACCCTACCCTACATAAGAACCTTCTCCTGACAATAACGAACTCGACAAAAAAAGAACTAGCGAAATCGGTCCAGCAGTTCTTGAGTTATAAAATTACAACGAAAAGTGGCATTGATTTTTATATATTTAGATATTGAAAGAATTTTCCTCCAACTCCTAACCGTTAAGGAGTTGTACCTTCCTTCATCAGCTTATCAACATGTGATGATGACTAACAGACGCAAGTATTTTAATAGCTTTAGAAAACATATGAATCACGTAATAAGTGCCTACGTAATGAGTTTTTTGAGGGTTGCTCTCGATTTCCCTGGGATCCCATCATCAGATCCTGACTTGGTGACGATGGGACCCCCTCGGGAGTATACTCTTTCGAATGAAAAAATAATTTTGAAAATCGGTCCACAATTGACGGAAAAATCGGTGAACATACATTAAAAAAAAATACACCCTTTTGACCGTGGTTCTACTTAGGCCCATCTGAAGAGCTAAGATATTTTGTTTGCGAACAGGATTTCGTTGAATTCGCGCCTTCACTGCTTTGATGATCGCGGGTGTCCTAACTGTACGAGGTCGGCCGGTCCTCTACCGATCTTCGAAGCTTGAATCGTTTGACAGTTTTTTTTCCCTCGGACTGCGGAGGAGAAAAGAGGTAAAATGCGTTTATGCATACCAGTACAGCCGGCTGTACTGGTTATGTGGGACTCACGGCCCTGCGCCTATATCCATACATACCTATTATATACATCTCTTTTGGCGCGTAACCACAGCGGTGCAACGCGATAACCGCTACTCTATCTTCTTTCTTCCACCACTCCGTATTTGAAAATTAATATCTTTTTTTTTTCTTTCGGCATGCGCAAACGTTGTATTTTTAAACGACTTCAAAAAAAGGAGGAGGTTCTCAATTCGACTGTATTTTTTTTTTTTTTTATGTTTGTTACCTCATAACTTTTGACTGGGTGGACCAATTTTGATAATTCTTTTTTTATTTGAAAGCTGGCGCTTCCCATGTGGTCCCATTTCAATTTGGTCCAGTTCTGACAATGGCATCCATGAGAAAACCATAGTAAGAGGCGATCTGTGGCTGAATTTCTAATTGTCTGTAATCAAATTGCAATGCGCTTACTTACGTTCGTTGCTGCAATGTAACATAATGCAATTGTTCTAATTGCATTACTTAAGGTTTATTATGCGTGACCTTCATTGTCGGAAGACAGATTTCGTAGTCTCGTTATTTCCGTCAACGATCTATCGTCGTGTGGTCTATTTAATAATTTGTTGGCATCCAAATCTGATAAAGCTATACCTTCCAAACTTTTGACACGACTTAGTGCAACATATATTTGGCCTTTTGCAAAGTTTTTTTTACCAAGGTCGATTACAGCTCTTTCGAGAGTGGTACCCTGTAGTTTATGGACTGTAACTGCCCAGCTTAATATTAGAGGCAACATACGGCGCTCCACATCTCCGTAACCTCTTAATGCCTGAAACGTAGTACTAGATGGTGGTATGGGTATGCAACCATTACTATCTTTTAGCCTAACCCCAATAGATTCGTCATCAAACTTAACGTACACGGCTTCTGGTAGCTCTCCATTTTCCAGTTGATCTCTCCTCAAGGCCGGCCATTTTATTTTTTTTATTATACCCATAGCTCCATTCACTAGACCTTCTGATACGGCGATGTTGCGTCTCAACATCACTCGGGATTCGACGCCAATTTTTATCGATGGCAGAAAACCACCACAGCTATTGACGTCTTTGGGAATTACGTTCTCTGGTGGTGTATACACCTGAAAAACAATACCTTCCTTGGTCAGTCGGGTAAAAATTTATAATAGGCAAAGATATAGAACCATATGTGGCTACTTCACGAGACTCATCCACTGCGTTGATTTGATAAGTTCTGTGTAGCTTTGCATTTTCCTTGCTAATTTTTTCGTTGTAATCGTCGACTTGCCTCACCGTGGGGAAAATACGAACGGCGGCTCCATCCGCAAATTCACCATTTAAAGGCACGTGGCGCCGCTCGCATAATAATTCCAGCTGAGCCGTCGTCAGTTCACCTACCCGTAAACTGTTCAATAAATCGATGAATTCGCTATCATCGCGCTGTCGCATGTTTATGGTCAGTTCACAAAAAGAAAACTGGTGCCACAAATTGACCTCCGCTGAAAACCACGATGGCTGCACAAAACACCAATTCCCTTTAACCGGAGGAAGCTGAAATATATCACCGAATACCAAAATGTTGACTCCACCGAATAATTTGTCATTGTTTTTATACTCTTGAAGTCTTAGATGGATTATTCTTAGGTTCTCATATGAGACCATAGAAATTTCGTCTATGATTAGCCAATTTATATGGCGCCATTTACGCCTTTCGTTCTCGAGTCTTTGACCTGTAATTTTTTTATATGTCATAGTATTTTTTTTTTCTATCGGAAGCAAGAAAATACTATGTAGTGTTTTACCAAAAATTTGACGAGCAGCAACTCCGGTTAAGGACCCAACTTCCACAAAGTTAGGCTTCAGTAGTATATCTACTGTTGGTGCGTAACAACGCTTAATATGCTCCACGATTAATTTCAACAGAAATGATTTACCACTACCTGCACCGCCCGTGATAAAAAGTAACAGCTGACTTTCTTGTCTTAGCAAATCGTTTTCGATTGCCGTTGAAACTTTCTGAAATAAATTCTTCTGTTGTACATTTAATCCGCGAATGCTTCCCAGGAACAATTCATCTGTCATGACGGCTCGTTCTTCCATGTCTTCACAAAAGTTATCATCGTCATGTACAATTTGTTCACCAACACATAACATGGCTGCATTGCCCACAACGGTTTCACGCGCAGCATTAAGTGCGGTAGCTTGAGCAACAGCCTGTTGAATAATTAGTTCAGCGTAACCGAATTGTTCTGCGCTGACATTGCCCTGCAACGGGCGAAGATCATTTTGACGCCTTATAAAACAGTCTTCAGCGGTTTCATTTTCGAAAAGTAACTCGCGTTCATTACGAAATGGGATGTGGCATAGTATTAAACTGTAATAGTATGCTTCTTTGTCACTATTAATTGTATAATAGCGGGTACGTAATACTGCCGGTCTATTTCTTACACGCATTCTAGTGTTGTCCTGCAATCTGATATACCTCACTGGCGTAGTATCTTCGTCCCTCAGTTCTGCATCTCCGTTTTCCTCTGACCATGTTGTGTTAGAAACAGTTTCAAAACGGACGGCAAACTCCGCAAGGCTTAAATTCTCCAGCTCATTTGGGCGTAATACATAACGATCAAAAATATTATTATAAATACTAGTTTCATCACTGTCGAACCTCAGAAGTCTGAAACGTTCCTCCGGCCTGCAACTATTTACAAAAACAGTCTTTCGCGACGACATTTTCAATGGCAAATGGCATAATCTGTATGCGCATTCGGGCGCACTCACCAGGCGTTGACTTAAAATAGTCATTGATACTGAGAACAATTGTTTCCAAACATCACCACCATGTCTCTTAGCATTCGAAATAGCGTCTCGAATAACATCACCTGTATCATGTGGTTCGCATTTACTAGCATATTTTGCGACGTAGTAGGCTACAGCGGTGACACTACCACACGGTTGGACGTCAATATTCCCCTTCCATAGTCCTAAAAGAACTGCATTGTAATTGTTGACCATGGTTTCATTTGACGTTCTTTTCAATAAACAGAATCGTCCGTTGTTAGCAAGTGCTTCATCTGGCCCTAGACAAACTGTGTTATCACTTGCTCGCTTTGGAAAATCAAATCGACAACTATCAGTTTGGCGGTTTTTTTTACATGTCGCTGTGTGTTTATGAATTTGCAAATCCTCGACTAATTTACGCAACGTAGAGTCATTAGGATTTAATGAACATGAAACCACCTTTTCAATTACGGCAATTCCTTCTGGAGTAGAGAATTCCGGAACATTACTACACCAGACCAACATAATGCAGATGTGGGCTACCGCGGTTTTGAAATTCCACTCGGTACCAAAAGTCTTCAATAGGACCACCCAAGCAAACATTATTTCTCTTTAAGAATCGCATGAGAGCGTTAACACGCAGTGTGAACTGTCGTGCTACAACTACCGGATGTTTTTGAACTAGATTCAAGCGCTCCGGGAATGATAAGTGTTCGGCGTCATCAATGTTACCTCCATCGGCGATTAGCAAGGCTTTTATCATATCTGACCAATTTAAATCATTGCAGGAAAAAGTTAAAAACCATGTGGGAGGCCCCAAAGTTCTAACCATTGCAATTAATTCAGAGCAACACTTCTGCCAATATGATGCCGATCCTCGGATATTTCTCATAGTGAGATGCATGTTATCCACAAGTCCCTGTGGTGTTTGCTCTCCATGACCTTGTCGCATCCTACATGACACAGATACACTTGATTTGGCACGAAAATATTCAACAATGGATAGAGCATAAAATAAATAATCATTTCTGTTAAACCTCTTGTCAACACTCATTACCCGGTTTTGAAAGTAGTCAAGGGGGGTACACGGATTGTCTCTTTCCTCGCCAAAGCCATTTTTGCCATTTGGAAAAAGAAAATACCAACACAATTCCTCCATACGGCGTTCACGCTCCAAATTCAAGGGTGGTGCAGTTTTCCTTGTGATGGCGGCCAATCTCATTGTATCATCTGTTGAAGGGCTATTCACATTTACAACACTTTCTAAATTAGGTACATTATCATCTATGTTTTGGAGCATACTTGTTGATTCGATATAAATGGTGCCCGAGGAATCATTGGCTGGTAACTGAAAATGGTTTGATGTTACTGGAATTGTTCTTGGGTGTGACTGAATGACTTGTGTTGTGGTTCGGAGGGGATTACTAGTTTGTATTATTGGTTGGAGGGAATCGTTTGGTTTACATGTTGGATTCTCTGCCCTTACTATTGTCGATTGTTGCATTATGGGCGGAAACGATTGTATTTTGGTGTCTCGAGCTATAACTAATGATGTTAACGAGAAAACATTAAGATTATCCCGAAAGTTTCCTTCTGGCACTTTATTTGGCGACACAAATAAATTGCGACGTAAAATAGCATGCAAATCGTCCAGATCACTAAATCGCATGCAACAAGCGGTGCCATTTATGGGAGCAGAAGCTCCCTTGGGACCACGCGCATGGGAATCAAACAAAAAGTAAGTTTGATTGTCACCCAAAATTTTGCAATGTACTGCTATCGAAATGGAGTTTGCTGTAAGTATACCATTCGAGTGTTCTCTGAAAAAACTTAACAATGCATTTTTCAAGTTAGGGAATCCATCAGAACTGTTGTCATTGTCTATATGACCATTATAATTTGTTTCCTCGTGTACTGTGATCAATAAATTTTCTCAATTGTATTTAAGTCTTGGACTAAGATCTGTTACAGCAAGGTACTCGGGGTTTACTTCGCCGGGCGCAGGATTATCTCTAGCATTAATACAGTCATTGTAGTCATTTATCGCCAATGATTACAATGTAATCAATATCGCTTTTGGACCACTTGTTCGGATCTAATACAGTGAATGCTGCACAAGCAACAGCCGCTATCCCAGTGCATTGCTTACCTCGAGATAAATTAAATCGTAAATCACCTTGATTAAATGATCCGCGTAATATTGCCTTGTTCTCATTTAAAGTGACATAATGTTTCGTGGATGTTTCTGTAGTAACAGCATCCTGTTCAGGAATAGAATTTTCAGTTATTTGGACTATATGAGGCATGTTTAAGGTAGTTTCAAAATGCACCCGAACATCTCTGTACAGATGGTTATTTAAAATTAACCAAGTTAATGCTCTATTCAGTCTTTGCATATCCACGACAAATTCTTTAGAACATGAAAGGTTCTCGAGACTTTCCACTACCAAAACTAAACCAGCTTGATGTGGTGTCAGTGGTAACTGTTCAGCTATTTCCACAACATCCTTTGCAAATAAAATGACCTGCCCTTTACACCAATTTTGACTGAAACGGTTATTAAGTTTAACAATCTTTAAAAATGGTGTAATGCGACTTAAAAACCGTTCTTCAACGCTTGTCAAGTTGACTAACTCAGGCGGTACATCTGCAGGCATCATTTTATTCCAATATGCAGTTGCTGGAGTTTTCCTTTTTCTAATATTATTGTAACAGCGAGTGCAGGTAGTTATTGTACCTAAAGTAATCAGTTCTTCAGGTAATAGCATACTATATAAACCTGCTCGTAAATTGGAACGCTGTTGTTTTATTTTTTTTATTTTATTTTATTTTTTAAGGAAAACTAGGTTACATTATATGATCAAACATTTAGAAGATAGATTGTGGATAAAGAGTTCTTTTGCAAACGGCACATGGTACATCAGCGAAAATATTAATAGCCGCTTCAAAAGATTGTTCATTTGCGATATCCCTACAAACATGACTGACTTGTTGCATTCTACTTAGTCGAAGTGAACGAGTTTCAGGTGTTTCGTTTGACAAACGATTGTGAATCAATCCGAGTCGGTAGGCACGTTGCTCCTCCGTCTCATTAGATAGACGATCGTGGATTAATCTGAGTCGGTGGGAACGTTGCTCCTCTGTCTCATTAGATAGACGATCATGGATTAAGCCATGACGGTGGGCACGTTGCTCCTCCGTCTCATTAGATAGACGATCGTGTATCACGCTTAGTCGGTGTGCACGTTGCTCCTCCGTCTCTTGGGATAAACGACTGTGAATCAATCTGAGTCGGTGGGCACGTTGCTCCTCCGTCTCATTAGATAGACGATCGTGTATCACGCTGAGTCGGTGGGCACGTTGCTCCTCCGTCTCATTTGATAGACGATCGTTGATCAAACCGAGACGGTGACTACGTTTTTCGATACTTTCCCTTTTCAAAACTTTTTTCATGTAAAGCCGCATTTTCGAAAGTCTATTTTTGCGCTCTTCGCAAGTCTCTTTTGAAATTGTGCTCGAGGTAGATTTCCTTATTTGAGAAAGGCGTTTCTCCCTGACATCGTTTGTTTCATTTAAACGACGCTGTCTCATATGAGCAGCACGTTTAGTAGGTCTACCCATATTAAAACAAATTAGTAATTGCTTCAGATTCACTAAAAATCAAAAAATAAACAAAAATTTTAACAAAAAAAAAAACGACTTCCAAAAAAAACTATTCCAAAACAAATCAATATGCACTAAAAAGTAAAAAATAATTGTGTTTTCTTTTACAATTTAATAATAAACTAACTTTTTCTACTCATCAATATGTAGGTATGATCTATGTAATTACCACGCAAGAAGGTAGGTAGGTACCTACCCACTTTAAATCTAACTCAACACATACCTATGAATAACAAAAAATGGTCAAAATATTTTTTAGAGTTCTCCTAATTAAAATGAAATGAAAAATATTAGACTATATAAGTCAATCAAATTATTACGATAAATTATGTAGGTACAATTATTGTTATTTTTAGAGTCGGTTATTATTATTGTTATTGTTTTTATATTGCGTCCTGTTTTTGAAACAGAAATGTCCTGGTATTACGAATTTGGGGATGGCAATCCTACCCTACACTACCCTACCCTACCCTACCCTACATAAGAAACCTTCTCCTGACAATAACGAACTCGACAAAAAAAGAACTAGCGAAATCGGTCCAGCAGTTCTTGAGTTATAAAATTACAACGAAAAGTGGCAATGATTTTTATATATTTAGATATTGAAAGAATTTTCCTCCAACTCCTAACCGTTAAGGAGTTGTACCTTCCTTCATCAGCTTATCAACATGTGATGATGACTAACAGACGCAAGTATTTTAATAGCTTTAGAAAACATATGAATCACGTAATAAGTGCCTACGTAATGAGTTTTTTGAGGGTTGCTCTCGATTTCCCTGGGATCCCATCATCAGATCCTGACTTGGTGACGATGGGACCCCCTCGGGAGTATACTCTTTCGAATGAAAAAATAATTTTGAAAATCGGTCCACAATTGACGGAAAAATCGGTGAACATACATTAAAAAAAAATACACCCTTTTGACCGTGGTTCTACTAAGGCCCATCTGAAGAGCTAAGATATTTTGTTTGCGAACAGGATTTCGTTGAATTCGCGCCTTCACTGCTTTGATGATCGCGGGTGTCCTAACTGTACGAGGTCGGCCGGTCCTCTACCGATCTTCGAAGCTTGAATCGTTTGACAGTTTTTTTTCCCTCGGACTGCGGAGGAGAAAAGAGGTAAAATGCGTTTATGCATACCAGTACAGCCGGCTGTACTGGTTATGTGGGACTCACGGCCCTGCGCCTATATCCATACATACCTATTATATACATCTCTTTTGGCGCGTAACCACAGCGGTGCAACGCGATAACCGCTACTCTATCTTCTTTCTTCCACCACTCCGTATTTGAAAATTAATATCTTTTTTTTTTCTTTCGGCATGCGCAAACGTTGTATTTTTAAAATTGGTGAAGTTCATCTAGCCAGTATTCGAAAATTTTAAATAACACAGTAATATATAAGTCATTGTTAAATAATAAGATTTTGACAGAACTTATGACCCGACTATCTTTATTGTGCCCATACCATAGTTTTTCAAAATAACGAAAAAGTTGAAACTTACAGTTTGTTTATAAGTCGGTCTAAAGTGCTGCAAAGCAAGCACAAGTATAACAATTTCGTTGTTTAGCAAACACAAACACAAACAACGTCCGAGTGAGACGTCTCTCGGACTCTCACAGACCAACATTCAAAAACACGGCTTTGTTAAAAAAGCAAAACAAACGCTCACGAAGAATTTTTGTACAAAACAAAATTCCATTGCAACTTCAATACAAACACCCGCCGAACTGGTCTCATCAAAAAAAAAAGAAAAAATAGGCCTACATCACGCGGTGTTTCCAGGCGGTCACCCATCCAAGTACTGACCGCACCGGACGTTGCTTAACTTCGGTGATCGGACGAACGAGAACCGGTATCACGGTAATATGTACAATATATCGGTTTATTCAACGTGGTATGGACGTAGGCAACGTGATCAGCGAATTAAGTATTAGGTACAATATCATTTTATTTTGATAATAAAAGGGAACTTCAATTAAACAGTCGCCAACGTCCATACCACGTTGAATACACCGGTTCTCGTCCGATCACCGAAGTTAAGCGACGTCGGGCGCGGTCAGTACTTGGATGGGTGACCGCCTGGGAACACCGCGTGATTGTTGGCTTTTTGCTTTTTTACTTTTGTAGTTGTGACCATTGTGCACATCAATACAATATATTACAACAATTCCTACCATACTAACTTGTACTAATATAGGTAGTGATACTCAATACTGTGCTCTTCGACCGATATAACGGTAATGGTAATACTTAACCAGCGCCGCCAACATACCTCATCATCATTATCTTTATATCAGCCAAAAGACATCCACTGCTGGAAAAAGGCCACCTCCAAGGATTTCCACCAGGTTCCAGGACCTTCACCAGGTCGGCGGTGGAGGGGCACATTACATACGTTAAAATATAGTTCGCTGTAGTAACACATAGCATTAGTTCCAAAAGCGAACTGTACTCGTATTTCTGACAGAGTTGATAGTTTCCAATTAAACTAATTGTTTATTTTCGTAATTTCCACATTCACAGCGATTTTGATACGCGCGCGTCGGGCGTCGGACGTCGTCTCACGAAACTGTATCTATTTTAGTACATTACTTTATAAGTCTTAAAGTCGAGACACGACAAATACATAGACCTATAATTAGTCATAATTATATTCGTCCTCGAGATTGGTACCTGGAAGAAATATCTGTAAGGTATTCACACATATAGACTTTGAGAGCGTTTTGGAAACGCCACTCTTAGTGAAGGTAAGGAAATAAATTGTAGATATTTTATCCTGATTGAGATGGTATTGATAAAGACTGAGGATGGCAGGATTATATTATCTAAGACTGAGTTGCTGGAAGCAGTTGAGAAGTTCTACGGACAATTGTACAAGACCACACGTTTGCCTGTCAGCGAATCTGGCTAAAGACCCAAGAGCTAAACTAACCCGACACTATACCGAAGATATCCCGGACGTCAGCCTGTACGAGATTAGAATGGCTCTCAAACAGGCCAAGAACAACAAGGCACCGAGTGATGATGGAATTACGGCTGAACTTCTGAAAGCAGGTGGATCACCGGTACTAAAAGCTCTTCAGAAGTTATTTAATTCCGTTGTACCTACTCGAGGGACAAACGCCTAAGGCATGGCACAGAAGTGTAGTCGTGCTTTTCTTCAAAAAGGGTGACAACACCCTGCTGAATAACTACAGACCCATCTCACTTCTGAGCCATGTCTACAAGCTGTTTTCGAGAGTCATTACGAATCGTCTCTCACGCAGGTTTGACGATTTCCAGCCTCCCGAAACAGCCAATTTCCGAAAAGGCTTTAGTACTATAAACCACATACATACGCTGCGGCAGATTATACAGAAGACTGAAGAGTACAATCACCCACTAAGCTTGGCGTTTGTGGGCCTATGAGAAAGCTTTTGATTCAGTCGAAACCTGGGTTGTGCTACAGTCTCTCCAGCGGTGCCAAATTGACCATCGATACATCGAGGTGTTGGAGTGTATAGACACTTCATATAGATGAAAACGCCACCATGTCGGTTCGCCTCTAGAACTGGAAACCTATCCAGTTGCAGCGAGGGGTGAGACAGGGAGACGTTATATCTCCGAAACGCCCTGGAAGATGTTTTCAAGCTTCTGTACTGGGTCGAACGCCGCATTATTATCAACGGCGAGTACATAACCCACCTCCGATTCGCTTATGATATCGTGGTCATGGCTGAAATCGTGAAAAATGCTCGATGGCCTCAGTGAAGTCTCTCAACAAGTGGGTCTTAAAATGAACATGGACAAGACGAAAATAATGTTAAATGTCTGGAAACTCCAGTGGAAGTTGTTGACGAATATGTATACCTGGGACAAACAATCCAGCTAGGTAGGTCCAACTTCAAGAAACTGATCAATCGACGTATCCAACTCGGCGGGGCAGCGTTCGGGAAGCTACGCAATATCTTCACGTCCCAAATACCGCAGCGCCTCAAGACTAAGGTCTTTGACCAGTGTGTATTGCCAGAGGTGACTTACGGAACTGAGACATGGTCGCTTACTATGGGCCTCATAAGAAAGCTCAAGGTCAGCCAAAGGGCAATGGAGCGTGCTATGTTTGGAGTTTCTCTGCGTGGTCGAATCAAAAACGAGGAGATCCGCAGGAGAACCAAAGTACCGACATAGCTCACAGAATCGTTAAACTGAAGTGGCAGTGGGCAGGGCACATAGCTCGTAGATCAGATGGCCGTTGGGACAGTAAAGTTCTCAAGTGGCGACCGAAAACGTAGCGTAGGCAGACCTCCCACGCGGTGGTCCGACGACCTTGTGAAGATCGCGGGCAGCGCAGGAACGGTCGTCGTGGAAATCCTTGGGGGAGGCCTTTGTCCAGCAGTAGACATTTTTCGGCTGATATGATGATGATGAAATTATTTAAATTGAACATGTTGTAGGCACCTTGATTATGACGTGTGACGTGACAATTCACTGGTACCTGAGCGCCGTGGATGCCGATACTTTTCTTGGATTTGCTTTTCTAAAGGTGCCTCCACATGCTTGCCAAACCACAACGAGCGCCCACAAGCATGTAGAGCGAGGCCCCTGTCTCGGCTCGCGAAGGATTGCGAGCACTTGCGAGCGCTTGCCGACGCTCGGATCGAGTGTCGCTTTATGCACGAGTCAAAGGAAGTATTAGCGCACTCGACAAGCGTACAGGCATAACACTTTTAATGTTTTATACACTGTGTCGAGGACAGGTTATCTCGCGCGTTTTATTTTTGGTTTATGGCTCCTACACACGCTTGCCACAAACCACGAGCCACAAGCGTCTACAAACGCTCGGCAAACCGAGGCGAGCCAAACGTCAATATCCACACGCTTGTGAAGGCTTGTCGAGTGCGCTAGTACTTCCTTTGATTCGTGCAAAAAAACCGACACTCGATCCCAGCGTCGGCAAGCGCTCGCAACCCTTCGCGAGCCGTGCCAAGTGCCTCGCTCTACACGCTTGTGCTTTTGGCCGCTCGTAGTGGCTCGGCAAGCATATGGAGGCACCATAAAGCGCTTTGCACACGACGGGGCGGGGCAGTCTTTTTGACCGCGAAGCAATAAAGACCGCGTCTGCCCGTCGATGCCCGCGGCTGCCCTCGCCGCGTACATAAAGCACGCGAGGGACAGAAGCGGTCAGTTCAGTACGTTCGTTCTAGTGAAACGTGCCGCAGACTGAGCTAGCCGCCCCGCGCCGCCGCCTGCGTTACTGCATACAAACTGGTTTGCGTGATCCATGGCGGGCAGCCACGGACATGCCGCGCCGCCAGTGCCCGCAGGGCACCTTGCGGCGCGGTGTTTTTGTCCTCCATGTGCGTTGATAGTATAGGATTCCCTTTGTGCTATCGTTGGCGGCTCAACTAACCGACGAACAAAGCACTTAAGGGTACTCTCAAAAGTAAATTACCCTCAACAAAGTGCAAGGAGTGGTAGCCCCTACGCGTTACTACATGTGTGAATACCCAACAGATATTTCTTCCAGGTACCGTCTCGAGGACGAAGCGTGAAGTATAAGTAGGTACATTATTATTTTTAGGGTTTCGTAGCGGGTAACCTGTCAGTCTGTCAGACTTTCAAAAGGCTGTATCTTTGGAACAGTTTGATACATTCACAATACGTTATTAAAGTGGATAAATATTAAAATTTCATACATAGTCATAGACGTTTGAAGTACCTATTTAAGTCTTAGATACTGTAACAGCTGCATGAACTTTGTAGGTCGCAGAGGAATCCATTGTAAAAAATAACTTTCTATGAGAGTTAACTTACTTACATTGAAATCAATATTTTTATTTCTATACTCCATTTTTTTCAGCATTAGACAGAAGAAAAAAAACGTACTTAATGAGGTACACTTTTTGCAAATAAATTTCTAAAATGATTTCCTTCCTGTATCTCTGCACAATTTTATTTTCGAAGGGTATCGCACTCTGCTGTACTCTATTGTAAATATGAAAGAGCAATACTTTTAACTCAAATCACTTCATATTTTAATTTAAAGACTTTTTAAAAGTTCAATAAAAAAGAGTACACGATAAAAAACCTAAAGAAGCAGAGGAATAAAACATTAGGCTTGCTATATGAAAAATAATGTTGACTTTTTTTTTGCTCTTTAGCACTTTGGCATCAAGGCCACATCTATGACACTGCATACTATAAACTCACAATGGTATATATCATATACTTTTATATACTTGCATTTGTGCGTTAATTCATGGTAGGTTCGTCAGCCGCAAAGGTATTATAGCGCCAAATTCAACTCGTTCAGCGACCTGTCAACTTTTTGAAATTAATTTAGCTACAAACGTCAAGATATAATTATTGTAGCTACAATTATACCTACCATACGAACCTGCAATTTACGCACACATGCAAGTACCTATATAAAAGTTCATGATACGTACCATTACGGGTTTATAGTATTCAGTGTCATAGATGTGGTCTTGATGCCAAAATCCTAGAGCAAAAAAAAGTCAACATTATTTTTCAAAAGCAAGCCTAATGTATTATTACTCTGCTTCTTTAGGTTTTTTATCGTTTACTCTTTTTAATAGAAATTTTCAAAAGTCGTTAAATTATATATGACTTGATTTGGTTAAAGTATTGCTTTTTCATATTTACAATAGAGTACAGCAGAGTGCGATATTATTTACCCTTTACCCTAATTATTGGCAACACTGATTATCTTGGCAACAGTAATAGCATCGCACGCGCACTGCTGCGCACGGTCACAGTCGGTCGCCAATCGCCATCTTGGAACTTTACTGTGTGCTCCTTTGTATTCAATGTTTCTGTTTTCTTTTACGTTGACCTTGGCTATTATTATCTGGACTTTGATTGGGCGTAGTGATTTGGACTTACCTCGTCAATTGGTGTCGATAACATCACAAACAAACACCCCGTGTTTTTTCTCATCCGGGAGAAAATGAGCGAACCATGTTCAAGTAGAGGGAAACGGAAGAAGGAGCGTTCTCCACCAAGCCTTCTTGTTTCTCCAAAAAAAGAAGAGACTTAAGCAAAGTCAACAATGATAACTCTCTTCCCAAAATATCAAGAAGTACTCCACACAAAATTCTCGCAAAAAAAACTCAAATTCAAATATACAAAGCGTAGTCGCAAAAGTGAACTGATAGACAATAGACATAGATTAAATTTTTGTATGGAGAATCAGATATTTAACCGAAATAAGGCAGTAGAGGAGAGAGGAAAAGAAAATATATATATTACTTGAATAAAACTTGGGTGAGTGAAGGTATGTATGTACCAGTGCATTTATTTTATATAAATACAAATTAAATATTTATGATCAAACATTTGTTAAAATACGTGCTTATGATGTTTTATTTAAAAAGAACAGAATAAAAAAAATATTCCTTACACAGTAAAAACTCAAAAATTAAATTAGTTTAGGTAAAAGTAAAAAGTTATTGAAAAAGCAACAAGATGACAGTTGTGCACTGTGTTACATAGGGGTTGGTCCTATTTCAGCATTTGCTTATTATATTAACTGTGTCAGCATGTATACAAGTACAAGTGATAAAGCTTACTCATTAACTATGAACTTAGAGGCTGCAGGTAACTATTTTGCTAACATTTGTTATTATTTTAAGGTCACACAGAGTCATCAGTTTGGCAAGATACAGACATAAGAAGCAAAAAAGAAACCTACAGGGCCGGACTGTCCACGGGGTTGAAAAATCGTACCGGCAAAGGGAAAAGATTAATAATTTTGCACATCGGTAAGCACGTGAAATGTTTTAACTTTTTATCAATTATCTTCAAAGAACTGAAATTTCTAATCATTAACTCAACAAAAACTATTAGGTCCAAGGTTTTGAAAAGAAAAAATAGTTCTTTGAATATTTTGACAATAAAAGTATTTGACTTTTTATTTAACTTACTATCTAGATATTACGGTTCATGAGATACAGCCTGGTGACAGACAGACAGACGGACAGTGGAGTACTCAGTGATAGGGTCCGGTTTTCACCCTGTGGGTACGGAACCCTAAAATGCACTTTATTGGCCACATATTTTTTTATTGTTAATTCTTGTATATTTATTTTCAGGGTCAAAAGATGGATTTGTGGAAGGAGGGGAATTGTTGTTTGAAGCTAAAAAACCTGACGGAGACTATCACTCTGAAACTAATGCTTTCAACTTTGATAACTGGTTTAGAGGGCTCTACGGCAAAATTGAAACAGGCTCCATTATTGTGATGGACAATGCACCTTATCACTCCCAATGCGTTAGCCAAGTTCCTACTTCAAAAACGAAGAAGTCAGAGATTCAACAACATCCATTTCTAGGATAGTGAGTTCGGGCTCAACTTTTAATAAAAGTTAAAGATGTAAGACACTTACACCAAGCCTATGCAGTTGACGAGCTTGCAAAGGAGATAGGGTTTACAGTGGTGCAATTACCGCCATACCACTATGAACTCAATCCCATTGAGCTCATTTGGGCTCAAGTAAAAGGATTTATAGCGAAAGAAAATAAAACATTTAAAATGAATGAAATTATAATATTACTTCCCGTGGCCTTTTCAAGAATTACTTCAGATAATTGGAAAAAATGTATTTCCCATGTAATAAAAGAGGAGCAGAAAATGCTAAGTCTTGACAGTGCCATAGATAATGTAGTAGAATGTTTCATTTTCCACGTGGGTAATCCTGATCGGAATCACAGTCTGAGTCCGACTAAGATGATGACATTGATGTTGTAAATTAAAATAATTACCAAATGTTTCTGTTTTATTTGTCATCATCATTATCATATCAGCCGAAGGGCGTCCACTGCTGGACATAGGCCTGCCCCAAGGATTTCCACGACAAGAGGTTCTGCGCTGCCCGCATCCAGCGGCTTCCCGCGACCTTCACCAGGTCATCGGTCCACCGAGTGAGAGACCTACATATCACGCTATGTTTTTCGGTGCGCCGTCACCACTCGAGAACTTTACTAC
Source organism: Coleophora flavipennella (assembly GCA_947284805.1). Taxonomy (NCBI): domain Eukaryota; kingdom Metazoa; phylum Arthropoda; class Insecta; order Lepidoptera; family Coleophoridae; genus Coleophora; species Coleophora flavipennella. Next base: position 17,739,558 of record OX369272.1, on the reverse strand, counting down.
CCCAAAGTTCATCTGTTCTTCGAGCTATGTGCTCCGCCCACTGCCGCTTAAGTTTAGTAATTCTGAGATCTACGTCGGTCACTTTGGTTCTCCTACGGATCTCCTCGTTTCTGATTCGATTACGCAGAGAAACTCCGAGCATAGCACGCTCCATTACCCTTTAGGTGACCTTGAGCCTTTTTATGAGGCTCACAGTAACCGACCATGTCTTAGTTCCGTATGTCATCACTGGCAACACACACTGGTCGAAGGCCTTGGTCTTAAGACACTGCGGTATCTGACGAAACGCTGCCCAGCCGAGTTGGATTCGACGATTGATCTCTTTCTCGAAGTTGGACCTACCTAACTGGACTGTTTGTACCACGTACACATGTTCGGTAACAACTTCAAGTGTAGAGCCTCCATCCTTCAGAGGAGTAGGTATGATAAAGACGTTTGACATAATATTCGTCTGGTCTATGTTCATTCTAAGACCTACTTGTTGAGAGGCTCTACTGAGGCCTTCAAGCATTTTGCCTAAGTTTTCCAAAGTCTCAGCCATGACTACGATATCGTGAGCGAAGCGAAGGTGGGTAGTGTACTCGCCGTTGATATTGATGCCAAGTCCACCCCAGTCCAAAAGCTTAAAAACAGGGCGGCAGTGAACAGTTTCGGAGATATAACGTCTCCCTGTCTCACCCCTCGCTGCAGCCGGATAGGTTTCGAGTTTTGATCATGGAGGTGAACCGACATGGTGGCGTTATCATACAAACACTTCAGTACATCAATATATCGATCGATAGTCAATTTGGCACCGCTGGATAGACTGTAACAGCCCAAGTTTCGACCGAATCGAAGGCTTTATCATAGTCCACGAACGGCAAGCATAGTAGCTGATTATACTCTTCGGTCTTCTGTATAATCTGCCGCAGCGTATGTATGTGGTCTATGGTACTAAAGCCCTTTCGGAACCAGCTTGTTGAGGTTGGAACTCGACAAACCTGTATGCAAGACGATTCGTAATAACTCTCCAAAACAGCTTGTAAACATGGCTTATTTATATATTAATATACATGTTTTATTTGTCACTCAAATTAAAAAGTCAAGTGATCAATAAATCACGCTGTCTGTAAGGTAAGGTTCTTCTCTAGGGTTCCATAGTCCCAACGAGGAACCCATATAAGATTGCTTTTTCCATCCATCCGTCTTTCACAAACAGTCAAACACTCATAAAATTGCATGAAATTTGGCACAATCAAAAATACAATTTTCGTTTTTTTAGTTAACAATTGGTAAGCCCTTGACGTCACCTCACCTGATAGTATGCGACGATGATGCCGAATATGGAAGTGGGCAACAATGCTATAAACACTGATGACTAAGATAACATGGTGGTAGCTAGCCAGACGGGCTAGAAAATGCCCTATCACCAATCAAACCGAATCTTACAAAGTTGATCCCGCTTGGATTCGAACCCAAGACTCCTGGTGTAAAGCGAGTGTACTAGCCACTACGTTATGAAATAGTGATGTACCGAGATAAGTACTTTTGAAATCAAAGCTATGGAAATGCGCTTGGCCCAAAATGCACTTGAACAATTCCTAACCTTAAGTACCTACCAAAAATGTATGACAGAATGTCTGTTTCATATACTAATATTAGTAGCGCTAAGCCAAAAATAACTCATTATTAATAGGCTATGCTATGTTACATTTGACAGTGGCGCCTATAGCGGAAAAACTTGGCGATCTTCTTGATTTGGTACCTTTGGTTGACAACCTCTGACGGTTTGTTTACCTTATTTCTAAAGCTAAAAAAAATAGAGTATAATTGATGCTAATACATAGGATTTATTTGATGACAAAACTTGTCTGAAATCTGACCATTTTTTTAAATAAATAATTTCCATTCAAAATAGATGATCCCTAACCTAGTCAAATCATATGCTAATTTTATGTCTATCAAACACCCACTAGCTTCTTAGCTTCTAGCTTCTTGGTACCCAAAATACGTGAACTGGTTGAGATAGATCAGTTGAGATAGATCAGTTGGTTGATGGTGACTGTACTTACAATCCGTGGATGACAGAACTTTGGGATTTTCCCTACTCTCAAAACAATATGTTTTTCTGTCAGATAACGACTGTAACACACACATTATATTAGTCATGTGAATTCCCGAACTAAAAATATGTAAACATAAAACTTTTTAGATAAGAGTGGTCAGCATAGGTACATCGCATTTATTAAGGAAAACCACACTTCAATAACAAGAGATAAATAGCTTACGTGGACATTTGATAGTTGTTTGAAAAACGGTTTTAAAAATATGCAATTTAAAAGTAAAAAGGACCCTAGGTCAGTCGGGCCAATGGAGAAAGAAAAGATAAGCGAGAGAGAGGACCTACTTGGAATCTGAAGATTGTCTGAAAATTTCATCGAAATCGGTCCAGCCGTTTTGGAGTCTATAAGGAACATTTTTTTTTCCTTCACATAGCACAGAGATAGACTGGATTCAAGTGCTAATAACTACAGCCTCCCTGATATAATAAAAGGATTTGAATGTAAATCACATGTTAAACGCTCATAAGAATTAGAAATGATTTGAACGATTAAAAATTATTCAAAATGATTACAAATCAAATCATTTTTAATCCTTTTTAATGATTTTGTTTAATCAGGGCTGTGATTAAAATAACTAAAAAAGAGATTATAAGGTTTTCTTATTTGTTTACTTAGCTTAAGTAATAAAAATATGTATCGTTTATTTAAGTAAATAAACTTTAAACAAAAAAAAAATGTTATGAGGACAGGTTATAGCGGTGAATACTTATAACCTGTTTTGTCCGTTAAATTTGGAACCATATTAAAATAAATAAACTCATGTGAGTCCAACTATGTAACTTAATTAATTAATTCATTAACTTTAATTATCTTAACGTTAGTTAAAAAACACTATAATATTAAGAAATTATAAAGTCACAATTTTATGTCTATCAAACACCCACTAGCTTCTTAAATTAGATAACTTTTGAAGGAGTCGACTTAGCAAAAAATCATCTCAGAGCTTTTTTGTAGATCGTTAAATTCCCTACAAAAATAAGTATTTGTCGTCACTAGAGGATTATTTGTTTAAATGCATTAAAAATCCAAACAAAATAAAAATAACATTCCTGTGTTATTTAAATGGGAAATCAAAAATTATGAATCGTCACCTGTTAATATTAAAATTAAGAGCTCATACGTTACCAGAATTTTTTATTCGTCATTTCGGACGATATTTTCATGGTATCTAAGGAAAAAAAAATTAAAATTTTTTTTTGGCGCACCCTACTAAATATGAAATCAAGTTGAATAATGTTCGTTGACGCCGAACGAAGGGACTGACGTGGGTTTTATGATTTTATATCGTAACTGCAGTGAAATACATGATAATAATACATGTGTTCGCGTGGTGACTATTCATTATCTCGACTGAAGGTTATTGGAGTTTGTTATGAGATATCAGTTTTTACTGTATTGATGAAAAATTAAAGAAAGTGGTAGCCCTAGTTTTGATAAGCATTGCTATTTAAACGGAGACGGAGGGTCGAAATGATTCATATTGTTGCAACCATTCCGAGCAAATGGAGTCCCAAAAAAAAACATGTATCAATTGTGGCCGAGTGTACGATTTCAGCCCTTTTTGGAAGTGGTGCAGAGACTGTGGACTGAATAAGTTTGTAGAGGAGCAGAAACAAAAAAAAAAAAATAAGTGTTAATCTTCCGTTCACACATCATGAATTTCTTGTCTAACATTTTTTTTGGTGTTTGTCTAAACGTACTATCCTCATAGATAGCAGTGAGAAGCCAGTGCTGTCGTTAGCTGGTAAAGATATTGAGTAAGTTAGTATTCTCAAGAACCTGGAAGCTATTATCGATCCGACTCTGCAATGATCTGAGAACAACCGGACTATACGCTGTTATCGCCGATTCCGGGTACATCAATGTACAAGAGCTCTTTTCTTGTCCTTGGAGTTGCTTTCTGGAACTTTGTGCCACCTGCTGTTTCAACTGCTGCTTCCCTGGATGAATTCAAGACGATGCTACAACCACTTACTTGCTATTGAGCAAGCTAAGTCGCGAGTGCATAGATTCTGGTGTTTGATGTGCTGGTAGGGCTGTCAAGTGTTATATGATACAATACTTTTTGTAAATCGTTTTGTTTCTGTTTTTTTAAATGCCATGAGTTTTATATTATTTTTGTCTTTATTTTAAAAAAAAGGTTGAGCTAAAGCTTTTGTATTTTGTAATGATAAAGCCTACTCGAGGGTAAGCAGGCTAAAATCTTAAAATATTAAAAATTTTAAATACAGAACATAATTATAAAAAGCGTCTGATTATGGAATCTATGTAAATGGAGAGGCATCAAGATTTAATTAATAAAAGGAAAGATACAGAAACCATAGATAAGATCTACCATGATTTAATTAAATTAAAATAATCTTTAAAAAGTACCGTTGTTACACTTTCTTGGTTAATTAGTTGGAAATTTAAATTTGCGTTTGTATTCATGTAATTTCAAAATTTGTAATTGTAAGTGTCTTTTAAACTTTATGATTATATTTATGTAGTTCAAAATTGACAACCCTGGTTATCTGGGTAGGTGATTTGAATGACTGACTGTATAATTTGTAATATTACCAACTGTACATAAGACCAGTGTTAGCACACGGTTTTGGCTGTCAGTTGACCAATAATAAGATTTATGAACGCATTGTTCATGTGACTTTATAATTTCTTAATATTATAGTGTTTTTTAACTAACGTTAAGATAATTAAAGTTAATGAATTAATTAATTAAGTTACATAGTTGGACTCACATGAGTTTATTTATTTTAATATGGTTCCAAATTTAACGGACAAAACAGGTTATAAGTATTCACCGCTATAACCTGTCCTCATAACATTTTTTTTTGTTTAAAGTTTATTTACTTAAATAAACGATACATATTTTTATTACTTAAGCTAAGTAAACAAATAAGAAAACCTTATAATCTCTTTTTTAGTTATTTTAATCACAGCCCTGATTAAACAAAATCATTAAAAAGGATTAAAAATGATTTGATTTGTAATCATTTTGAATAATTTTTAATCGTTCAAATCATTTCTAATTCTTATGAGCGTTTAACATGTGATTTACATTCAAATCCTTTTATTATATCAGGGAGGCTGTAGTTATTAGCACTTGAATCCAGTCTATCTCTGTGCTATGTGAAGGAAAAAAAAATGTTCCTTATAGACTCCAAAACGGCTGGACCGATTTCGATGAAATTTTCAGACAATCTTCAGATTCCAAGTAGGTCCTCTCTCTCTCTTATCTTTTCTTTCTCCATTGGCCCGACTGACCTAGGGTGCACGGAGAAAAAAATATCGTCAGAATAACTATTCAAAGTTTATAGTTAAATTAGTTAAGACGTATCGTTAATATAGCCAACTGTTTCGTCAAACTAAGGATCTGTATCGCTGAATTGGCTATACAGATCTTCAATTCTAGAAAACAGTTGACTACATCAACGATACGTCATTTAACTAATTTAACTATAACTTTGAATAGTTATTCTGACTATATTTTTTTCTCCGTGTGCTTTTTATATTAATAATATGTATGTTGCAGTCGTTATCTAACAGGACAAAGTATTATTTTGAGAGTAGGGAAATTCCGACGGAAGTACGGTACTGCTATTGGTTTCTGGCAATTGCATGACACCACCTCGTGGTCAAATAATATAAGTAAAATAGTCTTTTTCTTTCTAATTTAGAGGTAAGGGTTAATTTTAAGGGTCTTAGGAAATGAAAATGTAAAAAAAAATACATAAAAGTTATGCAAATTTAAAATATGCGACATTAATACCGTAGATAAGTTTATATAGTTCAGGATCGTGTATAAAGATATGCATAGAGCTACTGTTTCGTAATTAATGTTTTACTTAAGAAGAAATAGGTCATAGATATAATTATAGAGTAATTTAGGTTTCTTCTTTGTTTGCTAGTGAAAACTGCCAATGTTTTTATGTTATTATTTATTATCTCGAGTTGTAAAAGGATGTCTTTGTTTCTGAAACTTTATATGTGTAATTAGACATTATCTTCATTAAGTTTTTATAGAGTGTATAGACTTCATTTGTGACATTTGATGTGTATTTTCGTTCATTCTCTAAAAAGCTACAAAATTTGCGAACTAGTCACAGATTTGTAAGCTCTCAGATACCATAAAATTCACTATTTATCAACCATTATGATTCAGCATAGAACGATAGCCATCCAACACAATAAATGGTCATTCTTTAGCGCCTACATGTTTTAGAATATCAAAATCCACTGAATATATGTTATGAACCTGATGTGATGTCTTGTTTACGAAAATGCCATTACTCAGCCATAATAAATCATTTCGGATAACATCTGTGTTTCATTTAACGCTCCCTGTACAATTATAAACAGTGCGCATGGTTAAATTTTTTATAAGAATTTTCTAGTTGTTTTCTTCTAATCTTTTGATGCGCACTCACAGAAAATCTCGTCGAGTTTAGTTAAGTCCTTACTTTTGGATCCGAATAAATTCTGAGATATATTAATGATCGATTAATAAAAATGAAACAAGTTTTTTTAAAAAAAATAATACTATTTTTTTATTCAGAAATCTAGGCACTCCATTAAATGTCAAGTATATTAGAATGGTTACTTTTAAAGGCACAAACTTGTCATTACGTGTAAAGTCGCGGATTCCCGTACACAACACATGGAATGTTCGTGGATATCAAACTAAATAAAGGAACGCCTGACACTACGCACCTAGCAATTACATATTTACACGTCGGCGTCGGCGTCGGACGGCGTCAGCGTCTGCGTCGGGCGGCGTCGGCGTCGTAGAAACAATAATTAAGACAGGTTTGTACAATTTACAGTCAATTCCAACTAAGACTAGGCATTCCCGAACATTCAATGGAGGTGTGCCGATAATAATAACATATATATAATAACACCTAATTTCAGTTACATTTCAATAAAAAAAAATCCACACGCACATATAAGCGAACCTAACTAAAAAGGGATAGTAAAAATAGTAAGTCTTCTATAACTAAAAAATATAGCTAATTGTTCGCAGTGTAGTCCATTCAGTCTGTAAATGAAAAAAAATAAAAACATTAAACGTTTATTAAATTAATTATCATGAAACAGGTTACGGACCGCCAGGAGGTGCAGGAGGTGCAGGAGGTGCCAGGAGGTGCCAGGAGGCTCGAGTTTTCATAGAAACGTTTCAATACAAAAACTGAATGCCGAATCGAATCTAAACTTTGCAAATATTAGTGCTATACTACAGTTGGCGTGCAAAATACGGTAAAAACTTCCTCATTTCATCAGCTTTCCTACAAAGTAAAAACGTAAAAAAATTCAGATGAATTGCAACAAAAAACAATGATTGTTGTCAAAAGGGTGCCTCAAATCCCCCTAATGGATCCATGTCGTCTTAACCTGTAACCCAGTATAGACAAATATCCATGTCTGTAATTTGTTATCGATTTATTAAAATAAAAAGGAGCAAAATAAGAGCGAGTTTAAACTATTAGTAAGTACGAAAAGAATTTAAGACTTTATTCGATCTGTATAGGCATTTACGATAAAAACAAATTACAGAGTAAGGAGTAACAAGCTTTCACGTTAATAATAATAAATAAGTTTATTTCGGACCACCAAAATCCATAATATGTGTTAGTAACAATAGAGACCTAGGCTATGTTAGTTAGTACTTAAAAACTACTTGGGAATAATTAAAAGTATCATTTTACCGCACCGGTGACTATCCCCACCCAATACTTCAGGAGCGGAGAGTCAAACCGTGCGGCGATCGTCCTCAGGATGCCGTTGTTACTGCCGCGCGACCGATGGACAAGTGAGGAGACTTTCTTGCGTATAATTGCGTGAAATCCATCGGTTCGCGCCTCTTTAAACGTTTGAGACGCACTACAATGGCGCGGCAGCACCAACAGCATCCTGGAAGCGTTGTTATACTGCACTCGCAGGGCGTTGTAAGCTCGTTTTGTGTAACTAAACCACAGACTGCTCGAGTAGAAAGATGTGCAATATGCTTTAAAAAGCGTTACTTTTAATTCTGGTGAGCATCGAGCAAATCTGCGAGCTAGGACATTACTCCTTACTGCCAACGCCCTGCGCTCCCGCTCTATATCGAGGTCATCTTTTAAGTCTACCGTAATCATGTGACCGAGGTACTTACAATTGTCGAGCACCTGCAAAGCAGTACCGGAAATCATAACCGGAGGTACAGTTGAGGGCTTTTTGTTCCCAGACTTAAACACAAGAACTTGACTTTTCTTAGCGTTGAACTTAAGCCCATGACTAGCCGCATACTGCTCACAGGCAACGACAAGTTTTCTGATTGACCCTATTGAGGGGCCCAGTAGCATCATATCGTTAAAACTCCTGAACGGATTTTGCTCAAATTTGGTATTGAGATTAAGGGCGGGCGGAAACCGATATTGGATACATTTTGTCTCGGAAAAATAGAATAAACTTAATTCCGTTTTCGCGAGCCGCTTGCCGCTTGCCGCTCACGCACCGCGCGTGCACCCTCGAATACAATCATAAAAACCCGGCGAAGCTCCGATTGTTCCTTACACCCACCGCACCTCTCCACACAATTACAAAAATGATACCCATTTATTAAACAAGACTTGAACGCGAGCGACGAAACATGTTTTTTCATTCAGTTAGCCCTCCTTAGCGCGAGTGAGACTCACACTTGGCCGATTTTATTATTTGTTGTTTACTTCAGGATTAGTACTATAAGCACACCAAATTTTACGCGGTATGCTAGCGGTATGTTAACATTTTTACGATCCAATTTTACGCGGTATGCTAGCGGTATGTTAACATTTTTACGATCCAATTTTACGCGGTATGCTAGCGGTATGTTAACATTTTTACGATCAAATTTTACGCGGTATGCTAGCGGTATGTTAACATTTTTACGATCAAATACGCGGTATGCTAGCGGTATGTTAACATTTTTACGATAAAATTTTACGCGGTATGCTAGCGGTATGTTAACATGTTTACGATCAAATTTTACGCGGTATGCTAGCGGTATGTTAACATTTTTACGATCAAATTTTACGCGGTATGCTAGCGGTATGTTAACGTTTTTACGATCAAATTTTACGCGGTATGCTAGCGGTATGTTAACATTTTTACGATCAAATTTTACGCGGTATGCTAGCGGTATGTTAACGTTTTTACGATCAAATTTTACGCGGTATGCTAGCGGTATGTTAACGTTTTTACGATAGAGCAACAACAAAAAATCTATTTAAAAAAACACGTTTCTTGTACGGGGTACCATATTTTTTTACTTAAACCCGAATAATAACACTGTGTGAAAATGTCAGCCTGCTACTTTACTTCGCTTGAGAAAGAAGCCATAATTCAAATAAGCTTCCATTTTAATTTCTTCTGTTTCCTTATACGAGTATGTCTAGTAAGCCCACGATATTAAATACCCAAATTGTACGTCTCTTAGTTGTTACTCTTGTTTATTACATGACATGTATTCGCTGAAGTGCATTAAAGAGTAGTTTGAATTTGAAAATTCCGGTTACACACACTATAAGGCATTAAAATTACACATTTGTAATCTCTATTTACCAACCACATAGTGGCTAATGATGACATTCATCGCTAATGTGATGGTGATGCTAAAAGGCGTTCTCTGCTGGACATAGACCTCCTTGAAGTAGGGGTTGTGTAGTAAACAGCAGGTTGGCGGGCGGGTCGCAGTGTGCAGTGTGCAGCGTGCAGCGTGCAGCGTGCAGCGTGGTGGCACAGTACGCGGAAAGGGCGCTGCTGCCCGTCCTGCGCTTTACATTTCTCTGTGTCCTCTCGCGTCACCCTCGGGAAGAGATGAGGTGGTGCTATTCTACTCGTAGGGCCGCACCATCGCAACTCACTTTATTTACCAACCACATAATATTGACTGAAAATTAGTACATCTAAAATGTATAAACAGATGTTGGCTTTCTTTTATAAGTTGAATGAAATAGTCAAGAGTGACATTGTAAAAATCATCGTTGTCAAATCTCGTCTCTTCAGTTTTTGACTTTTGACTTTGACTTTCGCCTTGACCTAAATTTGTTTTGGTGACAGATGCCGCGGTCTTCAGTAGGAGCCTGAAACCCTAAACCCTGCAGTACTTTCCTCACCTTGATAGCATGCTCACTGTGTCGCCACCGGTTCGTAGGCAAAGTAACATTTTTTCTTCTTTTTTACGTAAGTTGCGTCAAATTGACCTCTGCAAAGAAAAATATAAATATAATTAATTTAATATATATACAGGGTCTTCGGCAGATGGTTGAAAATACGAAAATGGGGGATAGATGGGGTCGCCTCCCACCTATTTTGAGAATTAAAAAAAATCTAGGACTTGTAATTTTTTTTACAGGATTTTTTTTCCTTTTTTTAGAAATTTTGCCATTTTTATACCTTTGAACACATGTAACTTTTTGTTTTTTAAAGCTAGCTCCAAAATCTTTTTTTTAATATACTTTTATAAGATTGTCGGCTCTAAAAAAAATTATGTTTGTTTCAAGTTATTGCTAAAAACAAAAATGTGGGCCCCCGAACTTAAAAAAAAAGTTGAACAAAAATTTAAAAGTCAACTTTGCGATGCATTTAAAAAAAAAATAATGGGGCTGGAAGGCTTCTGTTTTTTTTAAAACATCTCTAAAGCTTAGGCTTTTGAATGGTATGTAATTTGTTTCGGTATCTTTTTTGTAACCGGAGTTGTTAATTTTTTTTACTCAATTGGACCATGTTGACGAAATTCCACTAGTTACATGTTTTGTGTGAAATGTATCAAATGCAAAGTTAAAAATAATGTAAATACTTACTGTTGGGACGGTTACTAAGAGCAGGTACGTTTTTTTACATTCTTGCACACACATAATGACTATCTTTTGTCATTTATTGGCATATTGGAGTTAGCACTTCCATATGCCAATAAAATGTCCGCATATTCCGCATTGGTAAATTGAGCCATTTTAAACCACAACAAAGTCTTAACAAAACGTCTGATAATAACAAAAAGTGACAAACAACAAAAAAACTTAACAAAATCACAAACGTTAATAACGTTAACGTTTTTTTTTGTTTTCGTTAATTTCACTTTGCTGTGTTTGTGATTTTGTTAAGTTTTTTTGTTGTTTGTCACTTTTTGTTATTATCAGACGTTTTGTTAAGACTTTGTTGTGGTTTAAAATGGCTCAATTTACCAATGCGGAATATGCGGTCATTTTATTGGCATATGGAAGTGCTAACTCCAATATGCCAATAAATGACAAAAGATAGCCATTATGTGTGTGCAAGAATGTAAAAAAACGTACCTGCTCTTAGTAACCGTCCCAACAGTAAGTATTTACATTATTTTCAACTTTGCATTTGATACATTTCACAAAACATGTAACTAGTGGAATTTCGTCAACATGGTCCAATTGAGTAAAAAAAATTAACAACTCCGGTTACAAAAAAGATACCGAAACAAATTACATACCATTCAAAAGCTTAAGCTTTAGAGATGTTTTAAAAAAATCAGAAGCCTTCCAGCCCCATTATTTTTTTTTTAAATGCATCGCAAAGTTGACTTTTAAATTTTTGTTCAACTTTTTTTTTAAGTTCGGGGGCCCACATTTTTGTTTTTAGCAATAACTTGAAACAAACATAATTTTTTTTAGAGCCGACAATCTTATAAAAGTCTATTAAAAAAAAGATTTTGGAGCTAGCTTTAAAAAACAAAAAGTTACATGTGTTCAAAGGTATAAAACTGGCAAAATTTCTAAAAAAAGGAAAAAAAATCCTGTAAAAAAAATTACAAGTCTTAGATTTTTTTTAATTCTCAAAATAGGTGGGAGGCGACCCCACCTATCCCCCATTTTCGTATTTTCAACCATCTGCCGAAGACCCTGTATAAATATAATTAAATATACATCAACTGAAAAAATCGAATGGCTACACTATGGGGTGCGAGACAAGATTTTTCATTTTCAAATATATTTATACACACATTTAAATAGTAAAAACAATTCTTAATGTCTAACAAATGATGATATGCTGGAGGATGTTATCGTCTATTAAATCTATTCATCGCTCTATTAAATATGTTTGTTTTCAAAAAGATAAATCTGTGACCAAAACAAATTTGGGTCTAGATGAAAGTCAAAATGGCGTTTTTGGGTACAGTTCACAGGCAAAGCGCGAGCCGAGCAAGCGACGGCAAAGCGCCAGAAGCTACTTTGCTCGTTTATTACTAATCACTACCACAATATTGTATTTTTCTACTTAATTTTTCAACTTTAGATTTGGCATTTTCCATTTTTCGATTATTTTGCTTTTTTTTATTCTTTGGTTACTTCATTCTAAGGACACATCTAACATTTTAAGTTCCTACAAACTATAATAAATATGGAATATTATTTTTTCATACATATACAGAATGTAAAAAAAATGTTGTAGGTCCCGTTAACTGGGGCTTCTACTCATTATACTGAACAACTTTTGTTGTATGACTTTGCTGAAATCGCAAAAAAATATTTAACTCTTCATACAATTCGATCAGCTGATCGACCAATTTTTAAGCATTTTTGTATGATCTATTTTTTTTTAATTGACTATGGGTTCCTTAGGGAAAGTTGTTCAGTATGATGAGTAGAACCCCCTGTTAACAGCTCCTACACCAATTATTTTACACCCTGTATGCACTGCGTGCCTAGGGATATCTAAGATTGTTTTTATACAAAACATGGTTTCTTGAAAAGCTATACAAAAACACTTGGAACATGTGGAGAGTAGAAACTCTCAGGATGGGCACGCGCTAGGTATATTGACCTTTGTAAATGAATTGCGCTTTCAGTGGTTTTTGTACAAACGCATGAAAAACTAAAATCGGATTCTACTAATTTCATACAATCTGCTCTTCTATGAAAATAGAAAAACACAATTTTTATTGTCTATGCGTTTGTAAAAAAACACCTAAAACGGAATTCATTCAAGAGAACTATGAGGGTAAATATAGCACTTGCCCGTCTTGATAAGTTTCTACTCTACATGTCCTAAGTAATTTTAAAGCTCTTCAAAAGAAAAATCTTAAAATATCCTAAAGCAACTTTAAGCAGTGTATCTTTGTCATAGTAATTAAACGAATTAAGGCTGAATTAATTACAACCTGGGACCTCTGTGCTTCTGTGTAGTACTGTGGAAGGACTGAACCATCAACGTGTTCGTTTTTTAGTCGTTCCATACAACTTTTTTCCACTGTGAAGGTTTCTAAACTCTTTCGGCGGCGTCAGGTTTCTTACAAACATTGAAACCTGACACCGTTCACAAAAAAACAATGGCATCGTGTTTAAATGGACACAGATAGACGATTTCATTAGTTAACTAGAACATTAATTACTTTTTACAGGTATTAAACAAAAATACTGAGAAACCGCGCATGCGCGGCAAAATCACCCCTCGCGCGCTTGTTTGCTTGTCTGTTCTAATGTTACCCTACAGGTCGACGCCGCCGCCGCGCCGCCGCCCCGCCGCCCGCCACCCGCACTCGCGCTGCTGCTGCGCCTACATCTGCGTCTACCCGCCCTGCGTCCGGGCAAACAACGGGTGATCATACGACGGGTGAACAGAATAAAACACTGACTACAGCTCACCCGATGACACTGATGAATTGACGAGTCAAAATTGTGACGAACTCCAACAAGAAAATGGTTACCACCTAGTAAATAACGAAACGAAAAAATCAGCGTAAGCATACTCGGTGTTGCTATCACAGGCACCGGCCCAGCTGACGCAAATCTAAAAACGACTGAACGTACAAGAAATTTACAAACTTGTTTTTTCAAATCCGACACTATTATAGACATAAGAGAATATATGGAGAAAAAGAAGAGTGGCCCTAACTATAATGTAGCAAAACTGCAGCTAAGACATAATTATTACGCAAAATTGGCCCCCCGGTACAAAGGTTAGCGAGTGGTTCCGGCCAGGCGCGGGGCGCGAGCGCGTGCCCCGCTACCATCGGGCCACATGCCCGCGCGATCGACACCAGCAGCGGAAGCCTGCGTCGGACACGCGAACCGGTAGCGGAACCCGACGACGAAATAGAAGTACACTGACACTGTGTCATCAAAACGGTCAATGTCTGACGAACAAAACCAAGAAACTGGAAGTCTTGCTAACGAACGAGCTAAAATGTGACATTTTCTTAATGACCGAACACTGGCTCCGTGATAATGAAATCATATTCACCGGTTACCTACATAATTATGACTTAATATCGTATTATTGCAGACCTACTATACTATAGTTGCATCTTTGTGAAGACCGATATGAAAGCTTCGAGTAGGCCTGAGTACAGTGACAATATGTCTGTTCAACAGGTATTGGATGTTTGTGCGACACATTGCTGGACTTGAAATTATTCATTGTAGGGGATTATCATTCCAATTGCACTAATGATAATGAGTACATCAACGTATTTGTTAAATTGTTGTGTAAAATAAATAACGAAGGCGTGAGTGCAATATTAATAGGCGATATAAACATAGATTTTTTTTGTTAACTCACCCATAAAAAAGAGATAATTGTATTTATTACCATGCCACAATTTTAAACAACATATCTACTTCCCCACCAAAGAGTCGAAAACTAACTAAACATTACTCGATCACGCGCACTCCAACATTGGCGAGGCCCGTGTGCCGTGCGAGCGCGTCATCGCCCACATCGGCGACCACTCGGCCATAGCGCAGCGACTCGTTATCGCGCGGCGCGGCTGAACAAGCGCCTTCACTACGATCCACGATCAATAGTAATAATTTAAACAACCTTTATTCCGCGCCGTCATCAGTGGACTGGCCAGAAATAGTTACAAAATGCAACGGCAAATGTGGTCAACTGTCCAAAGCTCTCATTAACATTTTGAAAAGTAAATCTGTTAATTGTTTTCCGATAAAAGTACCTTCTATTGCTGCTTCTATTTAAAGTTGCTTCTATTCGACATCTTAAATCTAAAAAACAAATATATATTGGATTTCCATTAGGTATAATTCAATGATCAAACGCAAGCGCAACCACTATTATAATGAATTGATAAAACGAGACCCTAATAAAAGTAAACGTATGTAGAGCATAATTAATATCGAACCTGGAAGAAAAAATAAAAAGCGTATTGATTTCACCGAATTAATTGGGGATAATCAAGGACAAGTATTTCCGTCTAAACAGCACGCAGTCGATGTAATGAACAAAGAGTTTGTGACGGCTGCGGCGTTGTGCGGCGCGCCCGCACCCGACCCTCGGCGCTGTCTGGAGGTGCTAGCTGCCGGCCGCTCTATCAGGTTGAGACCCTTTAGTCCGGATAAGGTTGATAGAATACTTAAGGTCAAATATAGTCAGATAGACATTCCCTCTCGTATATCTACCAGATACGCTAAAACTACCAGGTTATGTATAGCGTCCCCACTTAGATAAACAGTATGCATTGCGTTTGGTATATGGATGGTGGCGTATCGGGAGCCAGGTCGTTGCTTTCCCTCTAATATGGTTGATAGGAGCGATGGCACTCTCGCGTTATACTCGTGACCGTGTGAACTGGCCTACTCTTGTTAAATGCATTCAATGATTTTTATGTATAACTTTTCGTGTCATATTGTTTTCATGTTCTAATGACATTAACTAATATTTGTTTATTTCTTGATTCTTCACAAATGAAATTGTTATTATTATTTTATGACTATCAGAAAGAGTGTAATTTGCACCTAATTTTGAATAAATAAATTGAATTGAATACCGCTCTGAAAGATCTACTACCGACTTGGTCCGCGAAGTATAGTGGTTCGTGTTGAGAGCGCGAGAAGCGGGCCGCCAAGTCGCAATCGTGTGCTGCGACCTTTCGCGCGCTTCTGACATGTAAAAGTATGCGGATGACGTAACTGCCGTCATCTCAACACTCCTCAACAACTGGAGGAAAGGACTAGCGAGACAGTACAGCGCTTGTGTCACTGGTTTCACTCAAACGGCCTGGCGTTAAATAGAGATAAGACCTATTTTATGCCGCATTAAGACATTTACCGCAGCCTATAAGAATACTAGCCGGCGATACCGCAATACAACAGGTGACGGAAACCCGCCTACTGGGGTTCTGTGTAGATAGCGCGCTCGGGTGGGACGCGCACATCTAGGGGCTGTGCGCGCGTCTCGGCCGGGCATGCTTTGCGCTGCGCCGCCTCGCAGCGACAGCGACAAGCGAAACAGTAAGGTCCTGCTATTTCGCCACAGTACACTCACTGATATCCTACGTAACAGAACTATGGGCGAACACTGCTGACGGGCCCCGGGTGAAAGCGTGCGATTCGTGCCATGGCTGGGATTCCCGATGAAGTATCTGCTCATGAGTACTTCAAGGCTTATAATAATTTAACCCTACCCTGCATATTAATACAACAATTAGCTGTATTTACACATACAAATATTTCCCTTTTCCAAACGAGGGGAACGATTACAAGTTTAACTTTAGAAGTAATTGATATAGCGGTCGTCCAGTCACTGTGCCGCACAAATTAAAAAGGAACGAAAGGTCGGTTTATGTGATGGGACCAGCCGTATATAACCGGCTTCCCGATGGCATCAGGGATGCACCTTCCGTCCACTGCTTCAAGAATAGATTAAAGGAGTGGCTTCTGGCGAGACAATTCTAAGACGTAAAAGAATTCTTATAAATAAACTCCAGCCTACGTAAAGTGTCAGCAATGTTACGTACGAGTCATTATAATATATATTTGTATTACAAGATAAATCTATCTAGATAATTTTTGACTTTGATTTACAAAATTAGTGCTATTACTAATTAGTATTATTGCTATTTAGATGTATGCTTATTAATAATATTATTAATACTATCAATTACTTTGTACATCAATTATATTGTAAGTACATTAACATGCAAAAGAACATTTCCATTTGTTTCGCGCGCTGGAAGAGCTTACTGCAAGCAAACCAGTACGGAGGTTTCTCGCTGTTTGCCCGAAGCGAACGAGGACGCCATCTTGCCTTGCACCGCCCATAGCCTTCAGACGGACTGGCCAAGTGAGAGTACACATCTACCTGATATAAGATTTCCGGCAATGTCGATTAGAGTAACGCAAACACTTCTTTCCAAAATATCGGACGACTGCAAATGTAAAAATCATCTCAATCCATCGAGATTTTAAGCATATGTATGTACATTTTTGGAGACCTACTATGGAGCATAGTTCTGCAGAGTAAAAATATAATTAAATAAAATAAAAAGAGACAATATGACAAAGACCAGGAAATCGGCAGACTATCTTATTCATTAGGGCCCCCAAAACAGGGTTTGGTGCCCCTAGAAAATACGCTAGCAAACATTTGTTTTTCTAAATACAATTTGCACCAATCGCTGGTCAAAGTGAGGAAGTGTAACGTGATTAAGAACAAACACGGTTAAAATTTATGAGGACAATAGCTTTTGCCCGCGGCTTCGCCCGCGTGGACATCGTTTATATGGCTTCCCATCTCCCATCAATTCTATACAAAAAAAAACAATTCATTGCGACGCCGATGTGCGCGAGCGTGGAAATAAGTTTTCCCCAAATCCCTCGGGAACTATGTCAGGATATGCTAATTAGCAAATTATGTCATTTTCCACCCCCTCAACAATCTTAGTGCAAAAAAACACAAAAATCCATTCTTCCGTTGCGATGTTACCAAATAAAGAGTATTTTTTGTTCCCTCAGGAACTTCACCGGACTATGCTATTTATACGGGATAAAAGTAGCCTATGTCCTTCTACGTGACATAGGCTATCTGCATGCCAAATTTCATCACGATTGGTCGAGGTGTCAAGCGTGAAAAGGTATCAAACGCATTTTAACATTTATAATTTTAGTAAGGATAGAAAAACGCTTGAGAAAGACCAAAACGACTAAATAGCAATATCACGTCATATATTTTTAAGCTATTGCATAGCTTTTATCGCGGGCTTTGAGCGCGGCGACCGAATCAAGAAATTCCGTAACGAAAATAAAACCTAACACACCCCACTCCGCCTACCATGTAGCTCGGCCGAGCGTAACGTAACGTTACCACGTTCTAAAAACTTACAGTGCCATCCATTAGCGATTTGCGGTACTAAAAGGACAGTCAATTTTACTGGTGTAACTTTTTTAGTGTTAATTTATTACATAATCAATTCGGGCGCCCAAGGACTATATGGTACTGGTAAATACTGCATAAATAAAAAATAAATAAATAATTATAATTGCATAAGTTGATAAAAAACCTTTACCGAGGCAGTCCTCGAGTGCCACAAGTGTTTTTTTTTTGCAAAATGAACACAATAGTTAATATTATACTGCATTATTTCTCGTTTATGTTATAACTTCATTTCTTTGGCTAACGATAGGAACCAATTTTATATAGAACCATGAAAGTTGGCTATGTTTTTTTTTCACGGAACGCCGAATCCAGTTAGGGGTGCCGACCCTTAAATACAGGATGACTGGTTAGACGACGGACGCATTTTAACGGGTGAATCAGAAGACGAAACTGAGCAACTTCTCTCAAGAAACCTATGGTCAATTCTCAAAAAAAAATTGACTTCTCATACAAATTGGTCAGCTCAATAGCCAACTTTGTATGAGAAGTCCAATTTTTTTTTTGCGAATTGACCATTGTTGCCTTAGGAAAAATTTATCAGTTTCGTCTTCTGATGCACCTCCTAAAATGCGTCCGTCGTCTAACCAGTCACCCTGTATAAATAGTTTTATTTTAAGATTTTGCCAAATACAGCAACTAAATATCCCTATTTCCTACAGATCTACAGCTAAGCTCCAAACTCGACACAAATCTAAGAGCGTACTCTATCTATAATACTTTGCAGAACTATGCACTTACTGAGTTCAGCGCGGCGGCGGCGCGCGCGCGGCGGTTTAGGTTAAGTTGCCTCTTCTTAAAAATGTGCCATATGCCGGACAAGTTTTTATAAAACGAATACTTCTCGTGGCTGTGACTGCGCCGTCTGAACGAGAAAAACTTGTGTTAAATCTCTCAGAGGTTCAAACAAAATGTTGCTATATTTCTTTGGATAAAGTATCAGTAAGAGCATAGTCCGCCAGGCACCTGGAGACAATGAGGTTCAATATATTTCCAGAGGGATATTGTGTAACGTACAGGGAGCCACGTGACGTGTGCCATCCGTCAGACTCCTTTAGAAATTAGAGTATATTTTTACTTTCGAGCGACGAAGGAGTTAAGGTGTCGTGATGGCAAAAAAAAAATCGAGGTTGAAATATTGATGGGGATCGATTGTCTTACACTAAGTCTAAAATAAAAAAAAATGGGTGTGCGTGTGTCTGCACGTCCGTCCGGTGCTCTAAATCCCAAACTACTTGACAGATTTGGGTAAAAATCGAATTAGTTTTTTTCAGGCGATTTTTTCAAATTTCCCCTATTTTGATATTTATTGGATCGTCATCGTCACCATAGTAAAAAATCACTTATTATTTATTACTTGAAAATGGCTAATTTGGCTTTTGATGAAATTTGGTATGTTACTTTAACTGTATATCTCCTACAATACGCGGTAGTCCATCATTCCAAGAAAAATCTGAATAAAGTACCGCCCATACGAATTCAGGCTGTTTACTTTTTCCCAAAAATGGCTATAACGATGTTAATGAAACTTTGCGAATAATTAGGACTTAGTAAGGCCTACTGCACTAGGTAATTCATTATTCCAGTAAAAATCTGAGTAATGTACCTCCCATACAAACCCAAATAATTTGTAATTTTTTCATCAAGTTGATACACCTAGCTTTATTCTTTGCTACTAAGTAAGTGAAGACGGTGAAGGCTCCGTGAGAAAGTATGCGCAGCATGGCTGTACAATTTATTCTCATAGTCATAGTCTTAGTTTATTACTCGACTCCACTTCTCCGTCGAGCCGTAAAAAAACATCGCTTCCCTAGTGATATGAAACCTCATTGGCTACAGAGCGATAAGTTGGGAATAACCTCGCGCATAAAGTAGTTGAAGACTAGCGACACCATGTTGTACTTGGCGACGTCCATGCCGTACTGCACTATGTTGTCCGCGCAGTAGGTCGACATCGGCGCGAGGCAAGTATTGTACAACAGCAGAGCGAGCATCCATTTCTGCGTGCGGTCGTCGCTACGTATGCTGCGGTCGCCTACAGGCCGCAATGCATTTCGATTTCTCTGCGGCGATATTTGTGGTAGAATGTCGTCGGTATTTTTTACTAGAAACGTTCCGTCCATCGAAACTCCATTCGGTATTGGTTGGAGGCTGAATAGGTAAACAGCGATTATAGAGTTAGCTTATAAGTACTTTACAAATAGACACTACAAATGGATATACTTACTGCTTGTCGAAGAAACCGCGGTGTGGGGTGGTGTCTATCTCCGCACTCGAAGGCTGGAAATAAACAAAATATCAATCAGCCATCAAAGAACTACAAGTTCTATAATCCAAAGTGGCTGTGACTGCGGCGGATTTGTTTCTTCAGGCAGTCAACCCTGTAGGCCCAGTAGTACGGGTGGGGCGGGCCGACGGATGGCAAATTGTAGATACCAAGAGAGAGTGTCGCTCACCAGCGCCGACTGCGTCAGCCCCTGCTCTACCTCAACGAAACACAAAAACTATTTCTTTCTCTGATGCCCTGGGTAAAAATTTCGAACCTATGTTTCAAATTCCGTCGAGCATCTAATATAAAATATATGCTACCCGGGAGCCTCATTTGACTGTAATGTAGAGTGTAGACAAAGTACGTAGTAGAAATTTTGAGTGAGATAGCAATATCGTGTTTACGTCAGGTGATAGTAATAAAAAAAAATACACACAATTAATAGGCCTTGGCATCAATTCTCCTGATGGTAAGTGACAATGATGCCGAAGATGGAAGCGGGCCCAACGCAATGAGGATCTGGTTATCTTATCTTCAAGCCGTAACATATCAATGTTGTTAACACTGATGTTTGGCGGCAAGACTGGTGGTGGTATCTAGCCAGGCGGGCTATGAAAATGCCCTACCAACAACCAAACCGAGTCTTACTAAGTTGACCCGCCGGGAATCGAAACCGCGACCTCCTGGTGTGAAGCGAATGGACTCACCATTACGCCACGGAGGCGGTTAATGTAGAAATATAGAAAATGTAGATGTAAATGGAGAAAATCCAATACAGTATACAAATGAATTGTAATACAACAATATGTGCTTTCCCATTTTGTATGAATGTGTATGATTTGAACCTTAAGTTATGCAATTTGACATGTTTTCATAGTGACCGCGTTTTGTATTTCGATACGAATAGTTTTGTACATAATTTCACTTTGACGAAAGATACAATATCTTGCTATGAAAAAAAAAACGACTAGCTAAATCTTTAGATAATAGTATTGTAATATCGTAATAACTTGCGTGAGGACAGAGGGGGCCGCCGCAGCCGGTGACAGCGCCGCAGGTACATGTACTCGTACTAACGTGTACGACCGCTAGTAGTGGTGCATATAAACTAACGACCAAGACAACAGCGTAGCCAACTTTATTCTATGTAGTTCATCAAAATACACAAGGCTTCTCCGGCAAGGACTTATAGGTGTGATTGTTTGTAGTAAACTTATTCGTAGATATATTTTGTGTAACAAAACACAGGCTAAGGATTATGAGATGTCATAATTAATATGAAACCATAAATTTAAATTTAAATTAAAATCTTGTGGTTCTCTATTTGTCAGAAATACACTTAAATTTAAAGAACGAAAAGATGTAATCAGTCTTTCGATTTAAAAAACAGCAGAAATTTCATGTGTAGAATTAAAGAATCACATCGTTTTATACGTGTACATGCCCCCTTATGCTTTGAGGCGGTAATGGAAGATGCAATGGACGTACTAAGCAAAACAAACAAGTCCATTATAGTGTGTGGCGGTTTCAATGTAGATTTACTTGAAAAGAAATCTCTTTCAACTAGGATAACCTGCCTTTTTAAATCTTTTGATCTAGAATACGTATTCCTTGAACCGACCAAGATAACGGAAAAAAGCCCACATGTATTGATAAAGTTTACTGGAATTGTAATTTTTATGATAAAAAGGTACTTAATTGCATAAAATCGGACCACAGACTGTGGTCTGATAGTTAGGTTTCCGAACAGAAAAACAAAGGAAATAATTGAATTACAAACAAAACCTTTAACTGACAGTAAAGTTGAAAGATTTAAAGATAACACTAGAAACTAACAGATTCTATAATGATATTTTTTCAGTTTTCCATACACAAGTTCTATTAGCAACTGTACAAACGTAATGTTATTGGTACCTGCAAATTGGTACTTCTTTGGTTCTACGTCGCGCCACCCCGTACCCGGCTCAAAAGTGCCCATTATACTGGCCGGTTGAACCAGGTAAGAGCCAGCGCGGGGATCACTACCGCGGTCCCTCAAGCGCCTGCCTATTTCTTTATAAACTCTTTGGCCGCCGAGCACCACACACCCGAAGTCTCGACGGTCAAAGGCACAAAATCGTGAGTCCGCATTAGGTCTGCGTACTTTGTTAATATTTGGCTCGGGGCCCACTCTGCAGTTTATTGCAGTTTTCACTGCATTTTTAACCGACTTCACAAAAAGGAGGAGGTTTCTCAATTCGACCGTATATTTTTTTTGTGTGTTCGCGGATAACTTCGTCGTTTATGAACCGATTTTGATGATTCTTTTTTGTTGGAAAGGAGTTATCCCAAAGGTGGTACCATGATAAGGAAACCAGGATCTGATGATGGCATCCCAGAGAAATCGAGAGGAACCTCAAAAATCGTAGTGGCGACTAGTGCTTTTGAAGTCGTTTTTTTTTTGTTTAAAATTATTCTTAGTCTATTCAGTACCTACTAAATGCAAGCATTTTCATATCCCCTGGGTAAGCATAGGTAGGGTGGGTACTGTAGAGATCGTATGTCTCTACATACATCTACTCTCAGCCTCTTTGCTTAGTTTCTTGCCAGCGCGAATCGTATTAAGAATATTAATTTAAATTTGATTTTATAAGTCATTCGGAAGCTTTTTGAAACAATAGAGAGATTCGAGGGCTGACCGTGAGCCAGGACGGAGGTCCTTTGAGTAAAAGGATATTTAAATTATCCGCGCGACTGGGCTGAGTTCCCCTAAACCATAGCAAGAAAGTAAGAGGAATCATTGAAGCTACTAAAAATCAGTCAGCCGACAGAGCCTTCCATCAATTTTTACGTTTTAAAATATATAATAATTATTTAAAACGTATCCCAAATATTTTATTACTTATTACACCCCCGGCGTCAGTGCCAATTATTAAAATTATAGAAAATGTAGATGAAAAGTTGGAAATAGATTTGATACAGGATGTAGATAAACAAAATATAGTAGAGAAATTAGTTGAAGGAAATATTGATGAAAAGTCCGAAGTTAGTGTTGAGGTTAGCATAGAGGATGTAGATAAAATGATTGATGATGAGATTTTAAAAGATGAGATTTGTAAAGAAGGGTTACAGGTTCAGGTGGATCGCGTAGCAACCAACAAAATATTTCCAAAGATGTCATTGATATGTGAGATGGGAACACGTGGTAATAATTATAAAGTGGGAAAAACTAGGTTTATGCGTTATAGAAGCATGTTAAATCATAAAGATTCACATTCTAAGAAGGTAATTTTGAGATTCAAGGAAAAACATTGTGAGAATAAAAAGCACAGCCTGTATAGTGAGATGTTTCATTGGATTCATTTTCGAGGAAAAAAATATTATAGGAAAAAAGAGATCAGCCTGTATAGGGAACTTAAGAAGATTAGAGATTATAAAAATAGGTGTGTATGGGCGAAACTATTTTGGAAAAAGAAAGGATTAAGTGTTAAGGAATGGTTATTCAGATGGAAATTTAAATTATATAATTTGAGTGGGGCAATATATAATTAAAAAAATATTTTACTTATTACTAAATAGGAGAGATATGCTTTTATTTGTTTTAGTGAATTATGAAAAGGGAGTGTATTAGAAGGGAGAGGTTAATTTTGTTTTTAATTGTATAGTTATTTTTATTTTGTTATAAAAAATATTCAAAAGAAAATAAAAAAATATTAAAATACATTAAAAAATAAAATAAATAATTGCATGAAAAAAAAATTTTATTAAAAAAATATGATATTAAAAGAAGTAAAAATAAAATGTAAATAAATATTGAGGTGTTATATTAGTTAGTATAGAAAGTTTTTAATGAAAATTTCACGCTTATTGGTTGATAATTTTATATTAGTAAGTAATATAAAAGTTTCTTGTTAGTGAGTGGTAGGTCATGGTGAATGTAATAATGAGGATATATTTTTTTTTTGCTAATACTGTAACATTTTGTTTCATGTGTCAAACCGTTTGAGAATATGGCGAATTGGCTGACCATTGAAATGACCGGCTGTGGGCATTCAGCACCAAGCAGTACACTTTTGGAGGGGAGGAGAGAGCTGCTACCATCCGTTGAGGACGGACAAGCAGTATCCTTCCAGGAACAGGCGGCATGGTTGCCAGGATGTTGGCAAACCGTTAGCTGACCTGACCAGTTTGAAGAGGAGAGGAGATCCAATAATCTTAAAATTTGAATTTGAATTTCTTGTTTAACTTTGTTCTTAGAGAATATGGGTATGAGTTATAGCTATATCGCTATGGGGACCTTAGTGTTAGCAATACGCTAGCTAAGTGCTCTGATTTGGAGTTTATTCCCCTGGTGTTTGACTATGGTTCATATTGCAAAATTTCTTTGAGCCTAATACATTGATTTCTGGCGGATCTCAGTGATGATTGATTTCTCCTCTGATATCTGGTATTGATCTCGAAATATTGGTGCTTAGAAAAATTTTTATTTGAATCTGAGATGACCACAGATTATCCGGGAACTTTTATGGTCAGACCATTAAGTATTTATTTATCTCGTAATTAATACCACTTTTAAGATAGTCTTGCTTAGTTTAAACTTTTATAGGCCACAGATAGTATGGTCATTAATTATTTTGTTTGATTTTTGTAAAAGGTGGTTTAAGCGACTTAAAGAAAATATTTTTGGGATAGTTGAGTTAAGTCAGGTGTAGGGAATCAGGCTAGATTTGTTTTATGTTTCTTTAAGATAGGGAGGAATTAGTTTTGAAATGTATACATGTTAGACAGAGAGCAGTAGGGATTTAAGGGGTTTAACCTGCTGGGGCAATGGGCGGTTTTCAACATTAACGCGATGTATATGTGTAGTTGGTCTGCACATATACTTTTCCAAATTTACCTCCCATTGTTGGATCAATATCGAAAGATCTCTCTCTGACGACGTCTTCCCCTATAGGTAGGCGCCAAGAGACGTTGGCACTTATAGGTAGGTGTAGATAAGAGGTGAAGAAAAGCATCGCTTCACGGTGCGTTTCTCAATTGGCGGTGGGTGATGTAGAGATCGTATGTCTCTACATACATCTACTCTCAGCCTCTTTGCTTAGTTTCTTGCCAGCGCGAATCGTATTAAGAATATTAATTTAAATTTGATTTTATAAGTCATTCGGAAGCTTTTTGAAACAATAGAGAGATTCGAGGGCTGACCGTGAGCCAGGACGGAGGTCCTTTGAGTAAAAGGATATTTAAATTATCCGCGCGACTGGGCTGAGTTCCCCTAAACCATAGCAAGAAAGTAAGAGGAATCATTGAAGCTACTAAAAATCAGTCAGCCGACAGAGCCTTCCATCAATTTTTACGTTTTAAAATATATAATAATTATTTAAAACGTATCCCAAATATTTTATTACTTATTACACCCCCGGCGTCTCGTTGACGACGTCACAGTACCTACTACCTACCCAACATGTGTGTAATTTCGCCATTCTTCTTTGCTAATATAGGGGTCAGCAAAAATCGTTCTAGCTAAGTATCATCTCTGAAAAACGCGTTTTTTCGAATTTTCACGTACACGGCCTTTTCCTCGCAACATGAATGGTAATTTTACTGCACCACATATAATATAAGCGATAGCTCAGTGGTCAAAGCTTTGAATTTCCTCCTCGTAGATCATGAGTTCGAATCCCAGTCCGGCCGAATCTTTTTGTATTACTAGACATTTTTTTTTTATTACAGTTATAGATAGGGAATAAAAAAATATTTTTCAAAAAAGACTAACAATAAACCATAGCTTTGCTGAATGGGCAACTGTCGGTATTCATAAAAGCAGGGAAAAACTGTTCGAACTATTTGACAGAAAAACGTACATATTAGATGAAAACTTTATTAGCTATGTCAAAAATAATTCAAAAACTTTAAGGTTGGTTGCCAAAGCTAACCACAATGCTAAAAAATTAAATCATCTACAAACAAAGTGAAAACTGTTTGGAATATTATTAATACAGAGACAGGAAAAGTAAAAACCCGTGATTTTGTTAATGCTCTAGACACAGATCAAGGCAAAATTACGGACCATATTAAAATAGTTACAGAATTTGAATTTTTTTTCACAATCATACCCCTGAAAACTACCGAAGCCTTGAATTCATCATCCGAACAAGCTCAAAATTTGCTAGAGATAAATGTTAGTTCATGTTCATGACTATTTACTTATAAAGAAATTTACCCACACACAGTTGTAAAGATTTTTAAATCTTTAAAGTTAAAAAACATAGAAGATCTCTGGGAACTATCAGTTAGTTTAATTAGTAATGTCATAGATATTTTAGCACCATTTTTAGCATGTTTGTTTAACGTCAGCATTGATAGTGTTGCCTTCCCCGATACAATGAAACGTAGTTAAGTAGCACCTCTTTATAAATCTGGCAAGAAAACTGATCCGGGAACTATAGGCCTGTGTCAGTAATGCCTGTGCTTAGTAAAGTTTTTGAGAAAACTATTTTAAACCAAATGATAGAATATTTTAATGAAAATAATTTCCTGCATAGCCAACAGTTTAGTTGCACAAAAGGGTATTTAACGACAGATGCAGGAGGTTCCTTAGTTCATAATAATTATGATGGATTTGAAAAATCTCAAAACGCAATAGAAGTGTATTGTGATTTATCCAAGGCTTCTGAGTGCGTGGAACATGAAACATTACTCATAAAATTGAAGCATTACGGTGTGAAGGGCAAGGCTCTTGGTCTCCTCAAATCTTATCTGGAAAATGGGATGCAGATGGTACAAGTAAAAGGTACAAATTCCTCAAGCTCTACTATAAAAATGGGCGTGCCGCAAGGATCTATTATAGGCCCTTTTCTATTTCTCGCATACATAAATGACTTACCATTTATGGTGCAGTCTTTCAGAGATTGTGTTATTTGCTGATAATACATCCCTTCTCTTTAAGGTGGTTCGATTATCATACAAAAAACAATTGCAATAATCTGGTTTTTTTTATTTTTATTTAAAAATTATTATTGACTCAAAATGCGTGGTCACCCTACTTTTAATTACACCTTTTTATTAATTTTTAATAATAGTAGGGTGACCATGATCTTGAATTATCGCAGTTTTTTTTTGCTGACTAAAAGTAAAAGTCGCTGGTGTACTGTTAGTCCTAACCTATCGTGATCCTTAGGAGAAAGTAAGTTAAATGCTTCTTTCTTGCTCCACGACCCCGTAATCACCCTGTATAGTTCGTGCGGGAATCTAAACAAAACAACAATAAACTTAATAACTTAGTTCTGAATTCAAATTCTGTTATACGATAAATTTTGTAATTGATGGATAATTGGACATGGAATTAGCATTCGTTTGTATTCGGAAATGCGATGATTGCCGATTGCAATATTCAATGGATGTGTAAGTGTCGAGTTCAAAACTGCGTGAAGGAACATATAATCGAGATTTTTGGATACTACAATGCAATTAATTGTGAAATTTGTTTTTCGACAGTTAAATATTTATGTAAAAAGTGCGCTTAACGTTTTTAAGGTAAAAATGTGGAACCACGACTTCAAAAAAAAATTAAAACTAAAAATTTGTGGAGCAGGCGCCATCTAGCGAGAATTGAGCATTGAGGAGCTTCATCGAACCCCCTTAAGGTTGATAGAAAGACTGACAAAATTGACGAAGTTAACGACACACAAATAATATAATCATTAGTGGTAATAATTTGGATTTAGTGTCTAGTACAGTTTTCTTAGTACTATAGATAGTAAGTTACAGTGGGGCCCACATATTGCAACTTTAGCGGGTAGACTTAGTTCGGCTGCCTATGGTGTCAAGAAAATAAGGCAATTGTCAGATGTAACTACGGCCAGATTCGTATATTTTAGTTATTTTCGCAGTATAATATCCTGTGGCATTCTTCTCTGGCAGGGGACATGCGGCAGACATTGAAACCATTTTTATTTTACAGAAAAAAGCAGTTCGAGCAATCTACCAATTGCGATCCCGTGAGCTACTTAAAGATAGATTTAAGGAAATGAACATTTTAACTGTTGTCTGTCAATTTATTTACAAAAATATTGTGTACGTTCGTAAACATATCAAGACGAGCCAAGCAAAGCGCAATAGCACTACTACCTTTTCTCGAAGCGATTCAACGTTTTTTGAACCCTCGTAACTTGGCTTTGGATTATACCAGATTAAGGAAATTCTCGGGACATGATGTGATGGACTCATGAAACATATAAAGTTTCAATCGCATAGCTCTTATACTTTTGATTTTATTGATATCTAAAAAACTCCTATCTGGTCACTGATTTTGGTACATAAGTTAGTATTAGTACACAAACAACAAAAAATCTAAAACTTTGAACTTTCAACACCCCCCAACCCTCAACTAGAGGATAGAAGTTTGTATGATACTTCGGACTTCCGCAAATTTTGATGCTACAGGTCTGAAAATAAATACGTATATGGACTTTTGATTATAAATAACTCGTGGCGGCCCGCAGATCCCGTTTTTTGCCGTTCACGTGGGAATTTCCCAAAATACTTTCTTAGCGGATGCCCACGTCCTAATTGCTATCTGTATTCCAAATTTCAACGAAACCCAAGCAGTGGTTTCGGCTGTGAGCTGATACACCAGTCAGTCACCTTTTCCTTTGAGCTATATAGATAAAATACATATTTCAGAATTTGATTGTTGCCGATGTTGCCGATTTCGCCCCAAGTCAATGGCGTAGGATTAGGGCGTGTAGAGTTAGAAGCTTGGCTCTACACAAGATCTGATAACTTTTGTTTTGTGGTGGGATAGATTTGTTTTCGAAAAACCGTAACAGGCACCACCGTGACCTGAGAAGTAAAAGTAACCTCGAAATTCAAGGCTTAGAGTAAAGTGAAAAAGACATTTTTAGGTCAGTGTGTACACTTCTACAATAGATACCTAAAGATGTATGTGATTAAAAAAATGTAATTAATCTTGGTAAGCCCGCTTCCATCTTCGGCATCCTAGTCAAACATGTAAAACTGTATAGGTTCTAGAGGCTATTATAGGACCACAGACTTTAAACGATACTGACATTTGGAAAATTCACCCAACAAATAGTAATTCATAACTTATTTTTTGTCATTAATTAGGTAGTAAGAATTGACATTTATAAATACATAAATGATTTGATTTGAGTGAAAACGAAGTGATTTTATCATTGGGTCCATATAACGTCGAATGATGATTTCACCGCATTTTAAAACAGACAAAACTATGATTTGAGATAAGGAAGTTTGTCAGTAGGTTCACAAATTTTTAATATGGAAACGGATGTTTACGGAGTTACGAAGGCAGAAGGAGCTAGAAGGTGGGCTCATGCTTTATTTACTAGTGGCATCAAAAAGTATGACAGGACACGCCTGACGTGACTGTATACACCCCTGCCCTCATAAAACGTACAAGTCTATGTTGCATGTTCCAATGTACACGAGAAGCTACCGTAAGAGGGAGACACATCGCAAGCGCTGTTATAGCCGACGAGCGAGACGACAGTAACGACCCCTCACCGTAATCATGACCACGACCAGTATGTCAAGAGTGAAGAGAGAGACCGATATACACTCACGTTGTTCTCCTTGTCGTCGCTTTCAGAGCCGGCAGTGCGGTGGTTCTTGCAGACTTCGGGCTGGCAGCGGCAGGAGTGGCTGCAGCCCTTGTCGGACTTCACGCAGCCGCACATCTTGGTTGAGCAGGAGCCGCGGCAGGCGCAGTGCGCGGCGCCGTCGCTGCCGCGCTTGAGGCCGCGCGACGACTCCGACGCCGAGGACGTGTCGTCGCGCCGGTCGAAGCGATCCGACCGGTCGTTGCGCTCGGTGAAGTTCATCGTGAGGCGGGGGCGCTGTGCCTGCGGATGGCATTCCAATCGTTCAATGTCGCAAATGTGAGATGACGCACGAATGGGCTATTTTAAAGTACCAAATAAAACACAAAGAACAAAGAACGATGATTATAGAGAACAGAAAAAGTGACATTTAAAACTTCCAAACAGGCACAAACGTGGTGGAACTCTTCGACCAATATAAATTGCAGTTGGCAATGTTAAATTTTTATTAGGCATGTAAATAAAATAAAAACATTCGGATATAACGATTTCATACTGTGAAAAGTAATTGAATAACGCTAAGTAACTAAATTCATTTCATAATCATCAATTGACATTAGTACTTTTCATTACGACATTGTGTTATATGACATTTTTTTCATTATTATATACTCTTTTAGAAACTTTGACATTTTGTATTTTTCTTAGGTATTAGCTATTATTATTAATTTATATTTTGTAATTATTTGTGTACTTTCAAACACAATGTAATTTGTTCTTGAAATAAATGAAATGAAAAAAAATGAAATACTGTGGTCGTTTTTTCATAGTGTTTACTTTTAACATTTGAAAAATCCTAAAAAATAACCAGTGATTAAAAAAGGAACATATTTAAATTAGTTTCTAAAAAATCGTATATTATTTTTAAAAATAAAATAAATAAAATACCTCAATCAGATGTACCTCCGAATTTGAATTTCCTAATTGTTAAGGTATTCTTAAGGCATAGATTAAATAGAGATTGAGATTCAAACAAGTCATGAATAGGTATACCTGTGTCCTCTTGTACAGCGGAGTGGCGCGCCAATCGGGATCTTGGTCCGGGTCGTCGTCAGAGTCGATCGGTTCCTCGTCTGTGGGTTCCTTAACCTCCTCCACCTTCGGCCGAGACGTGCCCCCGGCGTTCTTCTTGCTAATTTTCTTCGTCTTGCCGTTTGTGACTGACGAGCGCAGTTGTTCCAACTCGGCCACTAGTCTTTTCTGTAACAACATAATCAAATCATAGTCTAAACTTTAGCTATCATGTTGCCGTACACTTGACCCTTTCTGTTGGACATAGGCCTTAGGCCCCTGGAATCTATGTTCAGCCCAGCGCATCCAGCTATTTTTGCGCAAATGTAACCATGTTTAACACAAATTAAGTATTGGAAATTTAAAAAATCGTTCCACCAAAGACCATTTACAAAGAATTATACAAGGTGACTTTTTATAGCGTATTAGAACATCCTCACATTAAGATTTGGATGAATTAAACTTTTAGTTTAGCAGTTTTTACATAAACGCGAAATTTTTTTGAACTCTTCTATTCTTTTCTTTTTTAATTCACAATTGGTAAGTAAGCCCTTGGTATCATCTCGCCTGATGGTAAGTACATTCATCTTCATACAAATGTCTGTTTATGGAAAGTCAGCCTTACCCAAAATTCATTTTTATATTTGACTACATAGCTAGAGGCCACCCACACCCACAACAATACGTTACATGCAAACCAAATGCAGTTCTCACTCTAGCCCCCTGATTCAAAATCGCCCAATTTAGATGCGTTTCGGATTCCGCGTAACAAATGGAACTCCTACCAAGTACCAATGCCAATCAGAAGCCTCAACTAGCTTTCCAGCTATTATAAGCTCTCGCTTCCAAGAATATCTGCCGTCGCTACAAGGGGCTTCTCCTCGTTAAACTGCACAATGTTCCCCAAGGAAACCACAGTCAATTCGCAAATGGACTTCATACAAAATTAGTCAATTATAATTGATTGATTTGCATATGAAGTCAAACTTATTTTTCCTTTGAAATTTTTTTCAGTTTTACATATACTGAATAGTTAATTGGTTGTAATTTTTAACTTTATTTAACAAAACGGAAGATCGAGCGGCGCGGCGGCAGATATTTTACGAGCGCCGTACTTCCGGCTACTTTACTAATAAGATACAATATAATAGACTAACGTTCTCGTCCTCGACTTGCTCGAGTCGCTCTTGTTGGTACTGGATCACGTTTTGAAGATGCTTACAGGCCTCACTTCGATCGCTGGAACCGACCACCCCACGTTGAAGGGCCACCAACGCTGTTAGCTGTAAGAGGAATCATTAAAAAATTAGGAGATACAAATTGACTACAATAAATTTTAATATGAATTGCTAATATAGCTAAATTGTACTTTTCAATATACTTGCTCAAAAAGAGGTTATATACATGACATTATCTACTAAAACATTTCATAATCACAGTTTTGTATTTTTTTCAGGGATACCGATATATCGGCGATATTTTGGGTTTGCCGATATATTGGCATCGGCGATATTTTTATCGTCAACACAACTACAATTTAATTCGCGCTTTAAAAAAGTAATGGAAGTAAATGCGCCTCTTGTTTCGACAATTCCCCTGTAAACGAGGCACGAACTGTATCTATGGCTTTTGTTTTGACTTTTTCCATGCTAAATAAAATACAAAATTACTTATCCAAAAATAATATGTTTGCGTATGAGTATCTTTATAACTTAGTCGGTTGAATAAATAGCAAAATAATTTCAATTTCAAAATACGAAAGTGCTATAAGGATAATTTTTAAATTTCGAAACTTGAAGCTTTCCCAAGCAATATGTATATATTGTAAAGAAAACGTGTCCCGTGGCGTCAATTTTCAAAATTATAATATTAAACATCAAACTTGTGAATTCACATAAAGAGGTACCATCCAAGTGAATTGGACACCGCTTTAGCGTCGAAAATAACTATACAGAAAATAAAATTCCATCCAAGTGAATTGGACACCGCTTTAGCGTCGAAAATAACTATACAGTATATAAAATTCCATCCAAGTGAATTGGACACCGCTTCAGCGTCGAAAATTACATAAAATTCAATAAGAATATTGGTATTTGGTATCGCTATCGATATCGATATCGTCAATATTTTTATAAGAATATCGGTATCGTATCGGCAAAAAGGCGTATCGATGCATCCCTATTTTTTTTCAAATAAATTTTCGGTTTATATTAAACTGTTTTCCCACAACTGTATTGAAAAAGGTCTTACGATACACGAGCATAAAAGGTTATTTCATGATGATATTAAGGCGGTAATATTACAGATTTTCGTTATTTTTGACGTCAATTACTCCTAAACGTTAGAAAACCCAAGGTTGAAAAAATTACCTTTATTATTAATGATGTTCCTTAAAGTCAAAATCTATTAGAAGCACGATTGAGCAGTTTTGGCTCGATAGAAAAAATCCCAGTGATAGGTCTACACCGTTACTTTCAACTCTAGTTATGACATATTTTGAAATGATTTTGAAAACAATATTTGTTATGATAATACAATGTGAGTAATGTTATAATTTTTATACTGTCATTGTAGTT
Organism: Coleophora flavipennella; assembly: GCA_947284805.1. NCBI lineage: Eukaryota > Metazoa > Arthropoda > Insecta > Lepidoptera > Coleophoridae > Coleophora > Coleophora flavipennella. Next base: position 17,705,828 of record OX369272.1, on the reverse strand, counting down.
TTCGATAGAAACGAAAAGACGTAAAGAAAAAGACAGAGACAACTGTTCCAATCAATACCTCGCCTTAAAGCTTTCGCCGGCGGCTTGGGCTTATAAATATTATCTCATGGAGTTACCTATTCACAACCGATGTATCACAATGTAACTACTATATTTACAACCGATGTATCACAATGTAACTACTATATTTCTCCCCCTTGCTTGGTTACCTATTTGCCACCCTTGTATCACAATGTACTATATGTCTCCCACTTGCTCGGTTACCTATTTACAACTGATGTATCAGAATGAACTATATTTCTTGGAAATTGCTTTATTACTTAATAATGACCTAATCAATTAAAAAAAAATTGAAACGCGACTGCTTAATTAGCCCATTCTTAATCCCTCAAAGCGAATCTAGCGACACCTCACACTGCAAAACCCGTCAAGCCGTTTAGGCTACAGGCTCATCCAAAACAGACATACATACGAGTATATACACCCGTTATTGGTATCGGTACAAATATTACACCAAAATACGTCAATCGGCTATTTTCGGTACTGAACGCAACGAAATAACGCAACGAAATAACTAAGGAGGTTGCAAGCTTATATATTGGAAGGAATTTCGGCAGCGGGCGATCATAGTTATTTACGATCTAGTGTCGCTACAAACCGCAATAATATAAATTCAACTTTTTTTATTTCTTGAATTAGGTTTTTTTTTTTATTTTCTCGCAAATTGGGGAAAAGTTTTATACAAGTCTCGGCCGAAGTAGTAATTAACGGCCTCCTTTAATTAAAAAGGACTCGGCTCGCGCCTTGTTATTTTATAATCCTTTCCAGATCGGCCGTAAATTGCTTAGTTTCCAGCCTGGACGGTAATTTACTATTATCATTCATCGTCTCTGACCTTTTGCTCGTTTTGCATCTTCACCATGGCGAGTTGTCTGTCGAACTCTGCTTTGCTGTTCTCGAATGCAAGCGCTAATCTATCGTGCGATTCTTTAATCTCCTCGTATCGGGCCTGAAATCAAACAATTTCATTCATGTACATCAATACTTCTACAGGTCTAGCGCTGGGTTTTCAACCGACTTCCAAAAATGTATGTTTTTTTTTATGTGTGTTACCTCAGAACTTTTGACTGGGTTAACCGATTTTGATGATTCTTTTTTTATTTTAAAGCTAGTGCTTCCCGTGTGGTCCCATATAAATTTTATCAAAATTTGTCTGGAACTTTTTTAGAAAATTAACAAAAACAAAAAACAATAATGCAAAATGGTACTAAGTTGTTGCGATGGAAGTCGGTTTTTTAAAGTGTTTAGCGTTTTCAATTATTACATTTTGAGGACGAAAATAATCCCAAAAAAACTCTTTTTTTTTCAGATACCAGCATTTAGTAATGTTTAGATATTAGTTTTGGTTAATATTTACAAGTAACATACATAGACAGTTGAGGACTAGACAGGGGCGACTTGGCCGCGGCGAGTTTGCGCATCAACTTTTACGCTTTAGTTTTATTATTTTAAATAAAAATTGATATTGTCCGAAAAATCTAAAAATAATGACCGAAAAGACGATGTCATGTACGCTTTTTTGGTCAAGATTAAGTTGTAAGACTTTTTTTTATTTTGTAAAACTTAAGAGGACTGCGATGGACCGACGACCTGGTGAAAGTCGCAGGAAGCCGCTGGATGCGGGCAGCGCAGGATCGGTCGTCGATAATTGAGGGAGGCCTTTGTCTAGCAGTGGACGTCTTTCGGCTGATATAATAAGAGGACTGCGAACCCATTACGAAAATAAAACTTTTGATACTAACGGGAAAGGGATTTTCACTTATTTAAAGTTTACCAATTTTGACAAATTTTTGATACGTTGACAACGTCAGAAAAAAAGCTAGGTTTATAGGTTTAGTTTTTTTAAATTATTGATTAAAAATAAACAAATAATGGCCGAAATTAGTTTTTTTATGAAAACACGTGAACGACAATAAAATTGAACTTATTAACTTTATTGAACAAACAAAAAAACTATAAACCTAGTTTTCGTTCTGACTGAAAACCTATCAAAAATTGGTCCAAATCGGTTAACATTTAAGAGGTGAAAATCGCTGACGCCGTTTGTATGCAAAGTCGCAGCCACAGTCCTCTTAATGCACAATTCTATAGCACGAAGCAAGCAAACGTACGATATCTTACACTTTCTCAAAAATACGTGCCAGGAAATAATTATATAATCAAAAAAAAACATTGTCATCAAAATTTTTTACTATTCACGAATTGCAACAATTATCAACTATTAATTAAACACGAAAATATTAAATTAATATCTAGACATGGCTGAATTCTAGGATCAGAAAAAGTACGGTAAATGGGACTTTCATCCTTGAAAATGTGAATACCCCTCATAACTTGGTAGGTTCTTGCGATAGCGAGCGATGTGGGAGGTGTACATACTGTGCTGTACTCTCGCGTCAATCCCGTGTGGCCGTGTGGCCGCGCTTTCACCATACCCTTCCCGCACCGCTCCCCGCTCCCCGCTCCCCGCTCCACTACCGCAGGAACCTACTGAGTTAAGCGCTACACCTGTAGTGTAGTCACTTAAAACTAAACACAATACTCACACATATGTACAACTACTATTCAGCCCGCTCACGCCCACTTCACAGTCTAAAGAATCCATACAATTGTCCAACGAAGACGTCTAGACATAGCAATTGCGGGGGCCGAAGGGCGAGACGGGGAAGGTCGAGCCCTAATTGTCAATCACCTTTCGGGACAAATCTTTCAAGGAACAAGAAGCGCATGTCTATGCCAGTCACCTTCAGAACAAATCTTTCAAAGAAAAAGAAGCGCATTGTCTACGTCAGTCAACTTCCGGGACAATTCATTCAAGGAACAAGTAGCGCCATGTCTACGTTAGTCACCTTTTGGGACCATTCATTCAAGGAACAAGCAGTGCCATGTCTACATCAGTCACCTTTCGAGACAATTAATTCAAGGAACAAGAAGCGCTATGTATTCATGTTCCAGAGGAGACCAGTGACTAGTGATGTAGGGTTTTACCCATACATCAAAGACGATGAACCATTGTATGGATTCTTACACACTGGCCCAAGTATTCATTGTGAATTAGGCCTAAAATTACCTGGTATCCCTTCTCGCTCTGGCCCTGCAGTTCGCGCTTGGAGTCGACCAGTAAGTCGAACAGACATTTAAGCGCCACTTTAGCTTCCAACATAGACTGGATGTTGTCCCATTGCGTGCGGGACTTGTTCTCTGAAAATTTGTATTTTTAGCTATAATCAGATTGTCTTGGTTTGAGGGGATCTAGGGCTATTCGGTCACTTACGGCCACTTCCTCTAATGGCCACTATCCAAATTCCTAGTTCGCCCACATCCTTGAACGACCACTTCTTTTTTTGTACATTTCCTTGTTCGTCCACTTCTTTTTTCATACATTTCCTTGAACGACCACTTCTTTTATTGTACATTTTTTTTTAAGATAAAACTAAGTAAAAAAACTGTAAATAAGCGAGCGAAGCGAGCGATATTAGGTTCGGTCAGGTTTGATTGATTATACAGTCAAAGAGCCTCGCGAAGCGAGGCTCCCCCCCCCCCCCCATGGGTAGCAGAAAAAGGCGTGGTCGTTCAAGGATGTGGGCGAACTAGGAATTTGGATAGTGGCCATTAGAGGAAGTGGCCGTAAGTGACCGGATCGTTCTAGTGTTATGGTCGTTCGAGCGACATGGACGTTCAGGGATGTGGGCATGCCAGGTATGTGGTCGTGCGAGGAAAGTGGCCCTAAGTGACCGGATCCATCTAGGGCGATGAGGGGGTTCGAAGGCAAGGGTTAAGGTGCCCCTTAATGAACTTGTGATGTATTGTCATATATAACTATGATCAGCCCTTATCACTAGATTGTTGTAAGGTGTAACACTTGTAATACCAATCTTAATCGACATCAACAGCAAACCTTGCATAGATTATCGCACTATTAACTTGCAAAAAAAAACTTTATACAAATTAAGTAGATAGACACAAAAAAACTGCTCAGTACAGCACAGCGCTTACATCGGAGTATACTGATTCAGAATTGGGATGACGACAGCATCAGAAATAAATTATGAACTCTTGATCACTAAATTGCCCTCCTACTTAAACTCCGGAAAACCTTACTCGTTTTGTGTTCCATCAATGCTTCGATTTTTAATTTACCAAAATCACAAAATGAGTACATAAATGACGCTGCTAAACTATGACGTCAAGCCTAGGTGTTTGAAACACTTTTAGAACAAAATGTCGTTTTTGACAGATGATAAAAAGTAACTCAGATGACTAGCATTCGTCTTATTATATTACATGTAATATAATATGTTAAAACTGACGAGTTCATGTAACGAACTATAAATAATTTTGCCTTGACTTATAAGTAAAGCAGGTCTTTCTTCTCTCTGCACCTATACTCGTAATTATAATTTGTGTGTATTATCTGGTCAGCAGCGAGTACCTTCTGTTGCAAGTCGGATATCTCCGTTTTCCGCAGTGCCAGGTCTGGCCGTTCCAAGGTAACTAAGAGGCTGGACTTCTGTACCTTTCTATTTTGTGTGTGGTTTATGTGGCTTACTGACATAAACTGATCAGCATGGAGTACCTTCTGCTGCAAGTCTGTTATCTCCATAATCCGCAACTCCAGGTCATCCTCGGGCTCGGCTTTCTACTTCCTGTTGCCTTCTTATCTGTCTCGTTTCATGTGTATTATCTATGGCGTGCTAACTAACCCTGGTCAGCAGAGAGTATTTTTTGCGGCAAGTCTGATATCTCCATAATCCGCAACGCCAGGTCATCCTCAAGCTCGGCATTCTTCTTCCTGTTTGCTTTCTTATCTGTCCGTTTCATGTGTATTATCTATGACGTGCCAACTTACCCTGGTCAGCAGAGAGTATTTTTTGCTGCAAGTCTGATATCTGCGCCTGCCGCAGCGCCAAGTCGTCCTCGAGCTCGGCCATCTTCTTCCTGTTCGCCTCGTCGTCCGTTCTACGTCGCAGTTCTACCAGCTGCTCCGTTATGTACGCCCTATTAAAAAAACAAATATTTTAAAAGGCTGAGGCAAATGGCGTTACACATTAATTTCTAAACGCGATCTCTAATTCACCATTTATCTATATGTCTGACTATGTTTCGTCGATAATCTCTCCAACTAGCTAAATAACGTTTCATACGAAATTTTGGTAAATGCTATTTCCACTCCAGAATTTTCAAACTTTTGTAGTGCCCGCCGTGAACTGTATTCTAAGTCTTGCATCCACACTATTGGCGAATCGTTCGTCGAACACCCGATCGAGCGGGATATAACGCTAAATTTAATAAAAACATAAATTTAAATACATCTTTCTCTAAATTATAGCGTTGTCCCTTTCGGCGAACGATTCTTCGGTAGTAAATATCGGAGGTAATCTCGTCAACTACTCCATTTAGGTTAGTTTAAAATACTAAGTCTTTTTTTCGTCACATATAGGTGAAGACTTATATTTAGCATAGTTCTGCACATTTAACTATAAATTGTAATTTGTAAGACTCGCGAATAACAGTTAAATAAAATTAAAAAATGATCGAAAAATCTAAAAACTTTCAGGTACAAGCCTTAATTTAAAAATAATTTTAATAATTTCGTATTCTTCACAGTAAACCCTTTAATTTGATATTTATTTTCATTTAATATCATGGGGGTTCATAAAAAAAACAACTGATCCGCGAGTCAGCCATATTAGATTTAGAATGACCTCACTTAGCTTCCCATGCTTTGTCCTCCAAACCTAACGTGCATACATAATTTCAGCTCAATCAGAAACCTGGAAGTGGTTCCAATTTAGCTTCCAAAATTTGTCCCAAACTAACAGACAAACTAAAATGGCGAGCTAAAATAATAAATAAAGCTTTTATTAATGATGTGGATGTAGGACTACAAACTGCACTAATCCTCGATTGTCGTCTCAGCCTTCATGATGCTGACGTGCATCTGTAGCTCCTGTTGATGTGCTGCTGCCCTTACAGACACTGTCGATACAGATCGCACTATAGTGGTGCCAACTGAGCCAGCACAGACCTGTACTCCATAAACTCCTCGAGTGAAGACAGCCTCCATGATGCTGACGTGCATCTCTAGCTACTGTTGATGTGCTGCTGCCCTTACAGACACTGTCGATAGAGATCGCACTAGAGTGGTGCCAACTGAGCCAGCACAGACCTGTACTCCATGAGCTCCTCGAGTGAAGACTTAGCCTGCATGATGCTGAGGTGAATCTCTAGCTCCTGTTGATGTGCTGCTGCCCTAACAGACACTGTCGATACAGATCGCACTACAGTGGTGCCAACTGAGCCAGCACAGACCTGTACTCCATGAGCTCCTCGAGTGAAGACTTAGCCTGCATGATGCTGAGGTGCATCTCTAGCTCCTGTTGATGTGCTGCTGCCCTTACAGACACTGTCGATACAGATCGCACTACAGTGGTGCCAACTGAGCCAGCACAGACCTGTACTCCATGAGCTCCTCGAGTGAAGACTTAGCCTGCATGATGCTGAGGTGAATCTCTAGCTCCTGTTGATGTGCTGCTGCCCTAACAGACACTGTCTATACAGATCGCACTACAGTGGTGCCAACTGAGCCAGCACAGACCTGTACTCCATGAGCTCCTCGAGCGACTTCTAAGCCTCCATGATGCTGAGGTGCATCTCTAGCTCCTGTTGATGTGCTGCTGCCCTTACAGACACTGTCGATACAGATCGCAGTACAGTGGTGCCAACTGAGCCAGCACAGACCTGTACTCCATGAGCTCCTCGAGTGAAGACTCAGCCTCCATGATGCTGAGGTGCATCTCTAGCTCCTGTTGATGTGCTGCTGCCCTTACAGACACTGTCGACACAAATCGCACTACTGTGGTGCCAACTGAGCCAGCACAGACCTGTACTCCATGAGCTCCTCGAGCGACTTCTCGGCCTCCACGATGCTAAGGTGCACCTCCAGCTCTTGCTCGATGTACTGCTGAACGGCGCCAGCCTTCACCTGCCCACGAGCGCTGCGCTTCATTGCAGACACCTTCTGACGCTCCAGGGCTTCCTGAGAACAGAACAACCTGTCTTAGTGACCAATGGAAACCGTTATTAATCTGTTAAACAGTTACCAAATCAAATTATCCCAAACGGGATTCTATCAATACGGATGGTGACAGCTGTAATTTCAGTCACTTTTTATTTCCTGTTACAAACTAAATTTTGTTGTAAAAAGTTTGAAATGCTTAAACGTGAAGTCATAGTTTTTCATCGTCATTTATGTAACTTATCTTGTGATTTTGAGCAATTAAAAATCGAAGATTTGATGGAAACCACAGCAGGTAAGGTTTTATGATATTTCAGCAGGAGACCAATTTAGAAGTTCATTTTTTTTATGCATTAATCATCCCAATTTGCTAGTTGACAGCATCAAAAATAAATTATGAAATAAAATTCACGAAACAAATATTCTTTCTGCAATTACAACTTACAACAACTTACTCGTTTGGTTTTCCAAATACAATTTCTATTTTTGTTTTCTTGACTCCATAGTAGGGTAAAATACGTACGTAGGATAGAGGAAGTATTGTTTTTCCAATTTTAGTGAAAATGTGTTCTATCTATATAATTAACACACACCGAAAAACAGAATATCTCAATTCCGTCCGTGCGTGCGTCCGTCCGTCTCGTTTGGCTTAGGAGGCTATATCTTTAGTCCGATTTGGACCTAATTTGTAACTTAAGAGTTTTAAATTCAAAGGATTATCTAAAGTTTATTTATTCGTACCGTCAAACCGAAGAGTAGCTGTCATACAACAAAAACTGTTTATTTTTCTTAAAACTTTGCATTTTGGAGTTGCTTATGTTTATCTATTAAATAATATACTCATAGGTTTGGGAATATTTTTTTGTATAGTTCTCCTACTAATGAAATAGTAACTTGCGATTTACTCACAAATGGTTGGAGCTATTGTCAAGTATTATGAATAAGTATATATTTGGTCATGCAATATAAATCATCAAAATTATTTAAAAAAAATTATTTGTATAAAAATAATTACTGAAAAAAAATCGTCGAGAAAGTTTAGTGCGGGCTGCAGTAGTATTTATTAATTTATCAAAAACACATAATAAGTACTCAACGGCAAGGAAATAACATAACGTCATAGTTCAATATTTCAATCATTTTTCGAACAAAATCACGTTTTAGACAGTTCATAAAAAGTAAGTCAGATGACTACTAGGCAAGTATAGAATTATAGTTCTAACGTTTAACTAAGACATCACCATTGAAGCGCATGTGATGCAAGGGGGCTGCTTGAAATTATGGCAGTCATGTGCTGCAGCCTGCGGCACAGTGTTGCCACAGCCTAAAGGATACATACAGTCGTCCAAAATGGAGACGTCTAACACAATCGTGCGGGGGCCGAGGGGAGAGATGAAGGGGGAGGGGGGGAGGGCGAGCTTCAATAGCCCTAGTCACCGTTCGGGACACATATTGGACCTGCCAGCACAGCGCCACAGGTTACCAGTGACTAGTGATGTCGGTTGTCGGCTTTGACGCAAACGTCAAAGGTGTTGGACCATTCTATGGATTATTACAATGTGGTGCTGCTACAGCATTTGTCCCGCTATTCCACGTAGCTTATGTTATCCAAGTTGAGCGGCAGGTAGACCTACAATAGCCGCATGTACCTTGAGCCGTTTGTTGACGGCGACGGCCTCCTCCATCATGCGCTTGAGAACTTGCTGCTGCTTGGCGTGCAGCGACTCCATTTTGGCCATGGCGGTGGCACTATCGACTAGCAGAGTGTACCTTGAGTCGCTTGTTGACGGCGACGGCCTCCTCCATCATGCGCTTGAGCACGTGCTGCTGCTTGGCGTGCAGCGACTCCATTTTGGCCATGGCGGTGGCACTATCGACTAGCAGAGTGTACCTTGAGTCGCTTGTTGACGGCGACGGCCTCCTCCATCTTGCGCTTGAGCACGTGCTGCTGCTTGGCGTGCAGCGACTCCATTTTGGCCATGGCGGTGGCACTATCGACTAGCAGAGTGTACCTTGAGTCGCTTGTTGACGGCGACGGCCTCCTCCATCTTGCGCTTGAGCACGTGCTGCTGCTTGGCGTGCTGCGACTCCATCTTGGCCATGGCGGTGGCACTATCGACTAGCAGAGTGTACCTTGAGTCGCTTGTTGACGGCGACGGCCTCCTCCATCTTGCGCTTGAGCACGTGCTGCTGCTTGGCGTGCAGCGACTCCATTTTGGCCATGGCAGTGGCGCGTTTGCGCTCCTCGTTGCGCAAGCGTAACATCGCGCGCTCATTGTCCATCCTCCATTTGCGGAATTTCTCGCTTTCCTCGCGCATTTGTCGGATTATCTTCACCTGTATGGAAACAATAATTTTGATGAGAGTTATTTGATGAACAAAGTAAGCCTGCTTCCATCTTCGGTATCATCGTCACTTACATCGTATTAGACGATGCCAAGAATAAAAATAATAGACAGCATTCTATTTTATAATTATTTTTGGGGGGATCAAACATAAATTCGATAAATTTATTATCTAATTTATTTATCTCACATTTATTGTACCTACACAGAAAAGGGACAAACACGGTAAAGACTAACGCGGCAACGCATTGCTGATATGTTCTTCTTTCATTCGATCTATTTCATCTATTTCGCATGCGCTGGCACAAACAATCCATGTTATTATTATTTTATATTCCAATAATTTTGGATAACAAAATGTGACACATGCGATTAAAAAACTAAAATATATTTTCAACATCAAACATATTGTTTATAAATTAATTATTTAATACCTGATACTCTCTAAAAGACCCATTTCAAGTATAATTCATTTATGTTTTTTGTGATTTGTGATTCTATTTAAGTATGTAATGTTTTTCTAATTCTTATGTTCTTTTTAGGTCTTTTACTTCATAATTGAATCCTACCTTTTTTTTATTAAAAATTTGAGTGCGTTTGGCTGCACCTCACCTGATGGTAAGTGCCGATGCAGCCGAGGATGTAACACGCAAGCTCAAATAGTGCCTATTCACTCGTCTTAAAGATTCCTAAATTATACGAATCGGGGAATACAGACGCCGGAAGGGAATTCCATCACCTATTCATCTGTAAGCACGTACGTTTCTTCAAAACCGGCTCTACGTGCCACTAGACATAGTCAAGGTGCAGATGATTTCTAACATTTTTTACCGTCACGTCTGAGAAAGAGCGACACATAAGTAAAGGTTAATAAATTCCATTTCGATTCGTTGCGGTTCCTGAAAGTGGAAAAGTACAGTCATTTGAATTTTATTTCTGGCCGCCGAATCTGAGTGTAATTAGTTTTTACTTTCGAGCGACGTAGGAGTGAAGAAGGTATTGTGATGGCAACAAAAATCTAAATTGAGGTTTTAATGGGCATCGATTGTCTTACACTAATAGTCTAAAAAAACAAAAAAAATAATATGTGTGAGTGTGTGTGTCTGTACGTCCGTCTGGTGCTCTAGTTCCCAAACTACTGGACGGATTTGAACTAAATTCGGGTTAGGGCATGATAATTTTTATATCTCCAGGCGTTTCTTTTAAATTTCCCCTAACATTTCTTTTGGGATGCCACCATAGCAAAATATTTTTTTTATTAAAAAGGTCTCTGACGATTTTAGTGAAACTATAGCCTACAGTACGCGTCAGTCCGTTGTTCCAAGAAAAATAAGGTACTTCCCATACGAATCCATGTTGTTTGTTACTTTTTATCAAAAGTAGCTATGACGATTTTAATGAAACTTTGTGAATAACTAGGAATTATTATGGCCTACTGCACTGGGTACTTAATTATTCCCATACAAACCGCAATTATTTGGAATATTTTTATCAAGTCTGATATTAGCTTTATTCTTTGCTACTAAGCAAGTGTAATGTTTACAGTTGATTTGTGTATGCCCGACTACGGCAGACGGTGAAGGGTTCGCGAGAAAGTATGCTCAGCGTGGCTGTGCAATTTACTTTATCAGAGTAAGCGAATCCTTACTATACTTACTTTTTATCATAGTTGTACTTTAGTACTAGGTCTAGTACTAGCGTGCGCTCAGCGGTGTTGCCGATCTACGAGTGACGTGCGTCGCACCCAAGTTCGGAGATGCAATACTTCATAAGAGTACTTTTACATTTGAAAAAATTCTACACAGTGTTACACCCCGGGCACTTCATGCGACGGGCAAGAAATGACATTTCTAAAAACAAATGACGGAACAAACAAAGTCACAGTGAAATCCTTTACTAGTAGTAAATCTGTATCCACCTGGTGACCTGGGGGGCGAGGGGGCGAGGGGGCGAGGGGGCGAGGTCGGAATGTCGGCAGGGAGTGACCAAACTGTTCGCTAATTCTAATATATTAACTTTGGTATTACTACTAACTAAGATAGCAATAAAATTTATACTAACTTTAGTAGCTTTCATGGCCTGAAGCTCGGCGTTCAAAGAAGCAATCTTGGCCTCGTTCTTCTCCTTTGTTTTGATGAGGTGAGCTTGTTGTTGAACGCGTTTCTTCAGCTCTGTGATCTCGGACTCGAGTGCGGAGACCTTTGTGCGGCGCTCCTCGTGTGTCGGGTCTTTGGTCTGATAGCAAAGACGGAGAAAGATTTAGTTTTTTTTTAAATATATTTGATACATTATTACTTTCGAGCGACCAAGATATATTATAAAGTATTGTCGTCGTAAAAAAGTTTGTATCACTAGTATAAACAAAAAACCTGTTTGCCAAAAACTTCCATCCGAAAATCCGTTCGTCCATAGGTCCGTCCGTCCCTCCATCACACTGTCTCTAGCGGCTTAACCAATGGTCCGATTTTTTTTATTTACAAATGATAAGCCTTTGGCATCCTCTCACCGGATGACAAGTAACGATGATAGCAAAGATGAAAGCGGGCTTACCAAGATTCCTCAACGCAATGGAGAACTGGCTATCTTATATTCATGGCGCAACACATCAATTCTGTTAACATTGATGTTTCGCGACTCGCGACAAGACTTAGATAAGATGATGGTGGAGTCTTACAAAGTATGACCCCGCCGTGCATCGAACCCACGACCTCCTGGTGTGAAGTTAATGGACTAACAATTACTTCACAGGGGCGTAATTTACTTTAAATATCATCGGTTAAAATTGACATCATATTTTGAAATGAAAAGTTTCATGTTAATTAATTGATGGATTCTGAGCAGCTTTTGGCTGTGTTGCCATTTACCCTTTCAAAAAATTAAATCTCCAAAATCTCAAAAATGGCTAACGATTTTTGCTAGTAGTAACTATTAATAATGTTTTATCAAGCAGCTGTATTGTTCATTGCGGCAAAATTCGTTAAAAGCAGCCCCACGCAACTGACATTTTTGTTTGCAATTTTGTTCATAAATCCATATTCGTGTTGTTTGCATACGCTATAAAGGCGTATTGTTTATTATTGATTCGTGTGCGCAAGCCGGCAGACGGTGATGGGTACGCGAAAAAGTATGCACAGCGTGGCTGTAAAATTTATTTTGCAATCGAAAGATGAAGAAAATTTTGATCGAAGTTGTTTATGCTACCTCTGTGGCGTAATGGTTTAGGTCATTAACTTCACATCAGGATGTCGCGGGTTCGATTCCCGGCGGAGACAATTTTTATAAGACCCGGTTAAGTTGGTGGAAGGACATTTTCTAAGCCCGCCTGGCTAGCTACCACCATCTTATCTAATTCTTGCCGCCAAACATCAATGCTAACAAGATTGATGTATTCCGGCTTGAAAATAAGATAGCCAGTTCCCCATCGCGTTGGGGAATATTGGTAAGCAAGGTGAACCATCAGGTGAAATGATGCCAAGGGCTTACCAATTGCGAATAAAAAAATGGATTTAGCTCTTCAGAGTGGCATGGCCATGTTACCGTAAAATCCGCTTCAACTTACATATTCTAGAAATATTTCTAATTCCAAATAAGTTATCGTAGCTCATCCTTCGTGGTTATCCAACCCGGAATATTGTTCCATAAATCAAGCAGATACATAGTTATAAAGCTTACCTGCTTAAATTGTTTACCTCTCCATCTTCAAGTATTTGCTATCTTTTCCAAATTCTCTCGAAAGTTGGCTAATATAAATTGCACTACAGAGTCTTTTAGCCCAGTTTTTTATGGTTTTTAGAGAGTTCTAGAAATATTTCGCAACTTTTTCTGTGTTAACTGCAGTAGCTCATGTTTCTCCATACTGTCACATAGGTTCCCATAATAGAAAAAGACATCGAACTATTTTTTCTAACTTCAAGAATGATCCAAAAAACTTACCTTGGTCTGTTTCAACTGCTGCAGTAGCTCATCTCTCTCTTTCTCAAGTCTTGCTATTTTCTCTTCATTCTCGCTAAGGTTTCTGTGGCTGTCCAACATCGCCTTGTTATTGGCTAACATAGCTTGTACCACAGATGCTTTGATAGCCATCGCGTGGTTAAGTTCTTGTAACTCTTGGGTTAGTGCCACCTGTGTCGGCAGAAGTTCTCAGGTCAATATTTTGTTCACAAATCAAAGTTGCGATGTAAATCAGTGAACTACTTGAAACTATCACGTTTGAACAAGAATAAGAGATATATCAATAAATTCAGAAATGGATAATTATTCATATCAGCCGAAGGACGTCCACTGCTGGACATAGGCCTCCCCCAAGGATTTCCACGACGACCGGTTCTGCGCTGCCCGCATCCAGCGGCTTCCCGCGTCCTTCACCAGGTCAACGATCCACCGAGTGGGAGGCCTGCCTACACTACGTTTTCCGGTGCATGGTCGCCACTCGAGAACTTTACCACCCCAGCGGCCATCTGTTCTACGAGCAATGTGCCCCGCCCACTGCCACTTAATTGCTAAAATTCTGAGAGCTATGTCGGTTACTTTGGTTCTCCTACGGATCTCCTCGTTTCTGATTCGATCACGCAGAGAAACTCCGAGAATAGCATGCTCCATTGCCCTTTGGGTGACCTTGAGCCTTCTTATGAGGCCCATAGTAAGACCATGTCTCGGTTAAATATGTCATCACTGGCAACACACACTGGTCGTAGACCTTGGTCTTAAGACACTGCGGTATCTGGGACGTAAAGATATTGCGAAGCTTCCCGAACGCTGCCCAGCCGAGTTGGATTCGACGATTGATCTCTTTCTCGAAGTTGGACCTACCTAACTGGACTATTTGTCCCAGGTATACATATTCGGTAACAACTTCGCGTGTAGAGCCTCCAACCTTCAGAGGAGTAGGTATGACACGGACGTTTGACATAATTTTCGTCTTGTCCATGTTCATTCTAAGACCCACTTGTTGAGAGACTCTACTGAGGCCATCGAGCATTGTGCCTAAGTCGTCCATAGTCTCAGCCATGACCACGATATCGTCAGCGAATCGAAGGTGGGTGATGTACTCGCCGTTGATATTGATGCCCAGTCCACACCTGTCCAAAAGCTTAAAAACATCTTCCAGGGCGGCGGTGAACAGTTTCGGAGATATAACGACTCCCTGTCTCACCCCTCGCTGCAGCTGGATAGGTTCCGAGTTTTGATCCTGGAGGCGAACCGACATGGTGGCGTTTTCATACAAACACTTCAGCACTTCGATATATCGATAGTCAACATGGCACCTCTGGAGAGACTGTAACACAGCCCAGGTTTCGACCGAATCGAAGGCTTTCTCATAGTCCACGAACGCCAAGCATAGTGGCTGATTGTACTCTTCGGTCTTCTGTATAATCTGCCGCAGCGTATGTATGTGGTCTATGGTACTAAATCCTTTTCGGAAACCGGCTTGTTCAGGAGGCTGGAAGTCGTCAAACCTGCGTGCGAGACGATTCGTAATGACTCTTGAAAACAGTTTAGTAGACATGGCTCAGAAGTGAGATGGGTCTTTAGTTCTTCAGCAGGGTATTGTCGCCCTTTTTGAAGAAAAGCACGACCACACTTCAGTGCCACGCCATAGGCGTTTGTCCCTCAATTATAACGGAATTAAATAATTTCTGAAGAGCTTTAAGTACCGGTGTTCCACCTGCTTTCAAAAGTTCAGCCGTAATTCCATCATCACCCGGTGCCTTATTGTTTTAAGCTGTTTAAAAGTCATTCTAATCTCGTACAGGCTGACGTCCGGGATATCTTCGGTACCGAAGATATCCCGGATAATTATTAATATTAAATAATTTTTATCATAAATTCAAATCGAATTTTAGGCTTTACTCAAATATTAAAATTATTTTTATTCAATAAAAAAACTTTCAATCCTGTGTCATTATCAAAATGATAGTGAACAATTTTTTAAAGACTTACATGTCCAATAGCCCGTTTCTCCTCTTCCACAACTGCTTGTTCTTCATTTATGATCGCGTCACCATCCAATTGCTCATTGTCATTGTAATCTTTCGCAAACGACATTTTTATCTCGTGGTCTATCAGCTCCTCGTTGGTCCTTAAATTAACCGACTGCAAGTCTTCTAGCCTCGTCTTGATTTCCTTCAGATAGTCAACCGCACTCGTCCGCTGGTGTTCATCAGTTTGTTCACTAGTGTTGAGGTTCTCTATAGTCTGGTTGCATTGTTCTGTCAATTCAATTAGTTTTCTTTCAATTTTGTCTTTTGCTGCTTCAGATAACAGTGCTTTTTCACATAAGTTAGTGTTCTCTATTAACATGTTGTTTAGATGTTCAGTGACTTGCTTGTGTTTTTTTAGCAGCTCTGTATATCTAGACTTCTCTCGTTCTAACTCCTCTTGTAATAGTTCGTTGTTCTGTTCGCTCAATGAAGGGAGTTTTCCTAAAAGTTGTAGTCTCAACTCATTAACTAGATTGTTTAGCCTGCAATAAAAGATCATACATTCATTTAAGAAATAGCTGTTCTTATAAATTTGGTTAAACCCATTGCACTTTATCATTTTATCTATACAGTAACTGGGCGAACGAGCTTTGCTCGGCGACTAGTCATGTAGCGCCATCTGTTGTTGAGTAGCTAAACTAAACTATTTTTTTTGTGTGTCAAAACGGATCTTCTCATGGATGATAGACTTGGAGAGGAAAAAATTATACCTAAATACAAAAAATTGTTAGCGCTGGTTGCGAGACATAAAAGAATAGGGATGATGACTGCTAATCATCTGAGTTACTTTTTATTATGTACAAAACGACTTGAAAAAACTGGGCATGACGTTATAGATTTGCAGCGTCATTTACATACTCATTTTGTGATTTTGGTGAATTAAAAATTGAAAACTGGATGGAAAACAAAACGAGTGAGGTTTTTTAAAGTTTCAGTGGGAGGGCAATTCAGTGATCAAGGGTTATATATTTTGTTTTATGCTGTCATCGTATTTGTTTTTGTATTTGTAATTGTTCACTTAAAGTATAGGAAGGTTACAATTTACTGACAACAACTGCCATCTGCCCTACGCAAGAAGTTTATGGCGACTTGTCGTCCGGCACCTACTTACCTGTACCTGTGTGACTCTTGCCTGGAAACTTACACAGATATTAGCTTCAGCAGATAATGTGAATGCAAAGGAAATTGCGGTAAGTGCGGAGCAAGCCACACAAAGAGGATTACAAGTTTCTATGGCGCGCGCCTTAAGGCGGTCTCTCGCTAATTTGACTGAACCAACTATTTCAGCCGCCTTCGCATCTTGGTTGCTTATAGGTTTATTGCGGATGCGGCGCGTGCGGTCCATGTAGCGCAGCGTTGGCACCGCTCGTCTAGTCAGCCGGGCTCACGCACGCTGCCATCAGCGTGAAGGAGTTGCCGCCCAGTCAGTCTGTGTGGCTAATATCTGTCTAGGCACTATGAGCTCACCTAACGATCTCAGCCGCCTTCGCGTCCTGGTTGATTATAGGTTTATTGCGGATGCGGCGCGCGCGGTCCGCGTAGCGGAGCGTCGACACAGTCTCGTCCAGATTGTAGTCCGCCGGGCTTACGCACGCCACCATCAGCGTGAGAGAGTTGCCGCCCAGACTGTCTGTGGGATCATAGACGAAAAACACACTGGTTATGGTGTGATTTAAATGAAATTTTATTTACACTTATGTCATTATAATATACGAAAAATTACCTTATAAATTAATTCATTATGACGAGCTTTATTTACAACTGTTTTTTTTAAAGTGGTTAAGTGCGTATCGGATCAAGCGCAAAGTAGGGTTCCGTAGTCTTTAAAAAAAGAAACATTTATTTCGATAAAAAAAATATTTTTTGCAGTTATTTACAAATCCAACTGCACGTCTTCAGGTGGTCGACTATTTACACCTTAACTAATAAAACGTACTTAGCCGTGATAAATTTTATCATGAAATGATTATATTTACTACTTCCAATACTTTTTAGATTTCCTGAAATAGTGGTTTAGCTGGTAGAGGGTGGGGACATGTAACTTTAATAAATAAACTGTATGGCAGCCCACACTAAACTTTCTCGACTTTTTTTTATTATTTTTTCATACAAAAATTAAATGTACTCGACTAAGGGCCGATCGCCCTAACTCAGGGTAGTCTCGAGCCCCTCGGTGGGGACGTAAATGAGCTGATATGTGTGTGTCAGCTCCGACGCACGACTGGAGTTTACTCCTTACTAACAATTATTAATGTGCAAACTTGCGGCCAAAAAAGCGTCGGTGGCTCAACCGGTAACGACTCGGTCCATCTAACCAGAGGTACCGGGTTCAAATCTGGACGGCCAATGTACCAATGATTTTTTCAAAAACTTACGTACATACTTACCGATTGCTTTAACGGTGAAGGAAAACATCGTGAGGAAACCTGCACACGCCTGCGAAGAAACTCGAAGGTTGTGTGTGAAGTCGACCAACCCGCACTGGGCCCGCGTGTTCGACTAAGGCCTAATCGCCCTGATTCAGGGTAGGCTCGAGCCCCTCGGTGGGGACGTATATGAGCTGTAATGATGATGATGATGAAACTTGCGGCCACTTTTTGCAATTCTGACAACGGATTCGTGATAAGGGACTTCAGGGACTCTCAGATATCTATCTACTTTGGAGGCAATCTGTCCAGTAACTAAAAAGTTCAAAATAGCGGCATTTTTTTCAATTCTGGCAACGGATTCGTGATTAGGGACTTCAGGGACCCTCAGATATGGACTTTGGAAAAATTCGGTCCTGTATCTAAAAATTTCAAAATAGCGGCCACTTTTTTTTAAATTCTGAGAACGGATTCGTGATAAGGGACTTCAGGTACCCTCAGATATCGATTTTGGAAGCAATCAGTCCAATAACGAAAAAGTTTAAAATGGCAGCCACTTTTTTCAATTTTGACAACGGATTCGTGATAGATAAGGGACCTCAGGAACCCTCAGATATCGATTTTAAAAGCAATCTGTCCAGTAACAAAAAAAAAACGGTGGCCACTTTTTTAATTGTGACAATGGTTTCGTTCGAGATAAGGGACCTCAAGGACCCTCAGATATCGATTTTGGAAGCATTCGGTCCAGTAACTAAAAAAATCAAAATGGCGACCACTTTTTTTCAATTTTCACAACGGATTCATAATAAGGAACTTCAGGAACCCTTATATTTCGATTTTGGAAGCATTCGGTCTACTAAACCAAATGTTGACTCACTTTAACATCAATAATTGCTCCATAACCTGCAGTTTGGCTTTACAAAAGGGCGTTCCATAACGGACGCGGGAGTTGAACTCGTTAAAAACATACCTATATGTATGATGTTTTTGAGAAATCCCAGAATGCGATAGGGATCTTCTGCGACTTTTCAAAGGCATTTGATTGTGTGGAACATAAAACTCTGCTTGTAAAACTGGACCATTGCGGTGTTAAAAATAAGGCTCTAGATATTTTACGATCGTATTTAGTAAATAGGATACAAAAAGTACAAATAAATGGTACGAAATCAAGGGGTTCATGGGTAAAGATGGGTGTGCCTCAAGGCTCTATCTTGGGAACTTTTCTTTTTTTAGCTTATATTAATGATTTATCATTCATGGTTGAATCACTGTCGAAAATAGTGTTGTTTGCGGATGATACATCACTAGTTTTTAAGGTTGACAGAAAAAATGATATGTCTAACGAAGTAAACGACACTCTTTCAAAAGTATACAATTGGTTTACTATGAATGACTTAGTCTTAAACGCAAAAATGACCAAATGTTTTAAATTCACATTACCTAATGTTAATGAAGTAAACAAAAATGTATCCCTAGCTGGTAATGTATTAGAATTTGTAAATCAAAGCGTGTTTCTAGGATAAACTGTAGATTCAAGGCTTCAATGGGGCCCGCATATAGAAACTCTAGCAGGCAGGCTTAGCTCAGCCGCATACGAAGTCATAAAATCAGGCTCCTGACTGATATAGACACCGCAAGACTGGTATATTTCAGCTACTTCTATAGTATTGTCTTATGGGATACTCTTGTGGGGACATGTAGCTGATATAAATACCATATTTGTTGTGCAAAAAAGAGCGGTTCGCGCGATTTATGGAATGCGCACGTGAGAGATAAGTTCAGATATTAAAATAATGACTTTCCCCTGTCAGTACATTAATGAAAATATAATGTATATACGTAAAAATCTGCATCTCTTTTAACTGAATAGTGACAGGCACAGTCGAAATCTTCGGAATAGAAATAAACTTCAAGTAGCTTATACCAGACTTAGCAAAAATTAATAAATCCTTTGTGGGACAATGCTCACTCATGTATAACTCATGAATTACCCGATCATGTCTTAAATTTGTCAGAAAAACAGTTTAAAAATTGTATCAAAAGAACTCTTTGTAAAAAAGCTTATTATAAGACATCCGAATATTTAAATGACAAAAATGTATGGGAAGACAATGTTTCTTCTATCAACATCGGGAGCCGGGTCGTTCCTTTCACTCTAAAATGGTTGAGAGGAGCGATGGCTGACTCTCGCGTTATACTCGTGACCGGGTGCTGTCCGTGTGAACTGGCCTACACTTGTCAAAAGCGTTCATGACATTCAATAATTTTAATGTACCTATAACTTTTCGTGTCATATTGTTTTCATGGTCTACTGACATTGTATTTGTTTTTTTTTATATCACGGATTGGATTTTGACGTAATTCTAATGATTTCTTGATTTTTTACAAATGAAATTATGTAATCACTATTTTATGACTATCAGAAAGAGTGTAATTTGCACCTATTTTGAATAAATATCTTGAATCTTGAACACTACTAATTATGTTTAATAGTAATAAAATGATGACCAACCTAAGAATTGACGTGGAAGAGATAGGACATGACAAGTCTAGTACTTCTTTTGATTAATATTTTTTTCTTAGCATTGACATGAGTAGTGCATGCTCGCTTAAATATTTGTGCGGATGGTGGCGCATCGGGAGCCGGGTCGTTCCTTTCCCTCTAATATGGTTGATGGGAGCGATGGCTGACTCACAGATACTCGTGACCGGGTGCTGTCCGTGTGAACTGGCCTACTCTTGTTAAAGGCAATAATGACATTGATTTTTATGTATAACTTTTCGTGTCATATTGTTTTCATGTTCTAATGACAATCTGGTTTATATCAAGCATTGAATTTTGACGTTATTAACTAATTATTGTTTATTTCTTGATTCTTCACAAATGACATTGTTATTATTATTTTATGACTATCAGAAAGAGTGTAATTTGCACCTATTTTGAATAAATATATTGAATTGAATTGAACTTATGTTTTAATAACTGCTTTTATATGACAGTTGCATAAACTATAATAAAATTATTGTACATACAACATAAATATAAAAAATAAAAAGTCCTACGATTCAGACGGTCTTTTCGCTGAAAGCAATTTCTACCAGATAACCCAGTTTTGAGATGTATTGGTTGCAAAAATACTTTGTCCTTTCGGTCTCATAAACTTTAGCAGCACTGATCCACATTTAGGATGTAACTCCAGTTCAAACAGCGCGGAACAGCATTTTCCAGTTGCTCTTTCCTTTCTTCTACTCGTATCATTCGCTAGAGCGAGAAAAAAGTTCGCACTCAGACTAACTCACCCTGCAGTAACCTGGTCAGCTTGCTATCCCTGTAGCTGATGAAGCTTCTGTTAGTCCCATCCCCCAGTGCTGATATGACGTTGCCGAGCGCCAATAAACCCTGATTGATCTTAACGCCTTCCCTCAGCCGCTCGCCGCTTGCTTTCGTCTTCTTGATACGCTCAGAGCCAGCCAGGTCCACTAGGTGGAACTTTGATGTTGTGGCTATGTTTCTGTATAGACAAGACAATCATTGTTCAAACAATATGACTTTTGTTAATTTTCAACTATGTTAGGTTAAGTTACAATGTACTGTGCAACAACTGTTCATGAATTATTTTAATGACATTTGAGAACCCTAAACAATTTTAAAGGGTTCCATACACACGATGAAAAAGAAACCATCATAGATCACTCATGTGTCAGTCTGTCCGTAAGTCTGTCACACCTGATTTTCTCCAAATCTGCTGGACTAAAAAAGGTGAAATTTAGAACATTTATGACCTAATCACGAATTTAATAATATTCGTAAATGAACGAATTTCGATTTTGGGGGTTAATTTTGGGAGTACAAATCCTAATAACAACTATCTAAAGTTATAAATAAAATTATTCATTCGCAATTTTTTTATTCACAATTGGTAAATGGTAATTATTATGTGCACCATGTGACGTGTCTGCCAAATAAACAGGAAAATCTTAATGATGAACCTGCTACTTTTTATACAAATGTTGAAAGCGTTTTTCACCTCATAAAAGTTAACCGATTTTAACCAATTTTTGATAGGTTGTCAGTCAGACCGAAAGATATTTGTTTTTGTAGTACAATTAATAAGTTATACATCGTTCAGTGTTTATGTTTAGTAGTTATTTGTTTTTTTAAACAATAATTTAAAAACGAAACCTACAAACCCAGCTTTTATTCTAAATGGTAAACTATCAAAAATTGGTCAAAATCGGTCAACTAGTAAGAGGTGAAAATTGTTTGTATGAAAAGTCTAATTTTCGTCGTAGGTTCACACTCCTCTAATGTTCTTTCGTAAAACGGAATGGTATGGAACGAGTTCGGCTCGCACTTGAGTTTTTTTTTCAGTCATAGAGTTTACCTTAACTTTACAAAGACTGTTTCACCATTTCAAAAAATGCCCGAAGAAATTAGCCAAGCTAAGTATAGTTATTAGTTATATCCTGAGCAAGTTTGCACTCACAGATTGTACCATCAAAGGTACTAGTATTAATTGAATAAATAAGTACCAATAGTAACTATGTACTGGTCCAAAAGGGTGTTTGGTTCATTTTGGTCTTTAAATTATTTTCATGCCATGCAATTAGACTGGAGTCTCACTTGTCGGTGCGGCTTTCCTTAGCAATGATGATAGTGAAAACCGCGTGGCTCCGGCTGGAGGCCTGATTCATGGCGGTGGAGCCCGTCACCCGCCCCTGTGAGCCGCGCTCCAGCACCATCATCGTCTCCATTGTAGAAATCACTGGCAGCTCCGTTATACCTGGTGAGTTAATCAAATATATAATTTCAGCCTATGAGGTTTTATATTTACAATAGAGAAGTAATGTCCTTTCACGGCTAGATTGAGAAATGGAGTCTAGTATAACCCGTTTCATTATTTCATATTTTCGTCATATGAAACATTTGATGAAAAACAGACAGTTTAATAGAAAAAAGACTTAGCCAATTAAAAATCTGTATGATTGATAATCTCATGTATTTGTCCACATTCTATTTGTCCACTCTCACTACAGCAACCTGTGAGGAATGAGACTACCGGATGGCATACTTCACATATAATTTCCCTTTGGATATATAAAACCTCATTGTCATCAGCTATTACCACCATCATCATATTAGCCAAAAGATGTTCACTGCTCACCATATGCTTTCCCCAATGATTTCCAAAATTACCTGTCCTGCGCTGCCCACATCAGTGGCTTCCCTCGTTCACCAGGTCATCAGTGTACCAAGTGGGAGGCCTGTCCATGCTATGTCCTCCAGTGCATGATCAGTATCAAACAAGGTACACATTATGCAGTTCAAAACATTGAAATATTGGAATGATAAGAGGGCTCCTTATCAAAAGACTTCTTGTGCATACATTTACTGGTGCTCTTACCTGTTTATAGTATTGTTCTCGTATGTTACCTCCGTAATTAATATTTTGTTTCTTAGAATTTCCAAAAACAATAGTTTAGTTGAAAGACTGAACGTGGTGCCAGTGTCAGCGCTCTTGCCTGCTCGAGGCTCATGAGCTCGATCCCCAACCAGGGCAAACATTCATGTGATGAACAGGTTTGTCTGCTCTGTGTCTTTAATATCTACTAGCTGATGCCCGCGTCTTCATCCGCGTTGATAACTTAACATGCCAAATTTTAAAAATTATGGAAAGCAACATGAAAAAGAAAGCATTTGTTGATTGTCATTGCGAAACAGACACTAACAGGAATCTGCACGCGCTTGAACTGGAACGGAAACTTTTTCGGCATGAGGGGGATGCGAACCATACCAACCTACGAAATTTTTTACGATGTGGTAAGGCGGATGTCTTCTGGACAGGGGAGAACTTCGCACTCGCCGACAGCGGGACGGAGTGAGCACGGATACGCTCCCTCGTCGACCCCCCCGCAAGCAGCACATGAAGAAAGAGTACGGGACCCTACTAGCCAAAGCCAAGTAAGTAGGCAGGGTCAAGAGCCGTACGCGCAGGGCCAGGGGCCATACAGACAGGGTTCACACGTGCAAGGCCAGGGGCCTTATTTGCAGCACACGGCGTGTGTGAGCATGGTGCCACCCAGGGTGAACCCACGCATTTCTCCGCTTCTAGTTGAGTGCCCCCGCCTCTCTCCACACCCCCCCATTTTGCCACCTACAAGGGAACGAACGTTCAAGGACTTCGGGATTGTATAATAGGTGAGTAGTTAGATGTAAGCTGTTTTTGAATGTGTACTTATTTGTTTTATTTGCAGATTGTTTGTACGTAATGTACCAGCAAAAGTCCACGGGGACTGCATTAGATATACAAACACCCCCCTTCAGTGCTTAAGGCTGCGGATAACGCCGGTAGGTGACGCCGTGTCCCCTGTATTACGGCGATTTGTGTCCCCTGTGTTACCAAGCTTAGTTTGTGTCTCCGTTTACAGAACCTAGGCTTGAATTTGCATTCGCTTAGTGGCTTTAAGCACTGAACCCTTAGCGCTGCGTATCGCAGCCGAGTTCACTTCCCACCTGTGGGCTTGAGACACGATATTGTATTGTATATTATTATTGTTTTACCTGGCAACACTACCCCTTTGTTGATGTCCTCCCTGATCTCAATGATGCTGTGCCCGCGCTCCTTGCCAGAGAGCAGGTCGTAGCACTGTTCCTGGTACAGCTCCATGAAAGACACCGACACGCGGAACATGAACTGGTCCTCGTGAGCCTCAATGTAATCAAATATGTCGGCTACAGCTTGGGGGATTACACCTGGCAGATAGAAATGTAGCACAGTACAATTTATTAAAGCAATGTATACAAGGGCTGTTTGATAAGTCCTTTTAAAAACTATTTGTAAAACCATTTTTTATTTTGTAAATGGCATTAACACTGGCAGGCACAATCTTTCAAATGAAGACTGTCAAAAATTTAGATAAAAAAACAAGAAATTGACACTTTAACCATTGCTTGAATGTGATCACTTCTAAATTTTCCACAACTATGGAAAAATCGGAATTTCGTGCCGTTATAAAACATTTTTTATGAAGGGTTGCAGTGCTGCCACAATAAAAACTGATGTTGAATCTGTTCATGGCACTAACGCACCAACGTTGCAGACTTGATTTTAAACGTGGTCGGTCAAGCACATCTGATGCTCCGCGCTCTGGTCGCCGAATCAAAGTCACTACTGAGGATGTTGAAGTAGAAGTCCATAATATTGTACTCGACGACCGTCGAGTGAAGGTGCGTGAAATAGCTGAGATCGTAGGCATCTCCACTGAGCGAGTACATAAAATACTTCACGAAGATTTGGCTATGACAAAGCTGTCTGCACATTTGGTGCCACGTTTGTTGACGATCAACAAAAACGTGAACGAAAGCGAATTTCAAAGCTGTGTTTGGATATAATGAAGCGTAATCCCAGGATTTTTTTAAGTCGATTTGTCACTGTGGACGAAACATGAGTATAATGTGTATAATGATACACCCGAGTCAAAACAACAATCCAAACAATGTATGGCTACTGGTGAACGTGCCCCAAAGAAGGCTAAGACTGTTTTGTCGGCTGGTAAAGTGAAGGCGACAGTTTTCTGGGATGGCGAAGGAATCATCATGATTGACTACTTGGAAAAGGGGAGACTATTATTTGCCGTTATTACGCAGAGTTATTGGACCGTTTTAATGCCGAATTGTTGGAAAAACGATCAAAATTGTCCCCCAAGAAAGTCCTCTTTTATCAAGACAATGCCTCGGTGCACACGTCAACTATTGCAATGGCTAAAATACACTAGTTGGCTTCGAGGTGGTTCCGCATGCTCCGTATTCACCGGACCTAGCTCCGTGTGAATACCACCTATTCCCAAATTTGAAAAGATGACTTGGATGATTAAAAATTTTGACAAATGAGTACTGCATCACAGGTGTAAACGGCTATTTTTCAGACCTCGACAAATCGTATTTTTTGGAGGGGATGTAAAAATTGGAAACTCGCTGGAATAAGTGTTTGGCCCTTAAAGGAGACTATGTTTTAAAATAAATGTAAATTGTATAAAAAACATATTTTTTTACTTTTTAAAAGGACTTATCAAACAACCCTCGTATACAGGTGAACAGACACGCGGAACACGAACAGGTCCTTGTGAGCCTCAATGTAGTAAAATATTTTAGCCACATCTTGGGGGATTACACCTGGCATATAGAGATGAAGCAAATATTTTAGCTACTTGCATATTTTCAAAAGTAACTTTCAATCATCTATCATTTATTGTCTTACTAGCTGTTGCCTACCACTTCTATCATGTTGGAAAGGATAAAAAGTAGCCTATATGTTAATCCAGGTCCTTATCTGTCCACATATCAAATCCAAATCTACACACACAAACTTTCACATTTATAATATTAGTGTGACTAGCTTTTGCCTGCTGCTTTGCGAACGTCGTCTTCAGTTATCCCCAGATCCCTCGGGAACTAGTATCCTATGTTGTTCTCCACCCTTTACTCCCACCCACACATTCTCTATTGGTTCACTCATTTAGGCCTAGAAGTAGAACAAACAAACATCCATACTTTTGAGTTTATGATTTGATTAGTGAGATAATATTTAATTCAGCATTACTTATGGAAGAATAAAATATCCTACCTAGTTTAGTTGAGTCTCCATCTGAACCAGAGTAGTTTGTGCCCATGGTGTATGTCTTCCCAGAACCAGTCTGGCCGTATGCGAGTATTGTGACATTGTAACCTGGAAAATAGACATTTCAATAAAAAAATTATAACCCGACTGCATAAAAACTTAAGCTCTCTCTTTTTGGCCAGATAAGTAAAAATGTATCAAATATCCATCACAGCCTACATACATAACCCTCCTTCTGGTGCATTCGGGTAAATTCTGAGAATAAGCTAGTTGCCTGCTAGTCATTTGAATTTATCATAGGTATGATCAAAGTAAAACTTTATACAGTACAGGAATAGCACCAGCACAAATGCAGTACACTTTAGTGGTATAGTAGTTTATGGTTACCCATTGGGCCATGTTTGTTCAAATTTCATCACAATTGCGAAAACTGTAGGTGTGACGTCATACTTTGTCAGCACCATTGATGTACTAATTTTGTGATTAAATTAAAGACATGATGGAAAACTAAACCATTAAGATTTTCAAAGTGAAACTTTTATTACATCGTCTCAAATTTTTTCGTCTGTGTCGCGTGACGGTCGGTATAATCGTTTCGTCCTCTGTACCGTAGATCCAAGACGAGAGCAGCCATGATCGTTATGTGCTCTGTAAATGTCTATAAAGTGAAAAAAGTTTCATTTTTACCGTGGTTTCATAAAACCACACACTTTTTTTTTATTGCAAGTTTAAAATTTATTTTTGTACAGGCAACTATGCATTATAATTAATCTTTTCTTAAATCCGGATTCACAGAAACAGATTTTCATGAAAATCCGGATTATTTAGATTTTTAAAGAAAATCAACTAATAATTGATAATTCTCCTCTTGACCAATGTCAGTACTGGGATATTAGTATTGTTAATGTGATGTTTCTTGTTATATGTTGATGAATTAAATAAAAAAACCAAAAACGATAATTTTAGTGTCAAATCGAATATACTCATATTTATTATTATTATTATCATATTTATTAAATAGGTATGCATGCATCAAATACTATAATTAATTACAGTAATATTGCAAAACTTATACAACTGCTAAAATTATCCGCGCCTGCACTGGACTGCGCGCGTTTTTAATTTATAATTTTCGCCATAACCTTTGTGATCTTACTTAAGGACAATCTAGACCCCCTCCCAACCCCATGTAAGAAAAATAAGATTTGGCCAAAATGTCCATAGAGAACTTGCCAGATTTTATTCTAACCGCCCAACATCATCATATCAACCGAAGGACATCCACTGCTGTACATAGGCCTCCCCCAAGGATTTCCATGACGACCGGTTCTGCACTGCCTGCATCCAGCGGCTCTCCCCGACCTACCCCAGTTCATCAGTCCACAGAGTGGGCCTTTCTAACCACCCAACCAGCTATTTTTTTTGTAACTTAACTGCCTTTAAGATAGGTTTTTGCAAGAACATCCTCTAAACAAAACAAAAAAAACTGTCTTATGCTAATTAAAACGAAAATATCTTCATCAGCTGTTGAAGGAATCAGATTGTTTACCAATTGCAATGGTAAATTAAGATATTTTTTACTTTATAACATAAATCACAGATGGCTAAATGTATCCCATGAACAAGACATATTTGATGAAATACAGGCAAAATAAAGTCTACTTTGCAAATCACACTTGCTCCATCTGTGGTCATGGCAAACATGTCTTGTTGCAGTCATTCATGGTGGGATCGTATAAAGCCAATCTAGCCTGTATCAAAGAAAAGCACAACTCAGCTGGCATAGATCCTCGCATTTAAATCAAACCCAGGTTGTGAAACATTCCCCCATTTTTAAAGGATCTGCTGTGTATGTTCATATTTATGTAGCGGTGGTTGTTGACAAAGTTCCACTTGTCGAATGTCAGAGCAAATTTTAGATTTTTTAATTTCAACTGCTGAATTTCTTCCTTTACCTTCCTTTTTTCTTCGTAAACTCTTAACGTAATATTTTTGACAGTATTTGGAAAACTTGGCAATTTTGTAAATCCAGTTTTACGGAGGAGTCTTTTGAGGTCTTCAGATGTGCAAAAGAGCTTAAAAGCAACATGGTCAGGACTTCTTCAAAAAGTACCTAGGAGACTGTGAGCATGTAGGCGATTATACCTAGTCCGGTCATAAGTTATGTTACAAATAAAAATGCACATATTTTTTTATGAAGGAATGTAAATCTTAATAAAACTTATATGTAGGTACATATTTATTGAACTCTCAGCAAAAAATAAAAAATAATTCTATTCAAAATGGTCACCTTCGGCTTTGATACAGGCCTTTAATCGTTCTGGTCATGAATCAATGGATTTACACACTGTTTCCATGGGAAAGTATCAGTAAAACTATTGTTAACATGTCTACTTAAGTATTGAGCATTTGTACATCTTTTACTGTATAAATTGTTTCATCATCATCATTACATCAACTGAAAGATATCGCTCTTCCTTTTACAGTTCTAATGATGTCAGTGTGTTACTTAGCTACACCTTGATTATTAATCTGGTGGATTCATTGTTTGTAAGGACTTTCAGGAGCAGAAACTATCCAGTCCTCAGAAGGCCAGACATCAGGTTAACTATCTCCCAAACATCTACTGCCGAACAAAGGTCTTTCCCTGTTTCCACTGAAACTTAGTGTTGCCCACTACTAGCTGCTCCTCGCAAAATTCACTAGGTCACTAACCCCCCTGCCAAGCGTAGCAATTATGGCATTCACGGCAAATAAATTGTTTAAAGATAATCTACTAACCTTGAAATAGTCTGCCAATAAGACCTTTGACAGCAGTGTCGTAAAACTCCTGTTGTGTGATGTGTTGTGGAAAAACATAGTTATATGTGAAGGCCAGATCCTTGATCTGAACCTGAGGCTGGCCGGCCACCACGTCGATACATTCTTCGCATGCCCGGTCGATCTCAGACTGCATCAACGGCCTTATCCTCAGAGCTACCTGAACTGTGTCTACAGCTTTCCCGTCTTCGCTCATCTTTAAACAATTTTACTGTTTTCTTACAAAATAAAACCACTTACAGCGGTTTGCCGTCAAATGTTTATTGGCATTTATATATTTTAAATCCCTGTTGTTAAATGGGAAGATGGAAACCAATGTATGTTACTTTCTGAAGGAAACTGTCAATGATTTCCTTTTCATACGATTTATGCTGTTTCTGTCAACCAGGAAGGAGGTTTTGCTTTTTCCTAAATGCACCTGTAAAAAGATTCAATAGTAATGCACAGGTTGTAGCGAACGAAGAATCTACGACCAACGTAAACATCTCTCACCTCACTTCCAAACTCAAACATCGTTTCTTACCTATTTCTATTTATCATCGCAAGAAGATCGTAAGGAAGTGGTTCGCAAGATTTTTTCCTCTTCCTTTCCCCTTGTTTCACATAGACACATAGCGATTCATAGAAGGAAACAAAACAAACAGCCACAACTTTTACTAAACAAATAGTTTTTATTCTTTGACTAAACGAAATCCGTAAGTGATTGATTATAATATGCTCGCTCAGTGACTAAACGGTTCTTTATTTGAATGAATCTATCAACGGAAGTCCATTTTGAATTTGTTTTCGTGGTGGGACACAATAATGTACGGATATTCTTCACAACTTGAATAGCCGGCCCGTGAATAAACGACACGATAATTCAAGTCCTGGTACATGAATTATCAGGCTGTACATTCCCGTGTCGTGTATTATCGGATGTGCTTTATCTGCTCGTGTCGATACTTCGCGGCCAGTATTAATTCAAGTCACTTGACATATTATTGGGTTGTGTATTCACGGGGCGCATATTATCGTGTCGTATATTATCTGTCCGTGCAGATAATACACGACACGATAATACAAAGACCATGAATTTCAAACATAGACTAAATATAGAAAACCATCCGCTGATAAATGTAATGCCTCGTTTACATTGTCTAGGATTGTTCTGCTACGTCCACACTTTGATCAAAATTAATCGTTATATTAGGTAAACTTTAAGATAAGATAAGGTAAGATAAAATTTACTGTCCAAAACTGAGTAGACAGGGTTGTTACAAATTGTTTAGGCATCTACAGTTTACCATTTCGGGCATACAATAATCGTTAGTTACATTGTTATAATTGTCATTACTTAATAAAACGCAAAATGTTCGTTTCAAAGTCATTCTTCTTGCTTTGCGTTTCATGATTAAATTCTTTTTGGTTCTGCTCTTTGATCAAAATTTGATTTTAAAAGTTACCTTTTGACAAGGGAAATAAAATAAATGATGACCGTGGAAAAGACTTGTGTTTTGTATGTTTAATTTTAATTTCTGTATTTTAATTATGTTTTCAACATACATAGCTCTCAATATTTAACTGAGGTAAGTAATTTGTGTTTAGAAACCGCTATGCGTTTTTGTTTGGTGCTGGTGCGAGCTAGATATTTATTTATGTCCGTAGGACTTTTCACGTTACGTTGTTTTTGCTGCACTACGCATCGTGCTGCCTGCGCGAAGGGAAGTCAAACCTTAATTATTAATTTTAAATCCTGAGCGAATTTCTTACTAAGTGCCACCAATCGCTGTTGCTGCCCTGCGAAAATCTTACTAATTACCACCAAGCGCTGCAGCTGTCCTGAGAAATGCTTACCTACGTTAAATTTAACATTTTAGCTATTAATTTTAAATTATTAAGAGTATTGTGTTTTAAATTATTAAGTTTATAAATATAACCTTGGGGTAATTCCGATCATAGGTAAAGTTAAATTCTATTTACGTTTGGTATTTTGTTGGTTATATAAATACTGGGGGCGACGATCATTTGCCTGTCCGGCTTTCAATAAAAAAAAATACCTATTAATTATTATCTACTAAGGTTTAATTACGAAGTAAACGATTCCATTTTACTGTATTTTCACTGTCATCTTTTTATGGTGAATTTACTTTTTTTATTTATTAATTAAAAGTATTCTATATTACCCAAAAAATATTTTCTTTCCGAAGTTCATATTTAGGCCATTGATCTTAATTCTACGTGTCATGTAGCGAATCCGTAGCTGACTTATTATATTATTTAACCTATTTTAAATAAATTTCGCTGCAATAATCAAATAAAATTATCAACTTATGCTACTTTATAAAAAAAAACATTTTTCTAAGCTATAGAACGTGTTTCAATCAACCACTCCTTTAGTGAAATTTTAAAATTTAGAATTTAGAAATGTAGAATTAGGCAAATGATTAAAAATTTTAGTACCCGTTTCAATAGCGTTTTTACTAAATATGTAGCTTCTAGATGATACAGTAAACATATCATTTTTATATCTATTCCGTAGTTCAATTGTGCGACAAATTTCTTTTTTTGATGTGTAACATCTTTGCTCTCGCTTTCTTGCAATTTGTGGGAGTGAATTCGTGAAATGGGACGGAAATGTGTCCCATTTTAACAGGAAGTCGCGTTTTTTCAGGCTTTAAAAGCGCGGAAAAGGCAAAGGTACCTATGACCATACAGCCTAGTCTGCCGTATCTTTGCCGTCCTTTTTTCAGGCTTTAAAAGCGCGGAAAAGGCAAAGGTACCTATGACCATACAGCCTAGTCTGCCGTATCTTTGCCGTCCTTTTTAAAGTATTTTGTCACATGTTACACATCATATGCGAGTACTGTAGGTCTCGCTCGAATTTTTTTTGTAAAATATTCTTTATGAATTTTTATAAAAACACACAGTTCCAGTATATAGATAGAAGACAAGGTTAAAAATTTCCTTTTTTTGAACACAGGTTGCAGAGATTCAGTGCTAATCATTTTGTAAATAATTCTAAGACACCTTTTTTGCAGAATGAAAGTAGACTGAATATTAATAGAGTTGCCCCAACACATGATACCGTATGTTAAAAGTGGGTAAACATATCCCTAATAGGCATTTCTACAGACATCTATTGAAGTAACATTGCTTAATATTCATAAAGCGTAACATTTGCTTGATATCTTTTTGTTAATAATGTCAATATGAGATTTCCAATTTAAATGTGTGTCAATTGTTATTCCTAAAAACTTAATGTAATTTACCAATTCTATATCTTTGTTATCAATTGTAACTCTTAGTTTGTAATTGTAGCACTTTTTTGTAATTTCTTAATTCAATTAGTTTTGTCATATTTAAGTTTACTTTCAAATTCAAAGATGTCAAACATTTTATGGCAATACCAATCGTATTATATATTTAATTTATAAAATCAAGATTACTCAAATTGTCCTGAGGAATAAAAATAGTAGCATCGTCAGCAAACATAACACATAGATGATTGATTACTAGAGGGAATTTATTTACATAGATAAGAAACAACAATGGTCCTAGTACGCTGCCTTGAGGAATGCCCAAAATGTTTCTTTCAAAATTTGATTGGATTTTCTCAAGTGTCTTAGTATTTCTATTATACTTGTCAATAATAGTTGCTTGCATTCTGTCTGAAAGGTACGACTCAATAAGTTTTAAGGCATTTCCACGTAACCTTATATTTTCAAGTTGATAAAGGAGAGTTTTCGGAACAACACAGTCAAATACCTTAGACAAGTCCATAAAGAGACCAATACATATATTTCTATTATCCACTTCTGTCCAAATCTGCTTTAAGACTTTAAATATAGCTAATGAAGTATTTTTATTTTTCTGAAAACTAAACTGATTTTTATTTATTATATTATGTTGGTTGAAAAAGGATATTAACCTAGTGTACATATTTTTTTCAAATATTTTAGAAAAATTGGACAAAATGGCAATCGGTCTATAGTTATTCATGTCAGTCTTAGAACCTCTTTTTAGCAAAGGCTTTATCAAAGCTTTTTTTTGAATCACCCGGAAAAATACCTGTCTCTAACGATAAGTTGATGATGAATTCCAAAGGCCGCGCTATTAAATCAACACTATTTTTTACATCAAGCATGGGAATTCCATCATAGCCAGTACTTTTTTTATTCTTAATAGTTCTGATAATTGATATTATTTCATAAGTAGTTACCGCAGTTAAAAATATACTTTTTACGTTAGATGGAGTGATAGGTGAATATTTGAGGATGTGATACAACTTTGGTAATGACAAGGATAATATTTATGGTTCTATTTTGGCTTTGTTTGAAAGGCCGTAAATTTCGGAACATTTTGTAACCACTGCCCGCCACCATTTTTTCGTTAAGTATATTACTTACATATTTCTTAAACACTGCATCGTATTCCCTAAGAAATAACGAATCGCGTCCACTGCTATTTGACAGTTTTCGAAAATATATTTTTAAATTTACATAGGTTTATTTTAAACCTTTTACAATTGTCTCTTTCTTTAGCCTTAAAATATAAACTTTCTCGTGACATTTGCGAGCTGCGACGTCATATTTTAGTAAAAAAAGAACAAAGCTTACTACGATGCTCAAACTCAGCGTATTTGAAAGGAAAGTTTACAGCTTCTTTTGCTAGAATTGTGAAAATGACAAGCTACAAGACGTGCGCTGTGCCTATTTGTAGAAGCACGACAGTCAAATATCCAGATAAACTGTTATAAGACGTTCTTAAAAGTCCTAAACCAATCCTAAACGTCGAAAGCAGTGGCTACACTTAGCACGTCGAGTCGAGACCCGAACTTAACGTCTGAAAAATCTGCAATATTCTTTTGTGAAGACCACTTCCATGTAAGTATATACAAGAAAATGTCCAGCTAGTTATGTAAAAGTATAGGTCACAGGTATCTGTGGTGTAGGTACTTACCTCTGGTCCAAAGTATTAAGTGTATCATAGGTGAATATGTGTGTTAGGGTCAAGATGTACTTACAATACTAGCTAACATATTTCATCTTTGTTATTGACATAAAAACAAAAATTATCTATTATCTAAAAGCATTTCTATAAAAAACCAGTTACATTTGTCATCTTAGTTACATTTGTTATCTTTGCTGGTAAGGCAGGTGGGTTGTGTACTCATTAGCTTGCTACAAATATCAGTGACCTACAGTACTCATTTTGCTGGATTAGTTAGGTAGGTTAGATCTAAGAAGAAAATTACGGAAATGACAAAAACATTCATTCAGGATGCACCTTCGACTGCTAACAAACTTTTTATCTCAGAAGAAATCGCTTAAAGCGATAAGGCCGCCTTTTCATGTAGTTTTATATTTTGATAGTTCATATTTATTTCATTTCTGTATATTTGGTGTGCAATAAAGAATATTTATCGTATCACTATCTTATCTAAGCCAAAACTGCAAGTTGAATGCTGACTATTTTTTCACTTCTCACTATTATCAACTTCATAGGCCGTCTTTCAATTCATTTTGTTTGATGTGACATTCAATTATCAATGCCACGTAAAAATTAGATATTGGCTATATTTAAAAAAATTGACCAAGTGCGCTAGTCAAACTCGCACACCAAGGGTTCTGTCCCTTTATCATTTTATTTTGATTTAACTATTTATTTTTACCAACTCGCACTGGGCCCGCGTGGTCGACTAAGGCCTGATCGCCCTAATTCAGGGTAGGCTCGAGCCCCTCGGTGGGGACGTATATGAGCTGATATGATGATTTATTTTTAAGTGATTGTACAACTTAATATTCTGTGAATATTTCAAGCGTCAACGAAGCGAGCATAAAACTGCAAAAAAATCACGTTTGTTGTATGGGAGCCCCACTAAAATATTTATTTTATTCTGTTTATTGTATTTGTTGTTATAGAGGGAACATAAATACATGATCTGTGAAAATTTCAACTGTCTACATATTACGGATCATGAAATATAACCTGGTGACAGACAGACAGATGGAATGACGGACAGTGAAGTCTTAGTAATAGAGATCCCGTTTATAACCTTTATTGGGGAGCATAAAATCGAAGCAGTTGCAGCTTATTTGATTTTTTTCTTTTAATCACCCCGCGATTACTATTCTCTCCAAATTACGGTATTACGAGATGTATATCATTAATCCTTTTTGAAAGCTGGCAAATTTTCTCCACCCACTCTTCTTAATTTGATTTTTGAAATATTTCTTTTTGTTTATTTACCTATCTTCAGAAAATCCCTTATTTATATACTGTCTAGTTAAACATGAGAAAACATTGTTTGTGATATTTTTTGCAGTATGACTGTATGTGTTTAACGGGAAATTACATTAAATCCGTACAATTTCCAATAATCTCTACGTATTGATAGGCAGTCAGCTAGAACGAATGAAGAGCAAACGATAGTAGATACTTAATACTAGTATCAACTAGCCTTGCCACTTGCGCGAATGTGCAAATGGTCCTTTCACATGTAAACGAGGCTTAAGCATTGACTAACCATAAACGCTATAAGAATAATCGACCAATCAGCGACGGGAGTTCCTCAGCCAATAGAAAGAGGCCTTAAATTATCAGGCCATGCATTCCCGTGTCGGACAATATCAGTACGTGTAGTGTAGATAATAGCCGACACGTAAGTACGCAGCCGTTAATCCACAACATGATACTACATGTACTTAGGACTTGAATTATCGTGTCGGACATTCGGCCTTGAAATATCGTTCCGTGCTCATAACTCCCGACCTTTGAGTATACATTAGGAAAAGAGCACGTCCTTTATAATGGGAACAGTAGGCACGGATGGGAACAAAGCGACGTTCCACGCGCAAGCGCTATCTGTCATAATCGACTGCTAGCGGAGTGCGTGCGTGGGATATCCCTAGCAGTATTTTCGAGAAATTTACCTATCAAAATGGTCAAATGTGCAGTGAAATCCTGTAAAAACGATACTCGAAAACACACGAAACATAAATCGAGTATCACATTTCACCGGTTAGTCATTTTTTTATTCTTTTAAGCTAAAAATTAATCACGCATTGCGGGGGTGAAGGAGACGTGTGGGGCGGGAGCTAGGTGTTCCGCGCGCACTACCCCGCACCGCCGCCTCGGCCTTAATGTCTAATTAGTGATGTGACGCGTTCGGGAATAGTCTACATACTTTCGATATTTATTATGAAAGTTTTATCTCTTTCAACAAATAACTTTTAATGAAGATATTAATTCAAATATTGAGTTTTATTTATATATTGTTAATTAAATAATTTTCCAATAATTGTATGTGCCGTTCATCTTAGAAATAAACCCGTTATTTGATATATTATTCTAAGATGAACGGCACATGAAATTATTTCCGAAATGTTATTCTAACCCTCAAAACTGACTTGCATCGGTTACCACCGTATCAGTTTATGAAAATCTATACCTTGCACCCTGTTTGTTATTTTAACACATGATAGAGTTTGTCGTAGTCATTTAACTGAAAGTCATAAATTGAAATGATTGTCGTACTAAATTGCTGTTAGGTAGGGTAGGGTAGGGTGGGTATTCAACCTACCTAACGGACTTTCATACGGTTTTCACAAGTGGGCGGACTGGTTCACGAGGAAGGTTTTTAAATTATTACTTTGGAATACCTCATCATATCAGTCGAAAGACGTCCTCTGCTGGACAAAGGCCTCCCTCAAAGATTTCCATGACGACCGGTCCTGAGCTGCCCCCATCTAGCGGCTTCCCGCGACCTCCACCAGGTTGTCGGTCCACCTTGTGGAAGGCTTGCCTATGCTACGTCTTCCGGTGCGCGATGGCCACTCGAGAACTTTACTATCCCAATGGCCATCTGTTCTACGAGCATGTGCCCTGTCCATTGCCACTTCAGTTTAGCGATTCTGTGAGCTATGTCGGTTACTTTGGTTCTTCTACGGATCTCCTCATTTCCGATTCGATCGCGTAGTGAAATTTCGAGCATAGCTCGCTCCCTTGGAATACCTAATAAGAATTAAATCTTTTTTAATACGATTTAAATTGTTACTTTGTTATACCTAACAAGAATAATAACTTTTTTAATACGATTTAAATTCTACTTAGGAATACCCGACAAGAATAAAATTTTTATTCTATAGTACAATCACAGTCTAAGATACTTTGAAGTGGCGTAATAAAAATTTACGTTAAGTGAATATGTAGTGATTTTTCATTTCTCTATACAGGGAATGTTAATAAAGGTGACACTTTAAGGTGGGTTTAAACTCATCAAACTGAACAAATTTGCTGAAATCGCGATTTTTTTTAATTTTTATAGAAATTGGCCAGCTTGGCCGGTTTTGTTTGAAAAAACTTTAAATAAATCGCGATTTTAGCAAAGTTGTAGAAAAAAAAGTTATTCAGATTAATCAGTACAAGCCCACCTTGAAGTATCATTGCACCTTTATGTTACACCCTGTATATTATACTGAAATTGGTTTTATTGTTAATTGACTTACCTACCCCAAACAGTACCTACATCTATGTGTGAGTATATACTTGTAGGTACAAATGTTTTATTTTTGTATGTATTAGGAAATAAACATTATATAATCCATAAACAACCATAAATTCTTAAAATTACCTACTATATTATGCTGCTGTTTATCCTTGGTTATCGATAATCCGCTAAGGCGATAGTGCACTGCAGCCCATCCCTATTTGTCACGTATACATCTATATAGTTTACTATAGCTCACTTGCCTACGATGTATTATTATGCGACCGATGCGGTAGACGCGCTCTATACTTACATACTTACTCTGAGCTCCCGACACATTAATAGCCGGCCCGTGAATGCATAACCCGATATTATTTTCGTGTCGAACACTCACGGGCCGTATATTATCGTGTTGGCTATTATATGGACCTTTTGTGGTGTGTTTTTTCTTTTTTTCGCAACTTAAAATTAATAGATCATCTTTGCCTACATCTTTATTTCCTGTGACATTTCCCCATAAACTCTCTGGACGACTAAGCTGGATTAAGCTGTTTTGACTTTGAGTATACACATGTTTCATGAATACTCTAAGGTGTCATACATAGTTGTGAAATAGATGAGTGGAGTGGGGTACTTTGG
This sequence comes from Coleophora flavipennella, assembly GCA_947284805.1. Lineage (NCBI taxonomy): Eukaryota > Metazoa > Arthropoda > Insecta > Lepidoptera > Coleophoridae > Coleophora > Coleophora flavipennella. Next base: position 17,667,511 of record OX369272.1, on the reverse strand, counting down.
CAAAGATGACCTACTATTTTATTTTTGTCTTATTAGTGGCAGTCAATATCCTTAGTGTCTTTTGTCTAAACCAACCTACAACTAGTACCTCATTTAATTACTGCCATTCATGGTCTAAACTAAATGCAGTGATGACAGATTGGGGGGAATCCCTCCAAATTTAGATGTTTTTTTTAGATTGGAGGGACAATATTTTTAGGGGGATGTTTGGAGGAAACAAAATTGGGTTTACTCAGAAAAGCCAAGAAAGGAAAAAAAAGTGGTGATCGCACTCAAATATTTGAATAAAAAAAAGATTGAAAATACATAAACTGAACGTGTAAAAACTACAAACTGTAGGTAATATATTAATCTTTGAAAGCCTACGACACGGACGAAAATACAATTCTGGATACGATGATACCTTAGTGCCTCTAAAATTGATCCGCGCCCTCTTGCCCCGCGCAACGTTCGCGTCTCGCTCGGTCGGTCGCTTGGTCGGATGAACAGGTTATTACCACCAGACGCTATTATTGATTTTGCTGAAACGTAGTGACTAAATTGTATTTTGATGACGTATCCTATGGGGCTCTCAGTCTTTTAAATTCGTATTTAGACAACAGAACACAAAAAGTACAAGTCAATGGCACGAACTCATCTGGATTTAGAGTGAAAATGGGTGTGCCCCAGGGTTCCATATTAGGGCCTTTTCTTTTCCTTGTTTACGTAAATGATTTGCCTTTTATGGTGCTACATCTGTCAAGTATTGTGTTGTTTGCGGATGATACTTTTCTTATTTTTAAAGTGAATAGGAAAGAAACCGAAATTGACGAAGTAAACAACACTCTCTCAAAGATACTGAACTGGTTCACTGTGAACAACTTATTATTAAATGCTAAGAAAACAAAATGAATAAAACTTTGTTTGCCAAATGTAAAAAAGTCAATAATAGTGTAATTATTAGACAATAATAAATTAGAATTTGTAAATACTACGGTGTTCCTTGGTATAACTTTGGATGTTTCACTTCAATTGGGAACACACATTGAAACTTTAGCGGGAAGGCTTAGTTAATCTGCTTATGCCTTTAAGAAAATAAGATAGTTAAAGGATGTCCGTAATGCGAGACTAGTGTATTTTAGGTACTTCCATAGTATAATGTCTTAGGGCATCTTGCTGTGGTTAAACTATATTCATCTTGCAGGAAAGAGCTATCCGCGCAATCTATCAGATGCGATCACGTGAGTCATTAAAGAATAAGTTCAAAGAAATCAAAATTTTAACTGTTGCTAGTCAATTTTATATATGAAAACATCATGAACGTTCGTAAGAATTTGCATGCGGCTGATATATAAACTATATTCATCTTGCAGGAAAGAGCTATCCGCGCAATCTATCAGATGCTATTGTGATGGTTCCTGCGTGACACCATACGGAACCCTAATAATAATAACTTTTGAAATAGAACTACTGCGTAACACCACATGGAATCCTAATAATAATATTGAGTAGCTGAACTATTTTTTTGAAGGTTCGGTCTGACGCCGAATTCCTTAACTCGAGTATGTAAAATGTTAGCGCTTGGGACCAATGAAATACGATTTAACGTTCGCAAGATAGGGTAGGAAAGGGCGAAAGAGTAAAAGAATTGGATTTGTGTTGTGTGTGAAGGAGATAGAAAGCCAGGGCTGTTTCTTGAAAATGCGCGTGGGCAGGGGGACAGGGGAGAGAATGGCGGAACGAGTTGGTCGTGTCTCGAGGCGGAAATATTGTTTGTTTTTCTGTGCGAATTTTGGTGTGAAAAGTAATAGTTTTGTGAGGTGCGACGTGTGTCTGGGTACGTATTTCTTTAGGTCTCAAGACCTAACTTGAATCACCTTTTAAATGTCCAAAGTTTTATTAAACCCAAATAGGGAAGCACTCGAAAGGTTCTTTAAAATTTAGGGTTCTCTGTGAGTTACAGAAATGTACAGTGGTTGTAGTTTGGTTGCTTGACGTAAATGTATAGTCTAAAATATCTAAATTATCTTTTCATTACTGTCATTAGTCTACTTAATTCTGATTAATTCTTTATTTTATGTAGATAAAATTAAATGCTAATTCATATACGCCCGTAAGTTTAGTACGTGACATTTTACAGGGCGAGCTGTATAATTCAATATAATATCAAATTTGTACTATTAAATGCTAGAATAAATGGCTCTATAAAATATAGAGCTGAAATCAATGTAACTTCTGCATTGAAAGTTTTGTATTAACAAAACAATAGCGCAAATTAAGCAATGTAACGTGGAGTTTTACGCCTATATAAAATAAAAAGGTTTCTCCACAATTTGAGTCAAATAAATTCATAATTAATTTTTAGACTCAATCAAGTCATTTTATTTATTTTACCCTCTGCATGCAACATTGAGGCATCCTTGAGGGAGTCTACGAATTCCCTTCACTTAGAATTGACAAAAATAATGTAACTCGCATTTTGGTAATTTCTGAATTGAGCCCCTCAGTGGGGACGTGTATGAGCTGATATGATGGTAGACGATAGATGCAATGCATCTCGTGGAAACTTTCTATTCCATAGGTATAACTTTCCATCAGTAGGGAACTTAATGCCGGATCCACTTCAGAATAAATTAGACGATCACTTAACTTTCACTAAGACACAGGCCTATGGTCTTAGGAGGGGAAGGTGGGTCCTGTTCACCTGGTGCCGATGACCGTGGATCAAAGCGATGTGTTATCGATAACACACCTTTGGAAATCTGAATAAAAAGATACACAACGTAACTAATTGGGTCCATTATAAAAATAATAATAATACTAGGTTTGCCGGTGGCAGTCCGGGACAATCTTTTAAAATCAATTATACTCCGCACGACGTCCATAGTGCGGAGACATCTAAACCTTTAATAAACCCACCCTTTTAATCTTGCCTCTTAGGCCGATTAAAAAGAAAAACCCTGAAAAGGAGATTAAAATAGAAAGAAAAAATAAAAATAATAATAATACTAAACATATCATAAGTACATAATGTATCATTACAGTTCATAGAATGAGAAAAGAGAAAAAACCATTTTTCCTAAATAGTTTAATCGAAATCGGTTCAGCCGTTCATGCGTGAAGCGATAACCAAGAAAAAAGAAATTCATTCTTCTATAGATGTGAATTAATATTTAAATATATTTATTCAAATTCAAATTCAAATAACTCTTTATTGTACATCAAAAATAAATGCATAACATGCAAGATTTAAATTAAAACTAAGAGACGTACAATTAAGGCGGTCTTATCGCTGAGAGCGATTTCTTCCAGACAATCCTGTGCTCGGAGAAAAAACACGGAGACAGGTAGTACGCGAGCAACAATAACAGAAAATTTAATGACTAATTATGAAGGGCGAGGGCATTTACTTCGATCAATTTAATAATGTATTTTAAATTATCCATGAGGTCGAGACGATTTCAACGACCCCTCACATTCTCAAATCGGCCAGTTAGTTTAGGCTATATGATTAATCAACGGGAATACGTACATACAAATGGTTGGAGAAAAAAAAAAGTTACATTCTCTTCAAAGCGTACGAGGCGGGTCTTACGACGGTTGTACAGAAAAAAAAAATGCTTTCAATAAGTTGTGCAGTGCTATTGTTTTACGACGAACAATAAGACGGGTCGACCCAAAAGCGGATCAGGCAAATTCAAATGAACAACCCCTTCAAAACCATAAATGTGACAAATGTTAGCCAAGTTAAATTAAAAAAAAAATATCTTGGTTGTACGCTACGGCGACAAAAGGATTGAGATCTAAATGGATGCCAAGTTCTGTTAATATATCTCGAGATCTACTCGTGAGAATAAAATACTTCATAAACGAATATGATGGTAATTATTAAAACATCCAGACGAAAATATTTAGATTTAAATAAAACTAATGTAGCTAACTTTTGTCTAACTTTATGTATTTTTTTCCCTCGCGGAAGGAAAAAGGAAATGTTTAATACATTAAACAATAATAATTAAACACTAAGATATAATAGTAACAATGTCGCTTTTAGAAAGCTTGTATTTAAGGGGTTAAGCTTTTGAAAACTAACTTAATTCCCGGGTTTTACACTTTAAAAGGTCGATACGCTATTAAAAGTAGGTACTCGTAGATTCCTTCGTTCATTGAGTACATTTTGGTTAAGTATTTGCCTACCTACTGAAATACCCAAATCTGTATGGGTAACACGGATATTAATCAGCCCCGTATCGGCAAAACTACTGTCATTACGTTCCTACAAAAATATTACAAAGAATTTAAGTTAAAAAAAATGATACTCATTTAAAAGCCGGAGAAGTTTGCACAGACTCAGGACACGTTAAGTGGTTGGGTTGTGTAGGCAAATGTGTTGTGAGAAAAAACAGTTTTGTCTGTGTGGTTTTTATTTTAAATTCCAGGGCTGCTTAGCAAGACTGGAGATGAGTCAAGAAGCCCACATGTGCGTGCTGAGATGGCGTCAGTTGCTGTGAGGTGCGAGCGAGAAGATGATATGCAAGCACACTAGCCGGGCGGATAATAGGCGAGGCGACGGTCGATGCTAATACCTGCTGAACGCACCGCCCGCCGGCGTGGTCATTTTACGAAACATAGAACAATTTTGTGAGAGTTAAGTTTTTTTTTTGCACACTTTAGAAGTTATAAGTCAAGTTGAAGGAATGAAATACATATGTCCGCATACTTGAGTCTCGCATTCCGTAGAACAACTGGGTTGGGTCTCAGCAAGCGTGTTTTGGATGTCACCGTGTTCTATTTGGCCTGAGCGATGAATTATAATTTGAAGGAATGCATTGTTTCGTTTTGGCAGTGGACGGCCTATCTTCGTAAACTCACAGTATATTATGTCACCTGCTTTACTTACTTATAAATTCCGATGACAGCTTACCAGCTACCAGATGACTTCACCCGTTTGTACAACGTCCCGATGACATATAGAGGATGCGCAGTGTGCGAGTCGCAAGCGGCTCGCGAGTGTGAACAAAAAGAAAAAAAAAGGAGAAAGGCCTTGTATTAGTCTAGATCCTAATCTGTCTACCTACCAAATTTCAGCCAGATTCGTTCAGTAGTTTTGCGTATAGAGAAAAAAAAAACATACATATTTATAGCGAGCACTTGTCGTGATCGATGGATGTAATTAAGCCAAAGCAGTTCAATATGGAGGATGGTCAACATAGCGCAATTCTAGAGGGTTGCGTTCAAGCCAGGATAGCGGGTTCGATTCTCGCACAGAAAATTAATCAAGGAATGATGACTTATATTAAAGGAATACTTATTTGGTACAAAGTTGTGATGAAGAACATACATGAGAAAAGCTGACTAACATTAGGCGGAGAAAAATTTTATATTTTGAAAATAAAAAGATAAATTATTCTGTATGGATTTAAACGCACTTGAAAATGCATAATTCCAGGGTAATCCTGCTCAATTTTGTCGTGACTAAAGCTGGTTAGCCGGGGCGGATTCGAGCCGACAACATTGGAAGCGGACGCTGACGAATGCCGACGAGGGAGACATTATCAGGACAGCATGGACAGAGAGAGAATAGAAAGAAGTTCCTCATGCCAGAGAAGTATCACCTAGTTTCCTTTATTTTATTTCAGACATAAGCGTACCTATTGTTTACGCTAAACTGGGAATTTGCGGTAAAATTACACAGTTTACCGTCATCATGGACTGAATGTCAATTCCACATGTTCACCTTATCCCTTAGCCTGAGGGAGCTGAGGCAGGCAACGACATCGAAGGTGTATTATTTACAAATTAATGTTAAATATGTAGTTACAATATAGAAAAAAAAAATATATCTGCGCATGAGATTTCCACTTGCAATTTGGCGCAAAGGTTGCATCCGAAGTGGCTTCGCTGGTGTCTGTACGTAGGACGACAGACCTAGCGTACGACGCTATTTTAGTAGCGGTCGTCACTCCACAACTTCGAAAGAAAAGGTACAACATATAGCCACGTGTTCAGCTGCCAGTATCTAGCGGCTTTAGAACAGTAATTGTTGAAAGACTACACAAAACTATTTAAAGTAACTGTAGTCTATGCCGTACATTACGCACTTTTCCACACTTTTACGGTTTCCGGAGTGGAGAGAGATGAAGACACAAAGAATCCCTAAATAATTGTTGATAGTACATATGCAATCAATTTAACTATTCAAGTAAAAAAAAAAAAAAAAAAAACCATAAACTTAAACGGAATACTTAATATGTTTCTTTGATATTATAAAAGAAAATAATTTAATTATATAAAAAAAAAGGAACGTCGGTGGCTCAACCGGTAACGACTCAGTCCATCTAACCAGAGGTACCGGGTTCGAATCTGGACGGCCAATGTACCAATGAGTTTTTTTCAAAAACATACGTACATATACTTACCGATTGTTTTAACGGTGAGGAAAAACATCGTGAGGAGGCCTGCACACGCATGCGAAGAGACTCGAAGGTTGTGTGTGAAGTCGACCAACCCGCACTGGGCCCGCGTGGTCGACTAAGGCCTAATCACCCTGATTCAGGGTAGGCTCGAGCCCCTCGGTGGGGACGTATATGAGCTGAATATAATAATATAAAAAAAAATATGAATGATAACTGTAGAATCGAAGGGACTGTTAATTAAAGAAAAAAAATATAAATATATATGTGATGTTGTCTCACTGTTTGCGACTATCGATTGGTAGACTTTAATTGGGTTTTTTTTTGTTGTTCGACCATAGATCAGAAAAGAAAACAAAAATACTGTACTTTGTCGAATAATGCTTTGCATAAAGTTTACGAAAACTCATTAATGGAAAAAGGGATACAAAGATTCATATGTAAGGAAATGTTTAGTATTTATAGAACCCAATCAAATACCTTTCTATATCATGGATTAGGTACACCTTTTGATCATTAGTTAAATTAATTACGTTAATTTAAAATAATTATTCCTTTGAACAAAGTATTATATGGTAACGCTTGGTGATATTAACAATTACTAATGCAATAAATAGACATCAAGGTTATGATAGAGCAGTTTTGCAAAATCTACTTTATTCGCTTAGAGAAACAGCTCTTGCGAATAATAGAATAACCTCCTTAATTTATGACCTTAAGGTTCTAGTCAGTGTCTCTGCTATAGCTTGAACAGATTGACTAGGCATCTGAAAAATTAGATAAATGGAAAATGAAAGGTCTCAGATCTAAAATTCTTATACCTATCTACCTTTTGTGTGGTATGGAATCTAGTTTGCAATACCATTTGGTATGATATAGTATAATTCGGGACTTCGTGTGTAGTTCTTATCGATTGATGTATTATTATTATTAATTTTGCTTTGAGAAATGTTGTTAGGCTAAAGTGAGTTTAAATAGGAAACCTAGCCAGGTGAAACCTAGCCACCAACCCAAATACCAAATAATAGGCCTATCTAGCTGTCTATAGATGCATCTACACAAACATAAATATCGGGTTCAAATAAACACAAATTTAAATATACCCGATAGAAATACAAAATTTTGCGTGAGGACGCTCACCTATCAAAACAAAACCACAACATATACACATTATATAACAAAACGCAACAAATATTAAAGACAGCTTGAGACAAATGGATATAATCCATTCAAACTATAATAAACTAGATCTAGAAGAAATACCTAACCTAGGTATTTCATATGGGCTTGGAAAGGCGAAGTGGCAACTTTCTGGCACCGTACATACACTGAGTTAAGGTTTTGGCTTGTTCGATGGGTAACAAGCCTCTCATTAATCGGTGTCCGGGAATTCGAACAAGAATATAAGGAGGACATACCACACCTATGATCTAAAATGATCAATTATATTACAAATTTCAGCTTTTTTGGTCTAGGGACGAGATCTCGCAGCATCTGAGCCCCGAAATCCGCTCTATTTCTAGAAAAGCTTAGTACCTCTTTTTGTAAACTGAGATCTTTTTGATTCCTATAAACAAACGAAAAAATTGAAAAAAAAAACACTTACCTACTATTACACATATTATTGTGTTTGTACACCATTAGTTGTGACACAGCAATGAATAAATGAAATGAAATGAAATGAACTCTAACCCCAGAGTCATTGACACCTACTGCTCCATGTGAGAGCATATTTCAGTTTTAAACAAAAAAAAAATAAATAAATAAATAAATAAAAGGTCACAAGTATATGCTCAGCACATCCGAGGCCTTAGGCTGGACTAGACTAGACAAGACTAGCAGTCTAACAGGAGGCTGAAGCCATGACACGTATTCATAGCAGATGCACAGGCCGACGGCTTGTGTCGCGAGTTAACAAAAAAAAAATGGTGAGGTAGCAGCATATGAAATTAAATTATTTCAAACGTCTTGTAACACGTTTTTTTTTTAATCAGGGTAATCCCATTTAACGCAAGAAGCGAAATAGAGATTTGAAACTCCGAATTCAGACACCTTCAATTCTACAAACCAGAATAAACCCAATTGGAAGGTCCGACAATGTGAAGGATTCCGATATGACGGTATTGTATTTAACATTTTGTATCTGTTTTCAGTGTGGAAATGCGCCCGCTTGCCTGTGGTTTCGCTGTCTCATTCCCAAGGGGGGGTGTGTGATGGTTCCTGCGTGACACCATACGGAACCCTAATAATAATAACTTTTGAAATAGAACTACTGCGTAACACCACATGGAATCCTAATAATAATATTGAGTAGCTGAACTATTTTTTTGAAGGTTCGGTCTGACGCCGAATTCCTTAACTCGAGTATGTAAAATGTTAGCGCTTGGGACCAATGAAATACGATTTAACGTTCGCAAGATAGGGTAGGAAAGGGCGAAAGAGTAAAAGAATTGGATTTGTGTTGTGTGTGAAGGAGATAGAAAGCCAGGGCTGTTTCTTGAAAATGCGCGTGGGCAGGGGGACAGGGGAGAGAATGGCGGAACGAGTTGGTCGTGTCTCGAGGCGGAAATATTGTTTGTTTTTCTGTGCGAATTTTGGTGTGAAAAGTAATAGTTTTGTGAGGTGCGACGTGTGTCTGGGTACGTATTTCTTTAGGTCTCAAGACCTAACTTGAATCACCTTTTAAATGTCCAAAGTTTTATTAAACCCAAATAGGGAAGCACTCGAAAGGTTCTTTAAAATTTAGGGTTCTCTGTGAGTTACAGAAATGTACAGTGGTTGTAGTTTGGTTGCTTGACGTAAATGTATAGTCTAAAATATCTAAATTATCTTTTCATTACTGTCATTAGTCTACTTAATTCTGATTAATTCTTTATTTTATGTAGATAAATTAAATGCTAATTCATATACGCCCGTAAGTTTAGTACGTGACATTTTACAGGGCGAGCTGTATAATTCAATATAATATCAAATTTGTACTATTAAATGCTAGAATAAATGGCTCTATAAAATATAGAGCTGAAATCAATGTAACTTCTGCATTGAAAGTTTTGTATTAACAAAACAATAGCGCAAATTAAGCAATGTAACGTGGAGTTTTACGCCTATATAAAATAAAAAGGTTTCTCCACAATTTGAGTCAAATAAATTCATAATTAATTTTTAGACTCAATCAAGTCATTTTATTTATTTTACCCTCTGCATGCAACATTGAGGCATCCTTGAGGGAGTCTACGAATTCCCTTCACTTAGAATTGACAAAAATAATGTAACTCGCATTTTGGTAATTTCTGAATTGAGCCCCTCAGTGGGGACGTGTATGAGCTGATATGATGGTAGACGATAGATGCAATGCATCTCGTGGAAACTTTCTATTCCATAGGTATAACTTTCCATCAGTAGGGAACTTAATGCCGGATCCACTTCAGAATAAATTAGACGATCACTTAACTTTCACTAAGACACAGGCCTATGGTCTTAGGAGGGGAAGGTGGGTCCTGTTCACCATCACGTGAGTAAAGAATAAGTTCAAAGAAATCAAAATTTAACTGTTGCTAGTCAATTTATATATCAAAACATTATGTACGTTCGTAAGAATTTGCATTTGTTTCCTAAAAACAGTGACAGGCATAATTTGAATTTAAGAAATATTAATAAAATAGATATAGCCTATAGAGTATATTAAAAAGTCATTTGTGGGGCAGTGTATAGGATTCTACAATAAAATTCCAGAAAATGTAACTAGTTTTTCAGAGAATAATAATAATAATAATAATAATTTATTTATTGACCAAAAAAGTTTACAAAAATATTCTCCGCATGCAGCAAGAAATACAGATCAGTATTAAAATTATTACAGCTAAAGCCTAAGCTAGGCAAGAGCTTGTGTTATAGGCATTAGTCCTCTTCCAGTTGGCGCAATACTTTATTTTGATAAAAAAAAAGTAACGGAGAGAACAATTTAAAAGATTCACTAAAATTAAAAGTAGAATAATCCTAAACTATCATGCAAGCATGCAATGCGTGTATTTGTGTGTGTGGGTGTGTGAGTGTGTGTGTGACAAAGATATAAATATATTGATTCTATAACAAATACCATTACGAGGGCCACACTGAATGTTTTGCGTAACTTTTAAACAAAACAATTTATAACTATATTTATTTATACATTTATTGTTTCTCAAAATATTCGCCATTACATTGTGAGCATTTATTCATACGCTCAAACCATTAATCGAAGCATGAGGCCCAATCACTCGAGGCCATGTTGTCAATGTGTTGGTTGAACGTCGTCAACGCTTCTTCTGGGGTCCTAAATATTAAACCTCTCATCAAATCTTTGATTTTAGGGAAAAGATAGAAATCGCAGGGCGCAAGGTCCGGGCTATAAGCAGGATGGGTCAGATGGGTGTGGCTTAAGTACCTGAGACTGTAATCTGTAATCTTGAAGATTATGGCACTGTGAAAATATAAATATGCAAGTAGACACTAAATGGAATTTAAGAACGATATGTATGAAGCCGATGGATGCGGGCAGCGCAGGACCGGTCGTCGTGGAAATCCTTGGGGGAGGCCTTTGTCCAGCAGTGGACGATTTGTGGCTGATATGATGATGATGATGATGATGTATAAGTTCGTAATTCAGTATAAATTTATTGTAATTATTATAAACTAAATGAAATCATGTTTTACAAAAGGTTTTTATTATATATATAAGGTCTAACAAAATTAGCTGAAACTATTTTAAGGGCAAGTTCAGTAAACGAAACTGAACAACTTTTTCTTCAGCGACCATACTGAAATCTTAGAAAAAAAATCTACAATAAAAAAAAAGAAATCTTTATAAATCCGGCACTGGCCATCGTACCGTAGCAGTCCACGCGCTGACGCGCCTCCGCCGGGCTCCGCCACAGATGATAGTACAAGCCGTGTCTTCCGTCGCGTCGGACACATATTGGGTAGGTATCTAAACCCTATTTGTTTGGAAATAGCCAGACATGTAAACAAAACATGAACTTCAAAATAAACTAGTTTCAATTGGTTTTCAAGTCTTAAATGAACTAAAACACAGTATTTATGTCAATAAAATCCTTGATGTCCAAATGTAAGTGATTAAGCTAAAATGATAAAATGATTTGTTTACATGTTTGGCCATTTCCAAACAAATAGATTTTTCTTTAATGTGACTTGTCCGCAAACAGGCTAAGGCGAACTACCTACCTACTTGCTTCTTATTTCTCCGGTGATTTTCTTGGTTGACCGGCATCTACAGGTCGTGACATACTCGTAAAAGTACCGTAATCCCGGAATCGCTGCAAAGCACCTATAGTATTGTGTGTAGATGGCATGTAGATGGGGTCTACGGCTATGAAAATCTTGAAACATGTTCCTGGTGTCTATTAGGTTGTGGTTACAAACTTCATATCACACCGCCATGTCCAAATATTGTTGTACATGGCATTTTCACAATAAAACACTTAACTTAGGCACTTAGGTCACAATCTGTAGGTTAGGCTTTGAGAACGTAACCCAATGAGTGCGCGAGAGTAACTGAGATATTTTTTTCGCGCACGCATCGCACTTGTTTGTAGGCGAAATGTACCTACGAGCGAGCAGCAAAATAGTTCAATGGCCTCAACGCTTCATAGAAGCCGCTCAATTTCTTATTTTTCGACTGTTGGGTTGTATTTTACTACCTACATCTAAAAGGGGAACTATAAGGTTTTAAATAGGTAATATTAGTATTTAAATAAGAATTGATTGAGAGAACTACCAAAGGTCAACGGCCAGGCACAGCGCAGTTTCGTTGCGGCAAGGCACGAATCCAGCGAAAAGAAAGGACCGTACTACAACACGAGAATATTATAGTGGGCAATAATGGAATGTGGCAATTTTTTTTTAGAATTCGGTATGGTCACTGAAGAAAAAGTTGTTCAGTTTCGTTTACTGAACTTGCCCTTAAAATAGTTTCAGCTAATTTTGTTAGACCTTATATATGCATTAGTAATCAAAAGCGGATTTGTTTAAAAATAGAATTTAAGTGACATAAAATTATCAGGGTTTTACAGAACAAGTAAAAGCAAAGGGAATACAAAAGAACTACTAAAATACAGTAAGAAGAACACAAATTACAGACTCACGACCTCCTCGTACGACGGATGACAGCAGAAAGAGAATGCGTACCCCTTCTACACAGCTTTTATACCGTCATCCGTCGCACTCCTATCCTTAACCCAAATAATGGCCAATACTGCCTCTCGTGGCACCCTGACGTCTTCGGCAGGCTTGGTCGACTGATCCAGTTGCAGCCTAGTCAATTTCAGGCATATCCAGGCCTCGTGATGGTTCTTCTCTCAGGTCTGGCTCGTCTTGTTCAGGCTGATTTGGCGTTGGCGAACATTCCGGTTGGTCCTGGTTTAGGTCTTCATTTTCATAATCCTCATTCGCTGAAATCGCATAGCAATATTACAATTTAAATCGCAGTAAGTTTTACTCTAACCATGCGTCTTTTCTAAATTGGTTATATAGGTTAGAGTTAGTTCTAGTTGTACTGTTACGAGATAAACTTTATTTGAATGCTTGTGTTCCAGAGAAATCTTAGAAAATTTCATTTAACAAAACAAAATAAACTACCCCATGGGTCACATTTAACTTAAGTTCTCTAAACACTACACATTCAAACAACCACACCATATTATAACATTACAACATGCTTAATAAAGACCACTGTAATCCCACACTGCACAGTGACTGATCGGTTTGCAAGGCCGACCAGCTTCCGAGGTCGTGGGTACACCCCTCTGAGTGTACCACACAGACAGACAAGGATGCAACAACATCATTCATCAGAATAGATGCAACACTTCAGGACCAGATAGATCATACAGATCTGAAAGTCACCCTCGAAGAAGGCAGAGTATAATTCGGGAGTCCATTCACCTCCCCAGGGAACTATAAACTGAGCAGCAGTATATGTGGTCTTCCCGTATGATCCAGCCAATAGCCTTAGTTCATAGCGGCCGTGAGGAAGAATGCGCACCACTCGGTAGGGGCCGCGCATTCCATGGTCAAGCTTGCCCGTGGACTGAGCATACTTGATAAAGATGACAAGGTCACCTTCCTGAAACACACGAGGGGGGGTGTCTGTCGAGGTTAACATAGGTTTCCATTGCTGCCTGGTTTCGTTCGGCCGTCCTCTGCCTGACGATTTCTCTTCTTGCCTCACGATTACTTGCGGCAGGCTCCTGGCGACATCTCGCACCAGAGCACGAATCGCTGGCATTTTGTTTTCATGGCCCACCAACACAGGCGAACACTTTTAAAGCTAACGTTTGTGTAGTCTTGTGCTGCGTTATATTGAGAATTAGTTGCAGATGCCACAATTTCTCAGCCCATTAATTTTTTCTGTGATTTGCCTCAATTCGTAGCATGTTTTTTTTAATTAAAACTTGCCCGTTAGCGTGATGCATCTCAGCAGTTATGTGATGGAGCTCAATTCCGAGGACTTGCATCAACGACTTAAATTGAGATGACTCGAACATGCGGCCTTTATCGGTCACTATTAATTTGGGTGTTCCAAATAAAGAAATAACAGTTTTACAGACCTGCTTTAGTTCGTCCAAGTCTTGACGGCGGATAAGAGTAAGGAGGCAGAACTTGGTGTTGGCGTCAACGACTAGCATCACGTGCTTAAATACTTTCGATTCAGGCAAAGCGCCCAGCACGTCAAAGTGTAGGGTGTCGAACCGGTCGTCAGTTTTAGGCCAGGAGGAAATAGGTTGAAGAGGAGCTCTAGGTACTCAATTATGAGCAGGACAAGTTATACAGTGACGTATGTATTTTTTTACAAAGGTCCTAAGGCCAGGAAATCAAAAATGCCTAAGTATAAGCTCTGATGTTTTGTCAGCACCAATATGGGTGTGTTCATCGTGAAAGATCCTTAGGAGGCTCAAGCGTTGGCCCTTCGGTATATAGCAAAGGAGCCTCGGCTCTTCCCCTACCTGACTGCACCGGTAATAATGAATATCATTTTGTACTCGATAGCGTGATGGGTCTAACTCTCCCCGTTCCACAGCCTGAATCATGTTGCGGGTGTCTTCTTCACCTGATTGCGCCATTTGGGACCCAGATACGCGGCCTTTCAATGTTATTAACCGAACTGCTGGGGTTACGGCTCAAATAGTCCACTTGTGGCAACATAGCGCCTTTTCTGTATGAGATGGTAAAGTCAAAATCTTGCAAGTAAATCCACTATCTTGCCACACGCTGTAATAAATCTTTCTTACTCTGAGTAGCTCAGTGCATTATATTCTGTAACTACCGTGAAACGCGAACCAACCAAGTAGTGCCGGAAGTGCCGCAGCGCTTTTACTACAGCCAGGGTCTCGAGCTCATATGAATTATATTTTGGCTCAGCACCCTTAATCACCTGGCTGTAATAAGCAACCACGCGCTTAACGTTGCCTTGGTGGACTTGCAACAAAACCACACCGTAGCCCAAACTGCTGGCATCGCTATGTACCTCCGTGTGTAAACTTGGGTCAAATATAGCTAAAATAGGTGCACTGGTCAGATTAGCGATTATCTCCTGCCTGACACGCTCTTGATCTGATCCCCAACTAAACTTAACGTCCTTACAAGTTAGACGTTCTACACATGCTGTCTTAGTCGAGTAGTTTGGGATGTATCTGCGAAACTACCCTGCTAACCTAAGAAATTGACGCATCTGCTTGACATTTTGTGGGGGACTAGAATTGACTAAGGCCTGAATTTTTACGGGAGAAGGTTGTACTTTGCCATTTGATATAATCCGTCCTAGATATTCAATCTCGGTACACAAAAACGAACACTTTTTAAGGTTGATTGAGAAACCCGCCTGGGTTAACGTAACCAAAACCTCTCGCAAGGTCCGCAAACCCTCATCAACTGTATCGGACAGGATTAAACAATCATCGATGTATACCAAAACTTTTCCAGACTCTATGAAATCGCATAACGTAGTACTTATGATGCGCTGATACACTATAGGTGCATCAGCCAAGCCATAGGGCACTTTCAAATATTCAAAAGACACTCGGGTGTGACAAATCCAGTTAGTGGCACAGATTCGTCATCTAATCAAAGGTGAAAACCAGTGGCCGTATCTAGTGGTGAAAAACCTACACCTAAACCTACACTTGCCCAAGCGATCAATGTGGTCGTCAATTAATGGTAGAGAATACCTATCCTTAACAGTTATTTATTCAAGGCGCGGAAATCAACACACGGTCGGAGCTATCCTTCTTTTTGACCAATAAAACGGGGCTAGAATAGGGTGACATTGACTCCCGTATGATGCCTTTAGACATAAGATCTTGAACAATGTCGCGTACCTTCAACTTTTCAT
The DNA here is from genome assembly GCA_947284805.1 of Coleophora flavipennella. Lineage (NCBI taxonomy): Eukaryota > Metazoa > Arthropoda > Insecta > Lepidoptera > Coleophoridae > Coleophora > Coleophora flavipennella. Next base: position 17,651,734 of record OX369272.1, on the reverse strand, counting down.
TGTGAGACATTTTATAAGGGCGATAATGTACAGGGACGTCGCTGTTGAGTTGAATGCGCATATTTCCGGTATTGACAGTTGATGTAGCGGTACCCGAGATCATGTGTTTCGAATAATCTTTTAAGATTGCTTTTAACTCAGTGAAATCTTGTAGTGAGGTGACGTATGTCCAGAAATTTCTCTCGATTGTAAAGTAGGCTGACTACGTACGTAGTTTTGCTACTCGACACTAGATGTCACTGGAAATATTTATTTATTACGACGTCGACAGATGGCACTGGTAGCCTTGTTTACAAGGTATATATCGATGATGGCGCGGAATCTTATGTACTGGCGCCGAATTCAAATACAGGCTGAACTGTCCGCAACAGTTCGCATGTAAACAACCCCATCCCTATTAAGCACAACTGATCCGATAATAACGGGGGCGTTCATACACTCGCTCGGGACTGCCAACAAATCTATCTGCAGTGAAATATCTTCCAATTCGATTGTAAGCGTCACATATGAATCGAGTTGGGTAACTGACTCACCTACCCCCTTTATTTGACAGTTAGTAGTTTTCTTGGCACATGAAAAATATGTCACAATCGAAGACGATATCAATGATACAACAATGGCGCCACTGTGGATTTAAATGTCTACTGGAATATCCTGAATGACACCTACGACAATATCGCTGCGCTTTTGCAAAGGAGCCGAGCAGAAGTTAACTTTTTTATTATTACGTTGCTCATCAACACGTTGTTTGGCAAAACATGATTTTATGTCATGACCCGGCTTTTTGCAATAAACGCACGTGATTTCACTTGAAACTGGCCTATTTTCAGATGAAGATGGTTTCGATCCTGATTGTGACAACCTTATGATTTGTTCTTGTCCCTATTGACAGTAAAATGGTGATTTGAGCGTTTACTCGTATCCACAGCTGTAGTTTTTAAAGGCTTCACAAAAGTAGACAGATAATTGACCAAATCGACGGGTTTCAAGTTAGCATTCGTTGCTGTTACTTTCACTTCAGGGTCAGTTATTCCTCTCAAAATGATCTCTGTAATTAGATCGTCGCTGAGACCTTTGACGATACGCAACCGCAATAGTCACTTCCGTGCATACTGGGCATATGTATGATACTTATCTGAGTTACTCGACATTACTTCAAACAAAATACCTGCCGAGTCTATTCTTTTAATGCACAAAGGCTTGAGATCAATTTTAAAGTTTGTCCACGTTATATCATTTGATACCCACTCATTGAGCCATGATTTAGCGTCGCTTCTTAGACAGTTCCCTATGCGTGAAAAGCATTCGTGGTCGTTCCATTTATAGACAAGTTTAGCCCTATCGACTTCACCAAACCATGTATCAACGTCATGAATGCTGGGATCAACATTAGAGACGTAATATTGACTACTAACTACAGATTTTAACGAATGTATCGCTTTAAATAATTTGTTCCGTGCTTGGCCCAGCGACGGGCTCAATTGATACTGGGGCATGCGATCGCCTCTCTAGTGCCTCCAAACGTGAAAGCGCAGTATTTAAAGAGTCACGATTTTTCTGCAATGGTGACAAGGAAAGCGTCCGCACAGACCGTGAAAATCTCTCCCTGTGGTGAACATTGGTAGCACGATATGGCCAGTACTTATCACGACAATATCCTCGATCACGAGAACGGCAATCCCGTGAGTCGCACCCCTGAGAACGCCGTCCCCGCGAAGCCGATCGACGACTGACTGCGCACACCCTTAGCATGCGGCGAACGACTGCGCGAGTAACTACGCGAGCGTCGGCCTCGAGAACGCCGATCCGGAGAACGTCGATTACGTGAGCGTTGATAACGTAGTGTGTAACTACGCGAGTGACTGCGCGAGCGCCGAGGTTCAGGCGATTCGTCCAGCGAACGACTATACGAGAGTTTACCGCCGCGTGAACGTATATTCGGCGACCGTTTATTACGCTGGCACCTATTAAGCGACTCGGGCGAGCGTCGATTACGAGAACGCGAACGTCCTGGCTTAGCCATGTTTCAAACTCAGTTATAAACAACAAAACAAAATGTCAACACAAACCGAGTTAACGGGAATCACAATTAAATTATAGAGTAAACAAAGAAAGTTAGAACATCAAAACGAAACGTCCACAAGCCAAGTTAACGTAAATGACAATTAAAGGATGTAAACAAAGAAAAGTACCCTCATAGGAAAAGTAATATTCGAAACTTTTCAATTAACGAAAACAAAATTTTGTTTTTTATTATATATCGGTTTTGGGACTTTTTTCTTCAAAACTTTGATTTTGGAGGGATTTTGGGGAGATTTGGGAAGAACCCTGGATGGTCATCTGGTAACACTGACTAAATGTAATGTTATAGGAGTTTCTGGCGGGATTTGGGGTGGACGCATTCGTAGTTTTATTTTGTTGTTTTTTCATTGTTTTCTGCTGGGATTTTATTAAAGAAGTGGTGCATTTTGGAGAAATTCGTCTAGCCACTCGCCTGTCATTTACCGCCAGGCGGCAAAAAAAACCCCTGTCTGTCGCTGGTCGCCAGGCGGTAAGATTTACGGCGGTTCAAATTAGCGCCTAAACTAAATCAAAGGTTGCTTATGAACCAATAGAAAAATTGGAAATTAATGGGAGTGAAGTTGGCTACCTCTGTGGCCAATCATTAGCCACACTTACAGTACAAAAATATTCAGAGAAACTTCACTCAAAATTGATGTCTCGTACTTCAAATCGCGAGTGAATGTGCGCACAATTTAATACGTTGTTGTTTCTGTGTTTCTGAAAAAGATTTATGGTGAAAACGATGCCAGGGTACGTAATCATTTGTTTTAATTACATATAATAACTTATACTTCTGATTTTCTGTGAAAACTTGTCCTTCAAACTATGGCCTTTTTTGTGACTGTTTTTTTACATATTTTTTTTGTTACTTAAATGGTCTAAATTACAAGTAAAGGATTTTTGTTCTTTTATTTTTATGTTAAAAACACTCTAATTTAGATTAATATTTTATATGGAAATACACAATATTATTTGCTTAGTGGACTGTAGAAATAAAAGCTGATCATTTGGTGACAAGATAAAGTATAATAATGACATAAAAAACCATTATCAAAAACAATAAAATAAAGTATAAAAATACACCATAAACTAGTAAAACTTTATAAAAAGATGTTCAGTGAACATACTCCCAGCTTTAAACAATGGGAATCAACCTTTTCAAAGGCCTACGAAAGACCCCGCCCCGTGTGGATACATCTGCTACCCGTGTCACGCCGTCTTTGCCTGGATATAAGGCCGTGACCCGTCCCCTTGGCCAGTAGCCCCGAGGAAGGGATCCATCAACGAGAAGTACAGGATCTCCAACATTAAGGCTAGGTTTTTGACCCTGGGCTCTCGGTGCGGACAGGGTGGGCAGGTATTCTGTTAGCCATCTCTGCCAAAAATGGTCCACCATTCGAAGCGCTCTTCTCCATGATGCCTTGCTGCACAGATCGCTGTCCGTTAGAGTTGCTGGAAATGGGCGACCCGATGAAGAACCAAGTAAAAAGTGAGTGGGGGTTAATGCTTCTGGACTTTCCGGGTCCGTTGGAATGTGAGTTAAAGTACGTGAATTAATAAGGAATTCCGCTTCACACAAAACTGTACGGAGAACTTCATCTGACGGCTTTCTGTTACTACTTAAAGTTACCTTGAGAGCTGTCTTGACAGATCTTACCAGACGCTCCCAAGCTCCGCCCATAAAGGGGGCTGCAGGAGGAATAAACTTCCAGGTTATTCTTTCGTTCGCCGTGAAGTTAGAAACCGCCTCCCTGTATAAACGTTTGAGTTGCTCATTTGCTCCCACAAAAGCAGTTCCGTTGTCAGAATATATTTCATTAGGAGTTCCACGTCGTGCAATGAAACGTCTTATTGCCATTAAAGCAGCATCTGTTGAAAGTGAATTTACGACCTCTAGGTGGATTGCGCGAACAGTGAGGCAAGTAAACAAAGCCACGTATCGTTTTTCTATCCTCCGACCAATTGAAACCGTAACGGGGCCAAAGTAGTCGAGCCCAACAAACGAAAATGGTCGATTATGATGTGCTAGTCGCATTGGTTGCGTGTCGAGAGTCGTAGCAGGTTATCCTTGTCGATATACGCCGGTAACTTTAACAGGCAACTACGACGTGACACGGGTACGTTGTTTTTAATACAGCGGATTTCTTCCGAAAACATGTCTAGTTGACTTTTCATTAAAATGTGTGTTTCCGCGATATTTAAATCGTCTGAATTTAGTGACCTTTGCAGTCTTTCTTGACAACTATCACGAAGTGAAACAGGAGGAGTAGGTGAAGTATGAGTTTCAAAGGTGAAAATTTTACCGGGCAAGGGTGAGTGATGAATAATTTTGCCCGACCGTTTACAAGCATGGAAACGTAATAAAGATAAAAAATTAGTTGTCTGTAAAGTCGGTTTAAGGACGATAGTTTAACGTGACAACGTTATAAGAAAATAGTGATGGAATGGTTTCATAATATCGAAAGAATCATTACATTTATCGCCGCAATTATCGTAGCTATAAACAATTGACACCACATTCACTTTTCACTGCACTTCATACTTGACGAAAACATGTAAATGTATTAATGTATAGCAGCTGTCCACGCGGACGCATCGCTCACTCAAGTAGGAGAGAGACAGATGTCGAACGCTGCCGAACGCGGAGGCTGATTGTGCCTCTTTGTCGCTCATTGCGCGCTCTCGCTTGCACTTCAAGCCTTAAATGGAACGCCTCAAAGCGAGGTAACGCCGCATGCGTCATGTTTTTTCGTGCGTGCAGCCGGCTCCATCGAATTATAAGACGTTATCACGTCAATAAAAATACAACAAAATACTTGAATAAAATTTATTGTTTAAATTTCTAATCAATTGTTAAAATTAAAATTTTGATTTTATTATTTTAATAATATAATTAATTTTTTTCAATTAGTTACTTAATTATTTTTGCAAATTTAATTGTAATTTGTTATAAAAAAGTAATATTTTTATATAATTCATTATAAGAATAAACAATCATTAAATTATTGTTTATAAGTCTTACATTTAAAATTTTAAATTTGGAAATATTATTTTAATAATATAATTATTTTTTTTCAATTAGTTACTTAATTATTTTATTAATATTATTTTAATAAACATTATTTTAATAATATAATTAAATATTTTCAATTAGTTACTTAATTATTTTTGCTAGTTTAATTGTAATTTGTTATAAAAAAGTAATATTTTTAAATAATTCATTATAAGAATAAACAATCATTAAATTATTGTTTATAAATCTTACATTTAAAATTTAAAATTTGGAAACATTAAAATTTTCGTAAATCTAGTTTTTAAAAAGCCCGCCTCAATGTGTTTAATATAGGAGAAAATGTTCCCTTTGACGGATGGCTGGTCCAACCTGTCATTTCAGACACGTTGTTGTGATATATGGAAGATTTAATATTTATGTTTTAATTTTTTTAAATCATAATAACACTCGATAATTATTTCGATTGAATAGTAAAGTCATCGATTTTTTACTCATCGTGAAATAGTTCTGTTAACTTATTGTTTTAATTTTGTCAATTATAGCATAACCTATAATCGCTGCACTAGCGGACCGATGCTATTCATTTTAATGATGAAAGCACGAATATTCGACAATATATCACTGAATATATAATTAATATCGAAAGAATCATTACCTTTATCGCTGTAATTATCGTTGTTATAAACAAGAACAACACATTCACTTTTCACTGCACTTGATACTCGATCAAAACATGTAGAATGTAGATGTACTATAGTATAGCAGCTGTTCACACAGACACATCGCTCACTGAAGTAGGAGAGAGACGGATGTCGAACGCTGCCGAACGTAAAGGCCGATTGTGCTTCTTTGTCGCTCGTTCGCGCTCTCGCTTGCACTTCAAGACTTACACGGAACGCCTCAGAGCGAGGTAACGACGCATGACGGAACGCCTCAGAGCGAGGTAACGACGCATGAGTCATGTTTTTTCGTGCGTGCAGCCAGCTCTATCGAATTATAAGACGTTGTCACGTCAAAATTTAAGAGCTAATGCAGTCGCGCGAACCATACGAAGCCAGAAGGAGAAGCGGTGGGGATTGGCAGCTACCGGATGAAGTGAATCGGTTTCATGAGCTGAAATGATATAGGTACAGAGGTTGAGTGTTGAAGGTTTCAACTCTAAAACAGGTGATGGAATCGTGGGCTCAGTAGGCCAATTGGACGTATATAGAAATTTCGGACCCTTTAGCCAACGTGAGTCTGCCGTGAGAGAGCCGCTTTTCAAACGTGTGGCATCATCAGCAACATTTATTATCCCAGGAACCCACGACCACTCATTAACTTCAGTGAGTTCCATTATCTCACCTATTCTATACGCAAAGAACGGTTTAAAGCGGCGCGCATCGTTACGCAGCCACCCTAAAACGTCCATAGAATCTGTCCAAAAATATCGTTTAGAAGGCTTTAATCTACAAGCTTCTATAATGGAATTTGCTAAGCGGGCTGCTATAAGAGCGGCTTGTAATTCTAAGCGTGGAATACTAGATGGTTTCAAAGGTGCTACGCGACTTTTACTTGAAATGAGTGCGAGCTGCACATCTCCGCTAGCAAAGATAAAGCGCCAGTAAGCCACCGTAGCGTAAGCTTGCTCACTGGCATCTGCAAAGACGTGTAGCTCCACTTGTGCAAAATCTACGGGACTAGTATTGTAGCAGCGTGGAATAGTTAAAAGCGAGGTAACGGTTAGATCTTTGAACCAATCGTTCCATGCTGCTACTTCTGTGAGAGGAAGCTGTTTGTCCCAATCTACATTTAACCTCCAAGCATTCTGAAATAAAATACGACCGCGTATGGTCACCGGTGCCAGAATGCCTAGAGGGTCAAAGACACGCATTAAAAGAGACAAAACAACACATTTGGTTAGCCGATTTGGCAGACTTTGATCACCGCTTTTAGCAGGAGTGTTAAAGCCAATCGTGTCTAATGCTGGATGCCAAATTAGGCCCAAAGCGTGTGTGTACTGTGAAGGCGAGGGTGCACTACCTAAATCCACTACCATGGAATCTGACAACAGTTCTTTTGGAACCTGAGCAAGTGCAGCTGAATTGTTCGAAATCCAGCCTCTCATTTCCAAACCACCTCTCGCGTGAACCTTTACTATGTCAGAGGCCAGGGCTGTGGCTTCACGAACCGTGGCTACAAAGCCTATGAAATCGTCCATGTAAGTGTCTTCGACGATAGCCTGCGCGGCTTCGGGATACTGATCCTTAAATTCAAGGGCATTTTTATTTTTCATGTAAAGTGCTGTGAACGGACTGGAAACCGCGCCAAAAATCATAGAAGACATTCTATAAATATTTATGGGCTCCTTAGGGTTGTCTCTCCATAGAAACCGTTGTGCGTCTCTATCGCGCTCGATTATCTTAAACTGCGGAAACATTTCCTTTATATCTGCTGTCAAAGCTATTCTACCTTCCTTAAAACGTAATAAAATATCGAAAAGAGAACGAAGTAAGTCTGGTCCCGTCAGCAGAAGAGAATTCAAACTCACACCGTCCACTTGAGCTGCAGCATCGTTTACTACGCGGAGCTTTGCTGGTTTATTAGGGTTGATAACACCGAAGTGTGGTAGGTACCAACAGACAGAATCTGGGAAAGAATCTTTTTGGCATTTTTCAGCGTAGTCTTTTTTAAACAAGTCCTGAAACGGTAGTGTACACTTTATTATCTTAGTATATTCGAAAGCCCTTTTAAAACTAAGCCATTCTAACGGCTTGCCTTCAAAGATAGGTAAACGCCCATCATTATACCTAGCCTTCTGTTTATTAGCAAGGGATTTTATCGCTTGAGCAAGCATAGAAATATCTGAAGGTATCTCTTTAGTATTATTAGCCGGAAAAGATTCCTGTGGTCGCAACGGGTATGTGTTACCCAAAATATTGTCAAGCTTGTCTTGGTTAGCTACAAAATGATGTGAATTATTTACCTGTAGGTTCCTAGTAGTATTTTGCGCGATAGTACCGGATATGGGCAAGAGCCTTGTACTGCTCACGTAGGTAGGTTTTGTAGCAACACGAGAAATGGGGACCTGAGGCCTTGTGTTATCTACTAAACTACCAAATACAGGAACCATCGCAGATCGCTCTACTGTGACAGAGTCGGGCACCTGGTAAGAGGTGCTAGGCGCATGTGTCTGCAAAGGTACTGCTGCTTCTAAACCTGAAGAAACGGCAGAATTAAAACACCCATCTAACCAATTTTGGACTTCCTTATTGGACAATCGGCTGGAACGTTTGCTGCTCTGGCTGCGACTTTCCTGAAGAGCCGCTATTTGTGCCTGAGCTTCTAGTTCCAAGGCTGCGCGCTCACATTCCAAGGCTGCGCGCTCACGTTCGCGCTCACGTTCCAAGGCTGCGCGCTCCATATTCGCAACTTTACGAGCACACTCTGCTTGTATAGCTAAACTTTTCAGCGTTACCGCGGAACCTGTGGAACTATAAGAGCCGGGGGGCTTACCGTCCCCTGCAAGAGGATTAGGGCTACCGTGCATGACGGCAGGAGTTTGGCCCTGGATACCTTTTGATATCGCTTTTTGTCGCGATTGCGATCTTGTCTCCATATTTTAATTCCTGAAAGACGGCTTTCAAGGACCAAATATTATTTGCTTAGTGGACTGTAGAAATAAAAGCTGATCATTTGGTGACAAGATGAAGTATAATAATGACAAAAAAAACCATTATCAAAAACAATAAAATAAAGTATAAAAATACACCATAAACTAGTAAAACTTTATAAAAAGATGTTCAGTGAACACACAATATTCCATTTAGATTCACAGAAAATCCAATAAAGATAAACAATAGCGCGCCCAGAACTCCTGTCTGTCACTGTCCACCTGGCGGTTGCGACAGACAGGGAGGGTGGGAGTTATTATAGCTTGACAGTTGAGAGGCTAGTGCATGTGAGCAATGAGGAGAACAAGAAAATAAAACGAAGGAGGACGTAAGAACCCAACTTGCATTGGGTGCAGTTTTATAGACGCCCTACAGCAACTTGGTATTCCACATCAGAATGAGGCTGCTGCAAATGCTGTCATGAACTTCAGAGAAGATTTGTAATGCACTGGCACTAGCATTACTAATCAAAAAACTAATGAAGATTAATTAAATAGGGATTGTCTCGGAAGGGCTTTTATATCCGTGAGACGTTAAGATATATAAAAAAAAAAGATAAGTCTTTTTACACAGACAAATGACATGACAGTCAAACTGAAAAACGAGCGAAAGTGGAGATGGAAATATTATAGTATTCTTTTTGAAACGATAATCATTGAAATTACGGTGTTATTTATGTTTTGAGAACTAAATTACGTCTCATAAAATCTCAGTTTTGATATAAATATTTTTTTGTGGTTTGTGTCACGTTTCTATCGAGCTGATGCGTTCCAACGGCATTCAAGCATCATGCCGTCTAGAACGCGGTCTTGTAAAGGTACTAAAGCTTTGAAGGAAAACATTGATGTTCGGCCTACGGGTAAGCTAATACCTGTTCCTAAAACTAAGTACCCTTCAAGGAAGGTTTTGGCTGACAAAACCAACTCTGCATCTGACAACGAGTCTATCGAAATTCTCAAGAAGGATGTTACAAAGGCTGCATTAACTCAAGTTTCTAAAACAAGTAACAAAGACAGACCACGCCGTGATAGACGACTCCCAAATAGGTTTGTGGAAAATCAAATGTTGATCAATCTATCAAGCAGTAAAGAAAATGTCTTAGTTTCACCAATATCACAAGATCATAAATCTGGAACACCAGCAAATATAACTAATAACTCAGCAGCACAGGGCTCGTTAAAAACTCCCGTAAAAACCATTGTCACACCATTACAAGTAGCTCGACCGAAGAGGATTTGTCAGTTGCCTTCAAAGTTTGCAGATCATTTAGTGAGTCCAATCAAATTCATTCCTGTTCAGCCAGTGCAGGCTAGCACTCCAATAGTACAAAATAAAGTCACAAAATCCAAACCTAAAGCACTAGACAGTAAGCATGTCAATAAAACCTCCAAGAAACCTGATTCAAACAAAGAGACCTCTGGCAAGAAAGCTACAGGCAACACAGAAAAACACAATTCAGATACAAATAATAATGCTAAACAAGTGAAGTCATTGCGCACCAGGAAAGTTAATACTGAAACTAAAATCACTAAAAAGCAAATCAGCCCTAAAAAAACAGCTGCACACAATAAGTCAACAAGTGTCACTAAAGATTTTGCAAAAAAGACAATACCCCACTTTGAAACTGATAAAGGCAAGAACTTTTCTTTTAGGGTACTTGGAGGCAAAAAGCAATCACATAATAATGAAAAATATGATCTTGATGTGTATGAATTCACTTTTGACCCTAATGAAGAACCTCCGCCACAGAAAAAAAAGAAGAAGAAGGTTGTTAGAAAAAAGCCAAGCAAACCAAAAACTGTTATATTCAAAAACAATTACAATTCGAACTTGTCTAAGGCATTGTTTGCCTTGAAAAGCACTGTCAGTAAGAAATCTGCACAAAAATCTGCTGCTAATACAGTGGATAAGAATGTCAGTGTTGTTGAACAACCTGCACCACCTTCAAATGAAATAAACATCACTAAACACAAACATGTGTCTATTAGAATAGAAGATATTGCAGCAGACTTCCAGTCTTCACTAGACAATGCTGATATAAACTATTCCCCAGTTAACTCACCAATGCGTCCAATTACTCCTACACAACCGAGTTACAGAAATGATAGCAATTGCAGACCTGCTTATGATGACCCACTGAATTTAAAGGATAATGCAAGTTTCTTTGATGATATACCAGTAGCCAGCAGTAGCATGAATATGTCAGCTAGGCACCCTCACGCAAGCCCCTGGAGGGTGGAATTTGAGAATCTGCCCATCAGGTGGCATGCTAACTCTTACACAAAAGCGAATATGACACCAGCAGTGGAGTGTTCTTTTATTGATTTCGACACCAACAAAAAAAAACATGTTTACACTGATATAGTGCCACAGGCTATTGAAACTCTACAAGATATAGTACATAATAATGATACAAATTTGAAACAAACAAGTATCATATCATTTATAAAAGAAAAAGCAGAGATGAGTGCCAACAAAAAGAGGGGAAGGTCTAAAACACCAACTAGAAGTGTCTTTGATGGTCTAACAAAAACCAATGACATTAATAAAACACCCAAAAAAGTTGTCACACCTAGAAAAGTTGATGAAAGATCTTCAAAAAGTAATACTGATATAAAAAATGTTTCATACGAAAATGTAGAAAATATAAGAGAGATGTTAAAAAGAAAAAATGATAGTGAGTTGAATGTTGTGCCAGCTAAGACTCCACGTAAAGAAAAGGATATTGATAATGAAGAAAATACAAGAGAGCACTTAAAAAGGAAAAATGAGATTGAATTGAATGTTGTGCCAGCTAAAACTCTACGCAAGGAGAAGGATAATGATAACACATTTTTTGGTTTTGATGACAGTGAAGATGTGGAAAATGTTTCTCCAAAGAAAGTATTCAATCATAAGGCAAAATCATTAAGGCCACGAGCCCGAGCTGTGTTGAAGGAGATCAACAAACAGGCTGGTCCTACAAGAGCCGTAGTCCCTGTTGGTGCTAAAGCTAAAGCAAACTCTGAAGTTGTATCCAAATTGTTTGAAGAAATGAAGTCAGCAGAACCTGCTCCTGTCTTCACAGAGAAAGTAGGGGTGAACACAGAAATTACAAGTGTGGAAGGGCACATTGATCAAGAAATTAATAATGAGGACTTAGAATCAGTACATTTGTTTGAAGATATTGAATTCATACATAATTTAAAGGTAAAATTACAATATTTATTTTTCTAGATTTTTGGCTGTCGTGGGCCATTATTTAATGAATATTCTCAGCTATAAAACAATAAATGTTGACTTTTGAAAATTAAAAATATGTTTTTATTTTTACAGGAACACAGGAGGAGTTATGTCAAAGCCAAGAAGGTAGCATTCCGGCAGCAGTCCACATCAAGCAATGGGACCCAAGACAGTGAGATTGTCAAGGAGGCAGTCATTTCTAGTGATGAAGATGATCTGCATGACTTGACTTTTGAGATGCCTGCTGCAAAACAGAAAAGGACAGTTAATAAGAAGAAGGAAACTAAGAAACAGAAGCAAACTAAGAAAGAGGTAACTTGAATTATTCTTACCTTTGAGCGACGAAGGAGCAAATAGAAGGTTATGTGATTGTACTGATTGTTCAAAAACCAACTAAAAGATCTTTTGCAGAAAATGCACTATAAATCACTTAATAACACCAAATCAGCAGTGACGACTGGGAGTAGGAATACGCCTCAAATGTGGTCTAGAAAAATGTGTGTGTATGTTTAAATGTGGGTCCGTATCCTTCATTTGCAGGGAATTTGGATGAAATTTAGGACAAAGATTGTCAGAATTATTTGCCAGGAGGGTTTTTAGGAAATTTAATTTAAACATTTTAAGAATACCTATCTCCCATACAAAAGAAAAGAAAAAATACGTCAAAATTGGCGCTAAGGATGTTTTCCAAATTTTTGTCATCAACTCTTAAAATATGCCATATGGTGGTCTGGAAAATTTTTCAATTGGTACCTGTCATAAAATATTTTAATTTTTTTTTTCTCCATTTTGGAAAGATTATTTATAAAATTTACGCAATCGAGAATTCTTTTTAGCGTCTATATTGTGCTATTAGTGGTATGTCTAGGAAAGCCCTTTAAAAAGGTATCTCCCATGCAAATTATTGTAAGACGCTCCTGCATGAAAGTATGATCTTTGTGGGTAGTTCAGTTAACTTTAATCTTAAAAACCTTTATGAGTTTTAAATTGATAGTGAAATTGTTTGAATGTTTAAACTGTTGAGAAAAGTAATACAAACCAAATATACATTACACTCACTTGTCAACCAACTTCCAAAAAAGAACAGGTTCTCAATTCGACTGTATGTTTGTTACGCGATACGATTTGTAGGCCAGATTGGTCCCATATAAAATCAAAATCGAAATTGTACTAAGTTGTCGCGATGAAAGCCGTTTTTTAACGTGTTTCGTATTTCCAATTATTATTATTATTAATCCTTAGTGACCATCTTTTCTAATGTGCACCTGCACCTAAGGCATCCAAAATCGGACGGGTGCCACTGCTCATACTGCACTTGCCACCAAGCACTGTGCTGCATTCCAGCAAGTGAGACAATATTACTGATATATACGAGACATTTTTTCTGAGTCCTCGAGTCTCGGCAAAGCGTTGATGACTCCCCTGGTACTAAAGGCTCTGAATATAGATAGAAGAAGTTTATTTGAAATACCAGGCATGTACAGTTATTAAAAAATTAGGTACATAATTACTGTCAAACCAAAATATACAATATATTAAATTAGGTGATATTAGTACTAACATGTCATACTACAAAACACAAATTAAAACTAAATATAACATTTGACATAGGTCCCAGCTAAGCATATGTGTCAGAGACAAATGCCTCGGCTACGCTGATGATTCGCTGTCACCTTTCAGGAGTTGCAAGAGATGAACACACATTAACTTGACAAGTATACATATATAGGTGTAACATTAAGGTGCAGTGATACTCTAAAGTGAGCTTGTACCTACTTACTCATCAAACTGAACAACTTTTAAGCTACAAATTTGCTAAAATCGCGATGTTTTTTTTATTTTTCATAAAATCAATTAGCTGACCGATTTGTATAAAAAATCCAAAAAAAACACGCGACTTCAGCAAAGTTGTAGCACAAAAGTTGTTCAGTTTCATGAGTAGGTACAAGCCCACTTCAGAGTATATAAAAAGTGTATATAAAAAAACCTAACCACTCCAGGTGTGCTGACAAAAGTGAAAACTTTTTACAGTTTTACAAGTTTTGATCCTGCAAGTGTTCCTGGTAACTTGTCGGGTACATTACAGTGTCGCGAGTTCAATGGTTTTTTCCTATTTAAAAAAATGCCCAACGTGCTTAAAGAAGTTTTCACTTCAAAAATATATGAGCTAGTGGAGAACACAAAGAATAGAATGAAACAAATGTGCACTCTACGTAATCTTGTACCCCTTATCATCAAATTAAGAGGCATTGTACCGTGCCCCTGGTGTAACAGTTGTCTATAGGCGATGGTTGGTACCCACTTTTTATCAGCCTTTTGTCACCATTTGATAGATTCTGTGATGTGCTGCAGAACACAGGTTATGAAATATAGGTTACATATTTAACCTTGCACGGGGTTCACAGGGAACTTTGAACACCCTGTACTACACTTTCATAATATCAGCTCATATACGTCCCCATCAAGGGGCTTGAGTTTACCCTGAATTAGGGCGATCGGGCCTTAGTTGACCAAGCTACTCCAGTAAATATTAACTTTAACCTATAAACTTTAGTGAGAAATAAATTATTTGTGGTTGTACTGTTGTGCTGTACAGTTTCATGATCTTTTTCAGGACAAAGAGGCAGAGGAGTGGGCTGCAGGCTTCAACTCCATGTGTGAGGAGATAGATGAGTTTCCTCTTCTTGTTGAGTAATCAATCACCTAAATCATGTGAGTTAACCCATATTTATATGAGAAATCACCAGTTAACAACAATCAAAAGATTTCTGTGAATATTGTTTTTGTTTTTAACAGAGAAATTAAAAAGCTCCATTTACTACAGTAGGGTATCGCTGTTTTTAAATGATTCCAGTAATAAAGTAAAATTCCACTACCTAATGAAAACAAATTTATTTTAAGTAAATTTTAGGCTTTTATTATTGACACTTGTTGTTTTAGTGTATTTTATCTCAAATCATGAAAGTATAACATTGATATTTTAAAAGTTAACAAAAAAACATATAGTATGTAATATTATTAAGTCGTCCTAAAGTTTAAGTTAATGTTTAAGTTATATAAGTTAAAAAAAATCTGCTACAGTTCTGACTTAGCCAAGCCATTGTATAATGTCACCTAAATCTAAGAAAGTAATTTATTTGAATATAAATGTTGTGTTGCCATGTACTTGTATCATCTACATAACGTTAAATACTCAGGTTGATGCTTGCATCACATTCAATATATATTATAAGGTTCTTCGTGGGGTCTTCTTAAATACACTGCTCAATGTCATATAGGTTTTTTTTAGATTTTTTTATACAAAACATGTTTGTTTTAAAAGCTATAAAATAATGAGGACATGTGTATACGTGGGCTGTTCCAAAAATAGTTAGAATATGAATTAAGTTTATCAAGAGCTTTTAAAAATATTCTCCTCCAACCCCCATGCACATAAGCATTCGGGTGAACTAGCTTTCAAAATATTCAAAAAACGTATCTTGCGGGAGGTCGAAAAATAACCGCCGAAATTCTTAGACGGCCTCGTCAGCAGTGTTGAATTTTCGCCCACAAAGCTTTTTTTTTACCGTGGAAAAAAAAATCGCATGGAGCTAAGTCTGGGCTGTACGGAGGATGGGGTAACATTTGCACCCCCGAAGTTGAGAAATAGTCCATGGTTCTAACAGCTGTGTGAGCGGGCGCGTTATCTTGGTGAAAAAGAATGCCACGGACGCCGCTCTTTGGGCGCTCGCTATTCAACTCCCCGAAAGCTTGAGGCAGGCAAACTTCGCAGTACCATTAACTAGTAACGGTTCCACGGTCTTCTAGCGGAATTATTTCTACTGGTCCACTGCGTCGAATAAAAACCGCTATCATTTTTTGTCGTCTTCAAACACCCATTGCGTGGATTGCTGCTTCGTGAGAGGATCGTAGCTGTAGATCCAAGATTTGTCAGTTGTAAGGACGTAGGATACGTTTTGCGAAGTCGCTCCTTTGAACTTTTCCAGCATAAATTTGCACCAATCAACACGACGGGATTTTTGCTCTTCGGTAAGAGAATGAGAAATCCATCGCGAAGCAAGCTTCTTGACTTTAAGTTGTTCATGCTGGATGGCGGTGATCCAAACTTCAGTTCAGCCGCAATCTCCCGATGTGTCATGTGTCTATTCTTCCGCAATAGCCACTCTACCCTGATGACATTTTCATGAGTTACTGCAGTTGGCGGTCGGCCGGGTCTGGGGTCATCGTTTAGGTTCTCTCGACCACGTTTGAATTCCCGACACCAATAAGTAACTGCTGCAAACGCAGGAGCAGACTCCTCAAAAGCACCTTGTAAATTTTCGTTAGATTCCTTGAAAGCTAACCCTCGTTTCATCATCATCATATCAGCCGAAAAACGTCTACTGCTGGACAAAGGCCTCCCCCAAGGATTTCCACGATGACCGGTCCTGCGCCGCCCGTGGCAGTGGACAGGGCACATAGCTCGTAGAACAGATGGCCGTTGGGGCAGTAAAGTTCTCGAGTGGCGACCGCGCACCGGAAATCCCTCTTTTATAATCATAGAAAATCATAGCACGACAAGCGTCCCGCGAGACGTCCATTGTTGCAAACTAAAGAAGAGTGACAGATAATCTTTAAAAATATTTAAAAAAAGAACTACATATAGTTGGCCAATGATTTTCACCAAGAAGACGTGTATTGAAATTAGCCGTTAATTCAAAATAGTTTCAGGACAAAAGAGATTGTATTTCTTCTGTGGCTAACAATTTTCGGAACAAGGCATGCAGGGCACAAATTTTCAAGATCGGCAAGTGCTATATTTACCCTCTCAGTTCTTATGAAACAACCACCTCCGTGGCGTAATGGCTAAGTCCATTAGCTTCACATCAGGAGGTCGCGGATTTGATTCTGTTTGAACTTTGGGAGACTCGGTTTGGTTGGTAGAAAGGCATTTTGTAAGCCCGCCTGAACCACATACATTAATGTCGACAGCATTGATTTGTTCCGGCTCGAACATAAGATAGCCAGTTCCACATTGCGTTGGGGAAGCTTGGTAAGCTCGCTTCCATCTTCAGCATCATTGTCATGTACCAGCAGGTGAGATAGATGCCAAGGGCTGACCAATGGTAGATTAAAAAAAATTAATTGTACTTTTACAAATGCATGCACAGTGAACATCGTGTTTTTCTGTTTACATAGAAGAGTGTTACAGATTGTATGAAATTATAACCCAAAGAAGTATAATGTACTCGTACTTAAGTGCACGGTAGAATTCAATTTTCATTGTCTCTGGCATTATTGGTGGATGAGAACTGAGAGGTTAAATATAGCACTTGCTCATCTTGAAAGTTTCTACCCTACTAATGGCCTGAGTATTTTTTATAGCTCATCAAAAAAACACGTTTTGTATGAAAAATCTTACAGACTATGCAATTTTGAGCTGTGCAGATGAGAAAAAATTAAATGGGGCCTTTACCACACCCCGAACACTTCATACAACGGGCGAGAAATTACATTTCTAAAAACAAATGACGAATGAATTTGCAAAAAAAATAACTTCCCGTACAAAGCTAGTCAGCGGATCCATTTCGAAGCAAGAGAAGTTTTTTTTTACGAATTAATCATTTCGTTTTTGGTGACAATTGTTCAGATCCATGAGAAGTTTTTGGTTGATAAATTGGTAATTAACACATCTTTTATATTGCAGTTTTGGCTTCCTTAAAACTAAGTTGTTTACTTTATATGACTGGGCACCCTGTATACTATCATAAATGTGAAAGTGTGTTTGTTTCTTTGCAACGGAACAACGGATTTTTTGCACAGAGATAGTTGACGAGGGGGAAGTAACATAGGCTACTTTTACCCCGTGAACATAGCATAGTCCGCCACAGTTCACGGCGCAAACTGAACAGGGCAACAGATTGACGTGTTTTTTTTGCACAGAGATACTTGCTGGGTGGGAAGTGACATAGGCTACTTACTAGCATAGCTCGACACTGTTTCTAGGGATCTGAAGAAAACTCCTTTTCACGCTCGTGCACGTCACAACTCACAATGTAGCATTGCATCGGTTTGACGTGATTCTTTGCACAGAGGTACTTGCTGGGTGGGAAGTGATATAGACTACTAACTAGCATAGCTCGACACAGTTTCTAGGGATCTGGAGAAAACTCCTTTTCACGCTCGTGCACGTCACAACTCACAATGTAGCATTGCATCGGTTTGACGTGATTCTTTGCACAGAGGTACTTGCTGGGTGGGAAGTGATATAGACTACTAACTAGCATAGCTCGACACAGTTTCTAGGGATCTGGAGAAAACTCCTTTTCACGCTCGTGCACGTCACAACTCACAATGTAGCATTGCATCGGTTTGACGTGATTCTTTGCACAGAGGTACTTGCTGGGTGGGAAGTGACATAGACTACTAACTAGCATAGCTCGACACAGTTTCTAGGGATCTGGAGAAAACTCCTTTTCACGCTCGTGCACGTCACAACTCACAATTAGTATTGCATCGGTTTGACGTGATTCTTTGCACAGAGATACTTGCTGGGTGGGAAGTGACATAGACTACTAACTCGACACAGTTTCTAGGGATCTGGAGAAAACTCCTTTTCACGCTCGTGCACGTCACAACTCACAATGTAGCATTGCATCGGTTTGACGTGATCCTTTGCACACGGATCGTTGAGGGGTAGGGAATAAGAGGCATAGACTATGATTTGCATATTTCGACACTCCTCGCTCACGTACTGTCGTCGCAACGGAGTAGCGAGATCTTTTTCACAGAGATAATTGAAGGGCTGGAACACCTAAACACAGAGCAAACAAAATTGTTCGACACACGAATGCTTGACCTGGGTGGGAATCGAACCCACGACCCTCGGGCCCAGCAGGCAGGGGCGCTGACCACTGGACCAGCGGGTCAGTCGTCTTGCCCATAGATATAATAGAATTAGAAATTTAGAGGACAACTTAGTTTTTAGATCAAACTTTATAATTTAATTGCCTTTTTTTTGTTTTTTTTTTCACCAAAAGTGTGACCCTATTACGAAGCATCCGCTGTCCTTTCGTCCGTCCGTTTTTCTGTCTGTCAGCGGGCTGTATTTAATGAATCGTATCAGTTAGACAGTCGAAATTTTCACACAGCATATATTTTCTATGGCCGCTATAAAAACAATGAATAAAATGGGCTCCATCAAGAAAAATGTTAGGCTTTTTGTTTTTGCTTTATTGTAAAAACGGTTATACATATAAACGTGAAACTTGGTGTGGTTATTACTAGTACTAAGCTTAAAATGTATCGAAAAATAATAGAAACTGGCCAAGAGTGAGTCGTACTCGCGCTAAGGAGTCAACTAAAAAAAAAACAATATTTTTGTCGCTCGCGTTGATGTATTTTATTTGTAATGTGAATAGATATCATTGTCATAATTGTGTCTTTCCTTTTACTATTGTTATGTGAAGAGGTGTGGTGGTACGGAACCCTTGGAGCGCGAGTCCGACTCGCACTTGGCCGGTTTTTTCGTATCAGTGAGTATACAGACAAATCAGCGGGAGATTAATCTAGCTTTTGTACATGCACACCGATAGAGTCTGCGCGGAAAGAGAACCGTCGCATCGCGTCGCGGCGTAAAATGGAACTACCATTAAATACATTTCATTTAGACAATTATTCATACAGAACCTTAAAACATTATATTCTAACACTAAGGTAATATAATTCTATTCTAAGATGTTACAGTCACACAGTCCAGTTAGGTTGGTTCAACGTCAAGAAAGGGATCAATCGTCGAATCCAACTCGGCTGGGCAGCGTTCGGGAAGCTTGGCAATATCTTCACGTCCCATACCGCAGTGTATTAAGACCAAGGTCTTCGACCAGTGTGTATTGCCAGTGATGACATACGGAACTGAGACTGGTCGCTTACTATGGACCTCATTAAAAGGCTCAAGGTCACTCAAAGCGCAATGGAGCGTGCTATGTTTGGAGTTTCTCTGCGTGATCGTATCAGAAACGAGAAGATCCGGACGAGAAACAAAGTTACCGACATAGCTCTCAGAATTGCCAAACTCAATTAGTAGTGGTCGGGGCACATAGCTCGTAGAACAGATGGCCGTTGGGGCAGTAAAGTTCTCGAGTGGCGACCGCGCACCGGAAAATGAGGCATAGGCGGGCCTCCCACTCGGTGGACCGCTGTCCTGGTGAAGGTCGCGGGAAGCCATTGGATGCGGGCAGCGCACAACCGGTCGTCGTGGAATTCCTTAGGGAGACCTGTGGACAGTGGACGTCCTTCGGCTGATATGACGATGACAGTCGCACCATAATGACTTAACAGTGTTGTCAACACGACAAACACGGTAAATCAAATCTTACGTCGGATCTCTTTCCGCACAGACTGCACCGTCTTAAGAGGGAAGAATCGCGCGCACTCTCTATAAAAAAGAGGATTTTTATATTAGCCGATCATAATGATTTTTAAATATGTTATTGACACAATAAAAAACTAGGATTTCTTTTTTCAATACAACTAATGAATTCGATTTTATTTGTCGTTCAGTTTTACTTCTACTATGGTTCAGTGATTTCACACAAAACTAATTTGGGCCATTATTTGTTTATTTTCAAGCGACTTCCAAAAAGGAGGAGGTTTTTTTTATGTGTGTTACCTCAGAACTTTTGACTGGGTGAACCGATCTTTATGATTCTTTTTTTATTTGAAAGCTATTTAATCAATAAAATAAAAAAACGAAACCTATAGACCTAGCTGTTTGTTGTGTGAATAACATATTTAATTATCATTAGGATTCGATAATTGATTCAGAGGTGGAAAACGTTTTCTCTTTTTGTATGGAGAGAGCGCGCTATAAACAGATTGTCATCGTATCTGTGGCCCTGCCCCGCACTCACAGCATTTTACGCTCTGTTCCCTTTGCTTTCACACTAACGGATAATACGAAGTCTCCGTGATTTGACTGTATCTAACTATGTATTTGAATTAGTATTATTATTTTAACAGTAAAAAAAAATTACGGTATGGCCATGGAGTCTTAGCTTTGTCGTGAAACGCAAACAGAATTAAGTCTCTTTCGTTACGGTCCACTTTTCTGACTTGGTACCCGTATATGTGATTTTAAAGACGTTTCACGACAACAAAGAATTAAGCTGCTCTATTTTATAGCTTTAAAGCTGCAATTCTGCAGAAGTTATCAATCTCTCAAAGTAATTCTCGCTAATTTTATTCATAGACGCATGGACGTCGCAGATCGATATACGTAAAAGTACAAACATTTGCCTCAATTTTATCTCTAATATAAATATAAGATTACAAGAAGATTCTGTTTAATTTAATTTAAATAATATACTTTTATTTTTAAGCAGCGGGGCCATATAGTGTCTCATTTATATATTTATACTTAGAGCTAGGTAGAGTTAGCTGTAAGCTGGGTGAGTGAAATAAACACTATTTTTAATTAAAATCATGTTTTTTATTCGGCTAAAACTAAGTAAGCGACAGCGCTCACCTTACTTATCTTTACCGGTAAGAACGCCGGGAAAACAAGTCTCTTTCACTCCTATGCAATTTGACAGGGACAGAGTTCTCACTGCTGTCAATATCTGAAACGAATATCTCTGTCAGATTGTAAAGGAATGAAAGGAATGCATTTTCCTCGTCGGTTCCCGGACTGCCAGTTCAGCGACATAGCTTATACAGATCTTAGGTGTTATATGGCGTTGCGTTCAGATGGCGTTGATGTCGGGTATTTAATACAAGTTACACGCTGTATCACTAGGTGGCAGTACTTGTCAGTTTTTCTCTTGTTTTTCTGTAACCACCAATTTTCTAAAGATAGCCGTCTCCATTAAACATCCTTAACTTTATCGTTAACATTTACGATAATTCAGGATGATGCTGATGGTGATAATTAGTTGTTATAAACATCAATGTAAAGGTAGAAAAGATAATTAAAGGTACATCTTTTATAATTTGAATGCACCCATTTTTAACCGACTGCCCGAGCACAATGCAACCCGCATTTGATAAAATAAAAGATTGAAAATTATTGTCTCGGTGATATATGAATTCTTTGTTTCGGCTGCTCAACAAATGAATAATATAGGTGGGCCAATGGGTGACAGAATAGTAGGGTCCGATCCTAATGTTTCATATTTCTTGATTTGATCATTGAAGCGTCGGTGGCTCAACCGGTTACGACTCGGTCCTCCTAACCAGAGGTGCCGGGTTCAAATCCGGACGGCCAATGTACCAATGAGTTTTTCGAAACTTACGTACATATACTCACCGATTGCTTTAACGGTGAAGGAAAACATCGTGAGGAAATCTGCACACACCTGCGAAGAAACTTGAAGGTTGTGTGTGAAGTCGACCAACTCGCAATGGCTGGTCGACTAAGGCCCGATCGCCCTAATTCAGGGTAGGCTCGAGCCCCTCGGTGGGGACGTATATGAGCCGATATGATGATGATTTGATCATTTACTCTGTAGATAATGGGCCGCAAAAAAATACCCGACAACTGTGGTCCGGTAATCCACGCACACCGAGAAAAATAGTATGGCAGGCGCGGGTATAAGACAGTGGTTGTCACGCACACGAGTACAAAAAAGCTGGCCGTTTTTGTTTGTTTGTTTGTAAACTCTTTATTGCTTTAAAAACAAATACATTAAATATTTAGACAAAAGAAAATACATTTAGCAAAGGCGGACTTATCCCTTTCGGGATCTCTTCCAGTCAACCTTGGAATGCTGAAAGGACTTCAGAGCATACGAGTAAAAAAAATAATATATTTAACTATCATATAATCGTCTCTAGTACTTATATATATACATAGATAACTATACCAATACAAAATATATACTTATATATAATAAATACATACTCTACTTACATATTATAATATATTTAGCTTAAAGGAGGAGGATTAAGGTAATGTTTTTTGAGTGCAGCCTTGAATGCAAGGAGCGAGGGGCACATTCTGATATCCACTGGTAATGAATTCCAAATTCCTGCGTTTTTATCGCAGTGATTACAGGGTGACCTGTATATAGAGAGTAAATAATCAAATATTTTATTTTCATCCCCCCATCTCGGAAATTGTATTTTTGCTCTTCGATATCTGAGTACAAAAGCCGTTTTTATTCGCTTGAGGAGAAAAAGTAAATTGAATTTAGAACATCGTGTGCACTAATTTTGTGAATTCAAAACATTAATAAACCTATTTACTTCTATCCATGGTGCCGAATTTATCATACAAACTTTTTTATTTGTTAAAAACTCAGACTCTGAACCTTCTTGGTGTAGTTTTTTTTTAATTTGCTTTGCGCGCGCCATTTTCTTTTCACGTTATATTGTTAAGGACTTTTTGGCGGGAATTTGTAGCGTTCAGTTTGTCATTTTTCTTTTATTATCCGAAAAATTACATTTTGTGGTTTTTGATGTATAATATTGATAGTGTATTTATCAGCGAAGTATCATTTATGTGTTTCTTGTGTAGGATAATGAAATAAAAGTGTGTATACTGTGTTTCGAGTTCCCACAAGAAGTCCGAGCAAGCTTTAGCAAAAGTGCTATCATTTTGCTAGAGTATGTATGTAGGTTAGGTTAGTTTATAGACAATTGTATGATGTGAACGTGAAGAAACAGTGATCTTG
Source organism: Coleophora flavipennella (assembly GCA_947284805.1). Classification (NCBI taxonomy): domain Eukaryota; kingdom Metazoa; phylum Arthropoda; class Insecta; order Lepidoptera; family Coleophoridae; genus Coleophora; species Coleophora flavipennella. Next base: position 17,628,131 of record OX369272.1, on the reverse strand, counting down.
AAGACTGAAAAGTTACTGAACACACCAAGATTGGCAGGAGAAAAATGTGAGGAAACAATGATATTGAAAAAAAAACTACGTAATCTAAAAAATATACTGAAAATTACTGAAGACGTGAATTCTACAAATTAATACTACTGAAAAACATATACTGAAGACTAGGCGGTATGGCTAATGAGCCTTAGCCTGCCCTAAAAGGGCGAAGGAAAAAAAATAAGTTATATTGTTAAAACCTAAGGGGGTTTTTTGGCGGGATTTGTGGTAGACGCATTCGTAGTTTTATTTTGTTGTTTTTTTCATTGTTTTCTGCTAGGATTTTGTTTAAAAAGTGGTGCATTTTGGAGAAAATCGTCTAGTGCACGTGAGCAATGTGGAGAACAAGAAAATAAAACGAAGGAGGACGTGAGAACCCAACTTGCTCTAGGTGCAGTTTTATAGACGCCTTACAGCAACTGGGTGTTCCACCTCAGAATGTAGCTGCTGCAAATGCTGTCAAGAACTTCAGAGAAGATTTGTAATGCACCGGCACTAGCATTACAAATCCAAAAGCTAAGGAAGCTTAAATACGTCAGACCTGGCTGTATGGTCTTAGTAACCTTTGCCTTTTCCGCGCTTTTTGTAAGCCGGAAAGAAGAAACAAAAAAAAAAACAAGAAACTTGAAAACAAGTGAAAAAACTAAAATGAGTGATTATAGCGACGATGAAGTTTATTTGACGCCAACAGAATTGACTGAAACTGTTTGTAATGCGCAAATGTTATTTATTTTTTGCATTTTGTCATTTCCTCGCTGAGGTGGAATGAAAAGTTACGTGTTGCACTCGAGTGCAAAGATTTTTCACCTCGTGCTCTTTTGATTCCCTCGCTAACGCTCAGGATTCTAAGTTATGAATTTTAGAAACCTTCGCTTGAATTGAGCACGCGGTTAAAAAGCAACTTTGCTCTCTTGTCAAATAACTATTATTTGAAACTTATCACCCGTTTGTAGGACAAAATACAAAGTAGCACCGCGGGGAGCAGTAAGTATAAATAAGGTAAGGTAAGGTTTACTTACTTTCGAAAAAAGTCTTAGGTAATTTACGATTTGTAAGGAAATAATTTGTGTCAGAGCGTTGTCGGTGGCGTAACGGCCTACGCCGCTACCTCCTGTCTGGGAGGTCGTAGTTCGAATTCTGTCACGTACCAATGTGTTTTTGAATTTTGAATATAAACGTTAATCCGACGCTCTTACAGTGAAGGAAAATATCGTGAGGAAACCTGCACACGCCTGAGTAGAAACTCGAAGGTTGTGTGTGAAGTGGACCAACCCGCACTGGGCCCGTGTGGTCGACTAAGGCCCGATCGCCCTAATTCAGGGTAGGCTCGAGCTCCCCGGTGGGGATGTTAAATATATGAGCTGATATGATGAAGGAAATAATTTATGTAGGTACCTATTGTACCACTTTTCCTGCTTGATTGCCTCGCATGTAATACTAAATAATTCATTATCTGACTGTAAAGTCTTCCAGTATTTGATTATACAAGACCGCTCCCGGAACGAAGTGTAAAATTCAACGAATCCGCCGAGGAAGCGTAATTAAAATGGAAAAATTAATTCATCCAACAAAATGAGTATCCCACTCAGCCCTAATGCGATGGCTGACGATATTAAAATGATTGCTCTTTGGCAAATATGGCGAGCGGGTGAATTATACAGCGGAAGCAAATATTGGGCGCGCAAACACGACCCTCGAGAGCGAGCTAGTTCGCGCACTCAAAATTAAAAGCACACAATGAAAATACCGGAGAAAGGAACACAAGTGAGCCCTGCGCGAAGACTCGAGGAGTCCTCCACGACCACTCCAACACTACACTCGCTACTCGCTACACGCTACACGCATTGTTGTCAATGAAAACATGCGCCAAGTGTTTTTTTGTTTATACGCAGCCGATGTCGGCACTCGAGAATAAATAGCGAGTAACGAGCAATATGCACTAACAAGCTACCACAATATTGTCGCAATACACAAGCAACTGTTTGCTATTGTTTTATTGTTTCATTCCACTAACGTTACAACTATTGGAATAATTGGTCTGACGTGCCGGCAGCGTTGCCGCTTCAGTTCAGGATACAGCTGTCAGCTTACTATACCTCTGTTTTCAGGAACTAGTTTTTTTATTTATTTTTTTATTCACAATTGGTAAACCCTTGACAACATCTCACCTGGTGGTAAGTGACGATGTTGCCGAAGATGGAAGCGGGCTTACCAAGAACTAGCTATCGTATCTTCATGCCGGAACACACCAATGATATCAACATTGATATTTGGCGGCAAGACTTAGATAAGATGGTGGTAGCTAGCCAGGGGGGCTTAGAAAATACCCTACCCCCAACCAAGCCGAGTCTTACAATTGACCCCGCCGGGAATCGAACCCGCGACCTCCTGTGTAAAGCCAGTTATTACTACACAAACCATGTTAAGCTATTCTAGCGTCAACATAATCTATCCACGGATCCTTGACAGTCTTAATAATTTAACAATCGGTCTGTTTCAGTCATTTAATTAAGGGGTCTGCGGCGGCCGGTGTACGGACAGGTCGCTCGGCCCGGGAATATTAACCGCAATTCTCGGTCAACATTCGCAAAATTGACACGTCAAATATTTGTAACTTCGTCCTGGGACCACGTTAGACGGCAAATAGAATCGTGTCTGGTTGTCCCTTCATTTCCAATGTTTCTAGTCCAATGGATTTTTGTCCCATTCTAGTTGTAAGCGGTTCGGTTTTGGGTCGAGATTCGCGCTCTTGCAGGCGTCCGTCGCGTCGTCGCGCGTCGGGATGGCCGCTTGTCAAAACAAAATGGCGCTGGGTGTGTTTGAATTGGGCCGTATCAGTCGCTGGCGGAGATTCATTTTGTCGCGTTGCTTAAGATCGCTCGCTGGAGAGTCTACATATTGTCTCTGTACACAAGGTGAGTGTGTGCCGGCGTGTCGGCGTGTCGGAGTCGCATTTAAAGCTGGCTACAAATTTGTTGTTTCAGTACAAATACTATGATGATATTGTTTGCAGTTAGACTTTGCGTTCGATCGAGGAGTTTGTTCGGAGCGCCCGCCGCTGCTTGCCGCCGGCTGCGACGCGAGTCAACACAGCAGCTAATACTTGTACACTGATTAACCCGTGATAAAAGCACTTTTCTAACAGATATCCACCCATACATAACAGTAGAGAGAGAGGGAGAGAGAGAGAGAGAGAGAGAGAGAGAGAGAGAGAGAGAGAGATAACACAAGAGATAATTTTTTTCCTGGCATGATCTCACCTGTTGGTAAGTGAAGATGATGTCTAAGATCTTAGACAGCCGAAGATGGAAGCGGGCTTATCGAAATTCCCCTAGGCAATAGGTACCTAACTGGCTATCTTTTCTTGATGCCGGAACACATCAACATTAACGTTTGGCGGGAATACTTAAATAAAATGGTGGTAGCTAGCCAGACGGGCTTAGCAAATGCCTTTACGCCAACCAAACCGAGTGTTACAAAGTTCGACTCCGCCAGGAAGAGAACCCGCGACCTTCGCGACAACCTGGTGTGAAGCAAATACACCGGAGGCGGTATGATTGAATGATTTATCTAAATTTTCAAGATTAAGCGCTTCATAATCATGATATAACTTCAATTAAGTTCGTTTATTCTGAAGCGTCACGCTGATTTTTGCTTATGTCTTTAGAAACAAGAAATCCGCAGCCATAACCGATACGGATGTAGTAGTCATTTTAAATAGATATTATGTGCCATTCGATCGCTTCAGTAAATGAATAAATTAAACAAGATAAGTTTAAATCAAACGTTCGTAATGTGTACCTAATGAATAAAACGTAATCGCGCCTTATGCATATTTATTCCCCAAATTTAGCTATTATTAAAGCCACCAGATGTAAACATAGACTTTCAAAAGAGGAGCATACTTCACAAATATTATATTAATGTAAACTTAACATTGCGACTGTAAATATTATTATGTGTGTGCTGGCAAATATAGGTGTATAGTATTGTCGCTAGCCGGTCGGTGGTGCCTACCTGCCTCGGTGTTGCCATTATCATAAACCAAACACGTCAATATTTGTCGACACAAACAAGGGGGTAATTTTTAAATAAATTGTGGCATTTCGCGACATTGCTTCCGCAAATAGGTCTGTGGACAAGGCTCCGGTGCGGCGGCTGCGGCGGCGCTCGCGCTGTGTGCTCTAGTGCTCTACTTTTTTTCGACCGGTTGAGTGCGACACTCTGCTCTCGGCCAGACTTGACATACTCGTATAATATTAGGTCCTTTCTTTCTCTCCTATCGTGTGGCACAATTAACCGTGCTACCTAAGGGATAGACGGCGGTTGCCTGGTGTTGCACTCTTAGTACCACCCGCGGTCATGTGTAGAGCATGTAGACTTGCACCTGCGATCGTGTGCAACGCGTCCTTCAAACACATCTGGAATCAGATGTGCAGGTTTCCTCGCGATGTTTTCCTGCACCGTTAAAGCAATCGGTAAGTATAATATGTACGCAAGTTTTGAATGACTCATTGTTACATTGGCCGTCCGGATTTGAAGTCGGGAACTCTGATTAAGAGGACTGAGTCGTTACCGTTGAGCTACCGACGCTTTTTATTAGGTCCTTATTATTGAAATTGCCGGTTAGATGAACAATTTTAAAGAAAAATAAAATTTATTTTTCCTATCCACAGTAATATAGAAAAGTAATCAAAACGATTCACAAAACAGTATTAGACTGTTAGAAAATAAATAGAGGTAAATGTACGTCTCATCATCATCATATCAGCCGAAGGACGTCCGTTGCTGGACATATAGGCCTCCCCCAAGGATTTCCACGACGACCGGTTCATGCCCCGCCGTTACCTTGACCGCTACCGGAGCCAGGAATAGCGGGGCAGCCGGGGACTAGGGGCCGTTTTTTGGTTGTGTTAATCATGGGGAGGTGTTGCCGTAATCGCCACGCTTGGCAGGCGGGTTGGCGATCGCAGTGTTGTTGCAGATTGGCTGTAAGTCACGGAAAGACGCTGCTGCCCATCCCCCGGTTTGAGTCCCTTAGTCGACTCTTACGACACCTATTGGGAGAAAAAGGATGGCCCTATTCTAAGCCGGGAGCCATACGACAAATGTATACGCCTATTGTGTAGACATTTTTAAGACCACGGTGGGTAAACCCACTGTAAACTAGTGTAAACCCATGAATGGGTTTTTCACCTCAACAAATCGCAATTTTTTCAGGCAAAAATATATATTTATTTAGCCGCTTCCGTGGCGTAATGGTAAGTTCATAGATTTTCGGCGGGGTCAACTTGTAAGACTCGGTTTGGTTGGTGGTAGGGCATTTTCTAAGTCCGCCTGGCTAGCTACCACATCAACTACAACAACATTGATGTGTTGCGGTTGATGATAAGATAGCCAGTTCTCCATTGCGTTGGGGTATCTTGGTGGGCCCGCTTCTTCATCTTCGGCATCATCGTCACTTACCATCAGGTGAGTCCTTGCTTATCAATTGTGAATAAAAAAAATATTTATATATCTAGAATTATCGCAGCAGTTTCTTCAATATATATGTCTTAAGACGTCATCGGTAGTGTAACGATTAGGGCCTATAGGGACCTCCATTCCGGGAGGTCAAGGTTCGAATACGTACCCCTAACAATGTGTTTCGAATTTCTATTTCATTACGTTTATCCGACGCTCTTACGGTGAATTAAAACATCGTGAGGAAACCTGCACACCTCTGCGAAGAAACTCAAAGGCCCGATCGCCCTAATCCAGGGTAGGCTCGAGCCCCTAGGTGATATGATAAAGTATATGAAGCTGATATGATGATGTTATATTTGGGAATACCCCGAATAAGATTTCGTCACTTTCAGGAAAATTTAAGTAAATTAATAAGGGCCACTACAAAAACGCCTTTGTTCTTTTCAGTGGGATATCAGGGATCGAAACAAGAAGGACACCATGGTATTTTATTAGTGACCAGTAATAAAATACCATAAGTAGTGCCAGCATTATATTATATGGTCAATAATTAAAAACAAGAAAAACTAATATTTTTCAGTAACAATTAGCATTGAACTCTAAAAACTGAATCAGCAATTTCATAGGTGGACCTAGTAGTTATGTAATAAGTAGGTATTTGTTTCGCTTTCGAACATAACTCACGTGGATTGTCCTAGGGCTCCGTGCAGTGCGAGAGGCAGAATCTTTTAATCGTATCTCCATAACGCTATACTCTTAAACGCTAAGAAGTTTTGCTAGGTTCTGTATTACCTATACTATTAAGTATTTAGTCTCATCTTGAGTGACTAGATGGCGCTACTTACCTCAGAATGTCATCTGGAGATCCCAAAATCAATTATGATTATGGGTTTTTATTTCAGAGTTGCTGTTGCTCGCGGCTTCGTTCGCATGGATATTAAGAGTAAGCGGTGCGCGAGCCGCAAGCGGATCGCGAGGGCAACTTTTAATTTTTTTTTGCGGTAAAAACCTTAATGGGACTATTACGAACATTAAAATAAATTCTCCAAATCGTTCAAACATAGTAACATTATATATCATTGGTTCAAACCGTTCTTAAATTAAGCGCTTACCAAAGAACATCATTTGATTTTTATTTACATGATTTATTTCTTAACTGAATATACTGAAGTACTACGGTATTACCGGTGTTTAATTATACTTAATATAGGCAATATATACAGTTAAGTGTCGGCCATCTTGTGTTGGTTACCGCGCTGCTGTTGGTGGGAAGAAAGATAATCCCTCATTGGGCGATGGTTCAGCTGATCGCGCCGCGTGGGGCCGAGGGGGGCGGAGAACGCATTGTGTCTCATGCGCCCACTACAAGCTCCAATTTCAAAAATTAAGGAATAACGCACAACAGGCCGTCCACAAACCATGTTGAGCTTCCTTCCGATTCTTATACAATGTAGTAGGTAAGTGCGAAGCGACTTCATAATTCATCATCATCATCACATCAGCCAAAAGACATCCACAGCTGGACAAAAGGTGAGGGGGGGGGGGGAGTGGTGGAGATAGGGTGGTACTATGCTAGGGCCGCGCCACAAGACTAATAATATGCTAAACAAATTAAGAGGATTGTTAACCTGCGACTTTATATACAAACGGTGATAGCAATACAATTAATAAGTTTAATGTTGGTGTCGTTTACAGTGCTTTTATATAAAAATAGTTTCGGCCATATTAATAATTTAAAAACGAAACCTATAAACCTACCTTTTGTTCTGACTGACAACCTATAAAAAATTGGTGAAATTCGGTTAACATTTAAGAGGTAAAATTCACTATCGCCTTTTGTATGAAAAATCAATTTTTCACCGTAAGTGCACAATCCTGTTAAGGCGACGCATTGGAAACTTTGGTCGCAGGGATCTCGATTTTACTCAGAAATTACAAAGCGTATGAAAGGGATATTTTGTCACCTGATTCTTCATTTCAATGACTTCATTTTGTCAGTTGCAGAAACACGATTTGTTCACTTTTATAACAGAAAAAAATATATCAAAGAAATCTCTTTGAAAACAGAGATTTGCATTCTACTTATTTCACAATTTATTGTACCTACACAGAAATAGGAACAAACAAACATTAAACTAGATAAACATACAAAAGGTACAGCTTATTTCTATAAGAAATTTCTTCCAGCAGCTGAAAGGGAAAGTTACAAAAGAATGGCAGAAGACGTGTACATAACAACGACAACATTTTTGACAAAACATAAATTTTCATAACTTATACCTAAATACGTAGGGAACAAATAAATACTACGTACAAAATAATACATAATATACCTACTACTTATGTAAGTTAATAATAGAAAAATAAAATATAAATATATGCATATAATAAAATAAATAAAAATATATAAATATGACTAACTTTATGAAGGAAAAGACAAGAAGCTTTCCTTTAATTTAGATTTAAAATAATACAGACTCTGACTATCTCGAATCTTGTGTGGAAGTGAGTTCCACAACCTAACCGCACGCACGGAGAAGGAATAAGAATAGAAGTCAGTGGAATGGGTGGGAAAAGAAAGAAGGGATTTGAGATGAGCACGGGATTGATGGTCCGGAGGATGCTGCAAGTTAAAGCGTTCCCGTTGGTAGGATGGAGAAGAAGGATTATGAAGTATTTTGAAAAGGAGACAGAGGATATGAGTATTCCTGCGAAGACGAATCAGAAGCCACTTGAGTTGGTGACGGTATTGGGAGACATGGTCAAACTTACGTAGGTCAGAAATAAAGCAAAGACAGAGATTCTGGAGACGCTCTAGTTTGGTGAGCTGTTCTTCTGTTAAATCTAAGTGGCAAGTGTTAGCGTGATCCAGAATAAAAAGAAGAAGAGTCTGCGATAAGGATATTTTGGTTTTCAGTGGGAGGAAATATTGAAGACGTGTTAGCGGATGAAAGGAGAAGTGCATCTTAGATACGGCTGACTTCGTTGACTTGAGCAACCCAAGAAAAATTTGAGTCCAAAATAATTCCAAGGTTTTTAGCTATATTGGTATAGGCAATAACTACACCATCGTATATGACAGATGTTTCTGGTGAGAGGTTAATTTTGTTTAGCGTGTACCTACTCCCAATAACAAGAGCCTGTGACTTTTTAGGATTGACCAGCAAGAAGCCTTTGGCCAAGACGATATCTCCTGCAATTCAATGTTAATATCCTGAACAGCACCTAAGAGATCAGACACCGGGAAATGTTTGTAAATTTGCAAGTCGTTGACGTATTGATGGTAGTTCGATGAGATAACCTGAGTTATGGTGTTAATAAACGTTTAAAATAGGAGAGGTGAGAGCACTCCATCTTGAGGGACACCTGCAGACAATGTGCACCAGTCTGAAGAAGACTCTTCAGCCCGAATACACTAAGGTAAGAATTGAACCAGAAGATGGTTGAAGAGGAAATATTGAAGGTTCGAAGATTAGCAAGAAGCATATCGAAGTCAACAGAATTGAAAGCATTGCTAAAGTCAAGAAGGACAAGAATAGTAAGCAGTTTATTTTCCATGCCGAGGCGAATATCATCAGTGACTTTAAGTAATGCTGTAGTAGTACTGTGTCCAGGTCTAAACCCAGAAAAGGTGAGAGAAGAGAGTTCTGGGATAGATTATTGGATATTTGCTTGTAGACGATGTGCCCCAGGACTTTGGAAAGAAAATGTAAAATGAAAATCGGACGAAATTGAGGGTAGAGTAGGATTTGAAGTTTTAGGCACAGGAATGGCATGTGCCCTGTTCCAGGACGAGGAAAAGGATTGAGAGAAGAGGGAGTAGTTGAAAATGAAAGTTAGAATAGGCAACACTTCAGGGAGGACTAGGGAGATCATGCGGGAGGATAAATTATCGTTTCCCACAGCGTTAGAAGAGATGGAAAGGATGTGCTTCTTGAAGTCATCATCGGATACAGGGGATAAATTTAGGACAGGACACGAAGGAAGAGCAAGTAGAGAGAGGTACCTTATTGTGTCATACTTAGTGACATCACTAAGCACAACGGGAGGAAGTGAGATTTTTTTAAAGACAATTGGGATCTACAGCGACAACATGTTGGGCACCTGGAGAGTTACCAATACCCAAGGTTTTAAGAAAACACCACACTTGAGCTGGAGGACAGTCAAAGTGGATTCGTGAATGTAACGTCTTTTGGCATCTCTACACAGACGACTGCAGCGATTCCTTAGTGATTTATAGTGGGCTAGGTTCTGGAGTGCTGGACGTTTCTTAAACCGTCTTTTTGCTTTGTCACGTTTAGTCATGAGGTCTTTTATAGATTGAGTAAGCCAAGGTGCCGGTGGATGTCTCATTTGAACTCTTTTATTAGGAGCATGTTGGTCAGAGTTTAACAAGTGCAGAGTTTAAGTAATTAACCGTGCAATCGATCTTATCAGCTTCAAAAACGTCAAGCATCGAGACGCAAAGCCTCCAAATTACGCCTTACGTTTCTACAGGCAAACCAGACCGATTTAGTACCTCAAATTTTCTTAGTCTATCAGTCTAAACACACACTTAAATATCCCAGTTGGATTTTTAAAAATTAATTGTAGTTCGAAAGGAAGAAATACTAAAAAAATGCAAAGTGTGGTTATGTTTTTTACTCTTTAAGTACACGTAAAGAAAAAGACAGAGACAACTGTTCCAATTATTGCCTCGCCTTATGAGAATGACTGTAAAGTTGAACGTTATTTACTGTTATCGTAGTCTAATCTCAGTTATAGAATTTTAACAAAATGCGACAGTAGCGGTGGAGGGTATTCTGCGGTGGTAATAATAACTCGGCGAGTCCTGCACTGCTGACGTCACATTGTGCTGATACGTCTAAAGTAAAATATTTTCGATTATACAGGGGTGATATAAAATCCGTCAGTGCGGAGGAAGGTGCTCAGATAGGGGCAGATGCGTGCGAGTTCTGATGTTTACTTAGGATGCGTTCGCTTTATCGCCGGGCGGTGCACGGCGGCGCGGGCGCGGGCTGTGCGAACGATCTACATTCTACACCTACCCACACTGCCCTACGTACGACCACCCAGGGATGTTATGGATATGAAATTTCGGTTACGGATTGGATACGGATATAGAAATGATTAACATACCGGATACGGATATGAAATTATTTTGGATTATCAGTAAGTTTCGGATAAGGATATTAGATTTTAAAAGAATTTCGGAAGTAAAATATAAATATAAGACGTACGTATATGATAAGACGACAACATAAGAAAACAAACAATGCGCGCGTGTGTCGACCGCTGCCCGGCCAATCAACAAAACAACCTGTCATAACGTGTCGCAATTAGGCTCCGCCCCTATCCGAAACTTTTATTTCGGTTACGGTTATGGATATTATTTTATATCGGATATCCGATAGTTTCGGTTACGGTTACGGAGCTCCCTAACATCCCTACGACCAACCATAGTGGTCGGCCTGACAGAATAATTGAATTGTTGTTGACATGTTTTGTATGTTGCCAAATTTTATAAGAAGCAGAGGGCGAAAGATTTTTCTTGAAGGTTTTTTTGTAAAACAAACGTAATGCAGGCAGAGCTTGCTGTGCAATTAAGTTTCAATTAGTTTAGAATGTACATAATTGTAGAAGTTACTCGTACTAGAGTTATTTGGTTCTAAACTACTTTCTCAATTTCGTATTTTAAATATTTCATCGAAAAAAAAATCTGGCTATTCTAATGTCTTACATTTCAGACCATGATATATACGTACAATTGAAATCTTTGATCACGGAAGCGAGCACTTTTTATATCATTTCTCGATGAACGCCAAGCAAAGAGTTTTTATACTCGTTATTTATACACTCGTTCGTATCTATAATACTTAGACACAGTCCTCGACTATGCAGTTGCTATCGTACACATTTTTTATTTTTAGTATCCAAAAATTTTAATAAAAAAAAATATTGACTTACGTTACAGTGTGACCAGTAAAAGTAAGCTGTACTAGATATCGGTGTCGGTACTGAGTACGGTCACAGATGAGATACTAGTAACTTCGTAAGTACGGTGCAAAATCTCGATTTAATGTGACAACGTCGTCTTGAAGGGGGTGAAAATCACGTTCTAAGATTCCGTTACATAATTACTCGCAGATACGAGCACATACAAGTGAAGCTAATAAAAGTGTGTTAAAAGTATCACATCTCTAATTGTATGCCTCCCACCCTGTATAGATGATGTGTATGGTGTAGGTTTCTTATTCTTGTAATATTATAAATGTGAAAGTTTGTATGTATGGATGTTTGTTACTCTATCACGCAAAAAACTACTGAACGTATCTGGCTGAAATTTGGTAGGTAGACAGATTAGAATGTAAATTTGGTAGGTCGACAGATTAGAATGTGAATTTACACATAGGCTACTCGAAGGTGACAGAAGACTGACATAGAAAAATATGTTCACGCGAGCAAAGCCGCTGGCAAAAGCTAGTAATTATATAAGGAGGAGTTATAAAGACGAAGGCATTGTTCCTCATACAGCCAAGGCTCCGGCCTCATAGTTACACTCGCTGGCTGTTAAGCGGAGCCACAATTTATGTAAAACGCACGCACACTGCACTGCAAACACTTCGCTTGTTCCCGTAACAGTGCCTGTTAAGGAGATTAAGCTAGCTAGACTATAGGAACGTTTACTAACCGGTTGACGATCTTATTTTGTACTTTCTACGCTTAGATTCAAGATTCAATTTATTTATTTAAAATAGGTGCAAATTACACTCTTTCTGATAGTCATAAAATAGTGATTACATAATTACATTTGTAAAAAATCAAGAAATAAACAATCATTAGTTTATAACGTCAAAATCCAATCCGTGATATAAAAAAAAAACAAATAATGTCATTAGAACATGAAAACAATATGACACGAGAAGTTATATCTTTGACAAGTGTAGGCCAGAGCACCCGGGCACGAGTATTAAATCGGACTTTGTTTGTTGGTTCTCTGGGGTGGCTAAAATTCTGAATATCATCCGTATAAACTTTGTTATGGTAGGCAAATTTTATTAAATCCATCGCATGATAGATATGAACAGTAAGTACTTTATCATATTTAGGGTTCCGTAGTCAACAAGGAATCCTAATATTTTCGCCACGTCTGTGTGTCTGTCTGTCCGCGGCTTAGCTCAGAGACATCAGTAAGTACTAGAAAGTTGTAATTTCTCATAGGTACATAATATAATTCACGCCAACAAAGTGGTACAAAAAAGTCTCAATTTTTTTTAAAGGGTAACTTACATGTAAAGAGGGGGTGATGTTATTTGTGTAGACTTGCGGGGTGTCGTTGACAAGGTCTTTCAGCACTACCGACGCGACGCGCTGCTACAACCATCTTGCGATTCAGGGATCGCTTTGCGAAATGTAAAGCTTTAGAATGCTAATATTTTTACAGTCTGTCCCTTCCCCGCTCTCCAGCTTAACCGCTATTGCAGGACATGTGAAAAAATTGTAAATAGTAGCTCATATAATCAATTTGAAAGGAAAACCATCCCGGCTAAGTAGGCTTTCTTAGTATAGGAGTAACAGTCGATCAACTTAAGGTGTGCAGTTGGATTTGTGAAAAGTTCATAGATTTTCAATACAAAATGTTCTATTACCAACTGAATATATAATTTTGTTTTTAAAAATATACATTTATTTTTTGAAAAGACTACACAACCCTACTTTGCGTGAATCGCACTCGTACTTGGCTGGTTTTTAAGTTTCCGCCAGCCTTTCCGTCGCGAGTAGCTCAAGTTAGCGAAAACGAGTTGGTAATTGGCATACAACTGGGACTCCTTTTAAATGGCTGCATATTTTGTACCATAATAGGTGGCTCATTGAAATTTTCATAGTAATGTATTAATAGGCTAATTTACTAACAAATAAGAACAAAAAAGTAAAAAAAAATTGATGAATAAGAAGAAATCACTGCTGAAATGATGCCGACGTTACGCCCACGCCCACGCCCAGGTATTTCAAACATTTCTGAACAAAGTGTCGTTTGTGACAGATAATAAAAAGTAACTCATCATCTTTATTCGACTTTGTTTTTTGAACGTTTGTTACGCGGTATCTTCCGCAGATTCTGAACCGATTTTCATGATTCTTTTTAATTTCTCGACCCTGTAGTAGTATGGTACACGTACGTACGTTAGGTAGAGAAAATAAATGTTATCGCGAAAAAAAAGTTTTTTCCCAATTTTTGTGAAAATGTGTTCTATATTTTACACATACCTAAAAACCGAATAACTCAATTCCGTCCACGCGTCCGTGCGTCCGTCACGTTTGGCTCTGGAGGCTATATCTAGTCTGATTGGGACTAAATTTGGAACTTGTGATTTTCAAATTATTTCATCAAAGGATTATCAAAAGTATAATCGTAGGTACCTTCAAACCGAAAAGAAGTTGTCATACAACAAAAACAATTTTTTTTAAAAAAAACGGCTCTTACGATTTTGATGAGACTGCATATCGGAGTTGCTTATGTTTATCTATAACATAGCAACACCCATTGGTCTGGAAAAAATCGTGTTTGTGAAGTTCTTCTACAAAATGAAGTTGAAACATGCAACTCCGACATGAAAACTTTCATAAAAATCGTTAGAGCCGTTTTTGATAAAATAACAATATTTTCAGTTTTTGTTGTACTTATGACAGCTACCCGTCGGTTTGACGGTACGAAGAAACTTTTGGTAATCCCTCGATGAAACGTTCCGAATTTGGTTCCAGATATAGCCTCCAGAGCCAAGCGTGACGGATGGTCGCACGCACGGACGCAAGGATGAAAATAAAAATTGTTCATTGGTTACCAAAAATTATCGGCTTTTTAAGGCTGAGACCTCCTTTTAGGTAAAAAAAATACCTGTGTTAGGAAATCTCACTCTTCCATCGCTTAGAATATGGTATATATAATTGTATTAGATGGAATTGAGATATTCGGTTTTCGGAATATTTGAAAAACTTTTGTTTCGCAATAACAATACTTCCTCTACCCTACGTACGTACGTACTGTATTGCGGGGTCGAAAAAGTAAAAAGGGCAGTTGCTTAAAAGAAAAACAAAATACCTATCGAGTTTTAATGGCCAAAGTTAATTTTAAACGATTTATAGCTCATTCAAAATGTCATAATTCATAATAATTTATTTGCCTTACACATGGTATAAAAAGATCTTAAAATATGTAAGTATATAGAACTCATGTTTAGCTAGTATTTAAAATAGCATGCAAAATATTTTAATCTTCGTCCGAAGTAATTCACAAACATACAAAATAATGTCTGATGAAGTCATCGCTCTTTCCCATCATAATTTTAAAATCGTATTGACAACTACAAAACTCAACAGAGTTTTACGAAAATGGCACCTTATTATTACGTAGGCACTAAATCTACATACGCTTACGCAGTTTTTATTTAATGTAACTATAAATAGATTTAAAAATGTGTGCATGTAACCTCTTTGTGCAAAGATGACCTATTCCTTGTGCGCTTGATGCGTCATCAATGTACCTTCTTCTGACACAAGACTACCGATGGCAATTTAATCTCCTTTGTTCACAAAGATATGAACTATGTCTTTAAAAATTCTCCTTTCAGATTTCAACTTTCAAAATATTTTCAAAAAGGTGCATTGTGCTAATTATATTACATAATGTCAAATTTTGTGAAAAAGTTCACCAGTTAATTGTTAAAATCAAATCACTGATATAAAACAAATAAAGTCATTAGGACATGAAAACAATATGACACGAGAAGTAAACATTCCAATTATTGAGTGAGCCTTAGTAGGCCAGTTCACGCGAAAAGTACCCGAGTATAACGCAAGAGTCAGACCAACATCGCTTCCCTCGACTAGTCGAATATAATATTAGAGTGAAACAAACGACCCAACTCCCGAACATTTAAGCGAGAAAAAAGGTAGTTTATTTGCTATTGTAGATTTTTTTAAGTGGCAAAGTAAAAAGCACGTGTGTGATTTTTTTATTTTTTTTTTATTAAAAATTTGAGTGCGTTTGACTGCAACTCATCTGATGGTAAGTGATGATGCAGTCGAGGATGGTACACGCAAACTCAAATAATGCCTATTCACTCTTGCCTTGAAGATCCCCAAATTATAGGAATCGGGAAACACTGACGCAGGCAAGGAGTTCCACTCCTGCGCTGTACGCATAATAAATGAAGAAGCGTAACGATTCGTGCGAAAAGGTGGAACATCAACAACAAAGGGGTGCAACCCCGCCCTGCGTCTCGTTGACCGACGGTGGAATGGAGCAGGGGGAATGAGGTCGTGAAGTTCTTGCGCGCACTCTCCGAAATGAATTCGATAGAATACCGATAGACAGGCGACTTTGCGGCGATGCTCAAGGCTTTGGAGCTTGTCATTGACTAGCTCGTCGTCACCAATGAGTCTCCGTGCGCGTCGGTCGATGGCGTCCAAGGTATCCAGCTGATAGCGGGCTGATCCATCCCATAAGTGTGAACAGTACTCCATACATGAGCGGACCTGTGCTTGATACAAGGTAAGCAGCTGTCCAGGTGTGAAGTACCGTCTCACTTTAGAGAGAATGCCCAGCTTCATTGCAGCAACTTTTGCCTTGGACTCAATGTAACGACCGAAGTTAAGATTGGGTGTTAAATCCACGCCGAGGAGTTCCAGGTGGTCAGATATCTGAATCGGTTCATTCCGGAGAGTTGGAGTCAAGGTGAATGGACTCCTTTTGGCGGAAAAAAGACACGCCTGTGTTTTAGAGGCATTAAACCTTACGAGGTTGGAATCACCCCATTCAGACACTGCCTGAAGTGATAGGTTTATGCGCTCTATCATGGCCTCTCTTAGAAACAGCGTATCAGCGCTGTTAGCTCGTGCACTGGACAGGTATCTTTCTACAACCGTGCTATCGTCTGCATAACCAATTATACCGGGTGTTGCGGAAAGAACAGATCCCTGAGGTACCCCGGCATCAATCGCCAATAAAAATCAGTTAAGCGCATAGTAAACTGTTAAAGTACGACTTTTCGAGCAACTGTATCGAAAAGTAGCTTCGTTTGTTTTTGTTGTGCAATATTAGTTATTTATGGTACAAGGGTGGTAAAAAGGTAAATTACAAACGAGTGACATTTGTATGCCCAAGCCGAAGGTGAGGGTTTACCATCGTCGCGAGTTTGTCATTATCTTTTACACCCCTGTATCATACGACATTTTTCAATACAGCTGTGAGATAAAAGGTAATATAAAAAAAGGACTGTAAAAATCTAAATACATGGGTCCATACCTATCAAGGTTTCGGCAAACAAAGTTTCTTTTACGCGACTTGTAGCTCATTTTAAATGTCCGGGGAGTAATGTCACTTTGTTTTTTCCTGTACATACGCATAAGTATATCTTTTTGTCACGTACATATATTAACTTTTCATATATATCGGAGCGCAAGGACGTGGCGCCATCTATGCATCCGTCGAAGCACCGTGTGTTTTATCTTGAAACGTCAAACGGTTAGCTAGGGTAGTAATAATAGTCATCTTTGGCCAAGGCGTGGTCTGTGCGAGACCGGAACCCGGAAGTTGGTAGTGTTGGTACTTGTTTGTTAGCCAATCAGAATCGTTGTGATTATCGAACCATCAAAGACAATGCAGCCTACCTACAGAGGCTACGACAGAGGCCCCAATTATTTTATGAGCACTTTTGATCGAGCAGCTGAACTGTCAACTTGGGAAGCCAGCCCCGTGCCGAACTCATCGCAGTCTATAAAATAATCGGTTTTCATCCGAATCATCGCTAAGCTTCGTGCTGCAAACGTGTGTGAATATTGATTGTACACTCCAAAACTTCTCAAAGACGAGTTTATTTCTTAGATACGGCCAAAACCCTTCTGATGATCCGAAATCAGAATTGGGATAGGACATGGACGCCCCACATGTTCCAGATAGTGATGTGAGCAACACAAAATAGAAAGTGCTTCTGGAACTACGAAATCAGAATTTTCTGACGCTGATACTAGCCACGCGGACGCCATCATCATCCCATGAATTGAGGTTACCCGATTTCAACCCCTATAGATTGGATGTGAATGCACGTGCATGGATTGCTACTACGGATCTGTGTATCTACGACCCATATCGGCAAGGGGCAGGGCCACTACATGTCTAGCTGCTTGAAACGATGCAGCCAAGAGGGAAGTACCTGCGAAGCTGCCCCAGTGATGGAGAAGAGAGTCAACCTTTACGTGGTTGATGCACAATACTGGAATTCCATCGGGTGAGCAGTTTTCATTAAAGAGAAATCTGTTGTTATCTGTTGCATCAGTGCAAGTTAAGAGGCACTGAGTAGGTACACGACTACCATTGACAATGCTACAGACTGACGACAGCTGGTTGTCCGACTCTTTAGTCTGACGACTCAATGTCCGTACGAAGCCGACACGATACCTTGGTTCGGAACCATCATAGACTAACTGACCATAAACTAACTAACCATAAACTATAACAAAGAAAAAGATGGTGCCGACCGTGTGATTTGGTCGTTTCCGTGTAGATTTGTTTACAGCCAGTGTTGTTTGGTCAGGTTTCCTGATGATAGTGACGACTGCAAACTATTTCACATTTTTACCGTCATTCCTTTTCCCCTGTGTACCACGGCGTACAAGACCGCCCAGAGCACAGCATCGACCTTTCCTTTTTTTTAGGGCCTCTGTGTACCACGGCGCATATGGACATATGCGCCTAGAGCACAGCATCGACCTGACCTTTATCATTTTAGAGCCTCTGTGTGTCACACAGCATCGACCTCTACGTATTCCCTTTATTTTTATGAGCTTTGCCCTGTGGAAGGGGAGTTCAAGTACCTACCTTTTTTGTGAGCTTTGCCCTGTGGAAGGGGAGTTCAAGTACCTACACAGCTCATCGTCATCATATCAGCCAGGCAACGTTCACTGCTGTACAAAGGCGCAATCGCCTGGCAGGCAGGTGGGCGATCGTGGTGTGTGGCATGGTACGCAGAAAAGACGCTGCTGCCCATCCTCCGGTCTTTGATCCATTAGTCACCTCTTACCACACCCTCGGGAAGAGATGGGTACTATTCTAGGGCCACACCACAGGCCTACTTATCTGTAGTAGATTTATGATAAGTTAGGTAATCTAACTTAAACACACATCCACTCCTCATTACTGATTATGGCAGCTGCTGGGCACGCATCGCCGTCAGGATGGACGTGTCGGAGCGCAAGGACGTGGCGCCATCTATGCATCCGTCGAAGCACCGTGTGTTTTATCTTGAAACGTCAAACGGTTAGCTAGGGTAGTAATAATAGTCATCTTTGGCCAAGGCGTGGTCTGTGCGAGACCGGAACCCGGAAGTTGGTAGTGTTGGTACTTGTTTGTTAGCCAACCAGAATCGTTGTGATTATCGAACCATCAAAGACAATGCAGCCTACCTACAGAGGCTACGACAGAGGCGCCAATTATTTTACGAGCACTTTTGATCGAGCAGCTGAACTGTCAACTTGGGAAGCCAGCCCCGTGCCGAACTCATCGCAGTCTATAAAATAATCGGTTTTCATCCGAATCATCGTTAAGCTTAGTGCTGCAAACGTGTGTGAATATTGATTGTACACTCCAAAACTTCTCAAAGACGAGTTTATTTCTTAGATACGGCCAAAACCCTTCTGATGATCCGAAATATATTATTCGTATTCACAACTAAAACAACTCAATTCAGTTGTACGTAAATTGCGCCATATTTAATTTAGCTAGGCACACGTACCGCATGCGTAAGTTTTTTTTAAATATTACCATAAATACATTTTAATAAAGCTTGGGATAATATTATTGTAAGCATCAAAACCTCCTTGGAAAACATGACCTATTCCTTGGTGTAACCCATGCGCTCAATTCATATTTATTCTCCTTTCTTCACAAAGATATTTTCTATACAGTTGCTCGAAAAGTGGTACTTTAAATGCTAGTTTACTGTGCGCAAGACTGATTTTACCGCACACGTGCTTTTTACTTTGCCACTTTTTTTAATTTGTAGCTCTGAGAAACGACATTTCTAGCAAATAAAAAATATAATAAAAGATACAGAATCTTCTTTCATTGGCTCTCAAACAGCTCAAGAACAATAAGGCACCGGGTGATGGTGGAATTACGGCTGAACTTCTGAAAGCAGGTGGAATACCGGTACTTAAAGCTCTTCAGAAGTTATTTAATTCCGTTATACTTAAGAGACAAGCGCCTAAGACATGGCACAGAAGTGTAGGCGTGCTTTTCTTCAAAAAGCAAAAAGGGCGACAATACGCTGCTGAAGAACTACAGAGCCATCTAACGTCTGAGGCATGTCTACAAGCTGTTTTCGAGAGACATTACGAATCGTCTCGCACGCAGGTTTGACGACTTCCAGCCTCCCGAACAAGCCGGTTTCCGAAAAGGCTAGTACAGATGTTTTATCTCACGAGCGCGGGTTAGTCATACTTGTGTGTGTTAATGTACATACAAATTGTCTTTGCGTGCGTAAGGTCGGGAGCTTACAATTGCGCACACAATAGACACAACTAACAATAGAGCACACAATAGCGCGTGTCTATATGCATTACACACACAAGTATGGCTAACCCGCGCTCGTGAGATAAAACATCTATACCATAGACTACATACATACGCTGCGGCAGATTACACAGAAGACAATCAGCCACTATGCTTGGTGTTCGTGGACTATGAGAAAGCCTTTGTTCGGTCGAAACTTGGGCTGTATTATAGTCTCTCCAGCGGTGCTAAATTGATTATCGAGGTACTGAAGTGTTTGTATGAAAACGCCACCATGTCGGTTCATCTCCAGGATCAAAACTCGGAGCATATCCGGCTGCAGCCAGGAGTGAGATAGGATGACGTTATGTCTCCGAAACTGTTCACCACCGCCCTAGAAGATGTTTTTAAGGTTTTGGACTGGGTTGCACTCGGCATCAATATCAAGGGTGAGTAAATCACCCACCTTCGATTCGCTGACGATATCGTGGTCATGACTGAGACTATGGACGACTTATAAGCACAATGCTCGATGGCCTCAGTAGAGCCTCTCAACAAGTAGGTCTTAGAATGAACATTTACAAGATGAAAATAATGTCAAACGTCCTTGTCATACATACCTACTCCTCTGAAGGTTGGAGGTTCCATACTTGAAGTTGTTGTCGAATATGTGAACCTGGGACAAACAGTTCAGTTAGGTAGGTCTAACTTCAAGAAAGATATCCATCGTCGAATCCACCTCGGCTGGGCAGCATTGCGGAAGTTTAGCAATATCGTCACGTCCCAGATACCGCAGTGTCTTAAGACCAAGGTCTTTGACCAGTGTGTATTGCCAGTGATGACATCTCCGTAGGAGAACCAAAGTAACCGACATATCTCTTTTAGTACTGCTTAACTTAAGTGGCAGTGGGCGGGGCATATAGCTCATAGATCGGATGGCCGTTCGTGCAGTAAAGTTCTCGTGTGGGACTGCGCACCAGAAAACGTAGCGTGGGGACGCCTGCACTCGGTGGACCGATGACTTGAAGGTTGTGGGAAGCCGCCGGATGCGGGCAGCGCAGAATTGGTCGTCGTGGAAATCCTTGGGGGTAGGCCTATTACCTGCAGTAGACGTCCTTCGGCTGATATGATGATGATTACAGAATATTCTTTAAGATTTTTTTAAAGGAGAATAAAAGAGATAGGTTGTTTTTCCGTGAGGTTAGTACTTAACGCCGCTGGCTGCTTAGAATCTTTTAAGGTTGTATCTTTGTCAAGAAAGGAGAATAAATATTAATGAAGTCCATAGGTTACGCCACTGAACAGGTCATCTTATCCAAAGAGGTTTTAAGGCTTACAATAATATTATTCCAAGCCTTATTGTTATATAAGGTAATATTTAAAAAACTTTCGCATGCGTACGTGAGACTAGGCTCATTAAATATGGCGCAATTTTCATAAAACATAATTGAGTTCTTTTAGTTGTGAATACGAATAAAATTATGAATAGTTAATATAAGTGGAATAAAAATTATACTTATGTGTATGTATAGCAAAAACAAAGTGAGATTACTTCCCGGACGTTTAAAATGAGCCACAAGTCGCGTATTATGATTTTTTGATTGCCAAAACCTTGATAGGTATGTGCCCATGTATTTTGTTTTTCTGTTAAAGTATTTTTATTATTTTACCTGTTTTCTCACAACTGTATTGAAAAATGTCGTATGATACATAGGTATAAAAGGAAATGACAAATTCGTGACGATGGTAAACCCTCGCCGGCGGCTCGGGCTTACAAAAGTCTCTCGTTTGTTATTTATCTTTTTACCACCCTCGTAACTTTTTTTTTTGGTTTCTTCTCTCCGGCTTCCAAAAGCGCGGAAAAGGCAAAGGTTACTATGATCATACATCCTAGTCTGTCGTATTTTAGTTTCCTTATTAGTTTTTTTTTAATTTGTAATGCTAGTGCCCGTACATTAAAAATCATCTATGAAGTTCTTGACGGCATTTGCAGCAGCTATATTCTGAGGTCGAACACCCAGTTTCTGTTGGGCGTCAATAAAACTGCACCCAGAGCAAGTTGGGTTCTCACGTCCTCCTTCGTTTTATTTCCTTGTTCTCCACATTGCTCACGTGCACTAGACGATTTTCTCCAAAATGCACCACTTCTTGAACAAAATTCCAGCAGAAAACAATGAAAAAACAACAAAATAAAACTACGAATGCGTCCACCACAATTCCCGCCAAAAAACCTCTTCCCCTTGTATGTTATATAGCTAAACCTAAAGAGAATGTAATGTAGCGTTATGTACAAACCTCACGGAGGAATTATCTATCTCTTTAAAAAAAAATCCTATCAAAATTATTAAAGAAGATTCTGTAGCTTTGGTTATTATATTTTTCATTTGTTAGAAAGGTCTTGTTTTTCTGATCTACAAATAAAAAAGTGGCATAGTTAAGAACATGTGTGGTAAAATCAATTTTGCGCATAGTAAACTAGCATATAGTACCACTTCGCGAGCAACTGTATTGAAAAGTATATTTACTTACCTACTTACTGACTAAGGGGTGGCAGGCAACGGTGAAGAAAGGATATTAATTAGGATCAAAGTTGCAAACTGTCTGAAATCCGCTTATTGCGAAGATGGTGTTGGTCCGTTAGCAAGTTAACTAAGACTTAGAGGGACTGGTAATGATTTATTAAATTATGTAACTTGAAGAATGTTATTTATATGAGTAGTTTTTTACCCAAGTTCCACAACCAACTGGTATCAACACTAAGGTAAGCCGTCGTGGAAATCCTATGTCCAGTCCAGAAGTGGACGTCCTTCGACTGATATGATGGATGATGATGATCTATAAAGACTGAACTTTTATGCGTTTCGTTCCCGCAGGCGTACTTACGTATGGCAACTCTGCTTCAGTGTAGTAATATCGAAAATAGAGTGTGTTTATTTTTTACAATCCTTAGAAAATGCAGTTTGAATAGCCATTTTTGAAGCGATACCAACCTGTGAATATACAAGTGAAAATGTGTTTCAAGGTTTATTCATTTTCCTCAGAAATCAGAAGCATTAAGTAGGTACAGACACTTATATAGATATCATGAGTTTTACAAGCAAGCGGACTTATTACTGTAAGCAATCTTTTCTAGAAAACCTTGAGGTTCATACAATCTCTGGTTTTATTATCAATTTCCTTTTAATTTCGTTTCACAGCGATAATGTCGCTCCCATCGTGCATCGTCTAGAAACCAATTCCCGAACGAACGTTCCCACTGGCCATAAATAAGGGCCGCTGCGCAAACACACGGAAAGTGCGCAAACAACATAAAACACGGAATGATTGCAATTAAAAACACATCGTGGTCGCGTGGTCGCGTGGTCGCGTGGTCGCGTGGCCGCCCGCCGCGCCGCCATCTTGGAACTGTTGGGTTTGACTAATGTTCGGCCTCTGTTGTCTATCAACAATTAATTGCACAGCTTTCCTTTAACTACCTACTTATTTCTCACTCCAATATTAGTTAGCCATGCCCATCCTAACTAATATTATAAATGTGAAAATGTGTTCGTTTGTTTATTTGTTTGTTACCTTTTCACGCTTCTACACCTCAACCAATCTTGACAAAATTTTGCATGCAAGTAGCCTGTGTCACGGGGAAGGACATAGGCTACTTTTTATCCCGGGAAAATAGCATAATCTGATGCAGTTCCTGAGGGAACTAAAAAAAAAACGACGGGTTGCACTCTGGGAGTGCCGACAGAAGTGAAAACTTGAACCAACCGTCTTACGAATTTTCGATAGGTCACGTGTCCTGACGCGAGTTTAACATTTTTTACCCATTACAAAAAAAGTGCACAACGCCGCTAAAGAAGTTTTCACTTCAAAAATATTTTTTTTTTGGTTAATTTCTTTTACATCGCAACGGAACAATGGATTGTTGTGATTTTTTGCACATAGATGGTTGCATAGGTGGAAAACGACATAATTTACTAATCACCCTTATAGATAGTCATAAAAACGATGTCCACGCGGGCAAAGCCGCGGGAAAAACCTCGTAACTCATAAATCCCATATTAACGTAGCCTTCATTAATTTGTCAACAAAATAATCGATTTTGAAATAATTTGATATCAATAATCGGTTGATGTACTCGTATATACCCGTGTTTACTTTTTGGAAGACTCAACAGGAGTCCATTCAACCAGTGTAAGTTTTTAAAGTTTTGATCTTGAGAACACATTTTGTTCACTCAGCTCGTTAATTATCTACGATTACAATATTTTTAAGGGTTCCCTAAACCCAATGGTGACCAACGGGCGGGACCCTGTTACTGAGTTGGCTTTTTGTTTATTTAAAAATTTGAGTGCGTTTGTCTACATTTCACCTGATGGTACTCGTAAGTGACAATGTAGTCGAGGATAGTACACGCAAACTCAAATAATGCCTATTCACTCTCGCCTTGAAGATCCCCAAATTGTAGGATTTGGGAAACAGACGCCAGGCAAGGAGTTCCACCCAATCGCTGTCCGTATTATAAATGTTTGGCAGCGGGCTGTATTTGTATCCAAGAAACATGCTTTATAAAGGCTTTTTTGTTTACGTTCTATCGAAAAAAACGGCCATACATGCAAGCGTGAAACTGAGTGCGGTTATAGTACATACTTATCTTAAAGTATTCAGAACCTATACACAGTAGATTACAATTGTATACTTCCCATTCTAACTGTAAATAATTGACCAGCCGATAAAAAAAATGGAGTCATGAACATTTTTACTCCGATTATATAGGTTCCTTGTCGAAAGTTGTTCAATTTAATACGTAGCATCCTTGATTTGCAGCTTTTCCGCGAATTATAGTCACACCCTGTATGTGAGTAGGTATAATTTGTGTTTGTATTGAATAGTGAAAAAGTATGGTCCGTTGCGTCGTAGCGTGGTGGCGTAGTGGCGTGGTGGCATAGTGGCGTGGTGGCGTAGTGGCGTGGTGGCGTGGTGACTGGCGGCCACCCGGAACTGTTACTGTTAATACTCGGGAGTGCAGTTTGTTACCTACACTTGTGTTTGTGTTTTGATACCAATTGATTTTGTTTTCATTGTTTGGTTTGAACGTCCATTTGGTATTTCCTATACTTGCAGTGTAAATTGCTATCAGTATAAGTATAAAAGATGTACAAAATTGGTGTAGGTCCCGTTAACTGAGGCTTCTACTCATCATACTGAACAACTTTTATTCTATGACTTTTCTGTAATTCTCAAATATTTGTTTAACTCTTAATACAAATTGATCAGCTGATCAGCCAATTTTGTGCATATTTGTATTGAGGGTCCAATTAGAGAATTGACTGGGTTCCTCGGGGAAAGTTGTTCAGTATGATGAGTAGGAGCCCCAGTTAACGCGTCCTTCAACAATTTTGGTACACTCTGTATAATATTATATCTACCATAAGTAACCGTAATATAATTTTGTTACATGTATAATATTATCTCTTCCATAAGTAACCGTAATATAATTTTGTTACATGTATAATATTATCTCTTCCATATGTTACCGTAATATAATTTTGTTACATGTATAATATTATCTCTTCCATAAGTAACCGTAATATAATTTTGTTACATGTATAATATTATCTCTTCCATAAGTAACCGTAATATAATTTTGTTACATGTATAATATTATCTCTTCCATATGTTACCGTAATATAATTTTGTTACATGTATAATATTATCTCTTCCATAAGTAACCGTAATATAATTTTGTTACATGTATAATATTATCTCTTCCATATGTTACCGTAATATAATTTTGTTACATGTATAATATTATCTCTTCCATATGTTACCGTAATATAATTTTGTTACATGTATAATATTATATCTACCATAAGTAACCGTAATATAATTTTGTTACATGTATAATATTATCTCTTCCATAAGTAACCGTAATATAATTTTGTTACATGTATAATATTATATCTACCATAAGTAACCGTAATATAATTTTGTTACATGTATAATATTATCTCTTCCATATGTTACCGTAATATAATTTTGTTACATGTATAATATTATCTCTTCCATAAGTAACCGTAATATAATTTTGTTACATGTATAATATTATCTCTTCCATAAGTAACCGTAATATAATTTTGTTACATGTATAATATTATCTCTTCCATATGTTACCGTAATATAATTTTGTTACATGTATAATATTATCTCTTCCATATGTTACCGTAATATAATTTTGTTACATGTATAATATTATCTCTTCCATAAGTAACCGTAATATAATTTTGTTACATGTATAATATTATCTCTTCCATATGTTACCGTAATATAATTTTGTTACATGTATAATATTATCTCTTCCATATGTTACCGTAATATAATTTTGTTACATGTATAATATTATCTCTTCCATAAGTAACCGTAATATAATTTTGTTACATGTATAATATTATCTCTTCCATATGTTACCGTAATATAATTTTGTTACATGTATAATATTATCTCTTCCATAAGTAACCGTAATATAATTTTGTTACATGTATAATATTATCTCTTCCATAAGTAACCGTAATATAATTTTGTTACATGTATAATATTATCTCTTCCATAAGTAACCGTAATATAATTTTGTTACATGTATAATATTATCTCTTCCATAAGTAACCGTAATATAATTTTGTTACATGTATAATATTATCTCTTCCATATGTTACCGTAATATAATTTTGTTACATGTATAATATTATCTCTTCCATATGTTACCGTAATATAATTTTGTTACATGTATAATATTATCTCTTCCATAAGTAACCGTAATATAATTTTGTTACATGTATAATATTATATCTACCATAAGTAACCGTAATATAATTTTGTTACATGTATAATATTATCTCTTCCATAAGTAACCGTAATATAATTTTGTTACATGTATAATATTATCTCTTCCATAAGTAACCGTAATATAATTTTGTTACATGTATAATATTATCTCTTCCATATGTTACCGTAATATAATTTTGTTACATGTATAATATTATCTCTTCCATATGTTACCGTAATATAATTTTGTTACATGTATAATATTATCTCTTCCATAAGTAACCGTAATATAATTTTGTTACATGTATAATATTATATCTTCCATATGTTACCGTAATATAATTTTGTTACATGTATAATATTATCTCTTCCATAAGTAACCGTAATATAATTTTGTTACATGTATAATATTATCTCTTCCATATGTTACCGTAATATAATTTTGTTACATGTATAATATTATCTCTTCCATAAGTAACCGTAATATAATTTTGTTACATGTATAATATTATCTCTTCCATAAGTAACCGTAATATAATTTTGTTACATGTATAATATTATCTCTTCCATATGTTACCGTAATATAATTTTGTTACATGTATAATATTATCTCTTCCATATGTTACCGTAATATAATTTTGTTACATGTATAATATTATCTCTTCCATAAGTAACCGTAATATAATTTTGTTACATGTATAATATTATCTCTTCCATATGTTACCGTAATATAATTTTGTTACATGTATAATATTATCTCTTCCATATGTTACCGTAATATAATTTTGTTACATGTATAATATTATCTCTTCCATAAGTAACCGTAATATAATTTTGTTACATGTATAATATTATCTCTTCCATAAGTAACCGTAATATAATTTTGTTACATGTATAATATTATCTCTTCCATATGTTACCGTAATATAATTTTGTTACATGTATAATATTATCTCTTCCATAAGTAACCGTAATATAATTTTGTTACATGTATAATATTATCTCTTCCATAAGTAACCGTAATATAATTTTGTTACATGTATAATATTATCTCTTCCATAAGTAACCGTAATATAATTTTGTTACATGTATAATATTATCTCTTCCATAAGTAACCGTAATATAATTTTGTTACATGTATAATATTATCTCTTCCATATGTTACCGTAATATAATTTTGTTACATGTATAATATTATCTCTTCCATATGTTACCGTAATATAATTTTGTTACATGTATAATATTATCTCTTCCATAAGTAACCGTAATATAATTTTGTTACATGTATAATATTATATCTACCATAAGTAACCGTAATATAATTTTGTTACATGTATAATATTATCTCTTCCATAAGTAACCGTAATATAATTTTGTTACATGTATAATATTATCTCTTCCATAAGTAACCGTAATATAATTTTGTTACATGTATAATATTATCTCTTCCATATGTTACCGTAATATAATTTTGTTACATGTATAATATTATCTCTTCCATATGTTACCGTAATATAATTTTGTTACATGTATAATATTATCTCTTCCATAAGTAACCGTAATATAATTTTGTTACATGTATAATATTATATCTTCCATATGTTACCGTAATATAATTTTGTTACATGTATAATATTATCTCTTCCATAAGTAACCGTAATATAATTTTGTTACATGTATAATATTATCTCTTCCATATGTTACCGTAATATAATTTTGTTACATGTATAATATTATCTCTTCCATAAGTAACCGTAATATAATTTTGTTACATGTATAATATTACCTCTTCCATAAGTAACCGTAATATAATTTTGTTACATGTATAATATTATATCTTCCATATGTTACCGTAATATAATTTTGTTACATGTATAATATTATCTCTTCCATATGTTACCGTAATATAATTTTGTTACATGTATAATATTATCTCTTCCATAAGTAACCGTAATATAATTTTGTTACATGTATAATATTATCTCTTCCATATGTTACCGTAATATAATTTTGTTACATGTATAATATTATCTCTTCCATATGTTACCGTAATATAATTTTGTTACATGTATAATATTATCTCTTCCATAAGTAACCGTAATATAATTTTGTTACATGTATAATATTATCTCTTCCATATGTTACCGTAATATAATTTTGTTACATGTATAATATTATCTCTTCCATAAGTAACCGTAATATAATTTTGTTACATGTATAATATTATCTCTTCCATATGTTACCGTAATATAATTTTGTTACATGTATAATATTATCTCTTCCATATGTTACCGTAATATAATTTTGTTACATGTATAATATTATCTCTTCCATAAGTAACCGTAATATAATTTTGTTACATGTATAATATTATCTCTTCCATATGTTACCGTAATATAATTTTGTTACATGTATAATATTATCTCTTCCATATGTTACCGTAATATAATTTTGTTACATGTATAATATTATCTCTTCCATAAGTAACCGTAATATAATTTTGTTACATGTATAATATTATCTCTTCCATATGTTACCGTAATATAATTTTGTTACATGTATAATATTATCTCTTCCATAAGTAACCGTAATATAATTTTGTTACATGTATAATATTATCTCTTCCATATGTTACCGTAATATAATTTTGTTACATGTATAATATTATCTCTTCCATAAGTAACCGTAATATAATTTTGTTACATGTATAATATTATCTCTTCCATAAGTAACCGTAATATAATTTTGTTACATGTATAATATTATCTCTTCCATATGTTACCGTAATATAATTTTGTTACATGTATAATATTATCTCTTCCATAAGTAACCGTAATATAATTTTGTTACATGTATAATATTATCTCTTCCATATGTTACCGTAATATAATTTTGTTACATGTATAATATTATCTCTTCCATAAGTAACCGTAATATAATTTTGTTACATGTATAATATTATCTCTTCCATAAGTAACCGTAATATAATTTTGTTACATGTATAATATTATCTCTTCAATAAGTAACCGTAATATAATTTTGTTACATGTATAATATTATCTCTTCCATAAGTAACCGTAATATAATTTTGTTACATGTATAATATTATATCTACCATAAGTAACCGTAATATAATTTTGTTACATGTATAATATTATCTCTTCCATAAGTAACCGTAATATAATTTTGTTACATGTATAATATTATCTCTTCCATAAGTAACCGTAATATAATTTTGTTACATGTATAATATTATCTCTTCCATAAGTAACCGTAATATAATTTTGTTACATGTATAATATTATCTCTTCCATATGTTACCGTAATATAATTTTGTTACATGTATAATATTATCTCTTCCATATGTTACCGTAATATAATTTTGTTACATGTATAATATTATCTCTTCCATAAGTAACCGTAATATAATTTTGTTACATGTATAATATTATATCTTCCATATGTTACCGTAATATAATTTTGTTACATGTATAATATTATCTCTTCCATAAGTAACCGTAATATAATTTTGTTACATGTATAATATTATCTCTTCCATATGTTACCGTAATATAATTTTGTTACATGTATAATATTATCTCTTCCATAAGTAACCGTAATATAATTTTGTTACATGTATAATATTATCTCTTCCATAAGTAACCGTAATATAATTTTGTTACATGTATAATATTATCTCTTCCATATGTTACCGTAATATAATTTTGTTACATGTATAATATTATCTCTTCCATAAGTAACCGTAATATAATTTTGTTACATGTATAATATTATCTCTTCCATATGTTACCGTAATATAATTTTGTTACATGTATAATATTATCTCTTCCATAAGTAACCGTAATATTATTTTGTTACATGTATAATATTATCTCTTCCATAAGTAACCGTAATATAATTTTCGGAAAACCTAAAACTTTTAGTTTTGTACCTTGTGCTTGAATTTGAAAATTATTTCGTATTCTTCTCAGAAAACCCTTCATTGTGTGTAGTTCTGTACCCATATCATGGGGTACATAAAAATAACTAGTCCATAGCTTTGGAAGTCCGCCATATTGTATTGGAATGACGTCACTTAACTAACCATGCATCGTTCTCCAAACTTAACGTGTATGTAAATTTTCAGCTCAATCGGAAACCGGGAAATGGTTCTAATTTAGCTTCCAAGATTTGTACAAAACTAACTTACGAACAAATTGACTAACACGGCACGCTAATATCAAACTTGTTTAACTTCACAGGTTGCGCCGTTTGTCATAGGATTTATTTGATGACAAAACTTGTCTGAAATCTGACCATTTTTTTAAATAAATAATTTCCATTCAAAATAGATGATCCCTAACCTAGTCAAATCATATGCTAATTTTATGTCTATCAAACACCCACTAGCTTCTTGGTACCCAAAATACGTGAACTGGTTGAGATAGATCAGTTGAGATAGATCAGTTGGTTGATGGTGACTGTACTTACAATCCGTGGATGACAGAACTTTGGGATTTTCCCTACTCTCAAAACAATATGTTTTTCTGTCAGATAACGACTGTAACAAACACATTATATTAGTCATGTGAATTCCCGAACTAAAAATATGTAAACATAAAACTTTTTAGATAAGAGTGGTCGGCATAGGTACATCGCATTTATTAAGGAAAACCACACTTCAATAACAAGAGATAAATAGCTTACGTGGACATTTGATAGTTGTTTGAAAAACGGTTTTAAAAATATGCAATTTAAAAGTAAAAAGGACCCTAGGTCAGTCGGGCCAATGGAGAAAGAAAAGATAAGCGAGAGAGAGGACCTACTTGGAATCTGAAGATTGTCTGAAAATTTCATCGAAATCGGTCCAGCCGTTTTGGAGTCTATAAGGAACATTTTTTTTTCCTTCACATAGCACAACAGAGATAGACTGGATTCAAGTGCTAATAACTACAGCCTCCCTGATATAATAAAAGGATTTGAATGTAAATCACATGTTAAACGCTCATAAGAATTAGAAATGATTTGAACGATTAAAAATTATTCAAAATGATTACAAATCAAATCATTTTTAATCCTTTTTAATGATTTTGTTTAATCAGGGCTGTGATTAAAATAACTAAAAAAGAGATTATAAGGTTTTCTTATTTGTTTACTTAGCTTAAGTAATAAAAATATGTATCGTTTATTTAAGTAAATAAACTTTAAACAAAAAAAAATGTTATGAGAAAGTGGTAGCCCTAGTTTTGATAAGCATTGCTATTTAAACGGAGACGGAGGGTCGAAATGATTCATATTGTTGCAACCATTCCGGTCAAATGGAGTCCCAAAAAAAACATGTATCAATTGTGGCAGAGTGTACGATTTCAGCCCATTTTGGAGGTGGTGCAGAGACTGCGGAATAAATAAATTTATCGAGGAGGAGAAGAAAAAAAAAAAAAATAAGTGTTAATCTTCCGTTCACACATCATGAATTTCGTGTCTAACATTTTTTTTGGTGTTTGTCTAAACGTACTATCCTCATAGATAGCAGTGAGAAGCCAGTGCTGTCGTTAGCTGGTAAAGATATTGAGTAAGTTAGTATTCTCAAGAACCTGGAAGCTATTATCGATCCGACTCTGCAATGATCTGAGAACAACCGGACTATACGCTGTTATCGCCGATTCCGGGTACATCAATGTACAAGAGCTCTTTTCTTGTCCTTGGAGTTGCTTTCTGGAACTTTGTGCCACCTGCTGTTTCAACTGCTGCTTCCCTGGATGAATTCAAGACGATGCTACAACCACTTACTTGCTATTGAGCAAGCTAAGTCGCGAGTGCATAGTTTCTGGTGTGTGATGTGCTGGTAGGGCTGTCAAGTGTTATATGATACAATACTTTTTGTAAATCGTTTTGTTTCTGTTTTTTTAAATGCCATGAGTTTTATATTATTTTTGTCTTTATTTTAAAAAAAAAGGTTGAGCTAAAGCTTTTGTATTTTGTAATGATAAAGCCTACTCGAGGGTAAGCAGGCTAAAATCTTAAAATATTAAAAATTTTAAATACAGAACATAATTATAAAAAGCGTCTGATTATGGAATCTATGTAAATGGAGAGGCATCAAGATTTAATTAATAAAAGGAAAGATACAGAAACCATAGATAAGATCTACCATGATTTAATTAAATTAAAATAATCTTTAAAAAGTACCGTTGTTACACTTTCTTGGTTAATTAGTTGGAAATTTAAATTTGCGTTTGTATTCATGTAATTTCAAAATTTGTAATTGTAAGTGTCTTTTAAACTTTATGATTATATTTATGTAGTTCAAAATTGACAACCCTGGTTATCTGGGTAGGTGATTTGAATGACTGACTGTATAATTTGTAATATTACCAACTGTACATAAGACCAGTGTTAGCACACGGTTTTGGCTGTCAGTTGACCAATAATAAGATTTATGAACGCATTGTTCATGTGACTTTATAATTTCTTAATATTATAGTGTTTTTTAACTAACGTTAAGATAATTAAAGTTAATGAATTAATTAATTAAGTTACATAGTTGGACTCACATGAGTTTATTTATTTTAATATGGTTCCAAATTTAACGGACAAAACAGGTTATAAGTATTCACCGCTATAACCTGTCCTCATAACATTTTTTTTTGTTTAAAGTTTATTTACTTAAATAAACGATACATATTTTTATTACTTAAGTTAAGTAAACAAATAAGAAAACCTTATAATCTCTTTTTTAGTTATTTTAATCACAGCCCTGATTAAACAAAATCATTAAAAAGGATTAAAAATGATTTGATTTGTAATCATTTTGAATAATTTTTAATCGTTCAAATCATTTCTAATTCTTATGAGCGTTTAACATGTGATTTACATTCAAATCCTTTTATTATATCAGGGAGGCTGTAGTTATTAGCACTTGAATCCAGTCTATCTCTGTTGTGCTATGTGAAGGAAAAAAAAATGTTCCTTATAGACTCCAAAACGGCTGGACCGATTTCGATGAAATTTTCAGACAATCTTCAGATTCCAAGTAGGTCCTCTCTCTCTCTTATCTTTTCTTTCTCCATTGGCCCGACTGACCTAGGGTGCACGGAGAAAAAAATATCGTCAGAATAACTATTCAAAGTTTATAGTTAAATTAGTTAAAAGACGTATCGTTAATATAGCCAACTGTTTCGTCAAACTAAGGATCTGTATCGCTGAATTGGCTATACAGATCCTCAATTCTAGAAAACAGTTGACTACATCAACGATACGTCATTTAACTAATTTAACTATAACTTTGAATAGTTATTCTGACTATATTTTTTTCTCCGTGTGCTTTTTATATTAATAATATGTATGTTGCAGTCGTTATCTAACAGGACAAAGTATTATTTTGAGAGTAGGGAAATTCCGACGGAAGTACGGTACTGCTATTGGTTTCTGGCAATTGCATGACACCACCTCGTGGTCAAATAATATAAGTAAAATAGTCTTTTTCTTTCTAATTTAGAGGTAAGGGTTAATTTTAAGGGTCTTAGGAAATGAAAATGTAAAAAAAAATACATAAAAGTTATGCAAATTTAAAATATGCGACATTAATACCGTAGATAAGTTTATATAGTTCAGGATCGTGTATAAAGATATGCATAGAGCTACTGTTTCGTAATTAATGTTTTACTTAAGAAGAAATAGGTCATAGATATAATTATAGAGTAATTTAGGTTTCTTCTTTGTTTGCTAGTGAAAACTGCCAATGTTTTTATGTTATTATTTATTATCTCGAGTTGTAAAAGGATGTCTTTCTTTCTGAAACTTTATATGTGTAATTAGACATTATCTTCATTAAGTTTTTATAGAGTGTATAGACTTCCTTTGTGACATTTGATGTGTATTTTCGTTCATTCTCTAAAAAGCTACAAAATTTGCGAACTAGTCACAGATTTGTAAGCTCTCAGATACCATAAAATTCACTATTTATCAACCATTATGATTCAGCATAGAACCATAGCCATCCAACACAATAAATGGTCATTCTTTAGCGCCTACATGTTTTAGAATATCAAAATCCACTGAATATATGTTATGAACCTGATGTGATGTCTTGTTTACGAAAATGCCATTACTCAGCCATA
Organism: Coleophora flavipennella; assembly: GCA_947284805.1. Taxonomy (NCBI): domain Eukaryota; kingdom Metazoa; phylum Arthropoda; class Insecta; order Lepidoptera; family Coleophoridae; genus Coleophora; species Coleophora flavipennella. The sequence continues at coordinate 17,593,148 of OX369272.1, read as the reverse complement.
ATAAATCATTTCGGATAACATCTGTGTTTCATTTAACGCTCCCTGTACAATTATAAACAGTGCGCATGGTTAAATTTTTTATAAGAATTTTCTAGTTGTTTTCTTCTAATCTTTTGATGCGCACTCACAGAAAATCTCGTCGAGTTTAGTTAAGTCCTTACTTTTGGATCCGAATAAATTCTGAGTGTCCTGCGCGAGGTATTTCTAAACAGCTTTTATTTAACTTGCAATGTTTGTATGTAGTATATAATGTATGTAATATGTATGTTTGTTTAGGTCAAACCTAGCTATCGATTTTAGAGCTCAGATTGAGCTGCAATTTTGTATGAAGATGTATTCCCGGTGACAAGGAATCCTTTTGATATTTTGAAGTTGATCTGATGATAAACTTAGGAGGTGGAATGAAGGTTTTATTTTCAATAGAATCGTAGGAAGTGATGTGCTCGTCATTTTTTGTATTTCGAAATGTGCCGTGAGCATAAAATTTTGAGTATACAATCTCTTTTAAAATAGAAGCTTGTCCCTAAAAGAATAAGGGTTTTCAATTCATTTTATCCACGTCAATCTTACTCGAAGGTGAATGACAAATGACAATGATGCCAAATATGGCGGCGGGCTTGCTAAGATTCCCCTACCTACCTAATGGATTATTGGCTATCCAATATTCGTGTTGGAACACATCAATGCTGTTAACATTGATGTTTATTGGTAAGGCTTAAGAGGTAGCTAGCATGGCGGGCCTAGAAAAATGTCCTACTACCTACCAAACCTACAAAGTTAGACCTCGCCGTGATTCGAACCCGCGACCTCCTGATATGTGGCGAGTGGACTAAGAACTACTCCTCGGATGAGGTCAGAATATAGAACATATCATTAAACTTGGATTAAACCCTTATTGTACCCCTCTCTATAGGTAGGCACTTGTCAACCCAAATATAACCCCACGTATATTCAGATAGAATACCACATATATTCAGATAGAACCCCACGTATATTCAGATAGAACCCCGCGTATATTCAGATAGAACCCCACGTATATTCAGATAGAACCCCGCATGTATTCCGATAGAACACCACGGATATTTAGATAGAACCCCACGTTTATTTAGATAGAACCCGACGTATATTCAGATATAACCCCACGTATATTCAGATAGAACCCCACGTATATTCAGATAGAACCCCGCGTATATTCAGATAGAACCCCACGTATATTCAGATAGAACCCCGCGTATATTCAGATAGAACCCCACGTATATTCAGATAGAACCCCACGAATATTCAGATAGAACACCACGCATATTCAGATAGAAACCCACGTATATTCAGATAGAACCCCCGCGTATATTCAGATAGAACCCCACTTATATTCAACGTGAAGCCAATCAAAATGACTCCAAACCTGTACGCACATTGTAAACGCACACATAAGACATCAAAATCACTCCACAATACGCGCTAAGACACGCACACACACATAACACACCGTTATCGCAAAGCAAACATATTTCAATAATAAAATCGGCCAAGTGCGAGTCGGACACGCGCACGAAGGGTTCCGTACCATTATCTATAAAATCACGTTTGTTGTATGGGAGCCCCCTTAAATATTTATTTTATTCTGTTTTTTAGTATTTGTTGGGTGTCATATACATACTATAATATGTAACTAAGTACACTTAAGATCTTCTGTACCCTGTATATGACAGCAATAAATTATTGAGTATTGAGTATTGTTATAGCAGCAACAGAAATACATCATCTTTGAAAATTTCAACTGTGTAACTATCACGGTTCATGAAATACAGCCTGGTGACGGCCGGACAGACGGACGGACAGCGAAGTCTCAGTAATAGGGTCCCGTTTTTACCCTTTGGGTACGGAACCCTAAAAAGTGGCTTAAACTTGACACTTCACAGCATTCTATCTGTTTTTTATCTGAGCTTGTCAATAAATCGTTAATAAACAAGTTGATAGTTAAAGGTGCAAAAAGTGCTGGAACTCGAGCAGAGTGGCCGATATAGATAATGTAGATATGTACTTCTGTCAGCGAGATTGGACGGTGTATAAGTGTGGAGTGCATCCCGCTCGGGGCCCAGAGCTGCTGCATTGTGCCGGGCGCCGGCTCGAGAGGGCTCGAGGGGAATTGGGAACTCCACAGATTACTTATTCTCGTCGATACTAACAAGAAATGACTACGTTGATTTGGAACACAGAGATGAGATAAATAATTTTATTGGATGCTATCGTCCGGCGCGCTCAGAGACTCATTGGTGACGATGAGCTTGTCAAAAACAAGCTTTAAAGTTTTTAGCATCGCCGCAAAGTTGCCTGTCTTTCGGTTTTCTATCAAATTCATTTCGGAGAGTGTGCTCAAGAACTTCACGACCTCATTCCCCCAGCTCCATTCCACCTTCGGTCAACGAGACGCAGGGGAAGGTTCCACCCCTTTGTTGTTGATTTCAGCCTATACGCACGAAGCGTTACGCTTCATCATTTATTCCGCATTCAAGCTGAGCCTGGTCATTTTCCTAGCCCACCTTATATTTAATAGTTATGAATATTTTAAAATAAGTAGTTTTAATTATTTTTTTCTTGCATTGTATAACATGTTTTTTTTTGCTTGTGTGGGCTCTGAATAAATGCTTATCTGTCTATCTATTATGCGGACAGCGATGGAGTGGAACTCCTTGTCTCGTCTGTGTTTCTCGACTCCTACAATTTGGGGATCTTCAAGGCGAGAGTGAATAGGCATTATTTGAGTTTTCGTGTACCATCCTCGACTACATCGTCACTTACCATCAGGTGAGATATAGTCAAACGCACTCAATTTTTTAATAAAAAAAAAGAAAAAAAATACCTTAAAGGATAATTTTATATGCATCTGATGAAGAATAAACTTTCTTAGGTCAACATTTCTCTTCGGCATGCGACGCGACGTCCGCATATCACGGTACCTGACTACATTCCGCCACCCAGAGGCTCCTCAGCATTATCAAACTTATGGAACCTGTTCTACTCAACTCAGCTCCACCCGGGCATTTCATGATTTGCCCAATTCTACAGTCTGGCCACGACAATACATAATTTTTGTATCAAACTTCAATTTTGTCATAAAAATACTAATAAACTTTTTGTTAGGTGTACCACGGCCAATACTTATTTCAAAACCTTTATAACAGTTACAGAAAGGTGGATAACGGAAAAAAAAGGTGGGACATTGAAATTCTCGTGTGGCAACCCTAATTGTAATTATAATGTTATTATTATGTTGATAACCCCCGAGAGAACTATTGGACAGTAGCAAAAAGAATTGGACTTCTCATACAAAGTTAGCTGACCAGCAAATCGATTTATCATTTTAAAAATCAAGTTTAATCAAGGCACTTTACATCTAAAATGTTCTATTGCCGGCGTTTCACCTCCGCAATATTACCTATATTGCCGGCGTTTCACCTCCGCAATATGACCTATATTGCCGGCGTTTTACGTCCGCAATATTACCTATATACCCGGCGTTTTACGTCCGCAATATTACCTATATTGCTGGCGTTTTATGTCCGCAATATTACCTATATTGCTGGCGTTTTACGTCCGCAATATTACCTATATTGCCGGAGTTTTACTTCCGCAATATTACCTATATTGCCGGTGATTTACCTCCGCAATATTACCTATATTGCTGGCGTTTTACGTCCGCAATATTACCTATATTGCTGGCGTTTTACGTCCGTAATATTACCTATATTGCCGGCGTTTTACGTCCGCAATATTACCTCTATTGCCGGCGATTTACCTCCGCAATATTACCTATATTGCTGGCGTTTTACGTCCGCAATATTACCTTTATTGCCGGCGATTTACCTCCGCAATATTACCTATATTGCTGGCGTTTTACGCCCGCAATATTACCTGTATTGCTGGCGTTTTACGTCCGCAATATTACCTATATTGCCGGCGATTTACCTCCGCAATATTACCTATATTGCTGGCGTTTTACGTCCGCAATATTACCTATATTGCTGGCGTTTTACGTCCGCAATATTACCTATATTGCTGGCGTTTTACGTCCGCAATCGCAATACTACCTATATTACAGTATACAGGGTGTAACAAAGCTGGTGTAGGCCCCGTTAACTGGGGCTTCTACTTATCAGACTGAACAACTTTCCCCAAGGAACCCATAATCAATTTTTTACACCCTGTTCGACTTTTTCCAATTTTTCAGAGAACTCGAACAACTGCGCATCTACATCCTTCCATTTTGGAATTTCAATAAATATCGATTGAACGCTCCGCTTCACATCTCACCATCAGAATGTGGAATCACGGGAGCCCCTTCAGGCATTACATATTTATCCATATCTACGAGTAGGTAGGTACCCTACAATACAAAGTAGGTAAAAGTATTTGTTATTTATAGACGTGCGTTGCCCCAGGTCGTAATATCGCGAGAGCGGCTGGGATCAGAAGGGCGCGGCGGCGCGGCGGGCGCACCCTCGCCTGGCCCTGTGCCCTGGGCACCCCCGGGGGACCAACGAGATTTTATGCACCGCTCTCTATTCATTTGGCGTTTATTAAACGACGTTTTATTTGGCGGGAATTTGTTATACGATTCTGTTATTTTATTGCGTACAAATACCGTGAGGCGTCTTACTGCGAACTTATTTTAAGGTAAGTACCTAGTGACCAAAGTTCTCGAGTAGCGATTGGGCACTGGAAGACGTAGCATAGGCAGGCTCTCACTCGGTGGACCGACGATCTAGCTAAGGTCGCGGTAAGCCGCTGAATGCGGGCAGCGCAGGACTACTCGTTGTGGAAATTCCTAGGGGCGCTTTTTAGTCTTTCGGCTGATATGATAATTATAATAGGTAAATGTCAAAAATGCCGCACATGACAAAATGCAACGACCGTCAAGTCTGGCTGATATAAAAAAACTGGCCAAGTGCGAGTCTGAATAGCACACCGAGGGTTCTGTAACCACCACACGTCTCCACACAAGTACAACAACGAGAGGTACACCTAAATATTCATTTTAAACAAAAAACATTAACTCGACCAACAAAACATAGTTTTTTCTGTTACTCGCGTTGATGTCTTGTTTGTGAATAGGTGTCATTGTCGTAGTTGATTGGAGAGCCGTGGTAGTACGGAACCAACTTAGCGCGAGTTCGACTCGCACTTGGCTTGTTTTTAATTATTTAGTTTTTATTTCCCACCAATCCTCATCAATCTATTGTCGTAAGACGAAACAATAGAAAGAAATCTTGAGGCAGTGAACACTTGCCACTTGCCACTTGCCACTTGCCACCCCCCAATAACAGAGTCGCTATGCAACTGACATCCAAGAAGGAGGCGGTTCTCCATTCGACTTCATTGTTTTTTTTTTGTATGTTTGTTACGCGTTAGCTTCGCAGATTCTGAACCAATTTTCATGATTTTCTTTTATTAGATAGGCTATGCTGCCAGGTTGGTCCCATATAGTATATGTATTACATATTATCAAAATTGGTGTATGTAGTACTTTTTTAGATAAATAACAAAATCAAATATAATATTGCAAAATTATACTAAGTTGTTGCGATGGAAGGCGGTTATTTTAACGTGTTTAACGTTTCCAATTTTAAGTTCTTGACGAATTTTTTGGTTTTCTCAAAGTATTTTAAATGAGGTAACCTGGGTACCTACTTTTCTCACACAAATAGGCGAATTCTAAGAAATTCCTGTGTAAGTGCCGTGCGTCGTGCGTCGTGCGCCGTGCGCCGTGCGCCGTGTATGGAAATATTTTGAGATACCGGCGGAGTTTGTTTAGTTTAGTGAGATAAGCGACGCGGCGGACGGCCGTGTTTGCCGAGACGTTGTCCTTGTTAGCTATACGAACTCACTGTACGTATACAACTATACGTTATAGGTATGTAGGATTGGGTAGAAAATATTCTTGGATAAAATATGCTAAAGGCGTTTTCTCCATTTTGTATTATTTTCCACTAACCGAAGCACCCACAACTAATCTATAACAGGAGGGATATATTTTAATTAGTCATCACATCATATCAGCTCGTATACGTCCCCACTAAGGGTCTCGAGCCTACCCTGAATTAGGGCGATCGGGTCTTAGTTGACCACGCGGGCCCAGTGCGGGTTGGTCGACTTCACACTCAACCTTCGAGTTTCTTCGCAGGCGTGTGCACTGTGCAGGTTTCCTGCCGATGTTTTCCTTCACCGTGAGAGCGTCGAATGAATACATATGAAATCTAAATACGAAAACACATTGGTACGTGGCAGGGTTCGGTTCCGACCACAACCACCCGGACACGAGGTAACAGCCCTAGCCGTTGCGCCCCCGACGACGCTCAAATTAATACTCAATGATTTCGATTTAAGTCCATAAGAGTGAGAAAATTATTTATTTCTACTGGCGTCGCTAGTGTGGTAATCGAACCACCTTAAACCATTTATTTATAAGTAGCTAAGTGGGCATATTTACTTTTATTTGCTTAGTTACGTAATGGACTTCCAAAAAATCTCTGGCATATTTTGTTTTGAATTTATGTTACTTGGTAAAATAACATTCTGTAGAATGTACTGTTAAGTTTTTTCGTGAATCAAATAGAGATTTTTTATAAAAATCAAGTTTTAGTGAAACAGTATTGAGGAAAATGATCCATTACGTAACGAAATTCAAGGAGCTGTAAAATTAGAACTATGCCGGATTATCAATATATATTATAACCATAATCTTAAAGTAGCACTAATCTCTCATTATAACACCAAATAATATATTAAACCCCTTTTATTTAATTGTAATTAGCCTAATTTAGTCCATTACGTCATTTTCGTGTCTTTTGTCGTCTTCATTTTTTCTTTAATCCATTGTAATATGTGTTTTCTCTCCAATTTATACATTTAAAGAAAAGTACAGCTGTTTAGCTATATTTTAAATGTAACATCTTTTAATTTATTTCAATTAAAATCAAAATATTTAAAATTTCTCAAACCACAATAATGGGACAGTTTCGTAATAGGAATTATCATGTTATGTAATGGACATGTAAAGGCATGTCTAAATGACTAGAAGAAATGGTTACTGCAACAAAATAGTAAAACAACTCTTTGCATAACTGAACTGTTTTATTACTAGTGAGACCACAGAAACGATTACTTAGTTACCCGTATTCGTTAACTGTATAATTATACCTTCTAAGTCAAAGATATTTTACACATGAAAACATGAAAAATAGGATACATTAATATGATATGGTAATCATGTTAATACAGGCCCTAATCCAAAGCCATTCAGCCGTTGAGGTGTGAAGAAGTAACAAGCACACACACCACACACACACACACATACGCAAAAATCAAATCACATCGAAATCGTAAATTTTGTAAAAAAAATTGGCTAATCAGTTGGTCGATTTGCATGAGAAGTCATTTTTTTGCGATTTGGCAATGGGTTCCTTGGGGAAAGTTGTTCAGTATTACGAGTAGAAGCACTGACAAAAATATCAGCATCTAATAAAGTTGCATGTAATATACCATGTTTTGATCTAGTTTTTTTTTTGGAAAAACATAACCTCTTTTTCAAAGTCGGTTATTGCAATAGGAACTAGTCTTTATAGTTCCATTACGTCACTTTTTTTGTCCACTAATACATAACGTTCTGTAATGGACGTGACGTATTACGCCGGTAAGTATTTCATTCTAGATATTTAGTTTGTTTTTAACACTAATGGATAGGATTTAGCAAGTTCACTAATGAAATACTTAATTACGCATTATGCGAAATGACTAAGAATTATAAAACAAACCTTACCTTTGTTTCGCAGCAAACGTAGTGGACAGAATTTTTTGACCACTGAAAAACTGTCTTACCCACATCGCGTTTTAAGAGCAACTGACACTATATTCAAATGATGGCGGCTTCCAGAGACAAAATAATGTTGCTATTTATTAAAATCCGAAATGCTTTTGGTTTTTTTTGCGGCGTAGTATGAAAAATGAGGCCGTTACGTGTGATGGACAGTCCACCATACCAAATTTTGAAGACAACACAATATTATTATTTAATCGGGTTTTTACTTTAAACGAAGGTTAATAAGGTTTGCAATTGAATGCCAATGTATAAAATCTTTCGAATGACATATAACTTCTCAGCAAAGAGCACGCATTGATATTATTATAGCTTTGCGAACTTGAGAAGATTTGATGGGACATGCTAAAAACGCACATTTTGAGTGTATTTATTTACATTATTTACTAGAAAATAATGTTATTCTGCGGTTTCGAATGCTTTTTCTAGACAAAAATAGATACTTAAGTGTAAAATACCGGTTCCAAGCCGCCAGAAACATCAATGGCTTTGGTATAGCCGCTCAAAGTTAGAGGACAAGGCGTTTTAGCCCTAAGCAAAAAAAAATATATATGCCCAAGTATTCTATGAACACAAATAAATACGGATCTCTGCTGTCTGCAATAAAATATTTTTATTATTGATGTGTAACATCTTTGCTCTCGCTTTCCTGCAATTTGTGGGAGTGATTTCGTGAAATGGGACGGAAATGTGTCCCATTGTAACAGGAAGTCGCGTTTATTCAGGCTTTAAAAGCGCGGAAAAGGCAAAGGTATCTATGTCCATACAGCCTAGTCTGCCGTATCTTTGCCGTCCTTTTTTCAGGCTTTAAAGCGCGGAAAAGGCAAAGGTACCTATGACCATACAGCCTAGTCTGCCGTATCTTTGCCGTCCTTTTATAAAGTATTTTGTCACATGTTACACATCATATGCGAGTACTGTAGGTCTCGCTCGATTTTTTTTTATTTATTACTAACTTTTGCCCGCGGCTTCGCCCGAGTGGACGTCGTTTTTGTGACTGACTTAGAGGGTGCGCGGTGCGCGAGCCGCAAGCGGCTCGCGAGCGTGGACATGACTTTTCTCCAGATCCCTCGGGAACTATGTCAGGATATGCTTATTAGTAAATCGTGTCATTTCCCACACCCTCAACCATCTCGGTGCAAAAAATCACACAATATCCAATGTTCCGTTGCGATGTTAATTAACCAAAAAAGAGTATATTTTCAGTTCCCTCGGGAATTGCATCGGGCTATGCTATTTTCACGGGATAAAAAGTAGCCTATATGTCCTTCCTTGTACACAGGCTACCTGCATGCCAAATTTCAATAAGATTGGTCAAGGCGTTGATGAAAAGGTAACAAACAAACAACCAAAGAAACTAACAAACAAACAAACAAACACATTTTCACATTTATAATATTAGTAAGGATTATAAAATAATGTCATGATTCAGGTTACATACAGTCCCAGGTTATGGTATTTGTAATCGAATCAACACGTAAACATAGGCCATCTATTAACTTCACATCAGTAGGTCGCGAGTTCGATTCCCGGCGGAATGTAATTTCGTACGTAAGGCTCGGTTTGGTTGGTGATAGTGATAGGGCATTTTTCAAGCCCACCTATTGCTTGCGACCACCATCTTTTCTAAGCCTTGCCGACAAACAGAAATTTTAAAAACATTGAAATGCTACAGATCAGAGAGCCTCTTGGGCGTCATCGTCACCTACCCTGATGGTGCCAAAAACATAAAAGATGTCGTTACCAATGCTATACACCTTGCTTACGAGTTACGAGTAACGCCACGGAAAATAGTCTCATTCAGGTACAAGCTTTTATTTCAAACAATTTTTAGGCGACTTTCAAAAAAGGTTGAGGTTCTTAATTCGACTGTATTTTTTTTATGTGTGTTACCTCAGAACTTTTGACTGGGTGAACCGATTTTTATGATCTTATTTTATTGGAAAGCTAGTGCTTCTCATGTGGTCCCATATAAATTTTATTAAAATCGGTGTAAAATTAACAAAAACCAAAAATAATAATGCAAACATGCTCCAAGTTGTTGCGATGGAAGTCGGTTTATTAACGTGTTCAGCGTTTTTAAGTTCAGTGTGCTTGATTCCCAATTCAGAAGTTTGGCGCAGACTAAAAATTATTTAGATATTTTATATTAGTGTAGAAGGTTTTTTTTTCATTATTATTTTGCGGCTAAAATATACTAATTAATAGCATCTTATTTTTAACAGCCTTCGTCTCTATCATCAGACCCTCGATGGTAGTCTTAACTCATAAATCAAAGTTAGGTATAAAGTTTTCATCTCGATGAATGAATAAGCCCAAACATAAGCCTAATAAGTGTCATTAGAACTAATTACGTGCGTCAAGTTTCAACAGACCCGGTTGAAATGAAAATTCTGTGGGTGAACAATCAATCACCCCTATTTTCTTCCCTTAGGGGGTGGTTTTGTTTTCAAATTTAAATGGGACCAACTTATACCCTATACAATAAAAAAAGAATTATCGAAATCGGACTACTCTGTAAAAAGTTATGCGTAATCAATCGTACATAAAAATACATTACACATATAGGGGTCGACTTGTGTCGACTTACTCGTCACCCGCGTGTCCTCGTCACCCGCGTGTACTCGTCACCCGCGTGTCCTCGTCACCCGCGTGTCCTCGTCACCCGCGTGTACTCGTCACCCGCGTGTACTCGTAATAGTAACATGAGATGTAACCTTCTTTAAGAAACACGAATCTCACCAAAAACATTTCATGTAAAGTTGGTTGGCAAGACTCACAAGTTCATTGGATTCACTGTTAAAAAGTTATGAGATCTTTAGTAGAGCCAAGCCTCTAGCTGGGTTCCGATTTGTGCTGTGCATCATAGTCCACGGGGCCTTTCCCAAGTTCAAAGTATATTTGGCCGTTTAATGTTCGTGGAACTATTAAGTGACATAACCCGTAAGTCCAAAGAATAGTTTGTGTGACAATCATGAAATTTTCAGCTTTTTAGCATCATTAAGTCTGAAGCCTAAATATTCTACCCCTTCCGTGTTTATACATTCTTGAAGCAGCCTCATTTGTAAAGATGCATCAAACTAAATACTACATTGAGAATAAAGACGCAACAGCTAGCACTAGGAGTAGAAGGGTACCTAGATAGACAAGTATATGATGAGGTACCAAAAACAAAAAAAAAACTGTTTCTGGATGTGCAGAATAATTTATAATCAGATACCACAATTTGTTAAAATACTTCCAATAAACAGATTTAAGATGGAACTAAACAGATGGCTTCTACTAAATACATTTAACTCGGCAAAGAATTTTTGGATTATAATTTATTAATAATGACTAAATACAATTTGAATGTCATTTATTTAATTATTTGTAATGTAGCTAGTTTTGTCTTTACTTTGTTTTTAGCATGCAAAAATGCTATTATTTTTATAGCTGAGTTTGGCGTTTCGATTAAAACTTTTGTAACACCTAATATTATGTACTCAACTCAAGGGCAAATAAACGAATTCTGATTCTAAATCTGAAGCTATGACAGTTCGAAAATACGACTAAACACTTTCAGAAAAGGTAGGTAGTACCATGTTCCTTTGGCTCGTCTTGGCGGGGCACTACCGCGCCTCCAGATAGTGTGTTTCCCTGAAGACAACCTTTACATTTCCAAGTCCTCCCGTAATCTTACAACCAAAATCGTTTGAAACTTATTTTCCTGTCGATCTGTACTTCTTTGCCTTTAGAAGTCTGCAGTGTGGCCCTCGCCAGCTAAGCGAAGTTCCACGCGCCATGAATTATGTATGCGCTGTGCGTGTGCGAGCCGCGAGCAAGCGTCAACCAACTACTACCGAAGTGCGTGCGTCGTGTGTCGTGTGCTGCCTTCTCCGAGGCGTGGCCGATAATAATGCCTATTTATTATGTACTTACTTATGTGCGCTCAAGGTAAGCTTACTTATACATGGGTGTAGATAGGTTCCTGTGTGGTACGAGGATGTGGGTTATAATATAGTAGGATAAGGTGGTAGACAGACATTAAAAATAACGTATTTGAAAACGTGGATCACGTTGTCACACCCCGGACACTCCATACAAACGAGCGAGAAATGATATACATAATTATAACTGACGTCTCTATAGGCAAGAATGCAGGTAGGGTTGAATCACACCGGCGGTATTGGTCACGAAATGTTTGTTAGTTATTTACTGAATGCAACAGTGTGAATACTAAACTCTTTTTTTTCGTAAACAAACACCGTTCGAACAAAAAACACCACTTTCCGAATACACCATACACATTATGAGACTAAAAAACATTGTAAATGGTAACTGCGATGTGGACGTATGAATTAACACTGAAAACTGCTATTATTTTGTACATCTTTAAACACTTTTTCCATAAAATTGCGAAATTGATAAAGGATTTTGTCACAGATTAAAAATCGACATGATAGTTTTGTTGGTTTGGTGTAGAGATGGGACGAAGTGAATGACTGAATGAATGATTTTGAACTGTTGTTGCGAGCTGAAAACTGATTTTATAATTTGATTCCAAAGATGTAGTCTTTGACCGCAAATCGCTACCGCTAATTAAAAAAAGGGCATCTACTTCTATGACGCCGAAAATCGCTGCCGCTTAATAAAAAAGGTCATCCACTTCGTAGTCTTTGAGCGACAAATCGCTACCGCTTATTAAAAAAAGGTGTAAGTCAATTTGGTCACCAAGATTCATGATATGGGGTCCAGGGGGCTTAGCCCCCTCCACCCATTTAAAACCCCCAACAAACCTTCGGGATCCGAGGAGGATGTGGGATTATCAGGGCGGGGAAAGCACGCGGGGCCCGGACTCCTAAAGGGGGCGTAGCCCCCGCCACCCATTTAAAACCTCCAAACAACTTTCGGGATCCGAGGGGGATGCCTAACGAGGGCGTAGCCCCCGCCACCCATTTAAAACCCCCAACAAACCTTCGGGATCCGAGGGGGATATGGGAGTATCAGGGCGGGGAAAGACGCGGGGCCCGGACCCCTAACGGGGGCGTAGCCCCCGCCACCCATATAAAACCCCCAACAAGACCCCTAACGGGGGCGTAGCCCCCGCCACCCATTTAAAACCCCCAACAAACCTTCGGGATCCGAAAGGGATGTGGGAGTATCAGGGCGGGGAAAGCACGCGGGGCCGACAAACTCGGGGCTCCTACTTCTTCATTCTCATGTTAAACCTAACACTACGACTGTGCGGGGAGGCAAGCTAAGCTCGCCTCCCCGCACAGTCTCCGAACCTAACGGATCCGAGTCGGGGTGCTCCGAAAGTCCGAGCTCGCTGCGCTCGCTCCCGCTTCTATTTAGAACTCCCCGTACCTCACTCGCGGACCCCATATTATGAATCTTTGGGGTCAAATTGACTTAGACCTTGACCTTGAAATCACCTTGACGGATTACCCCCTGGTTTTAGATTTGTTACCCCCAAGTTTGTCTGCCCTCAAGTCGGCCCCGCGTGCTTTCCCCGCCTTGATACTCCCACATCCCCCTCGTATCCCGAAGGTTTGTTGGGGGTTTTAACCCCATATTATGAATCTTTGGAATCAAATTATACAATCAGTAATAAGTCATCTTTGGTCCTACATAAACTCACAAAACAAAGACCAAAGAGTACCTAAAAATACAATTTTCAAAAATTCATAACTCAAAAACCGCTGGTTTCCTAACCTTGAAATTTGGTATAGATGTTCAGCTAAAGCCTATCTCTTACCAAAAAATCGCGGACTGCCAAATCGATGTACCCTATTGTACAGTTGAGCCCAAAGATGACCCAATTTTTACCTCGCAACAACAGTTCAAAATCATTCATTCACTCATTCACTTCATCCTATCTCTACACCAAAGCAACAAAACTATCATGTCGATTTTTAATCTGTGACAAAATCCTTTATCAATTTCGCAATTTTATGGAAAAAGTGTTAAAAGATGTATAAAATAATAGCAGTTTTCAGTGTTAATTCATACGTCCACGTCGCAGTTACCATTTACAATGTTTTATAGTCTCATAATGTGTATGGTGTATTCGGAAAGTGGTGTTTTTTGTTCGAGCGGTGGTTGTTTACAACATAAGACAAGTATGAAAAAAAAAAGAGTTTAGTTGGGCCTTTACGTTCGGTAACTGGTTGGTTTTTATGCTTGTGAACGAAATCACAGCGGCGCGCAAAGTGAATATAGTGAATAAAAGTGCTTGCGTAGCTCGTCCTTTACGTTTGGTACTCAATCTACAGCCAATCTGAGTGACGGGGGGGTGAGGTTGAATCTAGAGAGCGGCAGGGAGTGTCCATACTGTACGTTAGTACTAATATTTATACTGTGACGTTGTGGACCATGTAATATATACCTACTTACATTATGTTGTTTACTATAAACTTCGTAGTTGGTTGTCTGAAATCCACAATAAATAAAAATAAAATAAAACCAAAGGTCGCAGAGGCTAAATAGTACTTACTAATTTGAAGAACACATCATTTAATTTTGATTTCCGGCTCCATAGCTTTGTAATTTTATAAAAGTACCTTTTTTATTCACAATCGGTAAGCCTTTGGCATCATCTCACCTGATGGTAGGTAAGTGACGATGGTGCCGAAGATGAAAGCGAACTTACCAACTTTCCCCAACGCTGTGGGGAACTGGCTATAAATGCTGTTAACGATGTTTGGCGACAACAGTTAGGTAAGATGGTGGTAGCAAGCCAGGTGGGCGTAGAAATAGCCCTTTAACCAACCAAACCGAGTCTAACAAAGTCAGACTCCTCCGGGAATCGAACCCGCGCCCGCCTGATGTGAAGCTAATGTAATTACCCATTAAGACACTTTGATTTTCAAAGTGGTTCAATTTATCGAGTTGCTGCACTCGTATTCATAATTAGCTCAACACATCATACACAGGTGCCTACAACCATGTTTATTTGTGTTACTTCCCATGCAAACTAAACAAAAGTCGTCCCTATACGTTACATCGCACCCAAAAACCTTATGTTTGGTTACTCATCGCAACTTATACGAAAAAGAATCGCGAACGCTGGCCGCGCAGCCAGACAAGCCTGTGTCAACATCACAGGAATTAGTCCAAATTATGTGCACAACCCCCCTTCTCTTACCCACCCTTGCCGAATCAATATTTGTTGTCCGCACTCTTCTTTCTTAGTACAACACGCACTGTGCTCACACAAGACCCTTGTTATTTCAAAAACTACCCTGGTGGGACCCAAGAGACCTGAAAATCGTCTGCTGAAATTTCAGGCGTATACGCCAGTCTGAATTTGAGGAGTCTTTCGGTGTATATTGCTGTCTCTACCAACTCAATGTTGTCCCGCTCTACGGGTATTTTCCGGCATATGTGGAGTCCCGTGAATTACGGGTGTTGTTTGAGATATAATGATACATTTTGTTCTTCTAAACGTAGTTAAACTGGTATGGTAGGTGTTTGCTAAGAAGAAACAGTGGTAGCTTGAGCTCACAAACATTGTTGGTATTAGAAACAATTAATCAATTGTACAGCTACGCTTTACATACTTTGTCACGTATCATTCTACATCAGGTGTGGTCGGGCAATCAACAGTTATATATTTTTTTATTAATCACTATTGATAAACCCTTGACAACATCTCACCTGGACGTAAGTGACGATATTGCCGAAGATGAAAGCGGGCTTACCAAGAATCCCCAACGCAATGGGGAACATTACACTTCATTAGCAGAAATCAATAGTGGTACCTTTTTACAAAAAAATCAGATTTAATGGGAGGTACCTTACTCAAAATTTTCCTGGAATGACGACCTACCCTATATTGTTAGACATAATATGTTAATCGATGATACATCCAAATTTGTTAGAGCCGTTGCCATGGTAGCAAATTTTAAAAAATCAAGTTGGTAAAAAATTGAAAAATAAACGGTTGGAGATATTAAAAGAATCTTTTCCTAAAATAAATGGTATTCAAATCCGTCCAGCTGTTCAGGTGCTAGAGCACCGGACAGACGCACATACACACACTCACAAGACCACACACATACAATTTTCTAGTTTTTTAGACTTTGTTAGTTTAAGTTAGACTAAGGTTTAAGACAATCGAATCTCATCCAAATCTCAACTTAGATTTTTTAGCCATCTACCTTCTTCAGTCCCTCGTCGTTCGCCAGTAAACATGTTTTTCCTACTACCAATACAATTTCTTTAGAAATGTTGTTTTGAATTATTAAATAACATTATGTATGTACCTACATAATTATTAATTATCCTTTATGTTTGTTGTTATAAATAACTAAACAATATACTCCCAAAGTTCAATTTCAAGAACGGAAAACAACTTCTGAACTTAACTTCTTCGTTACAAATTAATAAAAGTAACTATAAGCACCAAGTGTTGTTGAATATTAATAAACAGCTGTTAATTGCACAAGTCTGCAAATAGGGAGAGAGCGAGCGACTCCACGGTTCCTCAGTGTACCTCCCCTCCCCTCGGTGCCTGTCCCCCCCGCTGGCTTGTAGTCTCGTAGCAAAAGGCCAACCCTGCCACACACACATACACACACACACGCACGTCAGTTCACACTCACACTGGCGCAGAACGCGCGCGCAACCGGGAAAACTACGGTCTTTTACGTACGTATTGTGTGTTGGAACGCGGCACAGTATATGCGAAATTTTCACATACATATTAAATATGTTAATTAAAACTAAACATTCGTTTATAATGTGCCGATTCAGTTTTTAACGTATTTTATTAAAAAAAATGGATTGTTTTTTATTATTGACCTTATGGAGACACTACTTAGGTCTTTTATTAGTAACTAGTGGCATATCTTTCATGTTCCAATCCTGTGAGCTATGTACCATTGAATGGAACAAAGGCGTTTTTGTAGTGGTCTGAAGGGGCATTTTTTAAGACCAGTTATTTTCTTGAATTTTCCTAAAAGTGACGAAACCTTATGCGGGGTATTCTCAAATATGACATTGCTGCGATAACTCTAAAGCTTCAAAATTATAAATGTGTATTTGTTGAAAATCACGTCTTCGTGGATTTAAAGCCAACATGCTCTCAAAATATCTAAACAATAACCACATCTACCAGCTCTTCATTCCTAATAGTCTAATGCTATTTAAAGAAGAAATTTTGTTTGGATAACTATTTTTCTTACTTTTCATTTTCTTTTATAAACTTTTTGAAGTGAAAACTTCTTTAGGCGCGTTGGGCATTTTTGAGATAGGAAAAAGGGCATTGAACTCGCGAAACTGCAACCATGTAACGTAGCCGACACCTTAACAGAAACACTCGCAGGGTTAAAACTTTGTCAACCTAGTCGTTCATCAGGAACTCTCTGAGGGTCAAAACTTATAAAACTGTAAAAAAAAATGTTGCTTCTTTCGGCACTCCCGGAGTGGTCAGGTTTTTATCTAATGAGCAATTTCATACTTAAACATCAATACTCAAGCGCAGAAGATGTGCACAAATCAGATTTTTACATTTTTCACAAGTTATCTCAGCTTTACACGATTACTTGTGTACGACTCGGGTAATAATTAAATGATACGTAGTTGTACATCTCCCAAAAAACAAATCATCGTATTTTTCAGTATAGGTACCTTTCTATAAAAATGTACTTACCGATACTTATAAGTAGTTCACATATACCGGCCAAGTGCACGTCGGCTCGCACAGTCGCGCACCCAGGCAGGATCCCAATCCAACCACCACACCTCTCCAAACAAGTACAACAATGATACCTATTCATTTCAAACTAAAGAAATCAACAAGAGCGACATAATAAGATATTTTTTTATTCTATTCGGACTCCTTAAATGAAATGATCTTTTATCGCCTTGAATTGGGTAACATTACATGAAGGTATAGCTTAGCGTGAGTACGACTCACACTTGACGGTTTTTATTATTTGTTGTTTTACTTGAGGGTTTGTAATGTAATCACATTAAGTTTCACGCTTATATGTATTACCGTTTTTACAATAGAGCGAAAACAAAAAAACTTTAACAATATATCTTAGTTTGTAACCTTTTAATTTTTTAATATTTGTTAGTTTTCCTATGATTATACACATATTGTATAAAAAAATCAGACTTCTGAATATTACGGTTCAAAAGATACAGTAGGCCGGTACGGAACCCTAAAAAGACTACGTTTGATCTCCATACGAACTTGGCTGATCAAAAAGGAAAAGCTGACTTTGACTTTGACCTGAGTATGTCTTCCTTCTTGTAGCAGTTCAGTTATAGTTCGTTCGCTGAATTAGCTGCACGCTTGATAAAATATGGCGCTCGCCTTGTCAAACGTTAGCAACAAAGGGGCAGCCCTGAGTTCAATAGAGGCGTACCGTTTGACGCGGCGAGCGGCATTTATCAAAGGGGCCACCCTGAGTTCAATAGAGGCGTACCGTTTGACGCGGCGAGCGGCATTTATCAAAGGTTCAGCTAATTCAGCGAACGAACTATAACTGTTACAGTTTTATTTTCCCCGGTTTAATTTTTTGGGAGCGTTCTTTTAATAGTATCGATGTAAGTTATGTGTAAGTATATTGTGAATTCCTCCCCTCTGGTTGCCTAGGGGGGGGGGGGGGGGGAGCAAATACATTATTTCACCAAAACAGAAAAACCGGCCAAGTGCGAGTCAAACTAGCACTCCGAGGGTTCCGTACCACTACACCTCTACACACTACTACATAGTAATAATGACAATGATACCTATTCACATTACAAACAAAAGACATCAACGCGTCCTACAAACATGAGATTTTTTTGTCATTCAGTTCGGACTCCTTAGCGCGAGTGCGACTCATACTTAGCCGATTTTTAGTATTTGTTGGTGTACCTGTGTTAGTACTATAATTACACCAAGTTTCATGCTTGTATTAATTACTGTTTTTTACGCTCTATAGCTTAATCAAAAATACTTCTAAAGACCTATAAAAACACGTTTTTTTTTTTCTATTGGAGACCACCTTATTTTTTCACTTGTTTTAATTGTTATAGCGGCAACAGATAAGCTATTTATGCAACTGTTGCATAATGAGGGGTATTTAACACGAGTGTGGTTTATGAAACGAGCGCAGCGAGTTTCATAAAAGTATACACGAGTGTTAAATACTAATTATGTACAGTTGCATACAATAGTTTATCTACACTCATACAACAAATTTAAATTAAAGACAAAATAAAGTAATCATTGTTTATAAAAACTTGTAATAACGACTTACTTATTACAACGAATAACGAATTACATATTATACAAACTGCATAAGGAAAAATACAAACGTTAATGGCGCGAAAATAAATTTACAGTAATATCGCACCGCGCATGCGCGCCGCCAAGGTTGCGTTCCGAAACACGCTAGTGTGCTCAAATAGCAAGCATCTGCGTAAAAATTTAAAAAAAAAAACTTCATTTTGTTACAACTTTGCGATAACGAAATGAAATTTGTATGGATCCTTAGTCACGGCTCCATCGAAAGGTAGATCATTTGCTTAGCGTTTCTGATAAGTAAATGAAGGATTTACGACATGAGTGTAGATAAATACAAATTCTGTGAAAATTTCAACTGTCTACCTATTACGGTACATGAACGACGGCCCGCTGACAGACGCACAGACGGACAGACAGACGGCGGAGGCTTAGTAATAGAGTCCCGTCGGTCACCCGTTGGGTGCAGGGAACCCTAAAAGTATAAGAAAGTAAAAGTATATTAGTAGTTAAAAGTCTAACCAGAGGTACCGGGTTCAAATCTGGACGGCCAGTGTACCAATGAGTTTTTCAAAAACTTACGTACATACTTACCGATTGCTTTAACGGTGAAGGAAAACATCGTGAGGAAACCTGCACACGCCTGCGAAGAAACTCGAAGGTTGTGTGTGAAGTCGACCAACCCGCACTGGGCCCGCGTGGTCGACTAAAGCCTAATCGCCCTGATTCAGGGTAGGCTCGAGCCCCTCGGTGGGGACGTATATGAGCTGTAATGAATGAATGAAAAGTATATTGTTACGTTTCAGTAAACAACCAGATCAGATCTGTTTTCTTCGGGTGTACTGGACAGAAAACGCGTGTTGGCTGTGTGCGCATCTATTTACGTGGCGGGTAAATATGTACCCGGCCGTTTGTGGAGGCTGCATTAATAATTCAATTGGTTGCTCGCCAGCGCCAGGTAGCGTTTAAACGATTTTTAACTTGCCGCCAAACGGATTAATTGGGGATGCCCCGGAACTGGGAGTCTAGGACGGATGGTAGCAGTGCTCTCCGCGAACTTGAAAGGAAGAGTTTTTTTCATAACGAGCACTGGATGGGCGGCCATTGGCATGATTGGCCTCCGTGGCGTAACAGATAAGTCCATTAGCTTCACATCGGGAGGTCGCGGCTTCGATTATACCTACCAAGGTTTCGGCAATCGAGTTCACTTTACGCAACATGTGGCTCATTATAAATCGTTCACCGGAAGAATAAAATAACTTGGTACTCCAAATAAAATCTATGTCGCTCTGCTAACAATAAAATAGGATCTAACATAGATAACAAGTCAACATTGTTACTAATACACTATGGATATTATTTTTCCGAAATAAAGCTTATTTATTTATTTATAAATGTCCTACACATATGAGTACACATAAGTATATTTTTTATCACACATAAAAAAATTAAATTAACTATTCATTATTTGTTCATATTCACCACTAAACTATGTTGTCGTCTCGTACGTGCGAGCCAGAAATATAAAAACCGGCCAAGTGCGAGTCGGACTCGTGCACAGTAGGGTTTCGAAGTCTTAAAAAAAATAAATGTTTATTTTCAAAAACAAAATTATATTCATAGTTGGTAATAGATCATTTTATATGAAAAAATTATGCTCTTTAGACAAATCCAACAGCAAATCTTAAGTTGGTTGACTATTACTCATAAACTAAGAAAGTGATAGTTTTCCTAAAAAATCATAAATACTAGCCGTAATAGTTTTCCTTTTAAAATGATTATATTTCTTACTATTTACATTTTTTCCAGATGTCCTGGTGTAGCGGTGTAGCTTGTAGGGGAAGGGGGGGGGGGAGGAACTTGACTTGAACAAAAATTTGTATTTAAAATATTTCGCAAACCCATTCCTGAATCAAAATAAATGATTGTAGCAAAACAACTAAGTTTTAAAAAGCCTGTTTAACGATACACCTTACGATAGGGTACGTCATCATCATCATCATCACAATTTAAGAGCGGTGCTCTTGTCGGTGTAGCTCTTTCCAGGTCTCTCTTTCCCACACTATCTCCTTCATTTCTCTATACGTTTCCACCTTAACTTTCTCACGTCAGAGAAAAAAAATCACCTCCTCTTTACGTGTGCGGGAGGAGGAACCCTAAACATATATTTTTTTCAAGATTTTATTGTACAACTTTGTCGACGTGAATAATATGTTTACCTAGTACCTACCCATGCCAAATTACAGCTCTCTAGTACTAATAGTCTCTGGGCTAACGGAGCTGACGGATAGACGGATAGACGGATAGACGGATAGACGGACAGACGGACAGACATGGCGAAACTATAACGGTTCCTTGTTGACTTCGGAACCCTATAAAAGTGGCAAAGTAAAAAAGCACGTGTGCTGTAAAATCAATTGTGCGCACAGTAAACTTGTCATATTTACGGTACTTTATATACTTTATCGGTCCACCGAGTAAGAGGCCTGACCCTATTTTCCGGTGTGCGGTCGCCACTCTTTACGGCTCCAACGGCCATCTGTTCTACGAGCTATGTGCCCCGCCCGCTGCCACTTAAGTTTAGCGATTCTGAGAGCTATGTCGGTAACTTTGGTTCTCTTACGGATGTCCTCGTGTCTGGAAACAAAATAAATAAATAACATCTTTACTGGTTCAAACCTTGAAATTTGTCATCAAGCTTTGGAAATCACATAATTTTTGCCCTTTACAACATATTTAAAGAATTTATGAAATCTAATGCTATCCGTTTTGGTCTAAGAACACTCGCTGGAACGAGCTCTTTCATTTGAGCTATTGCTCGTTTAAATTGGCTGAGTTGGCGGACAGGAGGATAGCTTTAACGCGCACATTCTCGCACACCAAGCAACATTGAAGGCGAGCCGCTCGCGGTCGCCCACCGCGCACCATCGATCGCGACACGCCCACAGCGCACCCTCGATGTCCATAATAAAAAAAATGAATGCTGGGGAGCATCCCGGCACCTCCTCGTGTGAAGGTGGAGGCTTTGTAGTAAATGTTTAGCAAGTTTCTAACTTACATTCAAAGACTACTTTTTGATACAGATACTGTCACAACAACTAATTACACACCTAATTAATGTGCCAACAACCAGCTGGACCTCACGCCGCAGCCGCGGAGTTAGCCTGATTGGAGTAGCGTCAGACAAACAGCCACCCATCCCTCCCCGACCTCGACGGGTTGATTTCTTTGCCAAACACTAATATTTGAAGCCGCGCGGCGATTACACCGCGATCTTCGTCAAATAGTGAGCGCTTTGCAGGACTACGCGACTACGCGACTACGCGACTACGCGACCCGACGTGTACTCAGTGCAAATAAATAAGTAACTAGGTAGGTAAATACTTGATTACATTTAGTGTTATTATTTCATTAAATGTTATGTTATTTATAATATTGCAGTGTTTAGCAAAGTAATGTAGTTACTTGAAAATTAAATAAAATAATAATAAAAATTTAAGGACAATCTTCACTAATATATTGATTGCACTCCTATTTAATGTCAAATATAAAGAAATTACATCATTAAATTAAAATAATAATTAAATAACATGTCAAAAGTCAAATAAAAACTAACAAATCAGTCAATAAATAACCCGCCCCTTACCGAACCCGGCGCAAAGGTGCCCATTACACCAGCTGAATGGCAATGGCCAACCTTTGCACCAGGAACGAACCGGAGCGGGAGTCCCCGCTAATATCATTGATCCTTCTCCCCAAATCAACAACGAACTGCTTCGCATCTGTCCCCCAACTGCCCATAGTCTCCACGGCAAAAGGTATAAAAAAGTAGTGAGGGGCTAACGCAGCGTACTTTTGCCTCTTCTTCTGCGCAGCGTCTTCTGCCGCCGCCGACGGCAACCGGACGGTCCGACTCAGGTGGCTGGCGGCGACCGTGCTGACGCACGTTGCGTCCCATATTAGGCACTTGCCGTTCTTCCAGGGCACAAGAGTCAAACCGTCCGGTCTCTTGCCGTCAGACCTGCACAGACCCGGCGGCTCCAGCAAACAAGGCACGTTGGCCGAAAATTTAATAAAAAAGTTTATTTGGAATAAAAGTATGAATTGTGCCTGATCAGCGATTTTTTTCCAGCTGACACTGTTTTTATTAGCTCGCTTTCTTGTCTGTCTGTTCAGTACGGTGACTAAGCAATGTTATAATATGAAAAAAAACTAGTTGTTGTCTGCAATTTTGCCCCCGTGGATATCGAGGGTGAGCGGCGAGCGAACCGCAAGCGGCTTTCGGGTTTTTTTGAAAAGGATCAAGTATGTGGGAAGTAAAACTAAAAAGTTTTGAACGAAATCTATCCAGTAGTTTTGCGTGGTACTCGCACACGCGCACAACGGTACACTTCTATCATTTTATTTATCTATTATTAAAAAAGTCTAAAAAGCAGTAAAGAGGTATTCAGGCAAAAAATGTAGATAGCTTGTTTTTATCAGACTAAAAAGTAATAAAGCAATTTATTATATTATTCGTAAGATTTATAAATAAAAACGTGAGGCGCAAATGAATAAGTTAACTAAGACTACTACATGCGCAGTTGGATTTGTAAAAAGTTCACATAATTTCCATACAATACTTTTTTTAATAATTATATTTTTTAGGGCTCCGAAGTTATTTTTAGGGTTCTGAAGTCAACAAGGAACCCTTATAGTTTCGCCGTGTCTGTGTCCGTCCGTCTGTCCGCGGCTTAGCTTGGAGACTATTATTAGTAGAAAGCTGTTATTAGGCATATTCCGTTTTTCACACATTTTGACGATAATTGGAAAAAAAAATTTTTTTCGCGATAACAATACTTCCTCTACCCTAAGTACGTACCATTACACGGGGTCGAGGGAGTAAAAATATGTTATGTTTTAGCTAAGAAAGGAAATATAATTATACCTGCCCACGGTGGCTTGTGTCGTATATACTCGTAAATAAATTGATGACGCATGCGTCAAGTGCACGCACAGGCTACACCAAGGAAGTTGCCTGCTTACCATTTATTATATCAAGTATTCATCCTTACTGATATTCTAAATGTGAAAATGGTTTTTGTTTGTGAAAATAGCATAGTGAGATACAGTTCCTGAGGGAACTGAAAAAAATACCCTTTTTTGGTTGATTTCTTTAACATCGCAACGGAAGAGTAGATTGTTATGATTTTTTGCACAGAGATGGTTCAAGGGGGTTAGAAGTGCCATAGACTACTAATTACATAGCCCGAGATGGTTTCTAAAGGGGTCTGGGGAAAGCTCGTTGGCAGCACCGCGTACGCGCACGCGCACGTCGGCGTCGCAACGGATTGATGTGATTTTTTTGCATAAAAATATTTGAGGGGGTGGGAACTGACATAGACTGCTAATCAGAAAAGCCCGATATAGTTTCTGAGGCATCTGGAGTAAACTCCTGTTTACGCTGGCGACCCGCTTGCGGCTCGCGCACCACTCGCTCTCAAAGAAAGTCATAAGAACGAGCGAAGCCGCGCGCAAAAACTAGTAATTTTATAAATACAGTGTTATTTGTTTGTCCTTTCTTCACGTCGCACCGGCAACCGATTGACCTGATTTTTGGCACTGAGATAGTTAAAAGGGTGAGAAGTGACATAGAAATAGCATTTGATAGGGTCTGGTATGCTAGCCTTATTGGTAAGCTTCCTTCTTACGGACTACCTACTGGTTTGTGCAACTGGATATCTGACTTCCTGAGGGAACGGTTCATTCGAGTGGTCGTTGATGGCTGCTCGTCTGACCTATTGGCAATTGATGCCGGGGTACCTCAGGGCTCAGTTCTCTCTGCAACTTTGTTTTTGCTGCACATAAACGATCTGCTGAAACCCGGTATATTTGGGTATGCAGACGACAGCAAGGTTGCGCAGAGATACTTTCTAGTGCTCGAGCTAGGGGTCCGGATATACTATCTCAGAGAGAGGCCATGGTTGAGCGCGTAAACACTCAAGGCAGTCTCTGACTGGGGCGATGTTAATGCCTCTAAAACGCAGGCGTGTCTATTCACTGCAAAAAGGAGTCCTTTTATCCTGAATCCTACTTTCCGAGATGAATCTATCCAGATCTCCGACCATCTTGAGCTCCTTGGCGTAGATTTAACATCCGATCTGAATTTCGGGAGATACATTGAATCCAAGGCAAAAACGGCTGCGAAAAAGCTTGGTATCCTCTCGAAGGTGAGACTTTACTTCACACCAGAGCACCTTCTAATATTATACCAAGCTCAAGTTCGGTCATGTATGGAGTGTTGCTCTCACTTATGGGACGGATCGGCTCTTTATCAGCTAGACCGACGCGCTAGGAGACTCATCGGCGACGATGAACTTGTATCAAACAGGCTCCAAAGCCTCGAGCATCGCCGCAAAGCCGCCTGTCTATCGGTTTTCTACAGGATTCATTTCGGAGAGTGTGCCCTGGAGCTTCACAACCTCATTCCCTCTCTCAATTTCATCATCGGACGACCAGGCGCGGAATGTGTTTCCACCCCTTTGTCGTCAATGTTCCACCTTTACGCACGAAGCGTTATGCGTCTTCTTTCATCATGCGAACGGCCAAGGAGTTGAATTCCCTTCCGGCGTCTGTGTTCCCCGATTCGTATAATTTAGGAATCTTTAAGACGAGAGTGAATAGGCACTATTTGGGCCTGCGTGTCACATCCTCGGCTGCATCGGCACTTGCCATCGGGTGAGGTGCAGCCAAACGCACTCAAATTTTTAATTAAAAAAAATAGAATAGATCCGACATGCGAGTTCGTAGTTCCAGAGAATCTAAAAAACTCATTTCCATGCTCGTGCACGTTGCAACGGTTTTCATAGAATCGTTGAGGGGGTGGAAAGTGACAAAGACTATTAATTAGCATTGCCAGATACCCAGACGTAGTTGCCGAGAGACCTAGAAAAAACTCATTGCTTGCGGCTCGCGCACCTCCCACCCTCAAATAGAGTCATAATGATTTCCAAGCGGGCGAAACCGCGGGCAAAAGCTAGGTTTAAATAAGTCGCAAACCGTGTTAAACATCAATGCTTTTCATTAATGTGTTCCGGCTTGAAAATAAGATAGTCAGTTCGCCATTGCGTTGGGGAATCTTGGTAAGCCCGCTTTCATCTCAAAATGCCAAGGGCTTATCATCATATCAGCCAAAAATCGTCCACTGCTGGACAAAGGCCTCCCCCAAGGATTTCCACGACGACCGGTCCTGCGCTGCCCTCATCCATCGGCTTCCCGCGATCTTCACCAGGTCGTCGGTCCACCGCGTGGGAGCCCTGCCTACGCTACGTTTTCCGGTGCGCGGTCGCCACTCGAGAACTTTACTGCTCCATCGGCCATCTGTTCTACGAGCTATGTGCCCTGCCCACTGCCACTTCAGTTTAGGGCTTATCACTTGTGAATAAAAGAATATAAACTTGGGCGGCTTAAAACTCGATAAGTATGTACTGCCCTTTTTATTTTACCTGTTTTCTCACTATTATATGCAACACCAGGCAACCGCCGCCGTCTATCCATTGGATAGCACGGTTAATTATGCCACACGATAAGAGAAAGGAGTGTATGGAAAAAAGATGTGTTTCTTTAGTAAGTAATCGATCACTTTCTTCTCTTGGTTAACAATATAATATGTTTCAGTTTTACGAGTAGTATCTAAATGAAAATTAAAAAACTGCATTGAAATCCCTTGAGTCGTTCTAGAGAATATTTTGAGCTACACAGGCAAATAAAAGTGAACAGAGTCTGCTTTTTAAAGTGGGGCAAAATGTAACAACTATAGGTAGGTATTTCATGAACTTGCGTTATTTTCGTAATAAACTTGACTGGCAAAAAAGGTATTTTTGAATATTCAAACATTTCACCTTGCACACTTGAATAAATAGAGAATAAAAGTTCTGTGTCGTAAAATACTTCTATTCAAACTGAAAATAATGTGTTTCCAAGTCTTAACAAGAAAATATTAGAAATATATTTTCTAAGTAATAACCTTATAGGTACCTATTGTTTCATAATTTAACCGCCGCCGTGGCGCGTAATGGTTAAGTCTATAGCTTCACATCAGGAGGTCGTATGGTCGATTCCCGCCGGAGTCTAACTTTGTGAGACTCGGTGTGGTTGGTGGAAAGGCATTTTGAAACCCGCCTGGCTAGCTACCACCATCTTATCTACTCGTAAGTCTTGCCGCCAAATATCAATGTTGAGAGCATTGATGTGTTCCGGCTTGAAGATCAGATAGTCAGTTAGTTAGATAGATATAATCTTGGTAAGCCCGCTTTCATCTTCGGCATCATCGTCACTTACCTTCAGGTGAGATGATGTCAAGAGTTTACCACTTGTAGATAAAAAAAAAATTCATTAAGTGGATAGTACAGCAGCCTCGACGCGCCGTCCAACAGCGTCTAAGCTATTCATATAGAAATATATATTACGACTTGGAGGGTAGGACCGGGGGTCTAATCATCATCGTATCAGCTCATATACGTCCCCACCGAGGGCCGAGGCCTTATTCGACCACTAGGCTGGATGGTCGACTTCACAGTGTGCAGGTTTGCTCACGATGTTTTCTTTCATCAGAGCGTCGGATAAATGTACAATATGAAATCGAAATTCGATAACACATTGGTACGTGGCAGAATTCGAACCACGAGCTCCCGGACAGGAGGTAGCGGCCCTTGCCATTGCGCCACCGACGCTCTGACGGGCTCTAATAAAATAAAGTAAAAGTAAGATTGTACCACCAGCAAAATATTAATATACAATGTAACATGAAAATAAAAATAAAAGTTTAAAAAACTAAAAACCGACTTCAAAACTAAATCAACTCAAAAGTATGAAATAATATTAATATACTTAAATACACGACATTAACCAACAATTACGAAATCAAAGGTGGGTACGAATTAAAGTAGGGGCCTAAATTTATTTTTGAGGTCGGTACCAGCACACAGTTACTTACGTATCAAATGTTTTAGATTCGATGGCATTGCTGACACCGACCCTAAACAAAATTTTAGGCCCCTAATTTAATTCTTACCCACCTTTGATTTCGTTATTGTTGGTTAATGTCGTGTATTTAAGTATATTAATATTATTTCATGCTTTTGAGTTAATTTAATTTTGAAGTCGGTTTTTAATTTTTTAAACTTTTATTTTCATTTTTTTATTTTTAGTGATAATGCTATTTTTTCTAATAACGTTAATCCCAATCACCCACTCGCCAATAGGAACCATCAAATCATATTATACATTCGTTTCATAAGATACAGATTCCTGTGGCTTCCATCATCATCTCAACAGCATGAAAGTTAAGGAGTTAAAACTTCAGCTCATCTGAATAACCTGAAAGAATACTTCTGTCGGTCTATACGTATCTACGTATCTACGTTATATATTTGAAGAATTATCCTCCAACTCCTAACCGTTAAGGAGTTGTACCTTTCTTCATCAGCTCATCAACATGAGATGATGACTACCAGGCAAAAATACTTTGATTATTATAGAAAATACAAGAAACTCGGTTTCCCTGGGAGCCCATCATCAGATACTGATTTGGTGACAATGGGATCCCCTCGGGAGTATACTCTTTCGAATAAAAAAATAATTTAGAAACAGTTGGACAAACATAATGACAAAAACAAAAAAACAAAAATACAAAACACATTAAAAATGGATGGATGGAGCTCAGGCAGGCCTCCCACTCGGTGGACCGATGACCTGGTGAAGGTTGCGGGAAGCCGCTTGGCAGCGCAGAACCGGTCGTCGTGGAAATCCTTGGTGGAGGCTTATGTCCAGCAGTGGACATCATTCGGCTAACATGATGATGATGAGGCTCAGGATCGCGCTAATTAGTAAGTATAGTTTTAACGAAGCCATTGTAAATATATCTCAAGATTCAAGATTCAAGGTATTTATTCAAAATAAGTGCAAATCACACTCTTTATGATGTCATAAAATAATAATAACATAATTTCATTTGTGAAAAATCAAGAAATAAACAATTATTAGTTAAAAATATCAAAATTCAATCCTTGAAATAAACCAGATTATGTCACTAGAACATGAAAACAATATGACACGAAAACTTATAAAAAAATCATTGAATGTCATTGATACCTTCGTCAAGAGTAGGTCAGTTCACACGGACAGCACACGGTCACGAGTATAACGCGAGTGTCAACCATCGCTCCCATCAACCATATGAGAGGGAAAGGAACGACCCGGCTCCCGATGCGCCACCATCCGCACAAACATCTAAGTGAGCATGCATCTTTAACTAAATTTAAATAATTAAAAGCGTCGTTTGACTCGTCCAGCTTACTGGCTGACAGGTAGTCAAATGGGCATTAAAACGGCTACAATCTGGCCCTAACCAATGAGTTTCTACATCTGCATAGGGAGATTTTATGTTCTTTACATGGGGCCCCGCGTGAAGTGTGCCTTACGGCCCCCCTAATAGGTTGCTGTAGTGAAAGTGAGGCAAATATAATCGAATTTACATACAGTTTAGTTGAGTTTACTGCTCTGTAATTGATTCATACATATAGCCTGATATGAAAAATGTGATAGGAGTGAAATCAAGTGAAGATCGGTAACGCGTTACCAAAAGTGATACTAACTTAGTTTCATTGTTTTTTTCAGTCACTTAGGCTTAGGAAACATGGCCATGGTGGCTAATGCGCGGAGCTCGGCCGTAGGAGCTCCGCGTAGGACAAAGCCCGGAGCATTCTATGTAAGGCTAGAGGCCAAAAAAAAAAAGTTTCATGAGTAAACTCCTGTCGTGTGTGGGAGGTGTTACGCACACTTTTTTTTCTTAGCTAAGTCTGTCTATTGAATCTGTTACTTGACTCCTCGTCTTTTCCATCGATCAGTCCACAATGCTCCTCTGGAGATATAGAAGGAGATAAACAAACTCATTGGCCCTAACAATCAAAAGAGCGTCGGTGGCTCAAAGTTTACAACTCGAACTTAGGATCAAAGTCCTGGGTTCGGATCCAGAAGACGGCCAGTGTACCAATGAGTTTGTCGTAAATTTATTGATAGAATGCTTTGAAGGTGAAGGAAAAAATCGTGAGGAAACCTACACATCTGACTCCAGATCCGTATGAAGGTCGCTTTGCACTCGTCTGTAGAATCCAAATGCCCTGCATGTGGCCGGGGGTGATGCTAAGTGCAATACCAGGCAACCTCTGTTTATGTCTTGGATACCACGGTTAATTGCGTCACAAGATAAGGAGAACAAGTGTTTACTTAAAGATTTCACCCGCACCTGGCTATAATAATTGACAACGCTAAAAACATTAAGAACAATCGACTTCAATCACAAAATTGTGGCGTTAAGCTGACGTTAAACCGACGTGTTGTTACAGTGATTGGTACACACATAACAGCATTTGTCTTGAAAACTATTGAACATATTTTGTTGAAACTTGCACTGTTCTCCTTAACGAAAGATACTTAATTTAATAATAAAAAATATTATTGTATTTGATATCTAGTTTCTGGGAAATACGTGGAGAACATTCATACTCGTACACTGAAGCCCACATAGACTAACATTTTATACAGATCAAATTGATAACCTCCTTTTTTAAGTCGGTTATAAGTGAAAAATGAAGATAAGTCTTACTCTCCCTTAAGCGACTCCAGTTCTTTTTGCCTCACAAAACAAAAGTGATGCTCGCCCAAACTCTTCTGTTACCGCTGCTCGATTATGCGGATGTATGTTATTTGGACGCCACTGAGAAGCTCCTTAATAAGCTCGAGTGCTTACAAAATCTCGCCATTAGGTTTGTGTTCGGCTTGCGAAAGTTCGACCATATTTCCGAATATCGCGCTCGGCTTAAGCTCAGCGTCGTAATCTACACATCCTCACACTCATGTACAAAATCCTTAAAAATCCTTCCTGTCCTGAATATCTCCGTTCCCGTTTCCACCTACTACCCGTGCCTTCCCCACCCAGACGTTTATGCGTCACCAAAACTCTGGTAGTTCCCCGCTGCAATACCAAATTCTTCTCTAACTCATTCACTGTTGAAGCTGCGAACCTCTGGAATAAATTACCCGCCAACATTCGCGACTGCCCCTCTGTTAACTCTTTCAAAATCAAACTTAAAGAATATCTTCTTTCCCTACAAAACGTGTAAGTTTATTTGTATATATTTATTTTAGTAAGAATAGTAAGTATTCTATTTTTAGGTATGTAATAAGTATAATATTAATTTATTTACTATGACCCCCGTCCTTTGAATTCTCATAACACCTGGTAAGGTTGGCTGGAAGAGATCACTTATAGAGATAAGTCCACTGTTGTATATGTACTTTCTAAGTGTTTTTCATGTAAATATTTGTGTGCAATAAAGAATATATATAAGTAATCCTGGAGAATAAACAGCGTCAAACAGAAACAGTTAAATGATACATTAGCAAAGTAAGCTGTTTATCGTAAAGTCATGTGTACTCGTACAGTGTGTATAGGGCGGGTGTTGAACGTTGATGTACTTGGCAGAGTTGAGCGGCCGTCGTATCTTTGTTGAACTGTTTGCTGTGTAAGCTGGGTGACTTTGACTGACTAGCCCTTTCGACGCGGCGAACCACGGCGGGCCACGTGGAATACTTTGTATCCTGAACTGCAGCTTCTCGTCTAGATTTACCGGCGATTTTGCACAGTGCTAAGTGCTAAGGCTCTTACACTATGCTTACACAATCTATACTAATATTATAAAGAGGTAAAGTTTGTATGTAGGAGTTAATCTTACATTGAAAATGAATCTGCCAAATAACCTGTTTTTTATATTAAAAAAATGCAAGGTAGTATAGTAATAGTTTTTTATGATACAAGGGTGGTAAAAGGTGAATAACAAACGAGTGACTTTGTAAGTCCGAGCCGTAGGCGAGGGTTTACCATCGTCAAGAGATTGTCATTTACCTTTTACACCCATGTATCATACGACATTTTTTAATACAGTTGTGAGAAAGTAACTCTTTGCATTAACCATCATATTTATAATTTTTATTAGTATTTCATTAATTTCTAGGTTGTCAATAACTTTTATACACCAGCTGTACATACTTAAGGTAAAACCATACTAGGCGGAACTGCGCGACACGACGCGACGCGTCAAAATATTCTTTATATGAAATTATATGAGACAACACGCACTAACCGGCACCGGAACTACACTGCAGCAGAACTGCGCGGCAAAGTTGATCAACTCACCAACTCTGCCGCGCCGGCACCGTGCCGCGTCGCGCAGCTCCGTTGCTGCTAGTGCGGTATAGCAAGCGGCGCGGCGCGACACTGCAAGATATTCATGTTTTTCTATATGCGGCTTCATAGCTTGTAATCACTTTTCGAATTTATGTTCAGACATTCTTAAGTACGTATAAAAACCCCTATAAGGCGTCGTAAAAGTGTGTGATATTCTGCTTCTTCACATCGTCATTTTGGAATGTCATGCACCCATATGCTTCGCTTGTTTTTTGCTTGCTCTTACTCTTACTTTTCTTCTACCTCACATAGCAAAGAAACTATTATAACATCATCCATATCAGTTTCTTATACTTTCTTCTATCTTGCTCGAACGCTGCTGAACTACTGACAGGCAAAATTTGTCGCGCCGCTGCAGTTTAAGTGCGGTATACTGAATTTTGACGCGTCGTGTCGCGCAGTTCCGCTGCAGTGCGGTTTCGCCTAGTGTTGTCTCACCTTAATGTTAGAATTAAATTGGCCAGACGGGAACACCGCCAGACGGCCACACGGCCAGACGGCCACACTGTACCGATGGCCACACTACCAGACGGCCACACTGTACAGACGGCTGCACGGCCAGACGGCTGCACGGCCAGATGGCCACACGGCCAGAGGGCCACACGGCCAGAGGGCCACACGGCCTGACGGCCACACGACCAGATGGCCAGATGGTCAAACTGTACAGACGGCAACACGGCCAGACGGCCACACGGCCACACTGTACAGACGGCCATACGGCCAGACAGCCAGACGGCCACACGGTCAGATGGCCACACTGCCAGACGGCCACACAGCCAGATAGCCACACTGCCAGACAGCCAAACGGCCAGATGGCCACACTGCCAGACGGCCACACGGCCAGACAGCCACACTGCTAGACGACAAGACGGCCACACTGTACAGACGGCCAGACAGCCACACTAACAGACGGCCAGACGGCCACACTGCCAGTCGGCCAGACGGCCACACGGTCAGATAGCCACACTGCCAGGCGGCCACACGGCCAGACGACCACACTGTACCGACGGCCACACTGCCAGACGGCCACACTGTACAGACGGCCAAAATGCCACAGTGTACAGACGCCCACACTGCCACACTGTACAGACGGCCACACTGCCACACTGTACAGACGCCCACACTGCCACACTGTACAGACTGCCACACGGCCAGATAGCCACACTGCCAGACAGCCACACGGCCAGATGGCCACACTGCCAGACGGCCACACAGCCAGACGGCCACACTGCTAGACGGCCGGACGGCCACACTGTACAGACGGCCACACTGCCACACTGTACAGACGGCCACACTGCCACACTGTACAGACGGCCACACTGCCAGACGCCCACACTGCCACACTGTATAGACTGCCACACGGCCAGATAGCCACACTACCAGACAGCCACACGGCCAGACGGCCACACGGCCACACTGTACAGACGGCCACACTGCCACACTGTACAGACGGCTGTGTGGCCAGACGGCCACACGGCCACACTGTACAGATGGCCACACTGTGCAGACGGCCTCACGGCCAGACGGCCTCACGGCCAAACGGCCATACGGCCACACGGCCGGACGGCCACACTGTACAGACGGCCACATTGTACAGACGGCCACACGGCCAGATGGCCACACTGTCAGACGGCCACATTGTACAGATGGCCTCACGGCCACACGGCCAGACGACCAGACGGCCAGACGGCCACACGGCCAGACGGCCACACTGTACAGACGTCCACACTGCCACACTGTACAGACGGCCACACTGTCAGACGGCCAAAAATCAAAATCAAAAACAATTTATTTCAAATAGGTGTTTACACACACTTTTAAATAGTCAAAACAAAAAAAAAATACAATAAAAATAAAATTACAAATAATGTCATGATTCAGATTACAGTCTCAGGTAATGGTATTTGTTTTAGAAACAACATATATATCTTTGTCATTTACATAATCTATTATTTTATAATATCCTCTAGAGCACAAAACTTTTTTGACATGAGTCTTGAATTTATTCTCTGACAAACTAGTTACATTTTCTGGAATTTTATTGTAGAATCTTATACACTGCCCCACGAATGACTTTTTAACCTTACTCAGTCTCGAAAAGGCTATGTCTATTTTATTTACATTTCTTAAATTCAAATTATGCCTGTCACTGTTTTTAGGAAATAAATGCAAATTCTTACGAACGTACATGATGTTTTCATATATAAATTGACTAGCAACAGTTAAAATATTGATGGCCACACGGCCAGACGGCCAGACTGTACAGACGGCCACCCTGCCATACTATACAGACGGCCACACGGCCACACTGTACAGATGCCCACACTGTACTAACGGCCTCACGGCCACACTGCCAGGCGGCCACACGGCCACACTGTACAGACGGCCACACGGCCACACTTTACAGACGGCCACACGGCCAGACGGCCACACTGCCAGACGGCCACACGGCTACACTTTACAGGCGGCCACACGGCCACACTGTACAGACAGCCACACCGCCAGACGGCCTCACATTCTCTACTGTGTGGCCGTGCCAAATAATACATTCTATCTAAACGAATTTGTACATTATATTAATAATATCCTCTCTTTGAGACAAAAATTAGTCTCAGCATCAAAATCGTCTGAATAGCCTGTTCCCTATTGCGTTGGGAAATGTGTTAAGCCCGCTTTCATCTTCGGCATCATCGTCCGTCTCTTACCATCATCTGTCATACCATTGTTATGATGCCCAGGGCTTACCAATTGTGGACAAAATATCAGTCTTTATTTTTATTGTGATGTATGAGCTCCCTGCCCCAAAATAAATCTTAGTTTGTTATGATTTAAAACGTTAAACGACATACCAATGAATGACTGAGGCAAGTCAAATATACCTAATACGGCAATAAAATCATAATTTTAATTTAGTGTGCGTCGCAACTCGTAACCTCGATCCGAGGAGACAGAACAAGATGGCCGCTTATCGCCGCCATGCTGTTTGCGATGCGTGTGCGCAACAGTTTGCTCTCTAGATACTTGTTCTAAGGTCTACAACGTTTTCCAAGTATGATAATGAGGTCGTAAGAATTATTCGATATGATAACTGACTGCGACTAGTTTTGTGTTGAAAATAAGAATTCCAGTGACCCTTAGCTTTTGTTATAGTGTGATTCAGACTCTTCTTTGTTATTCTCCATTATACCTACCTACTTATTCATCACATTACCTAAGCTAGGTTACATTTTGAAAGATTATCTGTCATATTTACTAAGTATTTTAAAATATATTACTGAATGTCTCGCTAATCTAAACTTCGGCTGAAAATACCTATATCTTATATATAAGGAACTGTTAACTGGTAGGTCTCTATCCCTACTACATTTTTTCGTTTAGGTATCCTATCAAACCAACCGACCTCACCAAATAGACGACTTGCCTAGTATTTTTTTGTAAAATCCTTGTAAAAACAGCTATCGCAATGTTCCCATGTTATCTCCCAAGGTTAGCCAAGAACAAGCATCTAAAGTCACCCAGGGCGAGCTTCGTATTGTCGACTAAATATGTATGCTGAATACACATTATATGTGCCCAGCACACACAGGCGCTTGCACACAAAATATTTGGTGATACCACAGTAAACCGAGCAGTTTGCCTTGATAAGTTAAATACACAAGTCGATCGCATGTGGCTGAATTAAATTCAATTTAAACAGTTTGCGCAGGTTGCCGTGACGTCACACATTCCCTCCGAAGATAATAGGCATAAAGACTGGTGTTGATATGCCTTCTTTTTATGGAATTTATATAGGAATCTTCAAGACGAGAGTGAATAGGTTTTATTTGGGATTAGGTGTTTCATTTTCGACTTTATCGTCACCTAATATCAAGTAAAGTAGAAGTCATACCCTTCCAACCAAACTGTTAGTAAAAACTGGCCAAGAGCGAGTGTGACTCGCGCAACTCGCGCACTGAGGGTTTGGTGCGCTGTGCGCTTACCTACCACCACACAGTCAGTATTACGTGTTGTGTATGTGTATTTACGAGCCCTTTGTCCAGCAGTGGACGTCTTTCGGCTGACATGACGGTGATGATTTACGGGAAATAACCGAAAAATAAAATGATTTTACCGCCACCGTGACGTAACCGTTGAGTCTATTAGCTTTACATCTGGAGGTTGCAGTTTCGATTTCCGCGGAGTCTGACCTTGTAAGACTCGCTATGGTCGGTGGAAGTGCATTTTGTAAGCCCGCCGGGCTAGCTGCCCCGTCTTGTCTAAGTCTTGCATTATGTTACGGTCAATTCTCCCACTACAAATGTAAGTTTTTAATCGCGAAAATTGTTTTTTTTTAAACGACTTCAAAAAAGGAGGAGGTTCTATGCTCGACTGTATTTTTTTTATGTGATATAAACACAAACTAACCATTTTTTGATTTATTCCTTTACTTGTAATGTAAGACATTGCTTCTTGCCACATGATTCTAGCTCAATGGGAAGTATTCGGTTTTGATTTATTTGCGAGTGTCAAAATATGCGGCATAAATTGGTATGAAGCCGTATTTCCGGTGACAATAGATCCTTTTGGTACTTTGAAGTTAATCTGATGATTAACTTTGGAGGTGGAATCAAGACCCAAGGATCGTCTTTTATTTTAAATAGAATCGTAGGAAATAATATACTCGCCTTTTTTGAATTTGGAAACCCATATTTATATTATTCACTTAAAATGCTTGTACCTAGTTGGTCATTACATCGACAAGCTTTTGTAAGCAAAGTTTGGTTTGCCATCCTACTCGGAAAACACCATCGCAAATTAATTTGGAAATCCTAGGATCGCAAAATGCCGTATAAAGAGATTATATTCAAAGTCGGCCTTGCCATACTACTCGCAGTACAGGACCGTGATTACCTATACTTAGATACAAACTATATACAAAGAGATTTTATTCAGAATTAGGTGGTAACTATCTCATAGAAAGGAGGTCGCATATGCATAACAAGCATCATTTACCTAATTAAAAAAACGTAAAGTGATCCAGCAAACAAACTCCGCGCTGGGATTATCACAAACTATATAAGTAATATAACCCCTGGAAAAGCGGTCCTGAATTTAGTGACTATTAGTAATTGCTATTTTAATTAAATCCTTACTGTTCATGTCTAAACTGAACTGGTTTTATTTAAATTAAACGCATTTTTTGAGTGAAGCACTATTTAAAAGCCTTGTTCCGTAATGACTGCCCTGCTGGCCACAGTGTGGTCTCACCATCATCACCGTGGCTCGCAACGCACGCGCAGTGATCACAGAGCGCGCCAGTAATGTACTCTAATACTTGGCACTGTGAGCATTTGACTTTTGAGCATGACAACTTTTTTAAATAAAAGTTTTTAAAGTGAAACTTTTATTATTTTTTTCAATTTTTCAATTTATTTACTTTCAGGCTTCATTGACCCATAAATGTGTTAATAACAAATACAAAAACCTTAAATAACTATTGTTAGTAGGGTACAGCTAAATATTCAAAGAAAATAATAATAATAATCATATAAGTAATTAAATGAAATGTCAGTCTTACGATGGGAAGCGGTAGATACTACCTCACTGTGTGAAGGTGCATCCACCGCTCCAGCGTCGGACTGTCCCACCTGTCAGCGACTAAGCCCAGAATACTGTTGGTACTGGCGCACACACGCCTCAGCATGGAGGCACAGCGTTTCCTAATGATGGCATGGAAACCATCAATTTGTCAATCAATTACATCGTCTTAATTTGTTTCGTCTGTATGTTGCATGTCGCGTGACGGTCGCTTTTGTCTGACAGTATGATCGTTTCGTCCTCTGTACCGTAGCGAGAGCAGCCATGATCGTTTCGTCATCTGTAAAGTTTCACTTTTCCCGTGGTTTCATAAAACCACACGCTTAATTTTTTTATGCAGTTTCTTCAACTTAATATTTTTGTGAATTCTGGCAAAGTTGTATTTTTGAGCACATTGCCAAACCAATGTATTGAGCACATTGCCAAACCAACGCATTGAGCACATTACCAAACCAACGCATTGAGCACATTACCAAACCAACGTTTTGAGCACATTGGCAAACCAACGTTTTGAGCACATTGGCAAACCAACGTTTTGAGCACATTAGCAAACCAACGTATTGAGCACCATGCCAAACCAACTTTTTGAGCACATTGCCAAACCAACGTTTCGAAACGATCAGTTTTATGCATATAAAGCGGTTGTAGGTAGGTACTAGGTACCCCGCCCGCCACCAAATAAATAATATTTGGATCGTCTGTACGAGTATATTGTTCAAAATGATCTGTTGGTTCAGGTGACATGTCTCGCAATACATTTAGGTAGGTATGATGTGTAAGAATGGCATTTACCGTGTTTTTGTGTTGAGGGGCCAGAAGGTGGCTCCGTGGAAAATGTAAAAATTAAAAAATGTACATTTTGTAGAACAAAATAATGACAGTAGTTACAAGTAGGTTGTTACTTACACAGTATTTTCATGAATAAATAATTTCACTATAAGAATTTCTAATTTTAATAAGTAAGTGTAGGAAGAGTTTTTCCGTATCTATGGCACCTACATACTTAGGGTTAGTACTAATATATAAACTGTGCTCAGGGTAAAGTTAGTCGTACCCCATAAGCATCGTTAGTACCCCACAAGGGAATCTATTAATGATTTGCGTTTACAAGTACAATAATTATATAATATATATTATGAAATTATATTTAGGTATTAATCTATGAGTATTAACAAAAACTGTTGAAGAAAACTATTAGACTACAAACCAACGATTAACTACCTCCGTGGCGTAATGGTTACGTCTATTAGCCTCACATCAGGAGGTTGCGGGTTTCTATTCCCGGCGGTTGTAAGACTCGGTTTGGTTGGTGGAAAGGCATTTTTAAGGCCACCCGATTAGCTACCACCATCTTATCTAAGTCTATCAATGTTGACAGCATCATGGATGTGTTCCGTCCTGAAGATAAGATAGCCAGTTTCCCATTGCGTTGGAGATTCTTGGTAAGCCCGTTTCCATCTTTGGCATCATCGTAACTTACCATCAGGTGAGATGATGTCAAGGGCTTACCAGTTGCAAATACAAAAAAAATATAATAAAACAATAATACTCGTATTCTTATTAGAATCGTACAAGATTAGTATGTATTTGATATTATAGTAGCTAAGAATGTAACTTAATATTTATTATACATCATATTAGCTCAAATACGTCCCCACCGAGGGGCTCGAGCCTACCCTGAATTAGGGCGATCGGGCCTTAGTCGACCACGCGGGCCCAGTGCGGGTTGGTCGACTTCACACACAACCTGCGAGTTTCTTCTCAGGCGTGTGCAGGTTTCCTCACGATGTTTTCCTTCACCGTAAGAGCGTCGGATAAACGTACATATGAAATCATATTGGTACGTGGCAGGTTCGAACCACGACCTCCCGGACAGGAGGCAGCGGCCCTAGCAATTACGCCACCGACGCTCTTTTATTTATATTTTATTTACTATAGTTACATATACAATCTGAATAAATATT
Organism: Coleophora flavipennella; assembly: GCA_947284805.1. Lineage (NCBI taxonomy): Eukaryota > Metazoa > Arthropoda > Insecta > Lepidoptera > Coleophoridae > Coleophora > Coleophora flavipennella. The sequence goes on along the minus strand of OX369272.1, from coordinate 17,553,225 downwards.
TTTTCAAGCTAAGATCGAATAAAATACCGTACAAACATTTTCTCATATCTTTGCTCACATGTGTAAGGTAACACGTTACACGTTACGTTACGTTACTACCCCCATGTTGTCGCGAGCCGTTAGCCGACACGACTGACGACACGGACAGCCGAGATGGCCGAGCACCACTCGCACGCAAGAAGGAGGCGCGGAGGCGGACCAGAGCGCGTTTGTCACAAAGCACACACCTATACCTACCCGTATGTAGGCACATATTTACTATACGAGTATACATAGTCGGATTATCATTTTCAGACAAATTACACAAGTGGCGGTAGCAAGTGAACCGAAAGCGCTTCAAATATAAATATTATGTTTATATATTGATAGAGTTGAGCGTTCGTCAAATATGTGCGGTACTAGTGTACGGTGCCAATATTAACTCTAGTTATCGGTGGGTTAGTGGGGAGCGGGGAGCGGGGAGCGGGTAGCGGGGTCAGGGTTAACTCTACTTGCACTGTCAATATTTTTGAAAAACATTCTCGCTATCACTTGTTGTATACATTTACAAAGGTGGGCTTGCCTTGTTTGCGGGACTCGGTGCGAGAACGTTGTTGTTCGCTGTTTGGCAAATTATTTAAGTGAATCATGTTACGTTGAATTATTTTACCTTATTTGAATTAGGTATCTATTACCAATATATATATATATATATATATATATATATATATATATACATATATATATATATATATATATATATATATATATATATACTTTGGTAACATACAGTATGGACACTCCCTGCCGCTCTCTACCCCCCTCGTCACCCAGATTGATACAGATTGGTTACAGTTTGGTGGTCGAACGTATAAGATTTCACCGACATTTTGTTCGTTTCGTCATTCGATTTTTGAAATGTCATTTCTGGCCCGTTGTATGAAGTGTCCAGAGCCACAGATTACTAAATATACTTACTTCGTAACCAGAGCACCTTTCTGTTAGCAGAAAAGACCGACGATATTATATTTCCGCGTTGAAACTGCCCGGGTTGATTTACAGAGTTAAGCGTCATTAGATTCCGTTTCTAGCGCCAATCGCCATACACAGTTCAAGATAAAATCATAGACAAAATTTGCATGTTTAACAATTTTCTTGTCATATTCTGCTATTTTGGAAAATGGCGGGGTGGCCTGAAGGTAAGGAAAGTTCAAGGTCAGCCTGATTGGTTAAATGGACATAGGAAAAGACAAATAAATATGTACCGGTGAACAATAGCTTGCCCTCGTACGTGAAAGAGGCGCCATCTCTTGCCTCCTTCAGTTCGCAGCTGAATTTGCACCGCGGGCGATACGGGGTTAACTTTTGGACTAGTGTTCTGGATTTTTAGTCTATTGTTTGCAAGCATATGTTTCATTCTATTATTATTTTACAGAGTTATATCTTTATCTGTTGTATTTTAGCAATAACTTGAAAACCATGTGAATAGCAATGGTATATTCCTGGGAAAAAATGTATTTAGGCACATCGATTTGGTATAATATTGATACTTAATTTAACATTGTGTGTAAAATAAAATATTTAGTTTTCTTTTAACAATTAAGACTTGTAAATTACTGTTATTTACCAATAAAGAACTATAATGACTATTTTGAAAGATACCTAGGTACCTGCCTCATGTGCAAGAAGCAAGGTTAACGGGCCAAACAGTTGACAGTTTACGAGATTTAATATTAAGGCGGTGATATTACAGATTTTCGTTATTTTTGACGTCAATTACTCCTAAATGATAGAAAACTCACGGTTGAAAAAAAAACACCCTTATTGTTGATCTATCGAGACAAAACTGCTTAATCGTGTTTCTAATAGCTATTGACTTTAAGGAACAAAGTCAAAAGCTATTAGAAACACGATTAAGGGGGTTCGATGAAGCTCCTCAATGCTCAATTCTCGCTAGATGGCGCCTGCTCCACAAATTTTTAGTTTTAATTTTTTTTTGAAGTCGTGGTTCCACATTATTACCTTAAAATACGTTGAGCGCACTCTTTACATAAATATTTAACTGTCGAAAAACAAATTGCACAATTAATTGCATTGTAGTTTCCAAAAATCTCGATTATGTGTTCCTTCACGCAGTTTTGAACTCGAAACTCACACATCCATTGAATATTGCAATCGGCAATCATCGCATTTCCGAATACAACATTGAATATTGCAATCGGCAATCATCGCATTTCCGAATACAAACGAATGCTAATTCCATGTCCATCAATTACAAGATTTATCGTATAACAGAATTTGAATTCAGAACTAAGTACTTTATTGTTGTTTTGTTTAGATTTCCGCACGAACTATGTAGAGCTCTAAAATTATCATTATGTATAATATACTAACGAAATTAATAAAAATATAAACAAAATTAAATAATTCTTCAACCGACTTCCAATAAAGAGAAGGTTAAATGTTCGACAATAGGGTATTGTTTTTTTGGTCTCCTTTTTTTCGGAGTGCTGACCTTAATTAGTAATTACATTGGAATGTTTTTCAGTCCTAACTTCATTTAGTATATTGTCCATAGTTCTTCTTGAAATTCCAGTGGCATTTGCAACTCTCTTAAACCCTCTTAAAATAATTACTTTCATTATCATCAATTTTTTTTTAAATCTGTTGGCTTCGGTTACATAACATTGAAGATAATTTCGTGTGACTGGCATTGTAAAAGTTTTCCTTTTTTTCTGAAAACTTTAATTCGTACAATTTTAAATTTGGGGTTTTAACAACTCTATATATATATATATATATATCGATTAAAATATTATTTACTTTTTTGAACTGAAAATTTCTCTAGGCGCGTTGGAAAATTTTGAGATGGAAAAAAACCATTGAACGCGCGACACCGTCACCAACACCGTTACCGACAGCGTCAATGACAACCGTCATCGACACCTTTAAGTGAAAACTTTTTGAGATGAAAATAAAACATTGAACGCGCGACACCGTCACCGACACCGTTACCGACACCGGCACCGACACTTTGAAGTGCAAAGTTTTTGAGATGGAAAAAAACCATTGAACGCGCGACACCGTCACCAACACCGTTACCGACAACGTCAATGACACCGTCATCGACACTTTTAAGTGAAAACTTTTTGAGATGGAAATAAAACATTGAACGCGCGACACCGTCACCGACACCGTTACCGACACCGGCACCGACACTTTGAAGTGCAAAGTTTTTGAGATGGAAAAAAACCATTGAACGCGCGACACCGTCACCAACACCGTTACCGACACCGTCACCGACACCTTAAGTGATAAATTTTTAAGATGGGAAAAAACCATTGAAACCGCGACACCGTCACCGACACCTAGGTGAAAACTTTTGACATGGGAAAAACCATTAAACTAGCGTCACCGTTACCGACACCTAGGTGAAAACTTTTGACATGGGAAAAAACCATTAAACTAGCGTCACCATTACCGACACCTTGAAGTAAAAACTTTTTTGAGATGGGAAAAATGGCGTTTCAAATAATGTATATTAGTAATAATTCTTCAATGCATGAAAATGAAAAACCAACAAAAGATAGTTTGTTATATTCTCTTTGAAATCGAGTGACTTGATGCAGTGACAGAACGTAAGAGCGGCAACATGCACGCGCGTCGGTCGGTTGCATGGAGCGGCAACGTCGCGCATCTTGTGTATTTACACGACATTTTGTCTCGCACACATTCGTAAATTTAATGAAAATTGAGCGTTGGTTTATTCCATAATTTTAAATGAAAGTATGTTTTTTTATTAATCTTGCGCAAACAAATACTTGAAAAAAGTTTGTAGCACACATAATTTACGCTTTATTCTGTATCCTGAACCAGATTATTGCAATTGTTTTTTGTATGATAATCGAACCACCTTAAGCAGTTTTGGCTCGATAGAAAAAAAACCATTACTTTTAACTATAGTTATGAGTAATATTTAGAAGTATAAATAAAAAAATATACAACAATATTTGTATTGATAATACAAAGTGAGAAATGTTATTATTTTTTATACTTTCATTCAGAAAATTTAAACTAAACGAAAGAACATTGAAAAAGTGCAAAAGTGTGGTTATTTTCTTTACTCGTAAAGAAAAAAACAGAGACAACTGTTCCAATCAAAGCCTCGCCTTAATTTGTTTTTATAAGTAGGTAGGTACTTATTTATGACGTGTGCACTCCTATGTCACTGTCATCTTTGTCCGAAGCTAAGTCGCACCCTGGACACTTCATACAACGGGCCAGAAATGACATTACAAAAAGGAATGATGGAACAAACAAAATGGCGGCGATATTCTATACGTTCGACAACCAAACTGTAACCAATCTTTATCTATATGGGTGACGAGGGGGTGAGGTCGCAATCTAGAGAGCGGCAGGGAGTGTCCATACTGTATGTTAGTACTAATATATATATACTTTGGCTAAGTTCTTAACATTACGTCGTCACATCACGTCGGCACACGTCGGGCTTGCCATCAGCCATCCGCCATTGGTACCCATACCCAAGTGGAGTGTGACATTAACGAGCCGGAGCTGCCAGAGTGCGCTAATGAGCGGGACCACAGCAATTGGACGCTCTGCTAGAACTTTTTGCGTTAGATGCCTCGTTTGTATTCTGCTAGTACTTGACTAGAAGGTTTGGTTCGTTTGCTTTTCCACAGAACATAAAAGTTGGAATGGAAGGACTTGAAAATTCTGTTAAGCTTGAGAGTAATAATAATAAAGTAACATTCAGGGTAGACTCGAGCCTCTCCGTGGGGATGTATGTGAGCTGATATGATGATGATGAAAGTAATGTCAATAATCAAGATTAAAAATAATAAAAAACCCCGACACCTCTCTTTCGCCATCTATCTACAGGGTGGCTGTTAGACGACGGACGCATTTTAGGACGTGAATCAGAAGACGAAACTAAGCAGTTTTTCTCAAGAAACCCATGGACAATTCTAAAAAAAACCCCCCCCGCAAAAAAGTAAAGCGGACATTTAAAAAGTAAAAAATAATACCCTTCGTTGAGCCATCAAATTCAATTCAGAAATACCTATATATATTTTAATTATCGAAATCGATGGATGGCACGATAGGGTTTGCTCATTAAAATGGCGCTATAATGTCGCGTCGGGGTACCGCTTTAGTGAATCAGACCCTTCATTTGATTGACTATCTATTATTTACTAGTATTTTCGACCAACTTGCGACGACGATCAACTTTTGTGACAAATCTAGTAACATTGGGTGTTATGAGTCTGGGAGCGTTATGAGTTTGAAAGTTCTCTATTTTAGCTATGTATTTTATTATATTTGGAAAATTAGCAGCCTCATTCACAAAATACTAGTTATTGCTTTAAACTTAGCGGTACCCCGACGCGACATTATAGCGCCATTTTAATGAGCAAACCCTATCGTGCCATCCATCGATTTCGATAATTAAAATATATATAGGTATTTCTGAATTGAATTTGATGGCTCAACGAAGGGTATAATTTTTTACTTTTGACGTGATAACGTCTTATAATTCGATGGAGCCGGCTGCACGCACGAAAAAATGCGTCGTTACCTCGCTCTGAGGCGTTCCGTGTAAGTCTTGAAGTGCAAGCGAGAGCGCGAACGAGCGACAAAGAAGCACAATCGGCCTTTACGTTCGGCAGCGTTCGACATCCGTCTCTCTCCTACTTGAGTGAGCGATGTGTCTGTGTGAACAGCTGCTATACTATAGTTCATCTACATGTTTTGATCGAGTATCAAGTGCAGTGAAAAGTGAATGTGGTGTCAATTGTTTATAGCAACGATAATTGCGGCGATAAAGGTAATGATTCTTTCGATATTATGAAACCATTCCATTAGTATTTTCCCTTGACGTTGTCACGTTCAACTATCGTCACATCGTTTACAGACAACCGATTTTTTAAATGTCCGCTTTACTTTTTTGCGGGAGGGAGGGGGGGGGGGGGGGGTTAAATTTTTATTTCAAAATTTTCAACTTATTTTCAAAATAATTAATGACAAGTACAGTTATATCTAAAAGGATATAGATTTGTCTATAAAAAATTCATCAAAATTATGTTCGGTTGTTTTGTTTTTAAACCAAAATGTTTGGAAGTTATGTAAGAGATGCTAAATTATTTAGGCGCGCGTTGAAATATTTTATTATAAAAGGCTGCGTTAATACATCAACGAGCGCCACTTTTTTCCTTCTTAATAATATTTATGTTGTCTTTAACATTTTTATTGAATACTCGTAAATTATTAGGTAGTTATTGAATATAAAATTTAGTTTTGTGTGTACGTACATGTAACATAAATTACTGATAATCAGAACAAGAATCGAATAGAATCAATTCCTAAAATTTTTGGAAATCATTTTTGGTGAGATCGTTTCTATTTTTTTTTATTTAAAGCCATGGGATTTTAGCTCTAAAGGTTGATTTACACTTCAGAAAGTAATAAGCACTTAAAATAGAAGAAAATAGAAGCTCTTCCCTGCTTTGGAAGACTCCGAGAACTGTTGCCACCATTGCATTGTATGCAAAATCAAATACTGAACAAAACGAGTCCAAACACGACATATCTGCTATTATTTTTTTAAGAGTGTGCTAGTGTTCTGGATATCCTGGCTGCAGCATCAGACCAAGAGTTCCATAAACCTGAATAGTTATTAAGCATACATGAGTGTTTCAAGCTTTAGGTCACATGTATGTTTGAAAGTAAAGTAAATACACATTAAGAGTCTAAGAACCCTACCGCAGCTAACAAAAGAGCTGATGACCTTGAAACGGCTGAACCGATTTTGATAAAACGTATCTAAGAACCATCGCCAAAAAACCTGCTTGTAAATAAAAAAAAACGCATCCAAATCGGTTCACCCGTTTGAGAGCTACGGTGCCACAGACAGACACACAGACACACACACACACATAGCGGTCAAACTTATAACACCCCTCTTTTTTGCGTCGGGGGTTAAAAAAATGACTTTTCATACAAATTGTTCAGCTCAATAGCCAACTTTGTATGAGAAGTTCAGATTTTTTTTTGGAGAATTGACCGTTTGATTCACGTCCTAACATGCGTCCGACGTCTAAGCAGTCAACCTGTATAACCTTTTCGTTGGGACCATTCCAATGAGCCTACGAGTATAAACACGATACCTACCTCTGCTGTAAGTTGGTGAGGAGTTGGGTACTCTTCCGCCTTCGACTGACCAAATTGAATTGAATGACTTATCCCGAGCGGTGACTGGGACAAGAGCTTGTCATCCCCCTCCCCCTGTCACCCCCCCTACCCCTTGACCCCCGTACGATTGCCCTATCTAGACGCGACTGTACGGATATTGTAGACTGCGCTACATCTAAATGCGGCACAATTTTGTTGAGAGCAAGTGTCTTATTTGTGTTATCAATTCGCGTGTGCCCATGGATCCGTGTTGTGTTGGTGGAGCGACGAGCGACGCAACGCCACGCTATCCGACTAACACTAACTAACACGTGTTTGTTTAGCGATACACTTGTAAGTGCCCAGTGGGACTGTACGTACATACATACCACATAGCAGGATCACGACCTTGTGGGGAATGCAAGTCATAAGTAGATATGTACGCCGATGTGGTATTTTAAAGTGAAACATTTATTATATCGTCTCAAATTTTTTCGTCTGTTTGTTGCATGTCGCGTGACGGTCGCTTCCGTCTGACGGTATGATCGTTTCGTCCTCTGTACCGTAGCGAGAGCAGCCATGATCGTTTCGTCCTCTGTAAAGTTTCACTTTTACCGTGGTTTCATAAAACCACACACTTACTTTTTTTTGACCCCCGACGCAAAAAAATGTAATATAGGTATAACGTGTGTTTCCGTGTATCTTCTATGGCATCGTAGCTCCGAAACGGATAAACCTATTAAGATTTAGTTTTTCTTGACGTGAATCTTCTTTAAAATCACATACGGGATACCAGGTCAAAAGCCTTGACCGTGACGGAAGTGACGAAAGACTGTAACTCCACTGTTTCCTCCATAGCAACCAAGTAACAAACCGCGAGGCCTAAGGCAAAAATTAAAGAAATAATAATTAAAAAGACAACAAAAATAAAAAAAGTCAGGGACGTCAAAAATAGACGATTTATATTAAACTAAGGGCAGTGTGCTCCAGCACAGCCCTACCCGATTTTTAGGGTTCCTTAGTCAACAAGGAACCCTTATAGTTTCGCCATGTCTGTCTGTCTGTACGTCAGTCCGCGGCGCGGCTTAGCTAAGAGACTGTTGGCACCAGAAACCTGTAATTGGTATAGGTATACATATATAAATCAAGCCGACAGTGGTACAATAAAATTTTCCGCACAAAAAATGTTTTGTTTTTAATACATAAGTACTTACTTTTTTTTAAATACAACGGAAGTCTACTTTGCGTGAGTCCGCTTCGCACTTGGCCGGTTTTTCATTTCTGGATCGAGAGTGAACTTATCTATGGTTCAAGAAAATCTGTTCAGCCGTTTGTAGATCGTCAGCTCTTTTCTAGTTGACTAAGGGAATGTTAAGAGTTGGAAGCCTATGGCTGTTTTTCTATTCTAGCCTATTCAGTTTTTGTGCATTATATTAGGTATCATTTCAGAGCAGGTTTTAAGACATGTTTCACAGCTGTACACCACCAGGGGGTGCTGTAGCAGCAGGATAGTTGGCGCTTGAAGGCTTCTCGGGAACTATTCAACCGAGTCCGCTGCGGGTTTTTGCTTTGTATAAGTGTCATTGTTACCAGACTGCCCAAAAAGGAGGGTAATATTTTTCGGGTGTATGTATGTATGTCTGTCCGTTTCTTTGGCTGAGTCTGTATCCTAAACGGTTTAGCGGGTTTTAGAGTGCGAGGTGTCGGTAGGTTGTTCTTGATCCCAAAGTGACGTCATAGTGACGTCATAGGATTCATTTAAACCCGACTGCCCAAAAAGAGAGGCAATGTTTTTTTGCAGTCGGGTTTTAAATTTTATAAATTGGTAAAGTTATTCAGAGTAAGTCTAGACATGTTTTACAGCCGTAGACCATCGAGGGGCGCTGTAGCTCAATAAAAACTCATAGAGCTCGCACATGTAATGAAAGTTCGTGAAGAGTTTAAAGAAGCTACGACAGACGAAAAATAAAACCTTCGAGAGTAAGTAGGCTTTAAATTGGAACAAAACTTTACTGAGCGTAGGTACCTACTCTCTAAAAAAGAATAAAATAAAAAGCAAAATTAAATATTTTGAAAAAGCTCAGAAAGGTTTAAATAACTTTTTAAAATCCCCGACTAGAGGGTAATCTTTGTACACGTCCTCTCTAAGTTCTTGTCATTTAAATGTTTGTGTACAATAAAGGATATATAATAAAAAACGAAAGATATTTTTTTTTAATCCAAGAAAATCTGTCGGAGACTGCCATTCTCTGCTCTGAAATAAATTGAAGATACACAATTTTATTAGTTTGAATAATTCAGTATGTAAAAAAATATTGTTTTTGATCAATGTATATTCGTTTAATTAAACAAAAATTTGAAACAAAGAAGGTGCTGGCAGTCCCCAGGTGATGGATTATATTGAATTCATTAAAATTAATCTTTCGTTTCTTATTTCCCTCTAGTCGGGAAAAGTTATATAATCCTTAGTTAATAACACCCACCGTGGGGATTTTCAAATGTTTTTGAACGCTAGTTCAACAGAGATGGTTGTCAGCCCTGGTTAACAACTGAACGATCTCACGCTCTGTTTAACTGCTGGTGCTGGGGCACGGGCCAGCACGGGTCTCCTCCCACAGTCGGGAAGATTACTCCACACGCCACACACGGTAGCCAGGTTGTAGGGCTAGTGGGAACCCCACTGTCAGAAGCTTTTCAAGCCGCCTGTAGGGCATCAGACACGGCTTAATGAATGTCTTCTGGTGATAGCAATTAGCAGCACCAATGGCTTAGCGAGCCTTGCAGGGCAGGAAACGGTCGAGTAAATGCCATTAACAGTCAACCTATCCTGGATACGACCATGCTTCAGGTCGGTTGACTTGTGTGCTCGACCTAACGACGCTAAAAGCACTAAGCTACAACCATTTTTAGCGGTATTTGATAGAAATCCATTGAGTCCTTCATGGAGACGGTTAACTGCCCGCCGAAACGGAAAGAGAGAGAGGGGTGGTGCTTAAACTAAAATAGTGTACACCCTGGGCAGAATTAAGGTGCGAAAAAAAAACAAAATGGCGGAAAACAAAACGACGGCCGAAAATGAAATTGTTCCGATTTGCCTGGTCGGGGGTTTTTACATTCACTATATAGAGACTTGATAAGATTGTAGTAAATTTCATCTTTTTAATATGTGGCTATTAACAGATTACTAATTATATAAAAAAGCCGATTGCATAAAACATTACCCCTGTCTTTTTAGTAAGTCGGGTAAAAATTTATCGTACGTCACTCACGGGATCAAAACTAATATAACGCCAACTCGCGCTCCAATATACATCGAGCCGTTTTGGGCGACAGGCTCAGCAAAAAACAGACATAGATACATACATACATCCGAAACCATTGGCCTCCTTGGGATGCAACACAAATGCTGAATGGCTGTTTACTAGATGTAGGTAGGTACTTATTATCTAACTACAAAATAAAATTTCTCAATCTATCAATCTATAGCTGATACCCTTGCTAGTTCAGATCTTAGGAAGGCAAACTGGGAGTATTGTCGTAGGACGTTGTAGTAAAAAGCATAATCAATGGTGAATTCTTTAACACTAAAAAGAGCGTAAAATAGCTGGAATAGGTTTAAAGTGTGTTTAAGTGGACCGATGATCTAGTGAAAGTTGCGGGAAGTAGCTGGATGCGGGCAGCGCGGGACCGGTCGTCGTGGAAATCCTTGGGGGAGGCGTTTGTCCAGCAGTGGACATCTTTCGCCTAATATTATAATGATGAAGATTGCTTTCTTGTATTTTTATACTAACAATATATTTTTGCAAATTCACGTCTTAACCTTAAGGTTTGGTTATAGTGCACTTACAGGATAGGGTCACATTGGCTCCACAAACGGCCTTTTTAGGGTTCCGTAAGGGGCCTGTCCAGCAATAACACAAACGGCGTTTCAGGGTTCCGTACACCCGAACGGTGACCAACGGGACCCTATTACTAAAGGTCGGCTATCCGTCTGTCTGTCGGCGGGCTGTATATTTCATGAGCCGTATAAGAATTGTGCACGCCAGACGATCAAGCCTACGCGAGTAAGTATGCACAGCGTGGCTGTACAATTTATGTATAAACTAGTGGATGCCCGCAGCTTCGCCCCCGCAGATCCCGATTTTTGCGGTTCCCGTGGGAATTTCCCAAAATACTTTCTTAGAGGATGCCTACGTCATAACATCTACCTGCATGCCAAATTTCAGCCCGATTCGTCCAGTGGTTTGGGCTGTGCGTTGATAGATCACTATGTCAGTCAGTCAGTCACCTTTGAGTTATATGTATTTAGATAGAGGGTGCCCGGCGCGGCATACGAGCCACGAATGCGGCTCGCGGGGAATTATACACCTTACCCTTCCTCAGGAATCACTCCATCCATTGGTAAAAACCGTATGAAAATCCATTCGGTAGTTTTTGAGTTCATCGCCTTTAGACAGACAGACAGACCGAAGCGGCGGGGGGACTTTGTTTCATATTATATAGAGATAGAGAATCTCCGACCTCTCAGTGGCTATCCGCTAGAGCAGGGTGTGAAACGACACAGCATTGACTCAAATCTCTTACGGATAACCAGCAAAATAAATAATGGCTTGTAATTTTGCGTTGACGAGGCAACAGTTGGCCAATAAGCGAGTCCAAACAGCGGCCGTGCGACTTTCAATAACGATGTTTGCTGAAAACGTTAGCGGGCGCGGCCATCTTCTTAAAAGTACTGTCACCAGCGCGCATTCACTGACCTCCCCCTCTCCTCCCTCTACAAGGTACTACTTAATTAAGTACATTTCATAGATTTGTTTACACGCTTGGACTTCGGCATGGTGATAAGAATACCTATGAATAAGTTTCGTATATAAGCGTCGGTGGCTCAACCGGTAATGACTCGGTCCTCCTAACCAGAGGTTCCGGATTCAAATCCGGACGGCCAATGTACCAATGAGTTTTTCGAAACTTAGGTACTTTTACTCACCGATTGTTTGGCGATGAAGGAAAACATCGTGAGTAAACCTGCACATCTGATTCCAGATGTGTATGAAGGTCGCGTTTCACACGTCTGTAGGTGGTAATCAATAAATGTCTTATGTCTTATGTTAATCTAAATGCCCTACACGTGACCGCGGGTGATGCTAAGTGCAACACCAGGCAACCGCCGTCTATCCCTTGGATAGCACGGTTAATTGTGCCACACGATAAGAGAGAGAATAAGTTTCGTATAGTTACAATTTTATTGATAACTAGCCGTCCGATCGCGGCTACACCCGCGTTGTCGAAGATAGCAGTAGGCTTACCGAGATTCCAATTATGATTATGTATTAGATTTAATGAATAAGATGAATAAGACGTTTTCCCGGGGTAAAAAGTAGCTTATGTCGTATTCCAGGACCTAACCTATATGTGTGCCAGGTTTCATCCCGATCCATCCAGTGGTTGAAGCGTGAAAGAGTAACAAACATTCAAACATACAAACTTTCACATTTATAATACTATAAGTAGACTAACTGACTCGACAGATAAATGCTGTCTTGTCCATATGTCACGCATTTGACGTGTCATGAATTACGCATGTCCATTGTTTATATCGTGAATATATATACTGGGTGTAACAAAATTAACAGATGAGATACTGTACTTTTCATTCTGAACAGCTATCCTGAAGGAACCCATAGTAAATACTAAAAAAAAAGTTGGACCCTCCATATGAAAATGTACAAAATCGGTCGATCAGGTGATCGATTTGTATAAGAGTTAATTTTTTTTGGCGAGTTCAACAAAGTCATAGAACTAAAGTTGTTCAGTATGATGAGTGGAAGCCCCGTTAACGGGACCTACACCAATATTGTTACACCTGTAAATATGGACCTGATGTCATTAAAAAATCCGATAGAAAAAAGCACTTTCAGTTTTTCCCGAATTTACCAATTTTCCAGGCAACTCTTCCAATTATTTTTTTCGTAAAAGGACTATAACGAACCTTAAAAAAATTGCCAAACTTGTCCAATTTAGTTCTGAAGTGATACCAACGATCAGAATTAAAGTTTTAAATAGAATAATGACAAAATAAGTACAGAGTCTAACTTTGTATGTCTCGGTTCGGTTGGTGGAAGGGCATTTTCTAAGCTCGCCTGGCTAGCTGCTACTATCTTATCTGAGTCTTGCCGCCAACCATTGCCATTGCGTTGAGGAATCTCGGTAAGCCTACTGCTATCTTCGACATCATCGTCACTTACCATCAGGTGAGGTCACAAGGGCTTACCAATTGTGGATAAAATAAAAATAACATATATATTTTTCTTAAGGCGACAGAGTGGGTCCCGATAGGCCGTAGACCAAAACGGAGATGGCGAGATGAGTTGGACAGGTTGGAGGATTGATGGAAAGAGGTGGCTCGGGATAGGGATGTGTGGCGTAATAGGGGGGGGGGGGGGGCTTTGTTCAGCATTCTAGGCTAATAATAAATAAATAATATTTTTTTAATTCACATATTGTAAGCCCTTCGCATCGTAGTACCTGGTGAAAAAATATATCCGTAAGTAGTATGGAAAATAGGAATTATTTATTTTCCAGGCGTCAGTGAATTTGGTTGACTGATTGTACTAGTACTAGCACCGCGAGTGGCGCGACACACCAATGTTATGGAAAATTACGTTATCATACAAAATAAATACTAACCACTCACGGTTTGTGTGCTCGTGTGGATTCTCTTGTGTATGATCATCATACGTTCATTTGTAACAACAACAATATTATAATTAGAAATGCAATCAAGACAACATTGAACTACACTACATTGAATTACACAATCACTTCGCTCATACACTACTCTATTATTTGATGACTAAACTACTTCAATAAAAACGGAATCAAATAAATTTAAAGCTATGCAGGTACTCAGTTGTCAATCTTCGGCAGGATGTCTGCTTCTCTAAAGAGGTGATACTCGTTTTCGCCATTCGCGAGACTCACTTTGGTGCTACCGAATTCCGGGAGCAGAACTTTGTCTCCAACCCTTCACTTGGATGAGGAAAAACACTCCGTTGCCCTTCCTCGAGCCAGGCCCCACTGCAATGACTTCTCCGTGGAGGACCTTGGACTGTGCCGTCTCAGGAATCACGACACCTCCCGTGTAAAGAAGCGATTCTACAAAGTGTGACAAAAATAATGGGAACTGGGGATAAAAACCCTCACGGAATTTGCCACATACGATACGTACGATTTAGAGGTTCAGGCCTAAATGGAGTTTGAAGAAAAAAATATTATGGGGTAAATTAGAATATATATATTTTATGATTTTTTTTTAAAGAGAAGGAACAAGAAACAATATGAGTATAAAAAAAGGTGTGATTAGATTGGTTGACCGTGTAGACAATTAAAAACAATGACCTAATATATTTATGGAGAATTTACGGAAATAAATTTAAGGTTACAATTTTATTTGTATATAAAATGGTTATTTTATAGTATGCCGGCAGGCAACGATCGTCACCGTCCCTTTGGTACTTAAATAAGTTACTAAGTTTAAAATTTCAGTTTGATCTGAATTACCCTATCTTTTTAACAAAATATGTATCAGATACAAAACACTTTTAAAATTTAAAATAAATAACTAATGGTTAGAAACTGGAAACAGGAAATCTTCTAGGTCGGCAGAAAGGTCAGAGAGTCAGAGAGTCGCTCGGGATAAAAGATAAAATAAATTCACTTCCCTTATGGCGAGCAGCTGGGCGGGCAGTAGAAAGGACTGGCTGGTGATCAGCACTGCTCCATCCCAGGATTAATCCTTTATCAGGTAAAACTTCGGGGACGTCAACCTCGCAGGGGCTGGATGAAACCCTACGGAGATATATAAATGTAGTACGCCGCAGTACCAAAAATACACGCAAAGCGGTTTCCTTATACAAATTACTTACCACAGAATAAAATAGTGGGCCTCAACAAAACATTATAACACAATTTGTACAAAAAATTTAAATACACATCAGTTTCGACGGGACCACGATCAACCTTTGTTTTTCTCTTGTCAAAAAATAACAACTATTTTCAAATTCAAATACCATAGAGCAACGACATCAAAAAAGAATTTAATTATGAAACGCGACAAAAGAGATCGGCTCGAAACGATAGTTAGCGTTTCAAAATACCCACAAACTCACAAAAAAAAGGCGAGAAGTCCAAAAAATTTTTGAAATTTGGACAACCCTATAGACGTTAGACAGCCCTGAAGAAGAAAAAAAATAAAAACTCTCTGAGTAACTAGTTAACTACGAACGTTTACTTGAAGCTGGTAGAAATTGACATTTATACACGAAGCTACACATACAAACGGCAAAAACTCCATCTAAAAGTGAACAGACTTAATAACCCCAACAACACACTAGTGTTAAGGGATCGCTGTGTATTTGAACCTAAAACTAGTCACTTAAGAAAACAGGAGAAACCAAACAACTAGTTAAACATTAAAGACCAATAGGGTTGACAAAAACTGAAAAAACTTGCAAAACATTGTCGGTTACCCCAGCGAAAATGTGGACAAAAACGGTAAAGGCGGATGCGTGAAAATCCGACTCACGGATAAAATCAACACCGGAAGTCTGAAACGCGATACGCAAAAGTCTAAAGGGACAACACTACCGAAAAATAGGCCATTTGAGGTAAGACAAGGGCAAGATTAATGAAAGAAATTTGAAAAATGGAAAATTGTTATAAGACCTCAAGAAATCTAAACAATACTGCGGAATACCGAAACGTTGTCACATAAAAGTGAACAGGGTACGCCAAAAATTTAAGGAGTACCTCGCAAATCAACGCGTAAAAATATTCCAAACAGTAACCCTTAAAGATTTCTCCCTTAAAACAACGTTAAATAATCGTGAATTAAAAGTAAGTCTGTCCCGACTTTCGACTGAAAGAAATCTAGAGTCTGGCCATTGACTACTTAAATTAAAAATTCTCTTGGAATCGTAAGGGAATACACAGGCAAAAATAACTCAACAACACGTAAGCAATTATCCGAAAGAGGTATAATGCCATTAAGCCGGGGAAAAACCGACCCGTGTTAAGAGAAGCAAAAAAATACCGTGCATACAAACAAAAAAACCACACGTTTCCAAGAAAACTGCACGATTAAATTTAGTAAGGGTCTTGAGGTATTAAAACTTGAACCATATTATCCGGAAAACGGATACACCCACGAAAGACAAAAAAACGGGTTCGTTAAGGAAAGATTAAAGGCAGAAAAGGGGATTATTTCTTTCTTTCTTTCTTCTTTTCTTTATAAAACATTAGTTCGGGCGCCATAAATATGTGACAAAAATAATGGGAACTGGGGATAAAAACCCTCACGGAATTTGCCACATACGATACGTACGATTTAGAGGTTCAGGCCTAAATGGAGTTTGAAGAAAAAAATATTATGGGGTAAATTAGAATATATATATTTTATGATTTTTTTTTTTAAAGAGAAGGAACAAGAAACAATATGAGTATAAAAAAAGGTGTGATTAGATTGGTTGACCGTGTAGACAATTAAAAACAATGACCTAATATATTTATGGAGAATTTACGGAAATAAATTTAAGGTTACAATTTTATTTGTATATAAAATGGTTATTTTATAGTATGCCGGCAGGCAACGATCGTCACCGTCCCTTTGGTACTTAAATAAGTTACTAAGTTTAAAATTTCAGTTTGATCTGAATTACCCTATCTTTTTAACAAAATATGTATCAGATACAAAACACTTTTAAAATTTAAAATAAATAACTAATGGTTAGAAACTGGAAACAGGAAATCTTCTAGGTCGGCAGAAAGGTCAGAGAGTCAGAGAGTCGCTCGGGATAAAAGATAAAATAAATTCACTTCCCTTATGGCGAGCAGCTGGGCGGGCAGTAGAAAGGACTGGCTGGTGATCAGCACTGCTCCATCCCAGGATTAATCCTTTATCAGGTAAAACTTCGGGGACGTCAACCTCGCAGGGGCTGGATGAAACCCTACGGAGATATATAAATGTAGTACGCCGCAGTACCAAAAATACACGCAAAGCGGTTTCCTTATACAAATTACTTACCACAGAATAAAATAGTGGGCCTCAACAAAACATTATAACACAATTTGTACAAAAAATTTAAATACACATCAGTTTCGACGGGACCACGATCAACCTTTGTTTTTCTCTTGTCAAAAAATAACAACTATTTTCAAATTCAAATACCATAGAGCAACGACATCAAAAAAGAATTTAATTATGAAACGCGACAAAAGAGATCGGCTCGAAACGATAGTTAGCGTTTCAAAATGGTGTGGGCGCTCGATACAGTGGCGGTGATTATTTTAAAGGACTTCCTCTATTTCAGACCCCAAAATAAGTCTCGTCCTCTAATTTAAAATCTAGAATAGAGGACAAAATAAAACATATTGACAAAAAACTATGACATGCGTATGGAAAAAACGTTGAGACGCGACAGCGCGATTTAGTGCGATGTCGCAGGCGCAGGTGAGAGGCGCGTGGGGGAGAAATGTATTCTTTTTAAATAAATTATGCAGCCACACTGTGCATACTTTCTCGCGAAACTTCAAACAACTTCACCGTCTCTCGTAGTCGGACATACACACATCAACATTAAACATCACACATACTTGGATCCACGGAACCTTACACTTACATAGATGCAAGGAACATAATAAACGTTACACTTACATAGGTGCAAGAAATACAAGATTATGAAAAATTTACAAATAATTTCGGTTTTTATGGAGGTACTACACTCGGATTATTCGTGGGATGATTAAGGAGCCAAATCATTAGGCCATACTAAGTCCTAGTTATTCACAAAGTTTCATTCATTTAAATAGTTAAATCCATCTTTGAGAAAAAGTAACAACAAAAAATAAAATAAAAAAGCGTCGGTGGCTCATCCGGTAACGACTCGGTCCATCTAACCAGAGGTACCGGGTTCAAATCTGGACGGCCAATGTACCAATGAGTTTTTCAAAAAACTTACGTACATATACTTACCGATTGCTTTAACGGTGGAGGAAAACATCGTGAGGAAACCTGCACACGCCTGCGAAGAAACTCGAAGGTTGTGTGTGAAGTCGACCAACCCGCACTGGGCCCGCGTGGTCGACTAAGGCCTAATCGCCCTGATTCAGGTTAGGCTCGAGCCCCTTGGTGG
This sequence comes from Coleophora flavipennella, assembly GCA_947284805.1. NCBI lineage: Eukaryota > Metazoa > Arthropoda > Insecta > Lepidoptera > Coleophoridae > Coleophora > Coleophora flavipennella. The sequence goes on along the minus strand of OX369272.1, from coordinate 17,534,866 downwards.
GGAAGTATATGAGCTGATATAATAAAAATAAAAAACAACAAACATGAATTGTATAGATGGTACCTTATTCCGTTTTTTTTAGGAATAACGAATTCCCTATGCGGTGTCTGTATTCCCCGATTCGTATAATTCAGGAATCTTCAAGACAAGAGTGAATAGGCACTATTTAGGATTGCGTGTTACATCCTCGGCTGCATCGGCACTACCACCAGGTAAGGTGCAGCCGAATGCACACAATTTATTAATAAAGACAAAGATAAGGGGGAGTTTTGCTTGTTTTCTTAAATAACTTCAAAACTACTTACCTATTAAAAAAAACATACATTAGAACCTAGCTTTTGCCTGCGGCTTCGCCCGCGTGGACATCGTTTTTATGACTGTCTTTTAGGGTGAGTGGACATGCGTTTGGAACGATATCGGGCTATTCTGATTAAAAGTCTATGTCACTTTCCACCCCCTCAACCAATTCTATATAAAAATCCACTTCAGTTTAGTCTAGTCTAGTCAAATATAAAAATCACAGAAATCCATTGTTCCGTTGCAATGTTAAAGAAACTTACCAAAAAAGGGTATATTTTCAGTTCCCTCAGGAACTGCATCAGACTATGCTTTTTTTACGGGATAAAAAGTAGCCTATGTCCTTCCATGTGACACAGGCTACTTGCATGCAAAATTTCATCGAGATTGGTTAAGGGGTTGAAGCATGAAAAGATTACAAACAAACAAACACATTTTCACATTTATAATATTAGTAAGGATTCTTACAACAAGCCCTTTCTTTTGACAATATATAATGTTTGTGCGGATGGCGGCGCATCGGGAGCCGGCTCGTTTCTTTCCCTCTCATATGGTTGATGGGAGCGATGGCTGACTCTCGCGTTATACTCGTGACCGGGTGCTGTCCGTGTGAACTGGCCTACTCTTGTCAAAGGTATCAATGACATTCAATGATTTTTATGTATAACTTTTCGTGTCATATGGTTTTCATGTTCTAATGACTTAATCTGGTTTATATTAAAGATTGAATTTTAACGTTATTATAACTACTCAAATTTTTAATAATAATAAAAAAAAAAAAAACTAATGATTGTTTATTTCTTCATTTTTCACAAATAAAATCATGTTATTATTATTTTATGACTGTCAGAAAGAGTTTAATTTGCACCTATTTTTGTATAAATACCTTGAATAGTTTAATATATATAGTTACACGATATAATTTGCAAAACATTTTTTTCACAAAGTATGTACTGAGACGAGTTGTTCTGTTGGTAGTGAAAGTCATGGTGCGGAACCCTGTTCGTGCGACCCCGACTCGCACTTGGCTGTTTTTTTTTAATATATTAAAATTATTGACAAAAAGAAAAATTCAAAATTATTAGGAAAAATATTATTTTATAAGTGGTTGACTAAGGCCCGATCGCCCTAATTCAGGGTAGGCTCGAGCCCCTCGGTAGGGGACGTATAGGAGTTGATATGATGATAAAAATTATTCACAGACATCTGGCTCCAAACTAGGGATCCCTTATACTATGGAAACCGAACACTTATACTTCATCATATCAGCCGAAACACGTCCACTGCTGAACAAACGCCTCCCCCAAGGAGATCCACAACGACCGGTGCTGTGCTGCCTGCACCCAGTGGCTTCCCGCGACCTTCATCAGGTCGTCGGTCCACCAAGTGCGAAGCGATGTCTTCCGGTGCGCGGTCACCACTCAAGAACTTTACTGTCCTAACGGCCATCTGTTCTTATACTTATATATCTAATATATAAAATTCTCGTGTCACAGTTTTCGTTCCCTTACTCCTCCGAAACGGCTTGACCGATTCTCATGAAATTTTGTGAGCATATTGAGTAGGTCTGAGAATCGGCCAACATCAATTTTTTTTTTAGGGTAGGGTAGGGTAGGGTAGGGTTGGGTAGTGTAGTGTAGGGTAGTGTAGGGTAGGGTAGTGTAGTGTAGTGTAGTGTATGTAGGGTAGGGTAGGATAGTGTAGGGTAGGGTAGGGTAGTGTAGTGTAGGGTAGTGTAGTGTAGGGTAGTGTAGTGTAGGGTAGGGTAGGGTAGTGTAGTGTAGTGTATGTAGGGTAGGGTAGTGTAGGTTAGGGTAGTGTAGTGTAGGGTAGTGTAGTGTAGGGTAGGGTAGGGTAGTGTAGTGTAGGGTAGGGTAGGGTAGGGTAGGGCAGTGTAATGTAATGTAAGGCGGTACGTAGTTCGCCGGGACAGCTAGTGTTTAAATAAATACATCTAAATATCCAGTTAGACACAAAACTGACAAATCTAGGTAGGAAGTGAACCCACGCCCCTCAGCCTAGGGCAGGCAGGAGACCTCACTAGAGGCCACGAGACCTCAATTTTCATTTTTCAAAATAAGTTTGGATCATGTAAATTAAAAAACTTATAGCTTTGATGTTAAATCTGAAAGACAGTAAATTGTAGAGCCAAGCTGTGCACACTTTCTCGCAAAGCCATAACAAGCTGTCGTAGTCGAGCGAACACGAATTACACTTACTTACTCGTAATAGCAAAGAATACAGTAACGTATATCAAACTTTTTTTAATATTTCCGAATAATTATGGTTTGAATAGAAGATACTTTAATCAGATTTTTCCTAAAATAATTAAGTACCCAGTGCAGCAATCTGTTGTCCATAACACGTCCTGGATATTCCCAAAGTTTTTCTAAAATCATTAGAATCATTTTTGAGAAAAAATAACAAACTACCTTGATTTGTAATAACAAACTACTGCGTGCTGTAGGACATGTAAAGTTATGGTAACGTACCGAGTTTCATCAAAATAGTTAGAGCCATTTTTGAGTAAAAAAATAATTAGTGATTTTTACTATTGTGGCAACCAAAAAAATCAAGAGAAAATTAAAAAAAAAACAGCTAATTATATTTTTCTGACTCTAAATTTCACCCAAATCCGTCTAGTAGTTTGCCAACTAGAGAACTAGACGGACGTACACACACACACACATTGTTTATATTGCGTTTTGTTTTAGAATCTATTACTTTAAGAAAATAGATAAAATCTCAACATAGATTTTTTTTGCCATCACAATACCTTCGTCGCTCGAGAGTTAAAATGGTTTCCTAATCCTAAGCTAATTTTTATAGCTTTATATGTTTACAGACTCTGAAAGCTACTTCTGCCTTCACTGCAGTACGTACGTACTTAGTGACAACAATGAATTGTTTGCGACAATATTTGCTGCATCCCAACATCATCGTGTTGCCGTAAGTATATTGATGTTTCGCCAACATTTGGGCTACATTCTAAATTAATTTGCCGAGTCTTAGACATTATTTTGCCAGTAAACATTTACTACTCGTGGTTAATTTGCCGCCAATTGGTAACCGGTAGTCGTTCGTACTATTTGATTTAGGCCATATACTGAAAATTTTAAACATACATAATACATATCTTTTATTAAGGGAAAGACTTCAATCAGCAAATATGCCGTAATTATCAGATTACATACAATGCCTATTGTATAATTTCGTTTTCTACCAGTTATGTAATATTTTTTGTACACAATAAACTCTTCAATAAATAAATAAATACAATGAGTAACATTTTACTATAAAAACTGATATAAGTATAACTGTTTACCCAGAGCAAATAATATAATTATATAAATAAAAAAAGACGTGTGGCACTCGGGGACTGCCGCTGTAAAGCTATTGCATAGTATTTTTTAACAACTTATGCAATTATAATTATTTATTTATTTTTTCTTTATGCAGTATTTACCAGTAACACATAGTACTTGGGGCGCGGGATGTTTATGTAATAAATTAACACTAAGAAAGTTCATCATCATCATCATCATCCGCCATAATTATCCGCCATCATCAATCGCCATCATCAATCGTCATCATAAATCGCCATCATCAATCGCCATCAATCGCCATCATCAATCGCCATCATCAATCGCCATCATCAATGGCCATCATCAATCGCCATCGCCATCGCCATCATCATCATCATCATCATCATCATGATGGATAGATAGATGGCATTGTAAGTTTTTTAGAACTCAATAATTTTTTTTTGGGGTGACAGGTTTTATTTTCGTTACGAAATTTCTTGATTCGGTCCCCTCAAAGCCCGCGATAAAAGCTATACAATAGCTTAAAAAAAATGTTACAATACATATCTTTCGTCAGCTTACTGTGTCCAAATGTCATGTGGTTGCGTTTTTTATTTTACTTAAATGCGTTGCAGCAAAGAAACTTGTTTATAGCTGACCTTTATGCCTGCTAAGAATGTTATGCGAAATTCAAAGATTTAAAAATATTGGTTAGGTTTGGATTAGTAATTAAGAACAAAATAACACTTGGTACGAAAAGCAACTAAATCTAGTTTATTGAGGCAAATATTAAATATTTGATTCTAATGGATGCCTCTCTTGATTGTAGCGTTGTTCTATTGACTGACTACACTGTTACCGCCATGTGTGTCGTTTAGTGACGGTTTATTGAAAGAACTACCATGTTGAATAACATTTAGAATCCAAAATAGGTACTGGTATACATACATACCTAATGATAAGTGTTTCTTAGTGTGTCCCTTGTAATCAACTTACATTATAAATGAAACTATAAAAGTCTACTTTGTTTACTCATCGTTAACTAATTGTAACATTTAAGTGTACAATTTTGGTAAAATTTGGTATATAAGGTATATCGTTATTAAAAATTAAACAGAGACAGAGTTGATGATTCTGATGACTTTTGTTTGGCAAGTATTCTTAAAACTTCACACCGGTTATAAATAATCCAAATATGCAGATTCAATCGATCAGCTGGTGGTTAACTTTGTGTGGAAATTACAAATTTTATTTGTGGCGCATTTAGCAAAGTGTAGAACTGAGCCATGGTCGCTTACTATTAGGGGCCTTATGACTTATAAGGAGGCTCAAGGTCAACCAAAGGGAGTTACAGCGAGCTATGCTCGGAGTTTCACTACACGATCGAATCAGAAATGCGGAGATCCGTAGGAGAGCCCAGGTAACCGACATAGCTCACAGAATCGCTATATATAAGTGGCTGGGGGCGGAGCATATAGCTCGTAGAACAGATGGCCGCTGTCGCATTAAAGTTCTGGAGTGATGCCTGCGCACTGGAAGACGTACCAAAGAAAGGCCTCCCACTTGATGGACCGACGACCTGGTAAAGGTCGCGGGAAACCGCTGAATGTGGGCCACGCAGGGCCGGTCTTCGTGGAAATCCTTGGGGCCTTTGTCCAACAGTGGGCATCTTTTAGGCTGATATTATGACGATAAGGTACGTAATTAAAATACTCAGATTTAAGAAATGTACCGACATACGTATTTACTTGTTTTTCATCGTAATTATTTTTAAATTGTGGTATTTACTGAAACGTAATGAGTAATGAGTATAATGAGTAATCTTGGAATTTTCCTGCCATCTCTTTTATCAGGCGACTGCATTGCTCTGCGACGTCGCTCAATCTCTGTGCTACCCGTCTAGGGCTGTGTCGTATCTTACGTATAGCTTGGTTAAACTCGGCTATGGCTTAGAAATTGCAACTCGTTGGCAATTAAATTCCTATTTTCTACCCTTTTACAAGTACTATCTTAATACAGTTGCTCGAAAAGTGTTAGTTTGCATGACAGTAAACATGGCTTGAAATTTAATTTTACTGCGCTAGTGCTTTTTTCTATGTTATTAATTACACAGCAATTATCTATATGTTAAAAGAATTGATGAAATCTAATGCAAGTCCGTCCTGCCGTTCTATCCAACCGAGTTGCCAATTTTTTTTTAAATGAAAGGTATTGATGCAAAGATTTGTCATCAAGCATTAAAAATCATTTAACTATCGCCCTTCTCAAGTTATACGTAAGACTCAAATGCGATTTTCGCAGCTTCCTTTTTTTTAATATCTACGGTTCTAATTGAAGTACCGATTTGGTTCGTTTTGCTCTAAGAACACTCGCTAGAATGAGCTCTTTTATTTCGCTCGCTTTTAAAGTAAGGTTAAACCTGATCGAATCGCTTGTATTGGCAAAGCTCAATTACGCAGATACTGTATATGGTCCTCGGGTTACAAAAAAAGGGCAGGTACTTATACAGCGCGTTCAAAATGCCTGTACACGTTTTTGCATAAATATACCTCGCAGAAGTCATATATCTCCGTACCTGAATAGTGCTAACATCCTTAATATGACTTCAAGGCGTTATAAACATCTTGCAGCCCTGTTGTTTGGTGTTGTTAACAGTCATTCTCCTAAATATCTGTATGATAAGCTCACCTGGTCGCACACTACTAACAAGTACAGTACACGGGCATCTTCATATATGTTAATTGTACCGCGACATAAGACGACGGCGTTCAGGGCAGTTTCAAATACGCAGCCAGTAAAATCTGGAATAATTTACCGCCACCAATCAGGGAGTGTGTCTCGGTCTACAGTTTCAAACGTCAAATAACATCTTTTTGCATAGAAGAACAGAAGGCCGGCTGCACTACCCACCTTGCTTGAAACTGCCTTTTGACGTTTGTCTATTTACAATCGCTGGGGAGAATATTGTAAAATTTTATAATATTGATTATACAGTATCTTCTTTAGTTTTCTTAATCTAAGTAGCATTTAAAATAATATATCTGTAATGGTTGTAGGGTTTTAGTTTTGAATTTTACTTTTATTTTATTTTTTTCCTATGTTTAAAGTTTTATTTTGTTTAAATTTATGATGTGTACTTCGTTTAGGTCCACCCCCCTTCCCTGAAGGGGTAGTAGCTGAACATCAGCGCTGTGGTCTTTGGGATGACAGCATATGCTGAACTGCTACCTTTTCAGTGACAGGTACAAACTATTGTATTTTAAAAGCTACGAAATATTTCACTTGTGTGTACTTATCACTGAATAAACATTTATTCTATTCTATTCTTTTAGTTCACTCGCTAGAATGAACTACGCCGCCACAGACAGACACACAGATACACATACACACGTTAAACTTATAATATCCCTCTTTTTGCGTGGGGGGTTAAAAAAACGGAACTCTTTTAAGATCAACTTGTTGCGCTTTATCTCGGGAACGCGCGGGGTATCGAGTTGAAATTAAGTACGTATACTCCGGTCTACAGTCACTTGAAGCTGTGAAAAAATGAAACTTCTAAGTTAACGTAAAAAAAAGATACGGCCGTTTATGTCGCAAAAACGTATATTTCGACACTCTCGAGGGAATTAAAATTCATAGGGTATTCTCCGTTGACCTAGAACTATGAAATTTGACAGGTAACACCGTCTTATACTACAAATATAGGTAAAATCTGAAAACTATGCATATGTAATTAAATCATTAAAATATAGTCTTTATTTAAAGTACGTAATCAATTATGTAAGGAACGGCGGTCCGTAATTAAAATAAATTTTTTAAAATAGTCCCTACAGGATTCCCACGGAGGAATTCTAGCTATTGTTCTTATAGCCCTCTATTGGAAAGTAAAAGCTTTTGTTAAATTATACTTTTATCAAACTTACTTAAGTTAACCGTGTCATGTGGGGTATCGTATGAAAGGGCTTCATTGCCACAAGCTTAAACAGATTTTTAATTATTTTTATCATGTATAGTTTCCGATTTATTATTTTTATTATTCTTATCCAGACATCTGGTGGTACGGAACCCTCGGTAAGAGAGTCCGACTCGCACTTGGCCACTCTTACCTGATGTTAAGTGACCAAGATTCTCCAACGCAATGGGGAGCTGGATATCTGATCTTCAAAGCGGAACACATCAACGTTGTTTATATTGATGTTTGGCAGCAAGACTTAGATAAGTTGGTGGTAGCTAGTCAGGCCACAGATGAGATACTAGTTATAGCCTAGCGGGCTTAGAGAACGTTTTTCCAACGACCAAACCGAGTCTTATAAAATAAGACTCCACCGGGAATCGAATCTGCGACCTCAAGCTAGTGGACTAACCATCGCCCCGCGGGCGGTCAACATTATTTTCAACCGACTTCAAAGAAAGAGGAGGTTCTCAAGGCAACCCGAATATTTTTTTATGTATGACGCATTACTTTTGAGACAGTAGTCCGATTTCGATAACTTTTTTTAGGGCTCTGTACACGCAAAGGGTGACCAACCGGACCAACCTCCGCTGTCCATCTGTCTGTCCGACTATCTGTCTGTCAGCGGGCTGTATATCATTAACCGTAATATGTAGACAGTACAAATTTTCACACGCTGTGTATTTCTATAGCCGCTATTACAACAAACACAGCAAATAACGAAAATTAAATGACCGCCTTTGTGGCGTAATGGACAATGGTTAAGTCCATTAGATTCACATCAGGAGGTCGCAGGTTCGATTCCCGGCAGAATCTAACTTTGTAAGAGTCGGTTTGGTTGGTGGAAAGGCATTTTATAGGCGTGTATGCCTACTCGTAGGTACCACCGTCTTACCTAAGTCTTGTTGTTAAAATTAATGTGTTCCGGTTTAAAGATAAAATAGTCAGTTCCCCATTGCGTTGAGGAATCTTGGTAAGCCCGCTTACGTCTTCGGCATCATCGCCACTTATACCATCAGGTGAGATGATGCTAAGGGCTTTCCAATTGTGGATAAAAAAATAATAATTATAGGAGTTTTTTTCTAGTACATAGGCCAGCACATCAAGCTGTACACTCGTAGTGCGATTCTGATCCATACGCATTCGGCATAAGAACGGTACAAAGTCCAAAGTGTGTAGCTCGATGTGCTGGCCTCTGTACAATGATAAAAAGAAACACTTTTTTTTTCTTGTACGAGGAACCCTGCGTGTGCGAGTCCGCCGTGCACTTGTACGAGGAACCCTGCGTGTGCGAGTCCGCCGTGCACTTGTACGAGGAACCCTGCGTGTGCGAGTCCGCCGTGCACTTGTACGAGGAACCCTGCGTGTGCGAGTCCGCCGTGCACTTGTACGAGGAACCCTGCGTGTGCGAGTCCGCCGTGCACTTGTACGAGGAACCCTGCGTGTGCGAGTCCGCCGTGCACTTGTACGAGGAACCCTGCGTGTGCGAGTCCGCCGTGCACTTGTACGAGGAACCCTGCGTGTGCGAGTCCGCCGTGCACTTGTACGAGGAACCCTGCGTGTGCGAGTCCGCCGTGCACTTGTACAAGGAACCCTGCGTGTGCGAGTCCGCCGTGCACTTGTACGAGGAACCCTGCGTGTGCGAGTCCGCCGTGCACTTGGCCGATTTTTCTAATGAAAATGTTGTATTTTGCCTGCGAAGAAACTCGAAGGTTGTGTGTGAAGTCGACCAACCCGCACTGGGCCCGCGTGGTCGACTAAGGCCTGATCGCCCTAATTCAGGGTAGGCTCGAGCCCCTCGGTGGGGACGTATATGAGCTGATAAGATGAAGAAGATGATGTTTTATTTTTTGTTACCCTGGAATCTTGTAACTTCATTGTTACTTGCAACTTCAGTGGCGATGTCTCTCATTTCTTTAACTAGGAACTGGTTTAGTGACCTTTTTTATACCTAAACGTGGTCTTTTATTTTTAGGGATTTGCACCAGGTAATGAGGCCCTATTAATTAGCCTACGCCGTATGTCTGTCCGTCTGTCTATTAAAGTTTAAAATGTTGTATGTTTTGAAAGTAATAGGTAGCGGGCAGAAATTTTCACAGAAAATTGTGTAATTCTAAGAAATCGTGGAAATCCTTGGGGGACGCCTATGTCCAGCAGTGGACGTTTTTCGGCTGATATGATGATGGTGACTAACCAAAATAACAAAATAAGGTGAGTCCACTTAAAATAAACTTGTTTTTAAAGGTTTTTGTTTCATCGTAAAAATGTAAAACAACATGCCTGATATCTTTTATTTTCGCTACAAGAGGTAATGTTTGTAGGTAAATTAAGATGTGAGAGGAGATCTCCGGAACTAATACTCCGATGTCAAAAATTATTTCACCACTATTTATTTAGTATGGACATTCAGGTAAACAAAGGCAAAAAAAATGATATCCAAGCCGCGGGAAACAGCTGGTCCTAAAGTAAAACAACAAATAATATAAAACGTTCTGTTTGTAATATTGACACCCCTGAATTTCCTACGTTTTTATTCTTGATAAGGACTAGGTAACTACGAGGCTGATGGCATGCCATAAATCACCCACTGTGACTCTTGCGCAGAACGAAAGAACAATCTGATGCCACTAACACATCTAGTGGTAAATTAATATTTGCACTCGCTCTTATAAGATAAGCAAGCTTAGTGATACACTTTTACCTACAGTGCATTTAGTTGAAAAAAACAATATTATTTTCATTTTTGCGCACAAAAACTACTCTTTGTTCATCTTATCAGCTCATATACGTCCCCACCTCTGGGCTCAGGCCTATCCTGAATTAGGGCGATCGGGTCTTAGTCGACCACGCGGGCCCAGTGTGGGTTGGTCGACTTCACACACTACGTTTGAGTTTCTTCGCAGGCGTGTGCACGTTTCCTCACGACGTTTTCCTTCACCGTAAGAGCGTCGAATAAACGTACATCATGTCAGCTCATATACGTCCCCACCGAGGGGCTCGAGCCTACCCTGAATTAGGGCGATTTGGCCTTAGTCGACCACGCGGGCCCAGTGCGGGTTGGTCGACTTCACACACAACCTGCGAGTTTCTTCGCAGGCGTGTGCAGGTTTCCTCACGATGTTTTCCTTCACCGTTAAAGCAATCGGTAATTAAATGTACGTAAGTTATTGAAAAACTCATTTGTACATTGGCCGTCCAGATTTGAACCCGGTACCTCTGGTTAGAAGAACCGAGTCGTTACCGGTTGAGCCACCGACGCGAAACGTACATATGAGATCGAAATTCGAAAACATACTGGTACGTGACAGGACTGGAACCACGGCCTGCCGGACAGGAGGTAGCGGCCGTAACCGTTATGCCACCGACGCTCTTGGTTAGGTCGGCGTTATATTTACTTGTTTCAAAGCGATTATTTTATGAAATATAATAATAGTTCCGAAATAATGAAGCATTATGAAACAGTTGCATGATGAACACGAGTATGAGTTTAGAAAACGAGCCTGGGCACAATTTTAAGATGAGCTTGTTGCATATTACTGGTTTTACAAGCTTTATAGTAGCTTGCCGTGTTAGTTAGTTAGTTTGTTTGGGACAGACCTGGAAACCTACATTAGAACCACTTCCCGGTTTCCGATTGAGTTGAAATTTTGCATACACAGTGCATAGTTAGCTAAGTGATGTCATTCTAAATCCAATATGGCGGACTCTCAAACTTTAAAGAAGTCTATTTGGTCTGAGGGCGGACTCCCAAAGATGGAGGACTAGTTTTTTTGTAACCCCTTCAAAAGGTAAAAATGAAAGGGTCTGCTGAGAAAAATACGAAATAGTTGAAATTATTTTCAAATTGAAGCTTGTACCTAAAACTTTTGTTTAAAAAAAAAGTTTTTTTTCGAATGATATAAACCGCTGAATTCCAAACAGTATGAATAAAAGGGCCCCAGTACTAATTTCAATTAACGATTATGAAATTAAATTCATTATAATGTTAGTGTTATTAAATTACTTTTTACAGTAGAAAATCGAATATTTTTTATATACTTGCCTTATCAAAAATTGGATTGTATTTTTTTATTTTATGTTGCATTTAATCGATTTTAGATCCGACTTTGCGGTACATTTTTGCGGGTAGCCTAAAGTATGTTCCAATTGTGACCAGAATGCGAATCAGCTGTAGGTAAGTAAGTACTATTCTACCTGTACTGGTAGACCGCGGCGTGGTGTGGTTCGTTAAGAGCTAACCAGACGGCCGTTGCTCACGTAAGGAGGACATTATTTGATTAACACTAATTAAACGAACCGGCTTTGCTTCTCTGATCTTCCAACGAAAGTGCCGTCCGCACAAGACAATTTTATATTTGCCGCTCGTAAATCAAACATGAAGCACAAAGTGCATTCAGACATTAATGTTATAAGTGCAAATATTATTTGGTTTCGAAAATCAAATTCGTGTTTGGTTTGACGAACTTGGCACTCGGCGGACGGAGAAAGTAGCGGCTTTCTATGTGCTTTTCCTTTTTATTGTTTTAATCGTCTGCTATTAATGTTTGAGTGGATATTTATTATTTATGCCACTACCAAGTAATTAGAGCCATTGTAACATGAGTGCTTGTTTGTGCCACGAAACTGAGCTAAGTGTTACAATGGCTAATTGCGTGTAGTGGCATACAATACTTTTTCTACGACCATGAAATAAATAGTGGCCTGGGGTATCATGCTCCACGTCCGCGAAAGATGTAAGAAAAGATCTTGTTCTGTTCGTAAGTTCTGAGGAAGCTGTTGAAATGCTATTCTTTCGAGTCAATCCCAGGCATGCTCCATAGGATTCATGTCACAGGACTGTGGAGACCAGTGTAAGAACGTGATATCATGTTCAAGGAAAACATTTAAAACAGGTCCTGCAGTGTGCGCGCGAGCATTACCTTGCATGATCATGAAATTCTCTCGCATTTGAGTTCGGTGCGGAACAACAATCGGTTCTACCACCTAGTGCCGGTATTTTTCTGCATTCATGTTGCCCCGTATAAAAAAGTGGTCAGTTCTTCCGCCAAGACGAATTCCAGCCCAGACCATTATTGTGCCCCCCTGATAGGGATGTACTTCCTGAGGAAAACGAAGCCGCTCGTGACGTCCAGAAGCTCGCCACACGCTTACTCTCCTTGAATCAGGGTGGAAACCGAATCTGGATTCATCAGAAAACAACACGGGTCGTAACCGTAAAGCACGATTGCCTCGCCGCGCCGGAGAGCTACCACCCGCAACGGCCTACGAGAACGTAAAGCGACTTCATGCAGTCTCCTCCTGGCTGTTTGGGTGCTGTCAGCCACCTGGTGTTGAGTTTGCAGTCTTTCAACCAGTTGCCCGCCTAACGATATTCCGAATAAAGCGGTCTTGTCTCTCAGTTGTAACACGTGATCTACCTGGATGTCGTTCGGCCGTATTCCCGGTGAGCCGATAACGTTGCCATAACCTTCGAATTACCGACTGGTTGGAGTCGATGGCATCCGCAACTTGACGTTGTGTACTTCCGGCTTCCAGCATGTAACCTTTCATCTTGAGTTAATGCCTAGCAACACCGCTTATAAGCCAATACTTTATTTCAAATAAAAAATGAAACAATTTTCAACACAAAAAAATAAAATTCACAGTCAACAAACGAAGAAACTTTATAACAAGACTAGCTGTTTCCCGCGGTTTCACCCGCGTGGACAACGTTTCTATGACTTTTCGAGGGTGCGCAGTGCGTGGTAAAAAGTAGCCTATGTCTGAATCCAGGTCCTAATCTGTCTACCTACCAAATTTCAGCCAAATCCGTTCAGTAGTTTTTGCGGGAAAGCATAACAGACAGACAGAGTTACTTTCACATTTATAATATTAGTAGGGATAAACCTTCTGCCGCCAATTTAATCGAAAATGATGTAAAAGAACAGAATTATATTGTTTGAATTTTTGAAATTGGAACATTATTTATCTAGTTTTTATTTCGTTTCAAAGTTTAGTCTGTAATATGTATTTCTTTTGCCGCTATAACAACAATTACTAAATATTATAAAAAGTGAAAAATAAGGGAGGTCCCCATCCAAAAAACGTGTTTTATTATAGGTCTTTAGAAGTATTTTAATTTAGCTCTAATCGTAAAAACGGTAATATATATGTCGGAGGGTCATTGAAAACGCGACCAATACCAGCTCGAGATAAGTTTACATAGTTACACTTTGTTTGGATCAAACGTCAGGTATTAGTACCTGGGTGAAACCGGTGGTGGCGTGACGATCGCTTGTACTCGTGAGACGATCGTTTGTGGTAGCAAAGATGATGTATTAACGGAAGGCTGTTTGTGCTGCCACACTGAGTTGAGAATTTATTAGATCTGTGGAGAAGCCAGATTAGCTGGACGTCAGTCTCGGAGCAGACACTTTTTGACGGAGCGTCGAGCAGAACACATGCAGTGGTGATCTGTGAGAAAAATGGACGTGTCACGCCATCGCTGTGATCACCGCGTTTGCATCCATTGTTATCCAAGGCATCCTGTACAATTTCGATTACCAAATGATCAAGACTATTGAAGAAGGACCTCTGTGATATAGCTGCATTGTTATTTCGACACCTACAACCGAAATAGTTAAGGAGTGAACCACGAGGCCATCCATAACCTAACCATCACCCTCACCTTTGACATCAGAAGTTGGATAGTTCCCTGCGCTCGCAACAAGTGGACAACGACGGGAAAATGTGAAAATTGATGATGGAGCAGCGAAATAAAAACCACTGGCAACAATTCTTCGTGCTACAGAACCAGAACATGCTGCGATTGATTGAGGCTATGCGAGCACCATCCTACATCTGCTGCAATCACATTGACAGAATTGACCCCGAATATACCTGAAGCTAATCCACGTGCACGGTGCACAACTGTCGACATCTCCCTTACGGAACGACCATTGGAATGAGGTGACAGCGTGGGCTGCGCTGGCAGCAGCGGAGATGCACGCGAGCGGCGCGTGCGGCTTCTGCGAAGTGCGTGATGTACGCGGTGCTACGAAAATCCGGTGAGTCGTACCCCGTTTGTTTTGATAGTGGTACTAGTACAAACGTAGTACTATTACCTAATCTGTGGTGGTACTGAGTGTTCTCTCGTTAAGGAAGGTTTCGTGTATAGACTTTCGGGAGTGTGTTCAGTACAAACGCACGATTGACTTTTATAGGCAACGCTCACGTTTACTGTACAGAACAAATATTGAGTGAGGGTAGTATTGACGGGAATCATTCAGAATTTTTATTTTTTTGTTATGCCAAACGAGTACCTACGTTCCAACCTACGTACAACAATACGTGCCAACAATATTATGATCGGTTCAGATATTTTAAATCTAGGATTGACGGTATTCTTAAACGAGTCTGTCAATAACAAAACAGCTTGACTGTCGGTAAGGATGCGAATAGAGTAGTTAGTCCCTTACCCTTCTAGTAGTGATTGCATTAGCAGCCAAAATGATGCCTTGTAGTCCTTCAAAGTGCTCTTTCACGTGCTTTCGGATAGTTCCTTGTGGCACAGCGTCGTGATTCAACGGTAGATTTAAAAACTAGAGTTTTGGTTATACAAACCTAAACCAGGATAGAAAGTATTGAAATCCCTTTAAGCTTTTATAATATTGAGACTGACATTTTTACATGGAGTAAAAAAAAAAAAAACCTTTATTAGCTTTCGTAGTATTGGGACTGATATTCTCATTGATCATAGGCCAAAGTTGTTGCCTATTTTTAATAGCTTTCGTGATGAATTTGTCGAGGGCATCCTTAATGCCCCGCTATCATATAGACCCTATGTAGGTATGAGTTTCGGGGACCCCAATAAAATATTTTGTTTACCAATTGTAAAAAAAAAAAAAAGAATAATAACAGGGTAGTATGCGGAGTGCAGTGATGAACGTCTTACGGCTGATGTGATGATGATACAGGATTCATGGGCTGGAGGCTGCGAATGTCATAAGCCCCGAAGCTTTCCCTTTTTGACGGCCTTATCATGCTGGTAAAGAAAAAGGATAGCATAGAACGCAAGTGTTGATAACCGTGAAAAAAAATGATAACAACATGCCTGAACGGAAATTGCTTCCTCTGATAGCTTGGAACATCGATTGACTTCATAGGTGGTCACTATTTAACCACGTCAGGCATAGCTAGTGGTTACATCAGGTGCATTCTTTACCTATTAAATCGAAATGACTGATTTTGTAACCTCTGTTCAAATACGTCCACGTGTCATTCGATCTACGTAATGCCCCCTTGTATTTGAACTTACGTTCATAAACGCTTTAGGCGCGTGGCAACGGTCAGGTGAATCTTAGCACGTTTAAACGTTGGTACTCTTAGTTAAGTGTCCTTTAAAATATGCTCACTTCCTTCGAGTATAGTAATGAGATTTCAATGTTACAAGTCCTTCCATGATGATCATTTGGCAGCAACCAAACTGTTGGGTTAACCGAGTTACGAAGTACAGCCTCCTGGAGTTGCTTCTAGGTACGAGTAAAGTAGCCTAACCTCTAAATGTCATGTTTGTCGATTACACACACAGGCTGTAATTTTATCTAAGTGAAGCACGACAACATACTAGTGATAATACGAAGAGTAACGCATCCTATTACAGGAGTTGTTAATCAGCTTGCTGCTGATGTGATAATAGACATGGGCCTCCCCCATGTTGGAGCGGTTTCACCAATTGTAAAAAAAACAAAAAAAAACGCTACGCTTGGCGGGCTGTTTGGCGGTACAGTATGAGCGTGAAGGACGATGTTGCTTGTCCTCAAATTTTTAGTCCCTTAGTCACTTCTTGTGAAACCCTTGGGAAGAGATGGGGTGGTGTATTGCTCTGAGGCAGCGCCACTGGCTGATTTCTAGACAAAAGCTTAGTTTCACAAGTTACCTAACTTTGTGTTGTTACAAATGGAGAAGCGTTACCTACCACTTTAGATATCAAATACCGTCAGTTATTGAGGACAGACTACGTTAAATGCCCGATAGTGACAGTATTATTGACTTGGACAGAATTGATGATGGAGAGACTGAACCTCGACCATCTACTAGTGCAGATTAAGGACTTTTGTACTTGACCGTGATTTTAACGTTCACTAGTTTGTATTTTGAACCTTAGACGTAAACAATTTTTCGCAACTGGATGACAATAGCCTCAGCCATTCGTAGACGTAGGCGTAAAACACCGAGTTGATTTTCTCGTTGCTGTGCGGCCACAACTGTGTGTGGCGTGCGTTTGGCTCGCAGGCGTATCACCGGGGAGGTGATGTTGGCAATGACCAGAAAGAGGTGATGTTTGAGATCGCCGCATGGAAGCGATAGTGTGGTTGGACACCGGAGGGAGGTGGTCCAAGAGTCGCCAGGTAGGGTGACTGTGTGTTTGGGCGGGCACCGGATGGAGGTGTCTGAGAGTCGCCAGGTTGGGTGACTGTTGTTTTTTTGGGCACCGGATGGAGGTGGCCCAGAGTTGCCAAGATGGGTGACTGTGGTGGTGATACAAAATAAGGAGCGTAACCAAACCAAGTTAGATCCCAAATACCGAGGGCCGTTCAGGGTCGTAGAGGTCTTAGGAGGTGACAGATACAAATTACAAGCTTTGAATTTGAGACGAAGTTACAAGTATGCCCATGACCGTTTACGTAGTATGTCCGAAGGTTATTTGCCTCCGGATGTTGACGATGAATCTGGTGCAGAGGCGTCTACCTTTCAATGTTAATTGTATTGACAGATCGTAACTCAATCAATTGTGTACAGTTGTAATTTTTTTCTTTATCGTTTATTTTTGTGTGTAGTACTGAAGTATTCCGACATGTTTCAGCGGTAAATGAAGAGTGCTGAATGGCGCTATATGTTTGCATGAATTGGCTGCTGCTTGTTTTGTCAGACTCGTTCTGTCATGATGTGTAGCAGGTACATTCGTGTTTTTGTAAAAAAGAAGTATCCCGTTTACCGGCTGAAACTGTTGATGGTATTCCGTCGCCTGTATAGGTGATGATGGTATTCCGTCGCCAGTATTGGTGATGATGGTGTTCCATTGCCTGGATTGGTGATGATGGTATTCCGTCGCCTGTATTGGTGATGATGGTGTTCCATTGCCTGTATTGGTGATGATGGTGTTCCATTGCCTAGATTGGTGATGATGGTATTCCGTCGCCTGTATTGGTGATGATGGTGTTCCACTGCCTGGATTGGTGGTGATGGTGTTCCGTCACCTGGACTGGTGATGATGACTGATTGGTATTCCGTCGCTTGGCGTTAGTGATGATGATTCTTTGTGGTGTCCCGCCACCCGGATGTGGTGATGTTTAGTTCTGGTGTTCCGTCGCTTGTGATTTGCGATGATGATTATGTTCCGTTCTATGTGCCCCTAAAAGTTGTAAATGGTTGTAAGGTTTCAAGCCTTGCAGCTGTGATTTACCTTGGAGACCTAAACTGATTTGAGATTGTTTGAGTTACGATGCTAATGCTGAGGTTTATTTAGTTTACGAGAGTGAAATTATTTTGGTTTTTTTTGAGACTGTTAAAATATGTCATTACCATGATTGTAGTCTTGAATTAAAGCTTCACATTATTAGTGTTGCTTTTATTCCTTGAGCTGTGGACCTTCCTAATGAAGGTCAGGATTGGCCGAACGAAATGGAATCTACTGGTTACCCTTTTCTTTTTCAGGTTAGTCACCCGAGGACGTGTGACTCGCAGGATGGCCGTGTCGGAGGGTCATTGAAAACGCGACCAATACCAGCTCGAGATAAGTTTACATAGTTACACTTTGTTTGGATCAAACGTCAGGTATTAGTACCTGGGTGAAACCGGTGGTGGCGTGACGATCGCTTGTACTCGTGAGACGATCGTTTGTGGTAGCAAAGATGATGTATTAACGGAAGGCTGTTTGTGCTGCCACACTGAGTTGAGAATTTATTAGATCTGTGGAGAAGCCAGATTAGCTGGACGTCAGTCTCGGAGCAGACACTTTTTGACGGAGCGTCGAGCAGAACACATGCAGTGGTGATCTGTGAGAAAAATGGACGTGTCACGCCATCGCTGTGATCACCGCGTTTGCATCCATTGTTATCCAAGGCATCCTGTACAATTTCGATTACCAAATGATCAAGACTATTGAAGAAGGACCTCTGTGATATAGCTGCATTGTTATTTCGACACCTACAACCGAAATAGTTAAGGAGTGAACCACGAGGCCATCCATAACCTAACCATCACCCTCACCTTTGACATATACAAGCATGAAACTTGGTGTGATTATAGTTCTAATACTGAAATAAAAGAAAAAATAATAAAATTTGGCAAAGTGAAAGTCATACTCGCGCTAAGGAGTCCGAACTGAATGACAAAAAAGCATAATATCTTTGTAGCTTGCGTTGATGTCTTTTTTTGTAATGTGAATAGGTATCATTGTCAATACTATGTAGTTGTGTAGAGAGGTGTGGCGGTGCAACCCGCGGAGTGCTAGTCCAACTCGTACTTGGCCGTTTTTTTGTCCTATACATACATTTTTTCTTTGTCCTATATATACATTTTTTTGTCCTATACATACATATTTTGTCCTATACATACAAATTTTTGTCCTATACATACATATTTTTGTCCTATTAGCTACACATCAGGAGATCAAGGTTGCGATTCCCGGCGGAATCTTACTTTGTAAGACTCGGCTTGGTTGGTGGAAGGGCATTTCTTCAGCCCACCTGCCTAGCTACCACCATATTATTATGTAAGTCTTGCCGCCAAGCATCAATGTTAATAGAATTGATGTGTTCCGGGTTGAAAATAAGATAGCCGTTCCCCATTGCGTTGGGGAATCTTGGTAAGCCCTCTTCCTTTTTCGGCATCATCGTCACTTATCATCAGGTGAGGTGATGCCAAGGAACATAAAAGGTAGGCTAGTCAAAATCGTTACAAACGTGTCCCTGGAGCTTCTAAACTATAACCTAGGGAAACGATTGAGGTTATCCTGACACAAACAGTTTCAAGTAATGACGTCGGAACACTGAATGATGTGTGGTCCGATACGCACTTTACCATTTTTTTACTTTTTAGGCCCTAGGATCTATTACTAGGCCTTAACACCCTATTAAATAATACATTGTACAGCGTACATTGTACGTTACTATCAACAACAAGTAAAAACTACTGAAACTGTCAATTAGTTTGTTTTTAGGGTTCCGTACCCAAAGGGTACATCGGGACCCTATTACTAAGACTTCGCTGTCCATCCGTCTGTCTATTTGCCTGTCTGTCTGTCTGTCCGTCTGTCACCAGGCTGTATTTTATGAACGGTGATAGCTAGACAGTTGAAATTTAAATAGTGATGTATTTCTGTTGCCGCTGTAACAACAAATACAAAAAATTAGAAAAAGTAAAAAAGGGGGTTCTCCATAAAAAAGTGTTTCTTTTTTAAACATGAAGAAACTAGCGCCATCTAGGATGATGGTACGGAACCCTTTGTGTGCGGTTCTAACTCGCATTTGGTCAGTTTTTATAGCTTAAAGTAGGCAAGCAAGAATAAGAAACGAATGGATTCATATATAAACTGTACGGCAGCCCGCACTTAACTTTCTTGTATTTTTTTTTATTTTTGTTATTTCATAATAAAATTGAATTAAAATAAAATATAATAATTTAGATGAGTTCATGTTGCATGACCAAAATATATACTTGCAATAGCTCAAATCATTTGTGAGTAAATTGCAAGTTTCAATTTCATTTGTTGGAGAACCATACAAACACGATTTTTCCCAGTTAAATGGGTATTACTACAAACTTTTTCGGAAACCGGCTTGTTTGGGAGGCTGGAAGTTGTCAACAATTCGTATTGACTCTCAAAAATAGCTTGCAGACATGGCTCAGAAGTGAGATGGGTCTGTAGTTCTTCAGCAGGATGTTGTCACCCTTTTTGAAGAAAAGCACGACCATACTTCTGTGCCATGCCTCAGGCGTTTGTCCCTCAATTATAACGGAATTAAATAACTTCAATAACTTTTAAGTACCGGTGTTCCACCTGCTTTCAGAAGTTCAGCCGTAATTCCATCTTCACCCCGTGCCTTATTGTTCTTTAGCTGTTTGAGAGCCTTTCTAATCTCGCACAGGCTGACGTCCGGGATATCTTCGGTTTCCGAAAAGGCTTTAGTACCATAGACCACATACATAAAAAAATACAATTTGACCATTGTTTATTCCACCAGAGAAAATATCCGTAACCGGTCGGATCGACAGACGGACGTGTTTACCCGACTGCGCCAGAAGGTTATGTTTTTGAGTATACGTATGTATGTACGTATATTTCTTTGACACGCTCGCTCTGTCGCTTTAATGTTGTCGTTGAATTCGTGTTGATCTCTGTCTCTGAGTGACATACGATACATTAATGTTGTCGTTGAATTCGTTGATCTCTGTCTCTGAGTGACATACGATACATTAATGTTGTCGTTGAATTCGTTGATCTCTGTCTCTGAGTGACATACGATACATTAATGTTGTCGTTGAATTCGTTGATCTCTGTCTCTGAGTGACATACGATACATTAATGTTGTCGTTGAATTCGTTGATCTCTGTCTCTGAGTGACATACGATACATTAATGTTGTCGTTGAATTCGTTGATCTCTGTCTCTGAGTGACATACGATACATTTTTATCCGACTAGCTTAAAAAGAGAGGTTAAGTTTTTATGCAGTCACGTTTCCAATTTTTAATTAATTCCTAAAGTTATTGGCTAACATGGTGTTTTGTTTACACTAGAGACATAAAACACATCTTGGGTAAAATAAATGGCTTTTTGCACGACGGCAATATTTTCTTTTAAATAAATAAATATTTCTTTGCTGCGCTTGATCGCTCGAAAGTAAACACCCTCAACACAAAAAGTCTTCCGCCTTAAGAATAAAGTATTTAAATGTACGTACTGTACCTTGTGGATATATCTTCTAAATTCCCTTTGTCACACAAATCAAAGGCTAGTAGAATCGAAAGGACAATCGAATTACAGTTCCCAACCCCTGTAATTAGTAAAACTATCAATCGTCTAAAGGTAGTCCCTTCCCATAGCACAACAGCCCGTACATCTCGAATGATTTCACGGACAATTCCCTACAAAGGGACAAGTCAAACGCGCTATAAAAAGGTCCTCTATTCATCTATTCATTCTATGAACGGGGGCTAACAACATTATACCCATGTAATACATATTTCATTATTACTTTCCACCTTTATGGCATATTTAATTTTATTGCGTGGCAACCCCGGACGTTATTTTTTCTATAAGGCCGCGGCGCGAATCTACAATACTGCCACGCTGGAATAGGGGGCGTAGTATTGTTACGCAATATTTTTTTGTATAAAAGTTTCTGAATAGTTTTATTGTAGACATTAGCAAATACATATATGGTTAGGAAAATAATCGTGATGAAATGAAAATACGTAATAGATTACACATAGACAGATAGAGATAAATTGTTTTATTTACTCTCATATCGAAATACTCTAATTATAAACTTCAAAACGAGTATATTGACATAATTAAATTTAAAAATATAATCTTATTATACTTTTTTCTCTAACAAAATAATGTTTAAAAAAAATACCATTACGATACCTACAGAACAAATCCAAAAAGTTAATACCACCAAGGAGATTCCATAAATTATTTTTCTTATAATGCTTTTATAGCATTACAAATAGTTTTGATTCCAATTTTTAACTGCCTGTGACAGCGCCCGCCTTAGCGCATGCGCGGTGATGTGCTGGGTTTTGGCGCTATCATATGTTTTGTTGGCTTTGTTGTACTGAATTTCGTCAGAACTTTTTTTACTCTTTTAATTTTGATCTTGTTGGTTTAATCCCAATGTATGTATTAGATAAAGTAGTGTATGAAACTGCACATAACTAGGAATAAAACACTTGTATGATATTATTAAAAACCTCGCAGGTGCTCGGTTTTTAAACTCATAGGTACTCGTGTTTTAATACATCATTATGCAACAGTTTCATAAACTACTATTTTTGGAATGGATACCAAGAATAATAATTTTTAATTTTCCATAATATCGAAGAATGTAGACTTCTAAAGCTTCCTTATTTGATCTCTAAGAATATGTAGAAGTCAATAATTGTTTTAAATGTATTTTTTTTTTGTTTTATTTAAGTGTTCTTGCTTCTCACAAGTCACAAGGCTCCCTTATTTTCTTTTTTAATATAAATTCAGGTTTGATGGTATTATTTTACTTAATTGAACTCTGTCCCTGCCTTTTGTTATTTTTTGTCGTGTGAGCTTAGACGCGGTCGGAGGGCATGTCGAGGCCGCAATCAAAATACGGCCGTATTTCTCGTTATTCCCACCGAGTAGGAACTAAGACGGGAACAAAGTAGCGAGCAAGACAAAGTCTACCGGGCCTATGTTAATTATAAGAATCGTGCGAACACTTCTTTGAGTTGTTCTGCTGACGGTCCACATTCTCTACCCTCGACCTCAACTCCACATTTCCTGAACGCATCCTTCCACCATCCATTGAACAGGACCAGGAGACACGATGCTCGCTTCCGGTTGCCCTTTCATTGTGCGCGCGATTCGACAGGCCGCCGACATCGCCGCTGGGCATGCGCAACAATGGCGCAATTCAAAAATCGAATTCCGAATTCAAAAGCGCATCGTTGAGGTTTATTGGCTTATCGCTTGATTGATGCGAATGTCTGCGATTTTTTTTCTTTTATCGATGTTGCCAGTTCCTAAATTTATAGATCGATAATATATTTTGATTTGGGCGTGTCGAATTGACTGATGCTTTGTCGGTACGAGTAGACGCAGGAAGTATTAGGAAGCGCGTACTGTTAACAGGTATCTACGTTTGTTTGTTTGTTTGTTTGTTGTTGTGTAGAGGTAGTTTGTTGCACTTGTGTTTGCGTTACGGCTGTTAACGTTCCATTCATATGAATTCGTGTCGGAGAACTTCTGTTAGCGGACTTGTGCTAAAAATGTATTAAACTCACAAATAAAGCATCGCGTCATGTTTAAATTCACAGCAAATATCCACTCTATGCAGGCATCGATGATGACTGGTAAATAAATTAAGCAATGCAGAGATAATTTTGTTTGTTATAGCAACATAATACTTAAATATTTTCAGATGACAACAATGGTTCAAGATAGGTAGGTAGTGGGTAATTCAGAAATGTAATGTATGATTACAGGAGGTTACGACAAATTTGGTAATGATAACGGAAATGGATAAACTTTGGTTGAGAGGATAAATGGCAACCCTCTGATGTTAAATATGTCTGTCTGCCTGTGCAAAGTGGTTGCGTTATGTACTTATAGCGCCTGAAAAACTAGTTATCGTAACAAAAAAAAACGACAAGAGAAATGGCTGAGTAAGGTATAAAATACTATAAGATACTAGATGTAATTATGAAAATCATGTAAAAACTGACCAAATATTCGGTTGCGTTATGAAGCACCGCCCGTTAGTAGGAATTCTGGACCAGGCCGCCATCCCCCTGCCGGAGCGCCAAAGTTAGAAATGGCGGATATTAATTCCTAAAAGTAATGGTTTCACCGCCCATTAAAATCGTTTGCGCATGGTCCCATTTCGCTATCTCCAAGCGTTTCCGAGATAGGAATTCCAAGTAACTTTGGGGCTCCGGCAGGGGGGTGGGATCCTGGTCCAGGACTTTCGCTATTCCTACTATACTAACGGGCGTTGCTTCATAACGCAACCGAATATTAGGTCAGTTTTTGCATAATTGTCATGAGTACAACTTGTTATTTCATTTTATATCTTACATCCCTTACTTTTTTACTCCTTAAAGGGTTAGGAATTGAAGGATAATTCTTTAAATATTATACGTAGATAGATATACGTAGGTACGCATAGACTGATAGTTGTATTCTTTCAGGTTATTCAGATGAGCTGATGATGGAAGATCTAACTCCTTCACTAATGATGGAAGCCACAGGACTCTGTATCTGTTATTGAAACACATTTTTTTTATTTTTTATTTATTTATGCACAATTGGTAAACCCTTGCATTATAATTTGGTTATATCCATTGGCAAGTAGGTGATTGGGTTTAACTTTTTTAGATACGTATAGCATTATCACTAAAAATTAAAAAAAATAAAATTAAGCCAACTTCAAAATGAAATTCACTCAAAAGTATGAAATAATATTATTATTCTTAAATACACTTCATTAACCAACAATAACGAAATCAAAGGTGGGTGAAAATTAAATTAGGGGCGTAAAAATTTTTTGGGGTCTATGTCAGCAAACAATCGAATCTAGAACAGTTGTAACTGTGAGCTGGTACCGACCTCAAAAAAAAATTAAGTCCCTAATTTAATTCGTAACCACCTTTGATTTCGTTATTGTTGGTTAATATCGTGTAATTTAAGTATATTATTTCATACTTTTGAGTGAATTTCACTTTGAAGTCGATTTTTAGTTTTTGAAACTTTTATTTTCTTTGCAATACTCCTAATTTAATGAAATTATTCCATATATTAATTTTATCCAAACTATTATTTAAGATTTGATTAATGTTTTATTTATCATTTACGTTCTAAATAACGATTAAACCATTTTCTACAATTATTCATTTTCATTTTTTTAAATTATTAATTTGAAATAAAACATGATATGAAATTCGAAATGTACTATTCTAGGTAGAGGGTACTTATTCTACATAAGAAAATTCAATTGATTGTGCCTCAAGCTACTTATAATAGACCATCTTTCTGCGGTCCGTCACACTGATTCAGAGAAATTTTCTACAATAACGCGTGTATTGTGTGGAGCTAAACTATTCATTTAATAATAAAAGGTATGACAAAGTATATATTAGCATAAGCCGCGTGAAACAAAAGACCCGTTTTCAACTCACGCGCAGGTCCCTATTACGTAACCGAAACTTGAGATCCGTTCGAAAAGACGTCACTCGCCTCGGTTTTCCTCCAAAAGTGTGATTCAAAAATTTCCTTTTATTAGTTTAAAGTGTTTGTGAAAAGGTCTGTTTTTGAATGTAAGTGGATACTGAGGAGATGTAAATAAGCTTGGCGAGCTAAAAGAGCGTGACACGTTTTGACAGCGTGGATAAACGGACACGCCGTCAGCTACAGTACGGAGTACGCGCAGAACAATATGATACGGGAACACAGACCGGGGCCTGGGTGCAGCCATGACATCAGGTAACCTACAAATTTCTTCTTGTACACTACTGTTCTCTATTACCTCGCTAGTAGGGACAGTTTGTGCACAAATGCCACAGTTATACAATGCGTGTCGACAGGGGTGGGTTTACCGGTGGAGTCGACTAGTTCTTCCCACTCCCGTCGCTTGCTTTGAGCCACGGGAGCTAGCATTGGCTGAGGTCAAGGCATAGTTTTCCGATAGAAGTAGTTTCCATCGGGAGTTAATCATAGCTTATCTATGTCCATCGTACAAGTTTATGTAGATAATTGGCGCGCTTCGCTCAGCGTAGAGTAATTAAGCTGTAGCGTTCGACGATGTGTGGTTTAGTGTAGGGGTAGAAATCAAAGAATTAACACCCTCAGCTCGATTGTAAAATTTAAATGTCCTCCTATAGCACTCCCACACAAAAAAGTCATTCACAAACAGAAGGAGTGACAAACACACTTATAGTTGTAGCAGTAGAAAGATAATGAAGTTTGAGATCACAGCCATAAAATAGTAAGACGGAAAATACGAGGAAATATGGAAATTAGTGATGAGCAGCTTGAATGCGCGAGTGACATGCGTCTGGCGTTTTGAGTAGCTGACAACTGGTGAGGCACGTAGTTGTGTGGGTTGCCCACAAAGCAATGGGAAGGAACTTTTTTAAAAATCTACACTTGGTAAGCCTTTGGCATCATCTCACCTGATGGCAAGTGACAATGATGCCGAAGATGGAAGCGGGCTTACCAAGATTCCCAAACGCAATGGAGAACTGGCTATCTTATCTTCAAGCCGGAACACATCAATGTTGTTAACACTAATGTTTGGCAGCTAGACTAAGATAAGATGGTGTTAGCTAGCCAGGCGGGATTAGAAAATGCCATACCACCAACCAAACCGAGTCTTACAAGTTGACCGCACCGGGACTCGAACCCGCGACCTCCTGGTGTGAAGGGAACTAAGATCCCCTCCCGGTCTCTACAGCTCTACATTTCTTTTATGCAGCTTATATGACCAAACCACAGCGCCGGAATGAATACAGTGGTCTGGCACCTGTGATATTTGTGTCAAAGCCGACAGCACCAGCAACTGGTCACCTACCTACTGCGCTGGTTCTTCTAATAAATTGTCCCGAACGGTGCCTAGGGCCATTAGGGCTCGGCGTTTTGCTTTCGCCCCCCGCACGATTTACCTGTCTAGCTAGACGTTTCCGTTGGACAACTTTATGGATTATTTGTAATAGACTGTGACCTCACTATCAGACATTCAAAATTGTAAATAAAACGACAACGAAAAAAGTGTGCTACTCAATCAACACATTTATTTTGTCTTGTGTTTACTGTAACTACTGCACTTCCTAAATAAATATAATATGTAACTAATTAAACGTTGTAAAGTTGCATTACTTACAAATTTGCCAGTCAGCACTGTACTTTTATCATTAATACTAAATTTATTCAATGACAAATATTATTTCTTCGGTAGGTAGTCGACACTCAACAAAAGTATTTACATTCGATGTCAGTTTGTTTTACATCCGAAACACATTGAATGGACGCATAACATATTTCTTGTGACATTCTTCGTTCCTTTATGCTTTTGGACATGATGTCTCGCATTATACCTCGGCCATAGATCCGTGGACCGTTCTTTGTACACAAAGAATGGTGAATGAAAAACTGAATAATAATAACACACGTCTGGCGGACACAGTAGGAAGAATTAAGAATATTAAAGAGAGAAAAAGCTTGTTAGAGATATGACAACACCGGCACCGCCACGTGTGTTGCCTCTATGGGATTCAAAATTGGAACATGCTTTTGTTATTTTTAACTGGAATAATTTTGAGGCAATGGAACATTTCCCCAACACCAGTACGGGTGGAGTAGGTTCCTACTTCCTCGTATGTAGTAGCGTAGGCAGGCCTCCCACTCGATGGACCGACGACGTGGTGACGGTCCCGGTTAGCCGCTGCATGAGGGCAGTGCAGGACCGGTCGTTGTGGAAATCCTTCGGGGAGGCCTTTGTCCAGCAGTGGACGTCTTACGGCTGATATGATGATGATAAGTCGGCGGTAGATGCCCAAATATTCCCAGGCAGATAGGAGAGGCCCACTCATTTCATTGAGGAGCTCCGTCGACTTAGGATTTTTTGGAGTCCCGTAATGAAATGCCTGAGCGTTGCACGATCTGTCTAGGAGTATGTAATGAGGGCAGATTGCCATCTACTGCCGACATATACAGGTGTAATAAAATTGGTGTAGGAGCCGTTAGCCCCCAGTCACATTACTGATTTCACCCGTAGGTAGACTAGTGTTACTAATTTAATGAATTAAGTACCTAACATACCAATTTATACAGCATGTAACAAAATTTGCATACGAACCGTTAACAGTGCCACCCTGTACTAGTCTTGTCTTCAATGTCGCCTAGTAGAAATCGCTTAAACCGATAAGGCCACCTTAGCACTTTATGTCCTGTATTGTTATTGCAATTTAGTACGGAGCGTTAAACTTGTTTTTTTTTTTAGAGTTGACTACGGGTTCTTTAGGGAAAGTTGTTCAGTATGAATGAGTAGTTAACGGGTCTTACATCGATTTTGTCACATCTTGTACATATACGAGATAATTTATACTAAAGATTACCAGATTTTAATTTTTTTCCATTAAGGGCTTTTAAATTTTTGCTGGATTTAGGTTTCGTAGTATATTCGCAGCGGGCTCATAAATTATATATGTATATTTTTCATCATCATTATCATAATCATATATTTACAATATGGGGATTTCGAGAAAGCTGTACTATACTGCACAGGGTGTAAATAAATTGTGTAGGATCCGTTAACTGGGGGTTCCACTCGTCACACCGAACAACTTTCCCCAAAAAACCCATAGTCAATTCTCAAAAAAATTTGAACCTTCTACAAAAATGCACAAAATTGGTCATTCAGCTGATCGTTTTGTATGAAGAGTTATTTTTTGCGATGTCAGCAAAGTCATTGAACAAAAGTTGTTCAGTATGATGAGTAGATCACCCAGTGAACGAGACCTACACCAATTCAGTTACACCCCGTATAGTCGCACATTAGATGGGGCGCCTTTGGGGGTAGTTTAAGATTTTTCATACAAAGTATGTTTTTTTGAAAAGCTTCTCAATTTATAAAAAAAAAAAATTTTAACCACTGGTGGGTTATGGCGCTTAATAGTTCATGACAACATTAACCACAGCGTAAGTTTATAAATTTCTCGTTTCATGGATTTGCGCCGTCCAACGAGTATTTTTAACGATTATTATTTTAGTAGAGTCTTTGTACCTTAATCTTAATTTTGTCAAGTTTTTAACTTACGAAGTGTTTAGTAGTTTATGAATTATACATATTTTTGTAACGTGTGACTCTCCGCGAATCTGCACCCCGAACCACGCCCCGGACACTTCATACAACGGTCGTGAAATGACATTTCTAAAAACAAATAACGGAGCAAACAAAATCACGGCGAAATCCTATACGTTCAAGAACCAAACTATACCCAATCTGTATCAATCTGGGTGACGAGGGGGTGAGGTCGCAATCTAGAGAGCGGCAGGGAGTGTCCATACTGTATGTTAGTACGTTAATATACTTTGCCTGGACGATCGTCCTGGCGGACCGTCCGGACGGCCCAGAGCGGCCAGGTCGCGCGCCTGTAACTGCTCAGTGGTTAAGTGACTTTCGTACAAACGAATAGCTGATGAAAATTGTGTCATTCTATTTTCATAGAAGAGTGATACCTACAGATTGTATGAAATGATTGGAGCCCAGTTTAAAATTTTTCATGCGTTTGTACAAAAACCACATTAAACGAAATTCATTTATAGGAACTAAAAGGGTAAATATAGCACTTGGCTCATCTTGAAAGCTTCTACCCTACACATATCCCAAGTAATTTTTTGTAGCTTTTAAAAAAAACATGTTTTGTATGAAATACAATATCCCTGGGCAATGTTGAGCATTGTACTTACATATATATATGTATATACGAGTATCATCATCATCATTACAGCTCATATACGTCCCCACCGAGGGGCTCGAGCCTACCCTGAATCAGGGCGATTAGGCCTTAGTCGACCACGCGGGCCCAGTGCGGGTTGGTCGACTTCACACACAACCTTCGAATTTCTTCGCAGGCGTGTGCAGGTTTCCTCACGATGTTTTCCTTCACCGTTAAAGCAATCGGTAAGTATGTACTTAAGTTTTTGAAAAACTCATTGGTACATTGGCCGTCCAGATTTGAACCCGGCACCTCTGGTTAGATGGACCGAGTCGTTACCGGTTGAGCCACCGACGCTTTTTACGATATACGAGTATAGTAGGCACGAAATAATTTTTGGTTTATAGTCTTCAAAGTTTACGTTAATATACGAGTATAGTAGGCACGAAATAATTTTTGGTTAATAGTCTTCAAAGTTTACGTTAACTCCAACCCTAAAATGTTTTGTTACAGGCTTAAATATTTTTAGAAAACTTAATAAATTTTATATTTATTATAAAAAAATAGCACGACGCAAACTGCATTAAAATATTATGAGGTAGGTACATATCATATTGTAAGAAGCCCGCGATGTCTTTGCCATTGACAGATGCTGGCAACATCGAGGGCCCTTGAAAATGATGCGTAAACAGTTTTGCGAATTCGCATTGTGTTTGTGTGTGATAGAAGGAATATTTTGGAAATTGTGCTCTCAAATAATATGTCATCCACACATTTTTCGGCAAAGCGTCTTTGTGTCATTTGTTAGCTCTCTAAACACACATTCGTTTATTACTAACAATTTAAAAAAAGGTACATACCATTATTGAAAATTCGGGACCGCAAATCCAAAAAAAATATTGGGAATCAAGATAAAATTGTTATTTTTATTGTTCTAAGTTCTTTTGAAGTATGATTTTCTTCATTTTTCACAAATAAAATTATGTAATTATTTATCTTGAAATTAAAAAAAATATATTTGAGATTCTCACAACAAGCCCTTTTATTTGACATATCACATGATAAAGATAGATAAAAGCGTGATTTTAGGAAATATATTCGATGTAGTATTTGTTAGGGCGGGCTGGCTTCCACACTTCCACAGCCGGGCTTGTGATGCACCCACTTTGCGTGGTTGGCCGGCATCACTGCTAGCGCAGCTCCTCCACCAAGTCCAGTAGTCCCCGAAGGTTGCCGAAGACTTTCACGTCTCCGAGATGCTCGGTCCTGTAAGCCGCCACATCTATGTAATCCAGAAGGATGTGGCCAGCTGTTTCTTCGGCCTACATGCACGCGCGGCACAGAAGGCTGCCAGTAATCCCCAGGGTCAAAACATGTTTGTTAAAGTAACCGTGGCCAGCGATGACTGCTGTTACCTTTCGGAGCTGGAGCCTCCCGAGTTTCAGATGTTTCCTGGCCAGGCTAGGGTTAGTTAGCGGCACTGCAGGTCTGGCCTGCAAACAGACTTCCAGTCCTGTCCAGTATCGGTTTGAAGTAGTAATTTCTCACTGTGATAGATGTGAAACTCTGCTGTGTGGATTGGTAATTTGGTACCTACATTACCTACTTATTTTAAATAAATTTTGTTGATGGGCCCTATATGTATTCAAAGCTAAAAAGTTACTTATATACGAGTATTATTTAGAATTTCTTTTTCTTTATTTCGTGTGGCACGGTTAAGTCAAGGGATAGCCCGGTTAATTGTGCCACTTAGCATCACCTGCTGTCACATGTAGGGCATTTAGATTACCACCTACGGACGTGAGCAACGCGACTTTCATACACATCTGAAATCAGATTTATAGGTTTCCTTACGATGTTTTCCTTTGCCGTTAAAGCAATCGGTAAGTATATGTACGTAAGTTTTGAAAAACTCATTGGTACATTGACCGTCCGGATTTGAACCCGGAACCTCTGGTTAGGAGAACCGAGCCATTGACGCTTATTTGGAATGAATAAATTTACGTTTCCTGTTCAGCCACTTATTTTTTTTTATTATTAAATATTTGAGTGTGTTTGACTGCACCTCAACTGAAAGTAGGTGCCGATGCAGCCGAGAATTTAACACGCAGCTCAAATAATGCTTATTCACACTCGTCTTGAAGATTCCTAAACTATACGTATCGGGAAATAAAGACGCCGGCAGGGAATTCCACTTATTTCACATCGGAAGACTACGTAACTAATTTGAACTTATAGGGAACTTCAATATGATTTTAGCGAAACTCTTCATTGGCCAACTTTGAAATTTGAGCACGAGCAGAGAAGTTCATTAGCTCTATTCAGTGTTTATTTTTATTTCTTTACACTACCAGTTGGTGTAGTAACTTCTCTCTGTGATTGTTTTACGAACTGCGCTGTGGATTTTCCAAGGAGCAACTTAATTAATTATCGAGGCAGGAACTTAAGGACTAAAGGCCTCCGGAAGCGCCTTAGTGTTACAAGTTGGAAAATTCACAAAAACTTCAAGCGGAGTTTGATTATTTCCGTAGGGCTAAGCCTAGAATATGCCAAAATGCTAAATGTGAAATCGGTGAGAAAGACAAAACTGAAGGTAAAACACAGATTTATACAGGGTACGCCGCCAACTTTGCACTTCTCGGGAAGCGGGCTGAAGAAGTGGCAGAGGCCAGAAGACGTAGGATAAAAAGTGGGTATGAGTATTAGCTGACAAAAGACAGAGTATCTTTATAACAAACGTGACAAAAACACAAGAGAATGAACGTCTCAACGTCTCACGCGGGAAAAGACCACAGCTCGTGTATTACATTGGTAGTTCATACAAAAGGTACGTTTTCATAATAGAAAAATAGGTTTACCTGTGATATTGCCGATTGGATGAATAGTTTAAAGAAGAATAAATTCAGTTAACGCTCAAGAATAAATTTTGTTAACAGTCTACTGTTAGAAATCAAATGGTGGTAAATTTATTAAGATATTTTGAGAGCTCGATGGCTTTAAATGGCATGGCATGAAGATGGACTTTTTCACCTCAACAAATCGCCATTTTTAGGCATGAAACACACATTTTTAATTTAAAAGCTTTAGAGTTATCGCAGCAGTTTCTTGGTTAGAAAAACCCCACATAGGATTTCGTAACTTTTAAAAACTTTTAAAATTAAATAGTCAAAATAATTGCCCCATCTGACCACTAACACAACGCCTTCAATGGTACGTAGCTCCGTGAAGGGACATGAAACTCATCATACTGGTCAGTTTTAAAAGAACATAAAGTACGGTCAACAATTAAAAACAAGAACTTTTTTTCCACAAAAATTGTCATTAAAGTTTGAAAACTGAATCGGCAATTTCATAGTCAGAAACCTATTATTTTATTAGTACCATTTGTGTGCAAACAACAGGTTAAGATTGCTCTTACCCCCACCACGCCACCACGACGACAAGATAAACCGCGGAGCCGGCTTATTGTTATACTCGTAAGTTGTCACAGCAAGGAAGGCGAGGTCAATATTTGCAATATTTTCGACGGGCAACACCGCGGTTTCGCGGGCTCACGGGCTCACGGGCTGGCAAACAGAGTTTTTAATCGACTCGGCAAACGGTGTCTGTTACACTTAAACTTGCCTCCAAATAAAAATAAACGATTTCTGTCAGCAATTGTTGCTTCAGGAGTTTTTGTTTCTCACTTTCTTTTGAAACTGTAATTATTGCAGTACCTAGGTACTTTACCTATAAGAGCAAAGCCTGGGAAATATACGTACTTGTAGAAAAGTTTCTGATGGCGGTATCAACGTCTCTCCGTGGTATGAACTGTACAAAAGGTAAAGTAATGTGGTGACGACAATCATTTCTGTACTACTTTTACATTGATACTAATCTATTACAAGCTTTACTAACATGCTATATAGATCTCAGTGTCCAAAACAGTTGTTTAGGGTTCCGTAGTACAATAAGGAACCCTTAAAGTTTCAGACAGACATACAGACAGACGGATGGACAGCGAAGTCTTAGTAATAGGGTCCCGTTTTGGCCCTTTGGGTACGGAACCCTTAATACATACAATTACGAGGGTGGCATACTTAAATGCCTTCAGTGCGCGAGGAGTTTCGCTGCGAAGATTGGCTACATGAACCATCTTCGAGCGCACGCGCGGCAAGCCGACTAGGAGTCTGAGTGGTCGCCATGACCGAAATCGGTCGGATAGATCATCATCATCACGGAACCCTAAAAATAGATTATAAAAAGTGTCCAATTTAGTGTTTTAAAACATCAATGTAAATGTAAAAAAACAATGGTGCAAAAATGCATTTGGTATAGAACATTTTGTAAGGAAAATCTATGAATCTATGAAAACTATGATATCTTAAGTTGGTCGACTATTTGTCCTAAACTAATAAAGCCTACTTTGCCGTGATAATATTATTTTTAAATTAGGTATATACTTCTTTACTTCTTATACTTTTCAAATTTCATAAATTAGCGATTGAGCTAGTAGAAGCTGGTATTTAACATATATCACCACTTAAAAATTTAATATATAGTAAACATATCATTCATCGGAAAAATGATCTCAAACCCAAAATAGCTTCGAAAGACCTATTCAATGATACTCTACACATGAGAGGCTACGTGAACAAAACCAATTTACCCTACACTATACGTGGAGGGAAGTAAAAAAAAAAATCCATTTTTTATCACTTTATAGGGGTCACAGATGTAATTACCCATTCCAAAATTTTACTTTATAGCTTTAATAGTCCTTGAGAAAAATGGCTGTAACATGCCGACGGAGAGACAGATAGACAGACTGACATGGCGAAACTACAGAGGTTCCTAGTTTGACTGCGGAACCCTGTAAAATTAGGGAAGTTTACAAAAAAGAAAACTTTTTTAAGTTTCATTTTTGTTTCTGCTCTATCGTGACTACCGGGACAGCTTCCCACTATGTACCAAGGACAAATCCTCGGGCAGATTCACCCCAAGAGTTTGACTACCACACGGGGTATAATAGGTCAAAGTTTTGGGGTAAATCTGCCCAAAATCAGCTGGAGGCATTGCATTCGATCGACCACCATGCAAGGAGATTGATAGAAGACGAGGAGTCTCCTAGGAGGAGGAGAGGTAGGTAAAGCATTTTCCACATCGCATTTTCAACTGCATATAAAAACAAAATTGGCCCAGCAGGCAGCGCTCCTACCTCCTGGGTCGAGGGTCGTGGGTTTGGTTCTCACCCAGGGCAAACATTCTTGTGACGAACTGGTTTGTTTGTCCTGTGTCTGGGTGTTCAATATCTATACAACCGTAACAAAATTGGTGTAGGTCCCGTTAACTGGGGCTTCTACTCATCATACTGAACAATTAGGGTTCCATGACTTTCCTAAAATAAATAAAAAATACCTATCATAAAAATTTATCAGATAAAGTTTTGTGCATTTCTGTTGAGTGTGATGAGTAGAACTCCCAGTTATCGAGTCCTATACATTTTTTTAAATCTGGATACATTGTAAGTACTATTTAAACATACAATAAGTACTAGCTTTTGCCCGCGGTTTCGTCCGCGTGGACATGGTTTTTAACCGACTTCAAAATAGGAGGAGGTACCATGTTCGACTGTATATATTTTTTAATGTAAATTTAAAAAAAAACAGTCGAACATAGTACCTCCTCCTTTTTTGACTGTGTTTGAGGGTGAGTGGTGCGTGAGGCGCAAGCGGGTCGCGAGCGTGGGCATCAGGTTTTTCCAGATCCCTCGGGAACTATATCGGAATACTCTGACTTGCAGTCTATGTCCTTCCTCAACCAATTCTATTAACAAAAAAAAAACACTTTAACCTGTTGCTCCGTTGCGACGCCGCCGACGTGCGCGAGCGCGGCAATGAGTTTTCTTCAGATCCCTCGGCAACTATGTCAGGATATGCTAATTAGTAAATTATGTCATTTCCCACCCCCTCAACCATCTCTGTCCAAAAAAACACATTAATCCATTTATCCGTTGCGATGTTAGTTTGGGGCAGGTGACCGTGATTGACTTGTCCCTAAATATGAAAATAATCCATTTCTACCGTCATTTAATAACTTATAGATAAGTTCCTTTGATTTCTCAGCTAGCCTGTAGTGGTACTAACTGATTTTTCAGCTGGCTGTAGTGGTACTAACTGATTTCTCAGCTAGCCTGTAGTGGTATTAACTGATTTCTCAGCTAGCCTGTAGTGGTACTAACTTATTTCTCAGCTGGCTGTAGTGGTACTAACTGATTTCTCAGCTAGGCTCTAGTGGTACTAACTGATTTCTCAGCTAGCCTGTAGTGGTACTAACTGATTTCTCAGCTAGCCTGTAGTGGTACTAACTGATTTCTCAGCAAGGCTGTAGTGGTACTAACTGATTTCTCAGCTAGCCTGTAGTGGTACTAACTGATTTCTCAGCTAGCCTGAAGTGGTACTAACTGATTTCTCAGCTAGGCTGTAGTGGTACTAACTGATTTCTCAGCTAGGCTGTAGTGGTACTAACTGATTTCTCAGCTGGCTGTAGTGGTACTAACTGATTTCTCAGCTAGGCTGTAGTGGTACTAACTGATTTCACAGCTAGCCTGTAGTGGTACTAACTGATTTCTCAACTAGGCTGTAGTGGTACTAACTGATTTCTCATCTAGCCTGTAGTGGTACTAACTGATTTCTCAGCTAGGCTGTAGTGGTACTAACTGATTTCTCAGCTGGCTGTAGTGGTACTAACTGATTTCACAGCTAGCCTGTAGTGGTACTAACTGATTTCTCAGCTGGCTATAGTGGTACTAACTGATTTCTCAGCTGTGCTGTAAAGTGCTAACTGATTTCTCAGCTAGGCTGTAGTGGTACTAACTGATTTCTCAGCTAGCCTGTAGTGGTACTAACTGATTTCTCAGCTAGCCTGTAGTGGTACTAAATGATTTCTCAGCTAGCCTGTAGTGGTACTAACTGATTTCACAGCTGGCCTGTAGTGGTACTAACTGATTTCTCAGCTAGGCAGTAGTGGTACTAACTGATTTCTCAGCTGGCTGTAGTGGTACTAACTGATTTCTCAGCTAGGCTGTAGTGGTACTCACTGATTTCTCAGCTAGGCTGTAGTGGTACTCACTGATTTCTCAGCTAGGCTGTAGTGGTACTCACTGATTTTATGTATTTTCCTCTTTTCACAGAGTCTACTATCCTTATAGACGTTTTGCTCGTACTTGTAGCAACGCAACGGCAATATTAGCCGAACATTTTCTAATATTCCACGAAACAATTTTAAAGCACAGGCCCGCACTCAGGCGTTTGCACAGTGTTTTAATTAAAATAATTTAAAATATAATCGCTTTAGAGCCGGAGTTGGTAACAAGGGAAGTTGGAGCTACAAGACAAAATAATAAAATATTAATAAAGGCCGGGAGACGGTGGAAAAGTTTCGTCGCAGGCAAATATTTGTGTTTCAAATAAGGCGCTTGCGATGCGATAGGGTTATTCCTGAGCCCGTAGCGCGGTCGGCTCCGGCTCGGCGAGTACCTGCTAATATTGTAAATCTCGAAGTTGGTTTGTTTGCTTCCAAATTACGAAGCGTTATAAACTATACTACAGCAAAGTTTCATGGAATTTTTGGAATGTTTTAAATGACGTCTGATTCCTCTTAAAGTCTGTAAATTACTATCTGTTCGATCAATAATAAACTAACGTTGACAAATCAGTTACAGGCTCGACTGTTTTGCGAAACAGCTGTTTCAAATAAACCGGTTTTCGATAATTGATTTTTAACCACGACACTCGAGTGACTAGGCAGTAAATGGTGTAATGGTAAGGGTCACTACCTTCTGTCCGGGAGGTCGTGGTTCGAATCCTGCCACGTACTAATATTTTTTCGAATTTCGATTTATGTATGTACGTTTATACTTACGGTGAAGGAAAGCATCGTGAATAAACCTGCACACGCCTGCGAAGAAACTCGAAGGTTGTGTGTGAAGTCGACCAACCCGCACAGGGCCCGCGTGATCGACTAAGGCCCGATTCAGGGTAGGTTCGTGCCGTGCCCCTCGGAGAGGACGCATATGAGCTGATATAATAATGAACGCAGTAAAATTATTTGTGATAAATATTTAAAAGTACAAGTTTATGTTCTTGTTCCGTTTTCTGTACATAATTTGTGTTGCCTGCCTACTTGCCTACTTGCCTTTAGGATCCCGAACTCAATTCCATGTCCGTATCTATCTGTCCGTCGGTATGTTCACAGCCGTTTTTTTCAGAGACTATTGTATCCACAGAAATCGGAGTAAATTCCAATACCTGTGATTATACCTATACATGATGTAAAAAATTGGTGTTTGACCCGTTAACTGGGGGTTCTACTCATCATAATGAACAACTTTCCCCAAGGAAACCAAAGTCAATTGAAAAAAAAAAATTGGATACTGCATACAAAATTGCACATAATTGGTCGATCACCTGACCGAATAGTATGAAGAGTTAAACTTTTTTTTGCGATTTGTTCAGTATGATGAGTAGCAATTTTGTTACACCTGTATATTTAAAATTTGGCATGGTTATACAAATCTGTGATCCTATTAGGTTTGGAAAAAATCTAAAAAAAAGGTATTTATAAGGAAAATCTCCTAACATGTAGAGTTTGGGTGTTTTTTTTTACTTTCGTTTCGGGTATTGTTGAATAGCTCTTTCAAAATTACTAAGGGCTCGGTATAATTAATTTTATGATAAATGATTCGTGTACTAAATATATAAAGTTTTAAAGGGGCGGTTTTCCAGAGTTGCATGTCCCCCGTCCTGCCCGTCCACCAAGTATTTCAGGACATTTTTGGAAATAGGAGGGCATATAATCAAAATTAAAACGGCCAAGTATAGTTTTCTTGGTTTAGGAGTAATAGTCGACCATCTTAAGATGTGCAGTTGTACCTACTGGTAAAAAGTTCATAGATTTTCCATACAAAATGTTCTAAACCCGTTGGTAGAGAACAAAAAACAAATTATTTTTGCAGTTGCAAAAATAGTATACTCGTAGTTATTCAAAATGTACCTACATTAAATGTACATTAAAAAAATCGGTCCACCCAGTCAACAGTTCTGAGGTAACATACATAAAAAAAACATACAGTCGATTTGAGGACCCCCTTCTTTTTGGAAGTCGGTTGAAAAGACAACGGAACCTTAATTTGCGCGTGGTCAGACACGCGCTTGGCCCCTTTTTTACTTTCGAGCGACTGAGGAGTGAGTGTTGTGGCAAACAAAAAAGAAGTACTGTAGTGCTGTATTAAAGTATTTTATTTCTTTGTGTGTGTGCGTCCGTCTGGTGCAACTAATGGACGGATTTAAATACAATTTGGGTTAGAGAAATATTATTTTAATATCTTCAGCCTTCAATTTTTTTTCTATCTTGATTTATTTGGGTTGCCATCACCATGGCAATTAAACACTATTTATTTTTTTACTCAAAAAGGCTTTAACGATGTAGATGAAACTCTGTACGTTACTACAACTTTATAAAGACTAGGCCTAACTATACAAGTAGGTGGTAGTTCATTTCAGAAAAAAATATGGATAAGGTACCTCTCATACAAACCCAGGTTCTCTGTTACTTTTTTTTTTACAAAATTCGGCAATTCCATCTTCGGCAACATCGTCACTTACCACCAGGTGAGATGTTGTCAAAGGTTACCAATTGTGAATTTAAAAAAAAATTGACTGATTATTTTATTTGGCGCCAAATTTTTCTTTCCACTAAACATATCGGACGACGTCACAGGGCCGGCGTTAGGGGTGGGTCGTAGGGTGTGTAATTGAAAACAAACACATATTGTCGCGGCCCGTATCAATCAGCGGGGCCCCATAGTTTGAGGGCCCGATCAAACAGATTGACCGTCGAGGGGAAACATTCGTGCCATGTCATCGAAGGTACCAGTTCTTTCTTTTTTTATTCACAATTGGTAAGTCCTTTCTATCATCTCACCTGATGGTAAGTGACGATGGTGCTGAAGAGGGAAGCTAGCTTACCAAGATTCCCCAACGCAATGGTGAACTGGCTATCTTATCTTTAAGCCGGGACACATCAATGTTGTTAGCATTGATGTTTGGCGACAAGACTTAGATAACATGGTGGTAGCTAGCCAGGTGGGCTTCGAAAATGTCCTTCCACCAACCAAGCCGAGCGTTACTAAGTTAGACTCCGCCGGGAATCGAACTCGCGACCTCCTGATGTGAAGCTAATGTGCTTAACCATTGCGCCACAGAGGTGGTTTCACAAGATTGCTCAGATGGGAATACATAATTAAGAAGGAAAATTAAATTTCTTAATTGTTTCCTAATCACCTAATAGGCCCGTCCCGTTAGGACCCCATCACGAGACGGGCGTACACCGCACACGGCACAGTGCCGGGTGCTGCCGGGCCGGCACACGGTGCGGTGTGAGAAGGCACTAAGAGTCCCAAATAATTCTTCAAGTGGCATTGTTCAGTATTTTATAAGGCGTGTAAATAAAATAAAAAACAAATGGAGATGTCACAATTTTCTGCTGTAAAAAGTAATTTAATAACACTAATTATCTAAATTAATTCGATAATAGTCAATTGACATGAGTACTGGAGCCGCTTTTTCTTTCATAGTACAGTCAACTACAAAGAGATATATCCATGTAAGCCTTACAAAATGATTACCTTTGAACTATTTATCCTTAGTTTGTGACTACTCTGTAGCAACCAAACCCTACAACATCATCGACTCGCTTAAAATACAATAATTATGTATCCCGCAATGTTTCCTCCGAATGTACACTTATAAGCCTCTTTTATTATCTATCGATATATTATGACTAATATAAGCAAACTTCCAATGTTCCAAAAAAATGAAACCAATACCTTGAAATTCAGAACAGAATCCGACCAAGGCGATTCGAAATTCAAAAACACGTATTTTTTTCTTTATTGACGCTTTTTAAAAATAAATGCATTACGACGCTCATTTGTTCAGTTCGCCATTGCTTATCTTCTTAACTGACGCCACACCCTGGACACTTCATACAACGGGCCAGAAACGACATTACAAAAAAGGAATGAAGGAACAAACAAAATGGCGGCGACATCCTATACGTTCGACAACCAAACTGTAACCAATCTGTATCAGTATGGGTGACGAGGGGGTGAGGTCGCAATCCAGAGAGCGGCAGGAAGTGTCCATACTGTATGTTAGTACTAATATAGATACTTTGCTGATGCTTTATGTAATATTATTATCAGTAAGTAATAAATAATAGGAAATTGCATGGGTATTTCGTTCGATGACTGGATAGATGAGAGTACCATGTCCTACCGTACCGATGACCACACGAGGCATCGCATCGTGGCGATGTTACAAAATGGAGCGTCCGCGACACACGTTTCGGAAAAGATTTTACATATACATACAACAGCCCCCGTGGCACACTAGCGTTTAGTTGTGCCTAATGTTACCCAATGCTGCCAACGCGACCATATTTTATACTTACTTCGGTGAGGATTGTATCATTTTATCCGTCATAGATAGTCAGTTACAAATTTCTCACAGACGTGAGCCTCTACCATGGCAAACAATAAAAGCGGTGCGCGGTGCGCGGTGCGCGGTGCGCGGTGCGCGGTGCGCGAGCCAATCAGCAATGGTACGGAGCGCGTGCGCGAACTCGGACTTGCCCTGTTTTCTTTACTACAACAGCCAAATACCTAAAGTAATCTGACTAAGAACTGACTAACGTAGTAGCGGTACAAATTAAGCCGTTACTACTTAAACCGAAACAAAACGAGCAAAAACAATTTTGACAAACGGACATAAAAGCGACATTAACCCATAATCTCTCCATAATATAACACAGCGGTTTTCCCGCTGAAAATTGTTAACATAAGTGGAGGATTGGATTGTGTAATTGTATATGATAGAGCGTGTTTAAAAAATGACAATTAAATTTTTTCCCATTTTTTTATATTTTTTTTATTCACATTTGGTAAACCCTTGATAACATCTCACCTGGTGGTAAGTGACGATGTTGCCGAAAATGGAAGCGGGCTTACCAAGATTCCCCAACGCAATGGGGAACTGGCTATCTTATCTTCATGCCAGAGCACACCAATAATATCAACATTGATATTTGGCGGCAAGACTTAGATAAGATGGTGGTAGCTAGCCAGGCGGGCTTAGAAAATGCCCTACCACCAACCAAACCGAGTCTTACAATTGACCCCGCCGGGAATCGAACCCGCGACCTCCTGTGAAAAGCCAGTGAACTTTGCCTCTGAGCTACGGAGGCGGTCAAAAAGGAGATGGTTTGAAATTGGGTTATGATTTTTCCTAAAGTTATTATATGCCTAATGCTTGTTTAAGCCCTGGGACTTATTTATTGCAATGTTCATTTAATTTACCTAACAATTTAATTATTTACTTATTTTAATGACACTTTAATCTATTGGACAAAATGCTTTTAAATATTAATTGTTTTAGTCCGCATTATTTTTTAAACTCTTTAATGCTTTAATGAATTACCTCATTTTATGTCTTATGTATGTACAGCCCCGCGGCTCCGCCCACTTTTTTTTACAGTATCTCCCGCTGGGCCAATCTGAAGATTCCCTGAAAATTTCATCAAAATCGCTCAAGCCGTTTTGGAGTACATAGGGATCATACATACACACACTTTAATAAATATACACAATAAATAAATAAATATTATAAATGTGAAAATGTGTTTGTTTGTTCGTTACATTTTCATGCCGCGGGAAAAAGCTAGTGAAATATAAAAATAGGCAACGCAGTGCGATACAGTGACACATTAAGGTTGTCACACGTGGGCGCCGTACTATAAGATATATTTAACGTAACAGATATCTTATACACGGGGCAGATAATATACTTATATATTTCATCGCCGTCTATCTGCAGATACCCAGCGATACCGCGCGAGCTTGTTATATTTATCTTAAGATAAATACAGCATGATTAAAAACCGCCTTAAGTTTTAGCCGCCTGCGTGGCGTAATGGTTAGTCCATTCGCTTCACACCAGGAGGTCGCGGGTTTGATTCCCGGCGAGGTCAACTTTATAAGACCTACCACCAACCAAACCGAGCCTTACAAAGTTGACCCCGCCGGGAATCGAACCCGCGGTCTCCTGGTGTGAAGCGAATGGACTAACCAGTACGCCACGGAGGCGGTTTACAGCATTGATGTGTTTCGGCTTGAAGATAAGATAGCCAGATGCCTGTTGCGTTGGGAAATCTTTGTAAGCCCGCTTCCATCTTCGGCATCATCGTCACTTCGTTAAAGTTGGAATCGTCATCTGACGAACTGTCTAGTAAGCCCAATAGCAACATACGCGAACTCAATTTCTTAATCAGCCTGTATA
Source organism: Coleophora flavipennella (assembly GCA_947284805.1). NCBI lineage: Eukaryota > Metazoa > Arthropoda > Insecta > Lepidoptera > Coleophoridae > Coleophora > Coleophora flavipennella. Next base: position 17,491,762 of record OX369272.1, on the reverse strand, counting down.
AAGCGTTTTAGGTGTAGCTCATTCAATGACTTGTAACAGAATATGGGGTTTTCATATGTTATATATAGAGCCTCTGTGTGATACCTTGCTGTGCTATAAGTTTTTATCTTAAGATACTCGCGAGTATCGCGAGTATCTTAAGATAAAATAGCGCCCGTGTGTGACAGCTTTTATACTGAAAAAGGCGACGCGTGGTCGCGCGTAGTTATTATTAGTCAATCTCGATCGCAGTACATACATTTACAGACATGTGAATTTAAATTAGTAATTCCATAACTAAATATTAGGTACTTGTACGTTGTACCCCCCTGTAGCAGAGGAACCTCTGCTGGTGTGGTGGTTTACGCCGCGAAGCTTATGATCAGTAATAAAAATATTATGTTCTCTATATATCTGTTAATTAGTCAGGGGGACATATTTGAAGGAATTATTTATGAATTTCTGGTAAATTACAAATAAATTTATACATAAAATTATATTTTCTTTTAATTATGTGTGTGCGTGTGTGTGTGAGTGCAACTCTTGAGGCGGCGCGTGGCGGTCGCGCGCGTGTCGCGAGGCCAGGCGCGCGCCGCCCGCCCTACGCACCGACACATATTAAAACGAATATGTTAATAATATATAGCAAGCACGATACAGGATTCGCAAACATTAAAATAGTAATGTTTAATTGAAAAAATAATTTTAAATTCTCCAGAGGAGAGCGCGCAGAAGCATTTTACTTCAGTTTTTGGGGTCTATTTAAATGGGGATTTTCTGTTTTTTTGCAAGCTTTTATTGAACTTCCAAGTCCGCTTCAAAGCTTGCGATCGATTTTAGTGCGACTTCCAGGGGTTCGATTGAGCTGGAATTCGGTATGAAGCCGTATTCCCGGTGACAATAAATCCTTTTAGTATTTTGGAGTTGATCTGATGATGAACTACGAAGGTGGAATCATGGTCCCAGGATCGTCTATTGTTTTCAAACAAATAGGTAGGATATTTTGTACCTGTCAGCCTGGATTTTTTGACCCGACTGCACCAGAAGGAGGGTTATGTGTTTGGCACGCTCTGTAGCCCAAACGGCTGCTGGATGCCAAGTTGTGAGCTAAATAAAGTTACCAATTGCAAGGCCTTCACAAACATTGGACTCAAGGTATATTTAGGTAATATTTTCAGCCTGACGATTCTGACCATTGCGTCCGATACCAGACGAGTGGGTTTGCTGTCGGTGTCTGTATGGTAGTCCCCTATACTAACAAACACCTAATTGCCAAAACGACTATCCTTTTTATGTTCACTTTTTAATTTTTTACAGTTCATTACTGGAATCGCTAAGCTTGGCAGTGGGCGGGGCATATAGCGTACCGATGCCCGTTGGGTTGGTAACCGCGCCCGCGCACCGGAAGACGTAGCATAGGCAGTCCTCCTACACGATGGACCCACGAACTGGTGCAGGTGGCAGGTGGACGGGGGCAACAGTTCAGGTCGTAGCAGTGTCGTTCAGCTGCATATCATGATAATGATGAAGATACATTACCACTACTTTTCTACTTTGTCTTTTATCCGACTGTCAAAGATGGATGGTCATGTTTTCAACCGACTTCCAAAAAGGAGGAGGTTCTCGATTCGACTGTATGTTTTTTTATGTGTGTTACCTCAGAATTTTTGACTGGGTGAACCGATTTCTATGATTCTTTTTTTATTTGATAGCTAGTAATCCGGTGATAGTAGTACGGGTGTGGTCCCATATAAATTTTATCAAAATCGGTGTATTACTTTATTGGAAAATTAACAAAAACCAAAAACAATAATGCAAAAATGTACTAAGTTGTTGCGATGGAAGTCGGTTTTTTAACGTGTTAAGCGTTTTCAATTATTGATATACATAAGTGTTTCTAGCACGGCTTTTTTACCAATCCACCCTGTACAGTGGGCCACGTGTCGACGCGTCGCTTGCGCATTGTTATCGTCTATGGTGCGAGATTGAAACACTTAATGTCACCGATATAGCGTCATTCAGTGACCGCGGCGCTGGCGGTGGCAGTCGATAAAAAATCCGGTCAAGTGCGAGTCCGACTCGCGCTCAAAGGGTTCCGTACGCCACAGCTCTCCACACAACTATGAAAAAGTTACCTATTCATTACAAACAATAGGCATCAACGCGAGCGACAGTAGAAGGTTTTTTTGGTTAGTTCGGTTTCCTTAGGGCGAGTACGACTCATTCTTGTTCCGTTATTATTATTTGTGGTTTTAGTTCGAAATCATTACTATAATCACACCGAGTTTCACGCTTGTATGTATTACTGTTTTTACGATAGAACTAAATCACAAATACCTATAAAATACACGTTTACCCGTAATTTCACTTTTTAATTTTTTTTTGGTTAAAGCTGCAATAAAAATACACACTCCGTGAAAATTTCAATTGTTTACATTACAGCCAGACAGATATATATATAGGGTCCCGTTAGTCACCCTCTGGGTTTTCGGAACCCTAAAAACAGGGCTTTCGTATATGCTGTCGTGGTTAAGTAGTTTAGCAAGCAATCAGTGTTGCTGAATTGCCAGGCAGAGAGAAGTGTTACTTGGCACTGCTTGGCACGCACTTCACGCAAGTTTTCTTCAGTGTGCTTTAGGTCACTATCCAATAGTTACTTGTACACCTGTATCATCATCATCATCTGCCTTAGCCTTTTCCCATTTATTTGGGGTCGGCTCACCTTGTCCTCAGTCTCCATTCAACACGGTCAGGCGCTATGTTGGCGTCTAGGTCAGTCTCTTTCAGGTCCTTTTGGACCATCGTTAGCCAAGTGGTCTTCCAGGGCGTCGTTTACACAGGAACTGTACACTTGTATATCTATTCTAAAATCCATGCCCTGAAGCGCTCCCGTAACAATTAGAGCGCCCTCGCGCACTGTCGGATATGCTCGGTAATCGGTCGGAACAGCTGGAAGTGCCGGAGAAGTGGGAAGCGCAGAAGACCCGCTATTTTTTGTTAAAAAACTTCCTCTGCCTTATTTAAAACAGATGTAAAATAAAATACCTACAGATTCCTTGAGTTAAAAGGACATAAGAAAATGGGCATACGAACTTCCTGGGGTGGGTCAGGGTCAGTACCAAAACAAAACTTAGAAAAAAGAAGACACCCTGGTAGTTGTGGATTCTACTGCAGTTACCTATAGTCTCGTGGAGTTCTAATTAATACCAATGTTTTACCCAGACGAATGTAAACAGACGAATACGATACTACAAGGGTTCCTTTCGTTATAAGTAACGAAAGGAACCCTTGTAGTATCGCCATGTTCGTCTGTTTGTCTCTCCGTCTAACCGCGGCTGAACTCAAAGATTATACTGTAATCTTTAACAAATATAATTTTGTTTTTAAAAATATACGTTTAATTTTGAATAGACTACGGAATCCTACTTTGCACGAGTCCGACTCGTGCTGACTACTACTCGTACCGACAAGGCTTTAGCGAAAAAGTAAACGAATCACTAAAGACATCATTCCCTGAATTGACTGCCCTTTCCGTCTTATTACTGGTGTGTACTCACAAATTTGTAAAAATATAATCTAACGAAAACATTTATTGGGTAGCATCAGTGGGATAATATAGGATTTAATCAATAGTCCTTCCTTCTACTCTACTCTTTAGCTAACACGACACACAGGCCCTTAAATCTTTCTAACTTTGGTTCTTGCAAGTTTAGGGTTCGGCATCTAATCCGGCGGAGGGAGGAGCGCGCACGGAGCGCTCCGCTATCGGCGCGGGCCAGCCGCCGCCCCGCCGCCCCGCCGCCCCGCCGCCCCGCCGCCGCAGCCTATCTATATCTGGGCGTTGTGGGAATGTGCCGCACGATTGTTACATACAGTGGAGCTTTTCGAGATATTGGAAGATTTTTAGTTGATTGTATTAATCCTACCTATAAATACATCCGGCATTCATACGTTATATTTTTAAGCGACATATGAAAGGATGCAATATAGAACCCTCTCAATGGGAAGTTTGGCAGCAGAACGGCCTGAATGGCGCAGAATTGTGAATAAGCAAGTGCGCGAGTTCGAGGATCAGCGTAAAGCTGACCTTGATACCAAACACGACCAGTTAAAGGCCCGACCACCTGCGACCATTTCATACAATTACGAGGGTGGCATACTTAAATGCCCTCAGTGCGCGAGGAGTTTCGCTGCGAAGATTGACTACATAAAACATCTTCGAGCGCACGCGCGGCAAACCGACTAGGAGTCCAAGTGGTCGCCATGACCGAAATCGGTCGGATAGATCATCATCATCATCATCTTTTGTATCTAGCTTACCTACTTATTACCTTGTGGGCTCAGGCGACCCAAGGGATTGTTGACTTCTAACACTTAATGACTATTCAAATATTTTTAGGGTTCCATACCCAAAGGGTGCTCACAGGACCCCATGACTAAGCCTCCGTTGTTCGTCCGTCCGTCCGTCCGTCTGTCTGTCTGTCAGTGGGCTGTGTTTCATGAACCATAATAAGTAGACAGTTGAAATTTTCACAGAGTGCGTATTTCTATTGCTGCTATTAAAAAAAAAAAAAAATTAAATATAAACAGGAAGTCCGTACAAGATATTCAAGAAACCTGTTTTTTGTACGATGGTACGGAACCCTTCCTGCGCAACTTGCACTTGGCCCGTTGTTTATGTACGCCCCACTACAAATTAAAAATGTAAGCAAATCAAAACCTTAATCTCTATGGGGTGTTGTTGAGTTGGAAATACGAGTACATCAACTCTATAACTATACTAATCGACTTACTTTCACATTCAAAAAATATCTATGTCGCAGCCATTATGTAAAACGACAATTGTTTTGTAAAACAGCTGATTTTGCGCCGCTTTGTAAACTAGATACTAAGTAAAAAACTACGAACAAATAATAAAATAAAAATTTTTTTTTTCTTTCTGCGAAGCATTCTGCTGCGAAGAACTTTGACTGTATAATCAATCAAGCCTGATCAAACCTAACATCGCTGGCTTCGCTCGCTCATTTACAGTTTTTACTTCGCAGTATCTATGTCGCAGCTGTTAAGTAGAATCCGCCGGTTTCCAAAACAGCGCGCTTAATGGCTTCGGATTGTAAAACGGCGACGTTTTGTAAAGCGACTGACTTTGCGCCGTTTTGTAAACTACTAAAAAACTAATAATTTCTTCTTCTGCGAAGCATTCTGCACCCAGCGACTGTATAATCAATCAAACCTGACCGAACTTAACATCGCTCAGTAGTTTTTACACAAGGCGGCGCCTCATGCAATGCAGCGTTTTTTCTTTCAGCCGAATTGCAATCCGGCTGAACGTGATGTCGCCGCTTTAAAAACGCCGCCATTGAACAATCAGGCGTTGTTTGGCACGCTGTTTTGGAAAACGGCTGATTCTACAATACGGCTTCTTCATCTACACAAAGCGGCGCCTTTTACAATGCGGCGTACTCTGTTTCAGCCGCATTGCAATCCGGTTGAATGTAATGTCGCCGCATTATAAAACGCCGCCGTTTTACAGTCCGGCGTTATTCAGCGCGCTGTTTTGCAAAACGGCGGATTCTACAATACGGCTTCCACATCTACACTAGCCGAGAAATATGGCTTTTAGTTTTATACAAAACACGCGAGATATTTTTTCGTAGACTTTTAAGTTCATACAAAAGACATCAACACCTGAGTAATTTTTTCAACTGTTAGTTTTTTAATTCACAATTGGCAAGCCATTGACGTCATCTCACCATATATCATCACCTCTTCATAGAAAAGACATTAACGCGATCATCATTTTAGTTTTTACAGGTCTCATACAAAAAAAAAAAAAAAACTCAAAATTTTATCGAAAAACGTTTAGTTTATGATAACGTTATCTTACTGCGTTTATTAAAATTAAATGCTATCCCGATTTCGCAAATTTTTGTTTTATTATGTTCGTAATAGTCCGAATAAAGTTTCTTTGCGCATCCTTGATATCCACGGGGGCGAAACCACAAGAAACAGCTAGTTATGATCTTAAAAAAGTCTAAATCTGTAACTTATCGCATTTCTATGTACATATTATATACGTAGCGTAGGCAGGCCTCCCAAACGGTGGACCGACGACCTGGTGAAGGTCGCGGGAAGACGATATATGCGTGTAAATCCTTGGGGGAGGCCTTTGTCCAGCAGTGGACGTCTTTCGGTTGATGTAATGATACACGTTATATAACAAAGTCCCCGCCACGTCTGTTTGTCTGGCTGAACGATACAAACTGAAAAACTACCAAACTGATATTCATACGGTTATCACCAATGGACAGAGTGATTCATAAGTAAGGTTTAAATGTACAATTACCACGGACCCTCTAGTAATTAATACTATTTGAGATTACCTACCTAATGTTCTGGTAAAAGAACAAAAGTCTGATAAGAATAAAAAAATGAATAATGAAACATTAAAAAGAGCGAAGCAGCCTAGATTGTTTGCTGTGAATTCGCAATTTCGCCGAGGCATTATGCTTTATCTGTAGAAGCGTTAAGATATTCATATAACGCTATTGTTTCTTTTTATCGCCTAGTATATGAAAGAGACGGATTAGTTGCAACCAGCATTGTCTACAGTCGGGCTACCAGCGCTGGAGGGAGGATATGAGATAGCTTTAATTTGGGGGTCGCCTCGTTTTATTGCGAAATTAACCCGTTTTTAGTGAGGGGCGATACATAAATAATTAGGCGGGCGGGTCATGGGGGACTCGCAAGGGCGGGCGGCGCCCTGACGGGATGAATGAAATAAATAACTGACGTTTATACCTACACTACATACGTACTTGTATTTATTCTGATTTGGTTTGTTCTTTACAAGATAAGGTTACAAACTGAGTCATTTTCTATTCTTGAGAGAGAGAGAGAGATATATAATGATACCCGTAGTAACGAAATGTTCGCAAGTTTTGAACACTTTTGGGACGTTTTTAAAGAGCATCCACCATAAAATACTCCGAAGCACTTGCACAGCAGAAAATATAAATTAAACATTAATTAAATAAATTGTAATATAAACAGTTATTAATTTATTGAAGGTTATCTTTATAAACTTATAATAAAAACGAATCTGTTAAAAATATATCCTTACTAATATTATAAATGTGAAAATGTGTTTGTTTGTCAGTTTGTTACCTTTTCACGCTTCTAAACCTCAACCAATCTTGACAAAATTAGACACGCAGGTAGCCTGTGTCACAGGGAAGGACATAGGCTACTTTTTTCCCGGAAAAATAGCATAATCCAATGCAGTTCCTGAGGGAATTAAAAAAAATACTCTTTTTTTGGTTAATTTATTTTACATCGCAACGGAACAATGGATTGTTGTGGTTTTTGGCACAGAGATGGTTGAGAAGGTAGTAAACGACACAATTTACTAATCACCCTTAAAGATAGTCATAAAAACGATTTCCACGCGGGCGAACCCGCGGTAAAAAGCCAGTATTATATAATCGGTAAATGAAACTTATGAAAATGAGCCTCTCTCTAAGGATTTTATAAAATTAGTTGGTAAAACTGGATATCGAGGAGAATATTGAGCCCGCGTGGACATCGAAGGTGTGCAAGATGCGAGCGGCTCGCCTGTGTTGATCATGAAGGTCATGACGGTAACGTGGAACTGACACGGAACCAAACGGAACAGACTTTTCGCAGGAGCGAGAATTCGTACGAGAAGTACCTTTTTTTAATGTTATTCTAGACATACTCGTACCACAGATGGCATATTACTCGTATATAAGCGTTATAAATACTTCTCGATTGCGTTAATTTGTTAATTAAGTAATCTATCTATCTATCAAATCTATTATCGCTCGCTTTGCTCGCTCAACTTATAGAATTAAATGCTTATAGACTATGGGTGTTTGTGTTGAATCCGCCCATGCGTTGACTTGTAGAAACAAATGCGGCTGCGCTACACACCGCTGTGTTGCAGCTGGGTTGGGGCAGGAAATAACTGCTTTAAGCCATCCGCGAGGTAATGCTGCACAGACTGTGGGTGTCTGTGTTGCAGCAGCCTTTGTATTCACGCGTCCGGGCACTCGGGGGCAAGCCAAAAGTGCCACCTAATCACTTGTACCATGGCACAGTACCATTGATAGTACATCTGGCACCGAATTGTCCCAATTGTACCATAATTGTGAACTGTCACAGAAACCCCAACGACACAAAACAATCATTCATTTAGGTAATTAAAAAATATATTTTATTAGTTTGGTTTGTCATTAAAGCGTGTTTTTTTAAACTGTATAATTTTTAAACTACATATATACATTCTATAGATACTAAAGGTGCCTGCGTTGCTGTGTGAAGAGATGTTTAAACTACTATTCAGATTGCTTGACCATCAGCACATCAGCCAAGAGACGTCCACTGCTGGACACAGGCCTCCCTCGAGTCGGGGGGTCATGCCGCAACCGCCACTCTTGGCAGGCGGGGTGGCGATCCCGGTGTGCGATGTGGTGGCACACTACGTGGAGAAAACCGGAGGATAGGTAGCAGTGTTTTTTTATGTCCCTACACTCAAAAAAAAAAGAGCCGTTTAAGTTCGTAAATCCCTTTGTCGAAAATTTTTTGTGACCCTGACATATCTTTTAAACGGTGTATTTTGGTAAAATCGAACGTGACGTAACAATCTTTTTTGTCGAATCATTTTTTTACGAACTTTAACAGTGTAACCAGTTTTCTGTGTACGCAGCGTTGAATTTTATTCTGATTTAGTCATCTCGACAAAAGGAGGTTAACAATCCATCAATGCGAACATAAGTCAGATGTTACCTTCAAGCCTTGCGTTTGTTTACCACAAAGTTTACGTTGGAATCCACTTTGTCGAAACTCTTTTTACATAGCGTCTATGTTCCCTTGTACGTAGTGTCACAAAGTTTTGTACTGTCGACAAGGTAGGTTTAAACAATTCGTTAATGCTACATTGATACTCAGTCAATATTATAATCCACAAAGGCCTTTGTTTTTTACATAGGTACATGACTGAGCTTTAAACATACTAAAACAGAGCGTTACAAGACCTTTGTGACTACGTTAAATCAACATTGAGCATTTTACAAAGTCCTTTGTCGCAATGTTATATATAGCTATTATAGCTACGAACGCCTGCGCTTTTATTGTTAAGATTTGCTTTTTAGTGTTACCAGTTCAGCCTTTTTGGACTAATTTAGGATTTTTTTAATCCTGCGGTGGCTGTTTGGTAGATAACCATTTGTTTTTACCCCTGTCGTATTTTGTATGTTTTGGCATACCAGTTATTTTGTTATTGTATTAATTTATATATTGTTATAATTTAATTTATTGTTGTGTAAGTTGTTTTATAAATGCATTTTGTTGTATCAAAAATAAAATTTTGTATGTCAAAAAAATGATTGAAATTAATGAAATCAGAAAATCTTTTGTCCTCCACCTATATATAGGGTTCCGTACCTCAAAATTGTATTTATTATGTGTGAAAAGCATTTTTTCGAAAATTGAAACTGAATAATACATTTTAAAGATAAATAAAGATAAATTTAAAGATTTAGAAATATGAAACTGAATAATAAAGGACAACAACAGTCTGCATATACATTTCTGCTTGCAAAGTTGGATGATTGTTATTTTCAGCACTTCTCAATTGCACTGCTAGATAGAAGCATAGTTAGTATATAGACTATGATTTTTGTTTGAATAACATACACTGTCAATTTTTAATTATTTTTTAATTAAAAAATTGTACAATATAGCCCATTATTATTATTGAGTAAGAGGGGAATAGGACCAAGGGAGGGTCCTTATGGATCACCGCGACCTACAAGATCTATTGTGATCACTGAACCTGTTATATAATTTCCTCAAGGCCAATAGTTCTGATGAACTGGACGATGCACTTGGGATCAAGCTCTCTGATGCCCTCTGATGCTACCATTGGCCCACCCAGGGAGCGACTTCTGGCTTGGACGAGTACCTCGCACTCACAGAGTAAGTGAAGAGGTGTCTCCTCTTCTTCGAGGCAAAATCGGTACTCGTCTGAGACTGCAAGCTTCATTTGATTCAGGTGTTTATTAAGTCAGAGTTCTGACGAGAGCTCGAAGTCCAGGCTTTAGCAATTGCAGTGCTCTAGACTTATAACCCCGAGAGAAACCAGAAATGAGCATTTTCGAATGCTTTTGGCCTGGAGAATTTGCCCAGAGTGCTTTACTCTGTTCATTTGCCCATTCCTTCAGCATTATTTTTCCCGTGCAACATGACACTTCCACTATTGGTTCAGGTCCAATAGCTGGTGTCTCTGCTCTGGTTCTTGCAAGCTCATCTGCTATTTCGTTACCCATGACGCCGCTATGTCCCGGCACCCAGTATAAGGTGACCTTGTTTAGTCTCCCCAGCTGGTCGAGGGCAGCAGCGCACTCAAGGGTTAATCAATTTCATGGGATTTCAGTGCCACAAGGGCCGCCTGACTAACCGAACATATGACTATGTTTCTATTTTTATAGGACCTAAGAAGGTTTTCTTGTGCGCATTTTACTATCGCGTACATCTCCGCCTGATAAACCGTTGCATGCGGGCCTAAGCTGTATGACAGCTTCATTTCCAAGTCTCCGAACAATATATAATATAGACCACGGGGAGGAACACAACAAAGCATCAGGGCCAGTATCAGATCTATCCAGCAAAAAAACCTTTAAGCTAACGTGTATCCCGAAAAGTGTAATGGATCATAATTCTAAGATTTGGAATGATGATTGCTTGAACAAATTATGCTAAAAATTTATGTATAAATGTACATGATATGTACTTGAACCTTGATCTAGAAGTAAGGGGTGCTAACCACTACGCCAGTAAATCAGTAAAAAAACATCGAAAAATTCACTATATTCAAATTAGCTTCACGTCCTCACCTCATCATCGTTTGTGATTTAGCAATGAGCGGTTTTCTTATATTATTTAAATACCTACGTGGTTTTATTTAAATCCAAAAATGACGGTGTACGTCATTAATAAAAAGGAAAAATCTCCCTAGCATATTTTATTTAAATTCACAATTGGTAAGCCCTTGGCATCATCTCATCATCTCAAATTAGTTAATACTAACCGAGGCACTATCTTGTAGTGCTAAAAAGTGCTGAAAAAACGCTCATGTAATCTTTGGTTCAGAGAAATAAATAGACTATCTGTTGTTATAAGTGCTGAAAAAATACTCATGAAATCTTTGTTTTGAAAGATTTGAATAGAATACTCTGTTATTATTTTTCGACAGAAAGTTATAATATGTAAAAGGATCATAATTATTATTCCATAGTCACTGTTGTAGGTATACCTAATTTTATATAGTTTTAATATTTAGTTATAGTTTTCCTTATTTCAATCGATTTTGTAAATGATGCTTGTTATTTACTTATATAAGCATATTTACTTATCTACTTACTTACTTATCTATTAATCTACTTAAACACATTTTTTTTATTACATTTTTTTTAAAATTCAATCTGAATAGACGACCAGTGGTGGCAACACTGCTTACACATATTTACAGTGGCGTGTGTAGCTCATGGCACATTGTCTTTGGGCGTGAGCAAGCTATCGTTACTCGTTAGTCATCCCTCAAACAACTATTTGTTGTACTAGTTATTTTAGTGTTACGAAGAAAAAGAAAATAGCGAGTATGTAGGAAAGTTCACAGATGGATCTCCATGCTGCAAATTTGCCGCACCTATCAACATCTAACATGTAAGTACAATATCCGTATATCAGTGCATTCCAACAACACAACCATCTATTATACTAACTTATTTAAATTTTGTTTTTTTTACTAACATTTGTCACATTTACACCAGATAAAGCAGTTACGGTATATTTTATGACTTGTTAAAGGGCAAGGAAGCCGCTGGATGCTAGTGGTCCAGGAACACTTGTTGTGGAAATCCTTTAGGAAGGTCTTTGTCCAGCAGTGGACGTATGTCGACTAATATGATGACGATGACATTTCTATAAAATAAGCTAGTAAGCTAGTGATCCAGTGGCTTCCCGCGACCTTCTCCAGGTCATCGGTCCACCGAGTGGGAGGTCTGCCTACGCTACGCTTTCCAGTTCGCGGTCGCCACTCGAGAACTTTACTGCTCCAACGGGTATGTGTTTACGATGGATGACGCTGGATGCGGGTAGCGCAGCACCGGTCATAGTGGAAATCCTTGGGGGAGGCCTATGTCCAACAGTGGACGTCCTTCGGCTGATATAATGATGATATGATAGAGCTAGTAATAATTTTAGAAATTCTATTTCTTATACTTTGGGACCCCATTTCTCATCCTTAGAGATCGATTTTGAAAAATATATCTTGTTGCTCCTCTGCAACTGCAGTTTTACTGTATTATATTATAATGTATATTTTTTTTATTAGGGAAAGAACATTGACCAGTCAGAGGCAGGCTGTGAACCTGATAGTGGAAGCCTACCCGTGGGTGACAACTGACAAGTCCCTTTTGTTGGTAAGTAAAGAATTTTCATTATGTTTTTATTCTTTACGTTAACACATGTATTTTGACCAAATTAGCCCATGGTACATTTTATAAATATATCTTAAATAGTGGAGTTTCACGTAACTTCGTTCGTATGGATTTTGGATACAGATAGCTCCATCAAAATTTTGATTTTCAATACTTTAAGACCCCATTTCACCCCTTTAGTGATCGCTCCTCTACTTTTGCTATATCCAGTAATTATTTCAAAGTAATTATACGAAATATTTGTCTTACTGTTTTTTTTTTAATTTTCAGGAGCACTCGTCAGCAGAAAAGTGGAACTTTATTCAAGAAATTGTCCCTTTACCAGACAAAAAGCCGTGTAGATGTGAAGATTTGTGCGCTATTATTGTAACAGTATATTTAATTTTAATAAATTGCGTAAACGTATTTCTGTTTTTTTTTACAGGTCTTGTCATTGCTTCTTCACAAAGTTTGTCGTGGAGGCCGGCAGCGTGAGTAAACCTCAACCCTTGGATACGCAGATGCTTAGCACTACGCTACTCTTTGAAACCTTCGTTACATATAGATTTTATAAAGGTTTCAAAGAAAAGCAAGGCGCTTTGCTCCAACTACTCATCCCAGGAAGTTGACTAACTGCTGTGCCATTATCGCCATGTATTATCAATATCATGGTAATAGTGACACAACTGTAACACAACCTCGTGAGATGCGCAACAGGTGCGAAGTGCCACGCTCCTCTTTGAAGCCTGCAACAGTCTATGCATGTTTAAGGTTTTGAGGAAGAGCATAGTGCACAGCACCGGCGTACCCAGGGTTGTGTTTCACGTTGTCGCTACGACAAACTTCGGGGAGACGCAGTGAAAAGGCACCTTTGTGATAGGGCAATATCACCTTAGATGCAGCGACAAGGTACCTTTGTGATAGGGACATATCACCTGAAACAAAGCGACAAGGTACCTTTGTGAAAGGGACATACCACCTTAAACGCCGCGATAAAGTCACTTTGTGATAGAGACATATCACCTGAAACAAAGCGACAAGGTACCTTTGTGAAAGGGACATACCACCTTAAACGCAGCGATAAAGTCACTTTGTGATAGAGACATATCACCTGAAACAAAGCGACAAGGTACCTTTGTGAAAGGGACATACCACCTTAAACGCAGCGATAAAGTCACTTTGTGATAGGGACATACCACCGTAGACGTGTCGACAATCGCCAGGTTTTGGAAGCGTTTAAATTAGTTTTGTAGCTGGGTTCAAGTTCTTTAGACGACTCCCATCTGTTAATGTTTTGTTGTCACTGCGTTTAAATATTAATTTTGAAGAACTTATACGAGGTAACAACGTTTGTAGATCTGCAAGCGTCTAAATCGGCTGTGTCGCTGGGTTCGAGTTCTTTAGACGACTCCCATCAGTTAAAGGTTTTTTGTCACAGCGTTTAGAAATTTCTTAGAGTGTAATAGACAGGACCATAGACCCCTCCTGCCCCAACTGCGGAGAACCGGAGACCAGCCAGCACTATTTGGCTGAGTGTGTACTCTATAGCAGGCTAAGGTGGAAGACGTTTGGCGCCGATAGGATCAGGGAAGAGGAACTGTGCGTCCTGGAAATCAGTCACATAGTGGAGTATTGTAGAAGGAGCTCAAGGTTTGAGGGGGGGACGCCACCGGGGTCACGTAACCATTGTACTACCACGTACTACCATGGGAATAGGGTGTAGTGAGTCCACCTAGAGACTTGAGCACCCGCCTGTACCCCGCGCCCCGCAGGCGTCCCACCCAATAATAATAATAATCCTCCGGTTGAGTCGCTTAGTCGTCTCTTACGACACCCAGGTACGCCCAGGTGGTGGACTGTTAGTCATCTGAGCTATTCTTAGTCTTCTTTCAAAATCATATTGTGTTCTAAAAATGTTTGAAACACCCAGGAGCGTGACGTCATAGTTTTGTAGCGTCATTAACGTACTCATTTTGTGATTTTGGTTACTTAATCATTTTCGAAAAACCTAAAAACTTTAAGGTACAAGCTTTTAATATTGCATTGTCACGCGATATACATATGCATGCAGAATTTCAGCTCAATCGGAAACCGGGAAGTGGATCAAAATTAACTTGCAAGATTTCACCCGAACAAGTTAAATATAAGCTTTTAAATATTGAAGACTTAATGGAGAACGAAACGGGTAAGGTTCTTCAAAGTTTCAGTGGGAGACAATTTCGTGATCAAGAGTTCATAATTTATTTTTGATGGTGTCATCGTCCCAATTCTAAGGCCGCAATCACAGGCCTAAACCTATGATGAGTAATATATTATTTTTAACATTAAAAAGAATGTTTTTATTTTAAATAATATTAATAGTCACACAAGGTCAATTATTAACCGAGTGTACAGTTTACATAATTCAGAATAAATAATGATGTAGGTGTGCCGCAGACGTATATATACGTTGTAGTATAATGAGAGGTTCTGCGGATGCCCGTATCCAATTAATTAGCGCCATAGCGGCATAGCGGCATAGCGGCATAGTGGCGTACTGTCAGCGTGTGTTTCAGTCATTATGTTATTAATTATAACAAGTAGGCAAGTAATACAGGTGTAATTGAATTAATTAGCATTGTTTTAAACTCAGTATCTACTCATGAAACTGAATAACTTTCCTCGAGAACCCTGTGGGGTTGAATTAAAAACTTTGCACACGAGCTTTAAAAATTGCGAGGAGGACCCGTGCTGATCCGCATCTTTTTTTTATGAACATCGAGGGTGCACGGTGGGTGAGCTCCGGGTGGCTCGCCATCGTGGTGCACGTTGGGTGAGCTCCGGGTGGCTCGCCATCGTGGTGCACGGTGGGTGAGCTCCGGGTGGCTCGCCATCGTGGTGCACGGTGGGTGAGCTCCGGGTGGCTCGCCATCGTGGTGCACGGTGGGTGAGCTCCGGGTGGCTCACCATCGTGGTGCACGGTGGGTGAGCTCCGGGTGGCTCGCCATCGTGGTGCACGGTGGGTGAGCTCCGGGTGGCTCGCCATCGTGGTGCACGGTGGGTGAGCTCCGGGTGGCTCACCATCGTGGTGCACGGTGGGTGAGCTCCGGGTGGCTCGCCATCGTGGTGCACGACAATGGTGCAAACAAACTGAACAACTTTTCCGAGAAACCCATAGGCGATTCTTAAAAATTCTTGAAAAAAATAGGACCTTACATACACCAATTGCACAGCCACGCTGAGCATACTTTATCGCGCAGCTTTCACCGTCTGTCGTAGTCAAAAGTCAAAGTCAAATTATTTGTTTGCCAGAACATAGTTGAATACATGGTGTTCTTAAATTTAAAGTATCATGTCCCACCATCAATGGCATGCAAATATACATATTATAATATAACCTAGGTTGTACGAACTATCATCAATTTTTGTCGCTAAGAAATTACTTTACTGAATAGTAACATTTGTTTTGTAGCCATTCGGTCAATGTAGATTCGAAACTAAAATTTGAACAAGTTTTAATGTGGATAGGGAGGTTGTTGTAAATACATATTGCCATACAGAAGGAATTATGCTTGTGGACATTTACTCTTGAATAGGGAAGATAGAGTCCATCTTTATGACGCGTAGCCCTCTCGAAAACCTCTTCATGCGTTTTAAAATATGCAGTCGGGCATACACATATTAACAATACACATATTACACTTACTTAGTGGCAAAGAATAAAAAATAATAATTTACAAATAATTTGAATAATTTAAATTATCTTACCTAATTTTTTTTCTGGTATAATGAAGTATCCAGTGTAGTAGGCCTTGTAAAGTCCTAATAATTCACAAAGTCTCATTAAAATCGTTTGAGACAGTTTAAAGAAAAAGTAACAAGCAACCTGAATTTTTATGGCAGGTACCTTATTCCGAATTTTTTTTGGAACAACGGACTACCGCGTACCGTATGCCATATACAATTTTATAAACTTGGTAAGTATGTTGAGTTTCATTAAAAATCGTTTGAGCCATTATTAAGTAAAAAAAATATGTTATTTTTTTAATATGGTGGCAACACTGAAAAATCAAGATAGGGAAAATTTGAAATAAACGCCTGGAAATTAAAATATCCCTAATCAGAATTTTACCCATTTCCGTCCAGAAGTTTGGGAACTAGAGCACCGGACGGACGTACAGACACACAATCACACATTTTTTAATTTTTAGACTCTATTAGTCTAAGACAATCAATCACCATCAAAATTCCGACTTTTTTGCCATCACAATACCTTCGTCAAAATTGTAAAAATTCAAAAAAGTAAAAATTGGGCTTTTAGCTGATCGATTTGTATGAAGAGTTTTTTTGGAGTCATAGAACTGAAGTTGTTCAGTATGATGAGTAGAAGCTCCAGTTAACTGGACCCGCGTAGCACCACTTTGTCACACACATCCTGTATAGGTTTCTAGGTCAAAATTGTACAGTAGAAATAGGCACTTTCAACCGCCTTGGGGCGTTATGGTTAATCTATTCGCTTCACACTGGGCAGTCGCGGGTTCAATTCCGGAAGGGTTCTAACTTTGTAAGAGTTGGTTTGGTTGGTGAAATGAAATGAAATGAAATATAATTTATTTGCTTAGTTTTGAGTACAAAATTTGGTGTTAACAATAAATTAAAAAGTTCATTTCAAAACCTGCTCATAATTTAAGCGTGCAAATATTTAAGGTGAATTGTCTTAATTAAATTATTGTGGTAGGTAAGTAGAGTTTGTGTCCCGGGAAATCCCGTCCCGGGACTTCCGGGACTTTGGCATGTCTCGATCTCGAGACTTTTAGCTCGAGACATTCGAGACATCGAGACATGATTTGAAATACGTGAGAGTGCGATGTAGGCGCGTGTCACAGCCGTGCCATTCCGTCACCCGCGTAGACGCCTTGCCGACAAAGGACCCGCCACGGAGATGGCGTACTTTGAAGCGGTGCGTGTTAGCGGGCTCCACAGTCCCGGATTTTGCCGAGAGGCAAAAATTTTGTCGAATTACGAGTACACGAGAGCGGCTCTCTACATTCCCGGTTGGTCCAGTTGAAAATAGACGCTCGTACGAGAAGGACGTCAGCTAAAACTGTGCCTCAAGCATACTGTTAAATATTACACGGACAGAAAGACTCCGGTCTACGCATGCTTTTTGGACCTATCGAAAGCCTTTGATTTGGTGTCCTATGATGTGCTCTGGCACAAAATGAGGACAGAAACTGGCCTCCCAGAAGAGGTAGTCAAACTTTTTGATTATTGGTACAACAACCAAATAAATGTTGTAAAGTGGGCAGACACTGTCTCCGATGCGTACAGGCTGAAGTGTGGTGTGAGGCAAGGGGGTTTGACCTCTCCTCGACTGTTTAGCCTGTACGTAAACGGGCTTGTTGAGGAACTAGGCAACACTGGAGTCGGCTGTTCCATAGATGGTAAATTTATCAACAACATCAGCTACGCTGACGATATGGTGTTGCTGGGTCCCTCAATAAGCGCTTTACGTAAATTATTACTGGTATGTGAGAGGTACGCCGGGGCCTGTGGACTCAGGTACAATGTGAAGAAAAGTGAACTTTTAGTGTTTCAATCTCGTGGTCACAAAATCACTACAGTTCCACCCGTTTTCCTAGACGGAGTCGCTTTGCCGAGAGTTTCTCATTTCAAGTACCTGGGTCACTGGGTCTCGGAGGATCTCTCTGATGATGAGGATATAGAGAGGGAGCGCCGGGCGTTGGCTGTCAGATGTAATATGTTGGCTCGCAGATTTGCACGTTGCACCAAAGCTGTTAAAGTTGTTTTATTTAAAGCTTTCTGCCAATCTTTTTATACGTGCAGTCTGTGGGTCAACTACACGCAGAAGACAATCAACGCCTTGCGCGTTCAGTATAACAACGCATTTAGGATGCTGTTGGGCCTGCCAAGGTACTGCAGCGCATCAGGCATGTTTGCTGAAGCTCGAACGGATGGCTTTCATGCCATCTTAAGAAAGAGAGCCGCCTCGTTGCTAAGCCGTGTTCGTGGCAGCAGCAACGGCATCCTGAGCGTTGTGGCTAGCCGACCCGACTGCCCTATCTTGTGGCATTTGGTACGGCTGCATGTAAAGTAATTTTATTATTTTTAATTTGTGCAACCTTACTAACCCTAATTTTATTTTATTTATAATATTTTCTTGTACTAACACTCTATGGATTACGTTGTCCGAAATAAATGTTTTGATTGATTGATTGATAAAACCCTTTTAGCCATTACACTGCACTTCTTAGCTACAGGAGATAGCTATGAAAGTCTACATTTTTTGTTTAAAGTTTCACCTCAATTGATCTCCCAAATAATCCTGGAAGTATGTGAAGCTTTAAATCAAGTTTTGAAGGATGAGATAAAGATGTTAAATGAAAGTTTATAGGGTGACTTTGATAAAGTTCCAAAAAGTGTCCAATTTACCGACATTTTGAAAAGCTTTTATTTAGTTTACGTGCGCTCACTACGGTGACTGTCGACCGACTGGCGCGAGAGACAACGGGAATCTGGAGAGATAGTTTCGCATAAACACAAAACACAAAACTTAATGAAACTACCCGAGAACCCTTTGATGTGCCGACACGGAATGGATAAGAGGCGAATATACACGAGGTAACACGAATATAGACGAATACTCTCTCTACACTCCCGTATTCGGCAAGTTTCGTGTAGTTTTATATAAGGGAATAAGGAGCACGCTTTACTGCCGCCCCGCTCTGCACCGCCACGCCGCCCGTCATTTGAGCATTTACTGTGCACGCGTACGGATTAGTCAGTGATTTTAGCGTTATTTTGCGATTTTCATACTTTTGGTTAAAACGGATTGGCCAAATTTTATTTTAGTAGTCACGTTGTAATATTCTTAATAGTTGAATAAGACTTAATTATGATTATTGATCATAAAGATATTACTTTTATTACTTTAATAATAATAGAGAACAAGACTTTATTACTATTCTGTGATTTTTCATGTAAAATTTAATAGTCTTAATCACAAATAACTGATAATAAAAAAAATTAAAGTGTTTTTAAAAGAAGAATATTTTGTTTATGTTATATTATTTTTAGTTGGGTAAAATTAAGAGTTACGACTCAAAGTAATTGTTGGAGTTTAAAAAGTGTATAAATCAAAATGTTTCTTGAAAAACGTTAAAATTAATTGTTTAATTTATATCTCGAATGTCTCGAAAGTCCCGGGAAATTTAGCTCGATACATCTCGAGGCCCGAGACTTACAAAACCTCGAGACTTGACAAACCCTATAAGTAAGACTTGCCGCCAAATATCAATGTTGACAGCTTTGATGTGTTTTGACATGAAGATAAGATAGCCAGCATCTCATAGCTTAGAGGATAATTGGTAAGCCCGCTTTCATCTTCGGCATCAGCGTTAATTACCAGTGCTTATCATCAAGTGAGAACATATCAAGGGTTTATCAATCTGTAAAAATAAAAATGAAGTGGTGTTCTTTGTTAAGCACGTGAGAACGGCTGGACCGATTTCGCAACTGTTTGTTTCAAAATGTTCATGCTAGTTAGAAAAAGGCTTTAAAGAAAAAAAACGAACCGCATCGCGGGCAACAGCTAGTTGTAAATAAAGTTTAATTATAAAATATTACCAGTGATTTCTGCTTATTAAATATAATAAAGTTGAGTGAATATTCTTAGTTATAGGTAGAGCTTTATAACTGTTGGTTGGTAATGGTTATTTCTTATTTTCGTTCTCTTGGTTATATAAACAGTAAAAAACTACAAATATGAATTTAATATAATATTTATATTTTCTCACTGAATTTCAATAACGCCTATCTTCAATTAGACGTATAGATTCGAAGACGTAGCTGAGAAAATCAAATTGTTTGAAAATTGCACTACCCATATCTGTCTCGCTCTCACTACAACAACATATGAGAAGGAGTACGGTATACTCAAAAATGGGGCCATTTACGTGACATAGATACATACATATTTTAACCGCCTCCGTAGCCCAGCGGCAAAGTTTACTGGCTGTACACAAGAGGTCGCGGCTTCGATTCCCGATTCGAGTCAATTGTAAGACTCGGTTTAGTTGATGAAAGGGCATGTTCTAAGCCTGCCTGGCTAGCTACCACCATCTTGTCGTCAAATATCAATGTTGATATCATTGGTGTGTTCCGGCATGACGAGAGTGAATAGGCAATATTTGAGCTTGCGTGTTACATCCTCGGCTGCATCAGCACTTACCATCAGGTGAGGTGCAGCCAAACGCACTCAAATTTTAAATTTAAAAAAAAATGAAGATAAGATAGCCAGTTCCCCATTGCGTTGGGGAATCTTGGTAAGCCTGCTTCCATCTTCTGCAACATCGTCACTTACCACCAGGTGAGATGATGCCAAAGGTTTACCAATTGTTAATAAAAAAAAAGAATTTTCCTCTGGACACATAAAGATCAATAATCTGTAAAGAAACTCTTTTTATTTTAAACTTTCACGCACGCTCAATGCTCCGTATCACGCTCAGCTCATGTAACGTTGTTTACTCGCTCGTAACGCGAACATCCTGTATGTGCATGTATCGGCTTCCAGCCGCACACACGCTGTGCACACGATGCATTGCTTGTTTATTGCACATGCATGTGCACACGTTATGTTCTGCTTAGCGCACACCCTGTTTCATAAAAGAAAACTTAATTAACCTAAAACCCGACTACAGAATAGCTTTACGGAAAAGTATGAAATCTAGCCTTTATTTTTCCCTTGATCTGGGGTAATAGCCATACTCGCAAGCCATAATGATACGTACTTATAATAAAAGTTTTGATTACCATAAGACTTCATTATAAAGACTACTTTCATGAGTTTTTTCAAATTTCCAAATACAGCGGTTTAGTTGTTATGGGGTGGGGACATTCGACTCCTACAAAATTTAGCACTTTCAAGCCTATTTATTCGAAAACGGAACCCTAAATTATAAAATGATCTTAGAAGACTGACAACTATTTTTTAAGCTCTAACCAAGAATACCCCACACGACTGGGTTCGACGAGAAAAAAACATCCCCGCTTTACTTGTACCCTTAAATATATTTTTTTACAGTTACTACCGCTTTATTATTATATACATACTATCTTTGCCAAATTTTAGCTTTTAAGTACTAATAGTCTAGGAGCTAGGCCGCGGACAGACGGACAGACAGACATGACGAAACTATAAGGGTTCCTTGTTGTACTACGGAACCCTGAAAACGTCACGTTGATCGTCACTCCTTTGGAACGTGAAAGAAGGACAAAAAATATACAAACACATTCACACTTAAAATATGTATTAGTCGGGATATCTCAATTCGTTAACGTTTCCTTTCCAACATTCCTCGATTTACAATCGAAATTATTGCTCAGTAATTTACACCCCCAATATCAATTTGGAAAGGTCATCGCAAGGTTTAATGTTCAAATTAACTTAAATACATCCAATAGTTAACACATGCTTCGTATAGTCCACCTACAAATTACAATCATACGTTCCACAGTTAAAATTTACACTAGTATAACTCCAAATTCAGAGGAAAAATGTCGTAAGTAAATATGCCTGTTTTGGAGGTTACGCCGTTTTGCATTAGTGGGTTGACAGTTAAGGGCAGGACATCCCCTAACCGATGTTAATCTTTATTAAGGGGCATTATAGTGAATGCGTTGATTTGGACAGATTCGTCGCACGGGATTTGAAAAGATTTATTCTGTACTTCAACAATTTTCGTTGTGCGGTTTTTATTATTTTAATATATCAAACAAACAAATCCGTTAGATCGCATTACACAACTTAGTCGATGTTAATTTGTTTACAATATATAAAATCAAAGGTATGGGCTATAATGTTCTCGAGTGCTACAGCACACCGGAAGACGTAGATGCACAGGCCACCGGCGACCTAGTGACGGTCGCGGAAAGCCGCTAGATGCGAGCAGCGCAGGACTGGTCGCTTCTTTCGGCTTATATGTATAATGATGACAAAATTGAAGTTTATAAGTATTAAAACGTCCTATTTTCTAAGAATAGCAGCAACAACAAATTGTCTAATGGGCGGATTTACAAAGGCAGGGGGGTTTATTTTTTACGGGTGAGCAAATCGCGCCATTGGGGAGGCATCCTAATGAAATGCGGTGTAAACACGGCCTTGCTCCTCTGAGACCTCGCGATCAGCTTTGATGCATCACCATGGCCCGTGGTGCACAAACTTTGTACTCCGTTTCAAAATGAGCTACCTACCTATATTCGGTTTGGTTTCTGTTACAATATCATTTTTAAAACCTACCTAATTAAATAATGAGTTTCTATATTATCTTCAGAGTAAGATTCTATGTCATGTACATGTTAACGAGAAGTATGCCTTGCGGCATACTCCTCTCATAGGTAGCTGCTGTTGGTAAAGTTCTAGAATGTTGACCTGAGAACGTAGCGTAGGCAGGCCTTCCACTCGGTGAACCGAGCATCTGGTGAAGGTCGCGGGAAGCTGCTGGATGCGAGCAGCGCAGGACTGGTCGCTGTGGAAATTCTTGGGGGAGGCCTGGCCGGGGGAGTGGAACTCTTTCGGCTGATATGATGATTATAATAGTTATCCAAGGAAATACCCTTAACCTCGAAAAAAGTGTAATAAAACCATTTGAAAGCGCCACTGCGCACGCGCCCACACTCCTCACGCGGTATTTAGGGCGGCCGCACACCTGCGCTAACAATGTCTTGATGAATAATTAAAAATTTCACCGGAGCGAAGTATCTCGCAGGCGCGGGGCGAGCGCGCCTTTGTGGAGCGTGACAGTCTCTGGCGACATATGACAGTGCTGGGCTGTATGACAGGTGGAATTTAAGTTAACGAGTACTAATAAAATTTATTACACAAAAGCACGGACTTCTGTTTATGATTTTTTTGGGGTTGAAGTAGACAGAACAGAAGGGTTTTTTTAAAATTTAATACCAAGGTTGTAAATATAATTCATTTTAAACCTTATAGTAAAAGTCTTTATACGGTTAGAAAAGTATTAGATAACCGCCTCCGTCGCGTTATGGTTACTGTATTCCTGTCCTTGATTAGTGCACCAGGAGGTCGCGGGTTCGATTCCCGTCGGGATCTAACTTTGTAAGGCTGTGGTAGGTCATTTTGTAAGCCTACCTGGCTAATTACCTTATTTACTTATCTACTCGTAAGTGTTGCCACCAAACTTCAATGTTAACAGAATTGATGTGTTGCGGCTTAAAGATAAGATAGCCAGTCCATTGCGTTGAGGAATCTTGGTAAGACCGATTGCATCTTTGGCATCATCGTCACTTTTTTTTTGGACTTCTATTGCCTATTATTAAGCCTTACCATCAGGTGAGGCGATGCCAAAGGATTATCAGTTTCACTAAAAAAATATGTACGTTTCCTCATATATAATTATTTACATACTTACAAAAGGCATCAACGTGAGCAACTATCTTTTTCCAAACACCAAACACAATAATACATAGTGCAATGACAACCCATACAAACGTCCCCACGTCCCCACGTCCCCACTGCTTGGGTGCGGGTCTCTTCCCAAACTCGGGACGGTCGGGACACACTCCACACCCGAAGATCAAGTCTGTATTGGTAGAGGCGGTGGTAGGGCTAGTGGTAAGTTGTAAATGTAATAACCATACCCATCCAGGTAATAACCGAGCTTATAATCAGTGTACTTGAGTGATCGATGTGACCATGCAAATCGCACTAAGCTACAACCGCTTCGTACTTTGGTGTAATGCCTTATGAATAAAGATAACAGTTACCTAATTAAAGTTCCGGATGAGATGTTCCACTTTTAATCTTAACACTATCCGACAAGCCAACGGTCCGCAGTGCGCAGTCCGCAATCGGCACGTGACAATACACAAATAGCTTGTCTCTAGAACTAGAGGCTACTCGCGACATGGCAGTCAAACAATACTTTACTGTGGTGTGGTGTCGCGACTCGCAAGCCGGAGCTTGCGTGATAAGTCGAGGACAGGATAACACCTGCCTAATATTCAAGAGTATATTTGTGTCTGTGCCAAAGCTGCGAAGCTGTCCGTACCATCACACCCGATAACAGTTTCTCTGACTGTACCTTCCAATTAAAACTGTTAGAACGACTATACTTATAGAGTCTTATCTCTAATAGAGTAAATGAGGGGTCAGTTTTACACCTGTTTAGGATGGAATATACCATTCGCCGTTAGTGTTCGTAATGTCTTAGAAATGGCGTTAATACGAGACAAAGTGGTCAGAACCTTTTCTTTGTTTGATTTCGAAAATGTAAGTAGAATAAGACTATTATAAGACTATATTGTAAGGCAGAATGATCAGTGTAATCGAACTCTCTACGCGAGTACATGAATGATACTTATTCATTTCAAACAAAATACATCAACAAGAGCGACAAAAAATGGTTTTAATAAATGAATTAAAAAATCACACCACATTTCACGCTTTTATGTATGACCGTTGTTACGACGGAGCAAAAAGCTTTAAAAACACGTTTCTTGTATGAAGACCTCATATTTTTTACTTTTTAATTTTTTGTTGGTAAATTTCAGCCGGCTTTTTATTACGGTTCAAAAGATACAGCCCTGTGAATGTTGGACTGACAGAAGGACGAACGCGTAGGCAAACCCGAGACTACAGTTTTGAAAACATAACAAAAAAAGACCTACAGGTCCACAAATTGATAAAAAACAAAAAAACATGTTGGTTTCGTAATAGGGTCCCGTTGTTACCTTTGGATACGGGACCCGAAAAAGAGTACTTCTTTTTCGGCCGTTCTGTCGTTAGGTACCCATGTACTCGTAACTAATATATTTTATTTTATGTCCGCATTTTTTTTAAGTAAGTACTGGATAGTTTATATTTATAATTTCTTTGATAGAAATCGTTCAACCGGAATGATCTTAACCAGGGTTTCTATGGTTCTGAAGGTTGAGACAGCGGTGTTCAGTGTTTTCGGTAACACGATCAAAAATGCTTTATAATATTATAAATGTGAAATGTGTTTGTTAATTACCTCTTCACTCTTCAAAACCTCAACAAATCTTGACGAAATTTCGCATGCAGGTAGCCTGTGTCATGGGAAAGCACATAGGCTACTTTTTATCGTGTGAAAATAGCATGATCTGATACAGTTCTTGAGGGACCTGAAAAAAGACTCATGTTTGGTTGATTTCTTTAACATCCGGAGAAACGGATTGTTGTGATTTTTTGCACAGAGATAGATAAGCGGTGAGAAATGACAAGAACTACTAATTAGCATAGCCTGAGGTAATTCTCGAGGGATCTGGAGAAAACTCATTTCCAGGCTCTCGCACGTCGCCGTCGCAACGGAGCAATAGAGAGAGTTAAGGGGTGAGAAGTGACACAGACTGCTAAGCAGATTAGCCCGATATAGTTCCCGAGGGATCTGGTGTAAACTGCTGTCTACGCTCACAAACTGCTTGCAGCTCGCGCACCACTCACCCTCAAAAACAGTCACAAAAATGATGTCCACGCAAGCGAAACCACGAGCATTTTTTAAATTCACAATTGGTAAGCCTTTGGCATCATCTCACCTGATGGTAAGTGATGATGATGCCGAAGATGGAAGCGGACTTACTAACATTCCCCAACGCAATGGAGAACTGGCTATCTTTTCTTCATGCCGGAACACATCAATGTTGTTAACACTGATTTTTGGCGGCAAGACTTAGATAAGATGGTGGTAGCTAGCCAGGCGGGCTATGAAAATGCCCTACCACCAACCAAACCTAGTCTTACAAGTTGACCCCACCGGGAATCGAACCCGCGACCTCCTGGTGTGAAGCGAATGGACTAACCATTACGCCACGGAGGCGGTTCATCATAAGGTAGTCATGTTCACTGATATTATAAATATGAAAATGTGTTTGTTTAAATAATTTAAATATAATTTTCAGTATATGTATACAAAGAAAAAAGTCCTCACTCGCTCATTCACTGACTAAGTGACTCATCAACGCCCAGCTCAAACCCTTAGACACACCCTGGGAACTTTATACAACGGGTCAGAAATGACATTTCAAAAACGGAATGACAGAACAAACAAAATGACGGCGAAATCCTATACGTTCGACAACCAAACTGTAACCAATCTGTATCAATCTGGGTGATGAGGGGGTGACGTCGTAATCTAGAGAGCGGCAGAGAGTGTCCATACTGTATGTTAGTTCTAATATACATATATACTTTGCCTTAGACCTAGAAAACTGAAATTTTTCGCAATAATATAGACAAGGAATAAGGGCGGATTTTTTGAAGTTTCCACGGGATAGGGAATAAAGCGGACACGAACGATAGGCCACATACGGTGTCGCAACTACGAGGAAACTCCTGAGTTGAAAGGTACAACGTTAAGGGGACGCGAATCCTATAAAAAATATTTCATTTTTACTTTCGAGCGAAGTTTTGTTATATATATATATATATATGTATTTTGTTTGTGTGGGTGTGTGTCCGGAAGGTACTCTAGTTTGCAAACTACTGGACGCATTTAGGTAAAATTTGAGTCAGAGCATTATTATTTTTATATTTCAAGCAGTTTTTTTTCAAATTTGAGGTCTTGATAATCTTGTTATTTTAGGATTGCCACCATGGTGAAAAATAGCTCTCACGATTTACATGAAACTCTATACGTTACTACAACTGTATAATATAGCCTAATACACGCTATAGTTCGTTATTCCAGAAAAGTCGAATCAAGGTATACATATCCAGATTGATTGTTATTGTACTGGGCGGACTGTAGAAAAACTCAGGGATCCAGTGAAGTCTTCTTTTATTTTCTATTTTTCTTCTTATTGGTATAATTTCAACTGAACGACTACCGGTAACAATTTCCCGAGGGCCTTGTCTTAGAGCAATACCACAAAGAAAGCCATAGCATTTTCGACTGGCTTTGCATGTTATTTTCATTTTGAAGTTTACATATATTTGCCCCTATCTCAGAAACTACTTAACCAATTACAATGAATCTTTTACGATTATAAACTTAATGTTATTATCTTACTTAATAAGTCTTTAGTTACAATGACGAATATGGCATCCTATCCATAAATCTAGGCGGAAACTTAAATTAGTACCTATTTTTGACTAATTTTAATCTTTGACAATTTTTATAATATTAGTTTCTAGCTGCTTGCCTAGGAACCCTATCTTAACGGTTAGATCACCTAATGATCTAAATAAATCAAACAAAGAAACAAATCATTTAATCGAGAAAACATAGGAAAAACAAAGGAAAACCTAATTTCGATAAAACTATATCTATCTTATTCTGACTTGGTTCTATCGAGGTTCCTAATTACCTATCCTACTCTAACCTAGTGCTATCTTGTTCTATTGAAAAGAGCTGCCTGTTTTGGCAGCTTATCTAAGTAAAACACAAACAAGTTAATTATTTATTCAAGAAAACTTATAAAAATCAATGAAATTAACTTATTATCTATACAGTTAACTTATTATCTAAACAGTTAACCTAAGGGTCGTGATCAGTTATTTTTCTCAAAAATTGCTCTAACGATATTAATGAAATTTAGTGCATAATAAAAACTTATTAGTTCATTATTGTAAAGAAAACTGAATAAGGTAAGCACCTCCCACACAAACTAAATATTTATGAAAATTTGCAGTAAATTGCTACATGTTTATTGTAGTGTCGTGTATTCCTGACTACGCTACACCGTGTAGACTTCGCGGGAAAGTATGCCCAGCTTGACTGTACAATTTATTTTCTACGTAGCATCATCTTACTACTATTGTATGATAGTAGATGCTTCGTGCTGGCTGTGCGCAGTGCGCAGTGTGCAGTGTGCAGTGCGCAGTGCGCAGTGAAAACATATTATCTTTGTAGGAATCCAACAAACTTGTTGACTGCAACTTTCGTATCTACTCCTTAATTTCCCACTGGGAGCAATGAAAGTCTCGTTCTTTTTATTAAAACTTCCCGAGCCGAAGAAGCGGGTCTCATCTCGTGGAATTGAGTTTAAAATATTAAATTCGCTTTATGAGAAAGATACACCCTTCCGACTTGGGGATGAGAGCAAGTTTGTTCAAGATTGCAGCTCCTCCCCTCCCCTCCCCTCCCCTCCCCTCCGCCACCGGACGGTTATTAAAAACAGACCGAATTCCCTTACAGGTTTTTATGTTCTTTAGGTGTGTAGGAGTGACAATATTTCTTGAAATTGAAACCATGTTTAGTTTCACACCAAAAAATATAGGTACGTCTTAATTAGGTTGTACATCCCGACTTCTAGGACAAAGGTCTCTTAGCAATATAGGTACGTCTTAATTAGGTTATACATCCCGACTTCTAGGACATAGGTCTTTTCCCAATATAGGTACGTCATAATTAGGTTGTACATCCCGACTTCTAGGACATAAGTCTTTTCCCAATATAGGTACGTCATAATTAGGTTCTACATCCCGACTTCTAGGACATAGGTCTTTTCCCAATATAGGTACTTCATTATAAGGTTGTAGATCCCGACTTCAAGGACATAGGTCTCTTCCCATTATAGGTACTTCATAATTAGGTTGTAGAACCCGACTTCAAGGACATAGGTCTCTTCCCAATATAGGTACTTCATAATTAGGTTGTACATCCCGACTTCTAGGACGTATTATTATATTAACCACCTCATGCAAAACACTAAACACTAAAATGCCAAAAACATCCAGGTAATGACCGTTCTTCAGGTCAGTTGACCTGCGTAATCGAGGCAAGTCTCACTGGCCTCTGACCACTACTCCAATCCTCATGAGATGATAAAAGATTAGTTAGGTATATTTTTACATTCAAGGAATGACAGTATTCTTTAGTACCTTTATCATATCATCATATCAGCTCACATATGTCCCCACCGAGGGGCTCGAGCATACCCTTATTTAGGGCGATCGGGCCTTAGTCGACTACGCGGGCCTAGTGCGGGTTGGTCGACATCACACACTACTTTAAGTTTCTTCGCAGGAGTGTGCAGGTTTCCTCACGATATTTTCTTTCACCGTAAGAGCGTCGGATAAATGTACATATGAAATCGAAATTCGGAACCACATTGGTACGTGGCAGGATCAAAACCTCAACTTCCGGAATTTTAGTTACGTACTAAGAATATAAAGTACGCTTTCGTAATTTATTATTTCAATAGAAATTCCTACGTCGAAACCAGTAGCGTATAAGGAAAAAAACTATAGCTTAGAAATTAGTATCGTAGAAAGTAGATTATTTATTCTGCCGCAATTGGTTACGAACCTTCGGTTTCGGACGCGGCTGACGGGCACCGACGCTCTATAGTATTTACACAGAATTTTTTAGTTGGCTTACGATATCAAAGTTCATACTTTTCTCTCCTCTATCCAAGGTTCCCCCCACAAGGCACAGAGAAACAAATCAAATAGGTCAAATATAACAGTAACCCAATAGCGAGCATTCTCGCCATTACCGACGCTGTCGTCTGTCGTGTTCTGTTGACGCAACAGAATCAGTGGGTCGTCCGCTGCTGACGTGCTGGGAAACCATGGATGAGCTTCAATGGGAAATTTTATGACAGCTGAATAAAATAATAAATAGAGTTTAAAAAAACTAAAAAACACGCTTTTAAAGTATACATCAGACTAAAAAGTAGAAAATAATAATTAACAAAAAATACTAGTATTATTGTGAAAAAGCGTGGGGTGCTCTGTGCCATATTTTTCGTCTATCGAGCAAACCACACTTTTTCACAATAATAATAGTATTTTTTGTTAATTATTATTTTCAACTTATATTAAGAATATTTTTTTACTTTTTAGTCTGATGTACTTTAAAAGCGTGTTTTTTAGTTTTTTTAAACTCCATTTATTTTTTAGTTCAAACTTGAAATTATTATATTGTCGCTGATTCTTGATAAGTCTACAAAGTTTGAATTAAATCTGTCCGTTTAAAGTGGGTCAAAATTGAGTCCAAAGGAGTCGGTTACATACAAACATACAGATGAAGCTAATAAAAGCGTGATAAAAAAACTGGTAAAGTGCGAGTCAGAACCGCGCACAAAGGGTTCCGTACCATCATACTAGATGGCGCTAGTTTCTTCGCGTTTCAAAAAAACTCTTACGCCCATTATAAATATTAGGTCCAATAGGTACGAGTATGTATAATACCCTAATAAAGAGAGTGTAAAACTTTCTTCAATGTAAGAGAGTGTAAAACTTTCTTGAATGTAATGACTGTAAGTATGCTAGCTATTAACGATAAAAAAGTTGTTTTGTTTTGGTATCACGTGATCGAATATGTGAAAAGTCAAGGTTGATTTGCATTTTATTTCAGTTTCATAATCTACGTAAATTAAGAAATAGATCTTTGTTTAGAAATTGTTTCAAAATTTTTGCTATGCATTTTTTTTTATCCATAGTTGTTAAATTGTTGGCATCGTCTCATTTGATGTTAGGTGACGATACCAAAGATAGAAGCGGGCTTACCAAGATTCCCCTACTGGCTATCTTATCTTCAAGCCAGAACACATCAATGCTGTTAAGACTGATGTTTGTCAGCAACACTTAGATAATCTTTCTAATTTTAATAATTAAAGCTAATTTTTTGAAGAGCCCTTCAAGCAAGTTGGCTTTTCTCTAACTATCATACATTTTCCTAATGCAAATTTCTTATGAAAATCAAGTCCAGTGTATTTCCATGTCATCTGTATCAATGGGTAAGGACGCACATTGCGCAGGGGTGGATTATCTCTCATTAGCAGGCGCAGGGCGAGCTGTGCGTGCGGCCGTGCCACCGTGCGACCGTGCGCCGTGCGCCGTGCGTGACTGCGCGCAGCCCGGCCGTCTCAGCTCTGCACTGATACCAGCGCTCGTAGATGCTCGTGCCTCCATCTTGGTGATAGGGAATCATAAACAAATCTCTTTGATTCCAATTCTCAATGATTCCAAAGATATGTTGAAGCGTATTAAGCAATCATATATGGTAAAATAATGTCAAATAATCTCATTTCATGTAGGCCGTTATAAAAATTGACCCGCCAAACACGTTCGCAACAACAAAGTACAATTTTGATACATTTTTTTGGTTTTTATTGATTTTCTAAAAAATCACTTTCCCGATTTTGATAAAATTTATATGATATTACCTATCCAAAAATTGATTCACAATCGACAAAAAATGGCATAACATACATACGTAGAAAAAAACATATACCTACTCGAATTGAGAACCACGTCCTTTTTTTAAGTCGATAAATAAACTGGCACTGTATCTGTACACCGTCCCTAGTCTCTGCCGAGGCACAGGTTTGTCAGGCGAGGAGGCGAGGAGGCGAGGAGGGAACTCCACACAGGTCTTACCTTTACTGTAATTTATTTACTTATTGTTCCTTATGAGACTTAAGAGCGTGTTCACAAAATCTTTTCCTCATCATACGTCCTTGCTCATCATCATCATAATTTAAGAGCCGTGCTCTTGTCGGTGTAGCTCTTTCCAGGTCTCTCTCTCTATTTTTTTTTCTCTTTCTCTCTCTCTCTCTCTCTCTTCCCATACAAACTTAAAAGTACAACTTATTGAAAACGGCCAGATTCTAATGAAACTTTATACACATAAGCAAATCACAAAATTCTAGTTTGTGGATAGACCATCATTTCACAAAACAGTGTTGTCACTAAAATATAGTGATTTAAGGTTTTCACAGTAATCATAAAATTCGATAATCTTTCGAAACCGTAATCTATCCTTTAACTTTGATTGACTTGAATGGGACTTGCTTATGTATAAAGTTTCATCAGAATCGGCATATCTATTTTCAAGGAGTAGTTATTTTAAGTTTGTATAGGAAACGATTACGGATACGCTCGTAGGACAAAAAGTAAAGACATTTAAATTAAGTACCTACGTTATGTTTTTATGCAAACAATACAAATTGTTAACGTAATAAACCTATAAAACTCCAAGACCTTTCTAACAATTAGCATTCCTTGCAAATACTATTTCATTGCAAAAAAACTCGGCTCTAAATCAAATTAAAGCTAAACACTTGCAATCCGTCATGTGGTCTTTCCCTACACCCCCATGCCCCCATTCATCTAACTAAACTAAACTGTCGCAAAACAACTGCGCCAATAAAATAAACGCCATTGAATAGCGATAATTTATTCAGCCTCCGCTGTAATCCTGGCAACCCCGCCGTGGGGTTGAACGAATCATGTGAACAATAAAAATCTCGACACTCCTACCCTCGTCGTCGTGTGCAAGGGAGTGTGGGCTTGTGGAGCGCGCACGGCACACGACTCACTGGAAATAGGAAATAGAGCTTTTCATAGGCCCTGTTAGTCCGATGTGAAGCCCATGTACTACTTACTCACTTACTTCACTGGCTAAGCGACCCAAAGAGGTTGGCTTAGCCTCCGACACTAATGTACTACTTACTCACTTACTTCACTGGCTAAGCGACCCAAAGAGGTTGGCTTAGCCTCCGACACCAATGTACTACTTACTCAATTACTTCACTGGCTAAGCGACCCAAAGAGGTTGGCTTAGCCTCCGACACCAATGTACCACTTACTCAATTACTTCACTGGCTATGCGACCCAAACAGGCTGGCTTAGCCTGCGACACCAAACTCGTCCCTACTCTGCGCCTCCTCACACCAATTAAGACTCTGGAGGGCGCTCAGGTCCTTCTGCACTTTATTAGTGCTGAAATAAAGCTTATCCTTTAACTAAGGTTTTTTGTCTCACAAAGAAAAGCTCAAGTTTTCTTTCTTTTTCATCTGATGTCGATGGTAACTTTACCTTTGAAACGAGCCTTCCTGATGTCACAAGTAAGCTAAATCTTATGTCCCTAAATCTTGTGGCCCTAATATTGCCACCTAGATACGTAAATTGTACCTGGACATTGTTGTATTGTGCTTTTTCTATTCTATTTTATTCTACGTACTATATGATGACCATATATTAAAAAAAAATGTATCTTTCGAAGGCTAAATTAAGGGTTCAATAAGCGGATTGTTAAACCACTGATTTAAGCCAGTTTGACGGATTTACGGAGACGGTTAGGTTAGTTCCGGATGTCTAGTGCCAATGACTTTTTCGGAGGCCCATTAGTAGTAAATCAGCGAGCTAGCTCTCTCTTTAAATGGCCGAGATGGTTGATGTAGCTATTTAATTGCAACATATCCAAGAACACTTTTTTTTTTTTTGTGACGATGTCTGATATCTCATCATCATATCAGTCGAAAGAAGTCCACAGCTGGGCACAGGCCTACCCCAAGGATTTCCACAACGATCGGTCCTGCGCTGCCCTCATCCAGCGGCTTCCCGTGACCATCATCAGGTCCCCGGTCCACCGAGTAGAAGGCCTGCCTACGATACGTCTTCCAGTGTGCGGTCGCCACTCGAGAAACTTATTGCCCCAATGGCCATCTGTTGTATAAGCTATGTGCCCCGCCCACTGCCACTTAAGTTTAGCGATTCTGTGAGCTATGTCGGTTACCTTGGTTTTCCTGCGGATCCCGAGGTTCCATCGCATAGGGAAAGTCCGAGACTGACATTATAACGTTGTAAAATTAGACAAAGGTTGGATACGGTTCCCCCCTCTCCCTCTGCCCAACCCTCGCTAACAGCCAAGAGCACAGTGCGAAAAACTGTGACCGAAAACAACACGATTTGTATTCGTATCCCAATCTTAAGCCGCCCTTTGTGCGCGTGCGATTAGTCGAGTATTGTGAACAAACGCGATACGCTAGTGGGGGGCGCGGGCGGGGGCACTTAGCGAGCTTACTTGTT
The DNA here is from genome assembly GCA_947284805.1 of Coleophora flavipennella. Lineage (NCBI taxonomy): Eukaryota > Metazoa > Arthropoda > Insecta > Lepidoptera > Coleophoridae > Coleophora > Coleophora flavipennella. The sequence continues at coordinate 17,457,481 of OX369272.1, read as the reverse complement.
TAATAGGCATGGGGGTTCAATGTTATTGCTAAAGTTTAACACTGAAGAATTTGTAATTGCTTTGAGAATAACTTAAAAACCTGACTGCACAAACACTTAACCCTTCTTTTTGGCCAGTTGGGTGAAAATTCAAGAATCTAACGGCATCTCGCACTCCAAAATCCATCAAGCCGTTTAGGCCACAGAGCGTGCCAAGGAAATATACATACATACATACTCGAAGAATCACTCGAAAAACATAAATTGCCTTCTGGCGTAGTCGGATAAAAATATATTTACGCTCATCCCTGACTCACTAACTGCCTGACTCTGTGACGTTGTCAACGGGAAGCTTTCATTTGTTTTTCGATGGACGTCTTAGGAGCCTTACGACGACTAGTAAGAATGAATACAATCAATTTCATTTACAAAGCGCAATAATGTTATTCTGTTGATTACTAAACTGTTCGACGTGTGTGGATTGTAGACAACAAAAGGAAAGCAAACAAATCGACAAATGCGAGTCTGTGTCACGCACTAGTGCCAGGGCTCCATGCCAATACCAACGCGTGCCGCGTCGGAGTGGCTCGCGCCCCGCGCACCTATTTACTGATATGCCAATATAGCTTCATAGTTCATTATGCGAACGGCCATGGTTGGAATTCCCTTCCGTGGCGCGGCGTCTGTATTCCCCGATTCTTATAATTTACGAGTCTTCAAGATGGGAGTGAATAGGCACTATTACAGCTTGCGAGTTACATCCTCAGCTGTATCGGCACTGAGGTGAGGTGCAGCCAAACGCACTCAAATTTTCCATTAAAAAATAAAAGAGACTAAAGATGGACTGGCTCGTTAGTCCAGTGGTGAGTGCTGTTGCCTGCTGGACTGAGGGTCGTGACTTCGAGCCCCACCCAGGGTAAAGATCAGTGTGCCGAACAGGTGTGTTACTCTGTGTCTAGGTGTTTAATTCTATATATGTATGTATTTAGACGTAAAGTTGTATGTATGTGATTCAGTTTCTGGTTCTCCTAATACAAGTAATTCTAGTTTGGGACCAGATGATCATGTGTGATATGATCCCAAATATTTTGTATACTACTTTTCCAAACTAGGGGAACGAATAAAAAAATTAACCTTTGAAGTAATAGATAAAGCGGTCGTGTAGCAACCGAACAAATTAAAAAGGAGCGAAAGGTTGGCTTGTGTGATGGGACCAGCCGTATATAACCGGCTTCCCGATTACCGGTCGGATGCAAACCTTAAAGCGAACACTCTTTAAGGTTTGCATCCGACCGGTAATGACATACGCGGCCCCCGTATTTGCACACGCGCCCCCAAAAAAGATGGAAATGATCCAAACTGTCCAGAGCATATTCTGCCGTAGAGCTCTTGACGCCCCGTGGTGCGTCAGGAACGCAGAATTGTATAGAGACATAGGCATACCTACCACCCAACAATTCATTAACGGCCTCTGCGAGAACTTCTTCAAGTCCTCGGAGTCGCATCCCAATCCGTTAATTCGAGAGGCAGCGGACTATTCCCCGCCGCTCGAACTATCTAGTTATAAGTTCCGCAGGCCAAGAAATGTCTTATCTGATCCTCCCGACAAAATCTCAGCTGACCTGAACTACCTCCTGGCAGCCCAGGAAGGAACCGATAGTGTCACTTTTAGAATGACACAAACCCCCCTACTTGCACACCTAATGTGAACCACCAAGCGGCCGCTCCCATCAGGAGCTCTCCGCGCTGCCCCCTTAGCGTGATATTTTCGCACCCCCCCTCCCTAGGTGGGGGCGTCGCTCCGATATACTTTTAGGGTGGCCTATGCTGCCAAAGTTTCAGGGGGTGTCTTAGTGGGTAGTGTGGTCTTGGGCCTGTGCATATTTATTCATATATATCGTATATATCTTATGTATATAACGGGTATGTACACATGTAGGCGCAGGGCTGTGAGCCCCACATAACCAGTGCAGCCGGCTGCTACTCTGTGTATGCGTAAATGCATTCACCTCCTCCCCTCCACCGCAGACCAGGGAAAAAAAAACAAACATCAGGGATGCACCTTCCGTCCACTGCTTCAAGAATTGATTAAGGGGGAGTTTCTTCTGGCGAGACAATTCTATGACGTAAGAGAATTCTTAGAAACAAAACTCCAGCCTCTGTAAAGAGTCAGCAATGTTACGAGTCATTATTTTTCATTTTTATTACTTTTATTACAAGATAAATCTAAGTTACTTTTTACATTGATTTATAAAATTAGTGCTATTACTAATATTATTCATTATTAGATATATGCCTATTATTAATACTACCAATTACTTTGTATTTAAATTATATTTTAAGTACATTAACGTGCAACAGAACATGTCGTTAATAAAATTGACATTTTCATTAGAGTTACTTTTTACTGCTTTGTATCTTTCGCGATATTTTTCACTTAGAAGAACACTGTTTGTAGATACCAAATGTGTACCTATTTATACGGTTTACCATGGCATGCCATGCGCCATGCGTGCACGCACACTAATGTCAATGTACATTTTTTATAGTTTAAAAAAATCAGTAATTTGAGTTTCATGTGACCTACATTTATGCTGAGCCTGGACCATTTGTGTTTTATTTGCAACACTGTTATTTTTTATTATGTATGTATCTGTCTGTAGGCAACCAGCAACACTTGCTTACTCATCAGTTTCGGCGACTACAGAGACCGGAAGACGCATGTCACTCCAGCCTTGTGAATAGCAAGTTGAACATTAAGAACTTCTGTATTTCCTTGTTGCCTAGTGCTTCCACCTTCATGACTGCGCTGTAGAGCTTTATTACCTGCCATTCTGTTGTAATAATACTCGTAAAGTGCGTTAAATCTACCCTTAATTTGGAGTTATTGCGTCGAGTGTGAAGTGGATTGGGAGACATAAATTTTACCATCAAGACACCCACACCCTCGGACGCTAAACGTCTCTTATTGTGTTTTTTTAACTCTTATTTTTGTATTTTCATTTGTCTGTTGTTAGTTTATGTAACACAAAAGCGTAATAAACTTTTTATCTTTATTTAAATTATAAATTTAAACAAAAAAAAACGACTTCAAACGCACTAGTCGCCACTACGATTTTTGAAGGTTTCTCTCAATTTCTCTGGGATGCCATAATCAGGTCCTGGTTTCCTTATCATGGTGCCACCCTTGGGATATCTCCTTTCTAACAAAAAAAGAATCATCAAAATCGGTTCATAAACAACGAAGTTATCCGCGAAAAAACGGTCGAATTGAGTGTTTATACGGTCGAATTGAGAAACCTCTTCCTTTTTTTGAAGTCGTTTAAAAATGCTAAAGTAAGTAAAATAACATCTTATTCTCATCAATAAAACCGTAAATCAATTTAAGGCGGGAACATCTACATACCACCGTACAGTATAATATACAGGGCGTAGGAATTTCACGCGCAACTAAATCAATTATGATGTGTATCACAACACAGGGTGTTCTCGGGCTCTTTGCCTTGCCCGATGCGCGGGAGTGGCACAATGGCGATAAAACGGTGGGGTGGGCACAATGAATGTCAGATAAACGCCTGCGGTAACGTGGCTTATTGATGTAGCTACAGGGGGCTGGGATTTAAAAATGCTTCTGTATTTAAAGTCTGTAGGTGTTTATTTCTGTACGTTTTTATTTTGTTGCCATACACTTTCAACAAACTTTTTAAACTAACTTCAAAAATATTTGAGTAGACTATTGTCGAGTAATAAGTATGCTATAAGTAATTTTATTCATATTAGGTAAGTAAATATGAAATTATTGCTAGTAAAACCTGTATCTACCCACGGCTTACTAAAAAAACAATATACTACAATAATTTTAAACAAAAACAAAAGACTTCCAACCCACTAGTCACCACTACGACTTTTGAAGGTTCCTCTCGATTTCTCTGGGATGCCATCATCAAATCCTGGTTTCCTTGTCATGATACCACCATTGGGATATCTCCTTTCTAACAAAAAAAAGAATCTTCAAAATCGGTTCATTAACTACGAAGGTATCCGCGAACAAACATAAAAAAATATATATATACGGCCGAATTGAGAAACCTTCTTTTTTTGAAGTCGTTTAAAAATAAGTATATATTATTTTATAAATTTCAAGATTTATGAATTTATGACCAGCCTGTAGCTAAGCTAAGCCGCGCCCGCGGCGCTGCCCGCCTGCTAATACTCCAGATTGACAGACAGACAGTTCATAAAAGCAGTAAGTAATGTTGCCCATATGTCGGCACCCTTTCTCCGCTAGCCGCCCGCCGCCCGCCCGCTGATGATTATTGCACTTTTGTCCTGATTTGCAGTAATAAATGCTGACTGGCAGCAATAAACAATTTATAAATATAGTAGTGATTATTAAATTCGTAAATCACCACGCATTAGTAATATTGGGTAGGTAAGCGCCTCGGTGGCGTAATGGTTAGTCCATTCGCTTCACACCAGGAGGTCGCGGGTTCGATTCCGGCGGGATCAACTTGTAAGACTCGGTTTGGTTGGTGGTAGGGCATTTTCTAAGCCCGCCTAGCTAGCTACCACCATCTTATCTAAGTCTTGCCGCCAATCATCAGTGTTAACAACATTGATGTGTTCCGGCTTGAAGATAAGATAGCCAGTTCTCCATTCCATTGCATCTTGGTAAGCCCGCTTCCATCTTCGGCATCATCGTCACTTACCATCAGGTGAGATGATGCCAAGGGCTTACTAATTGTGAATAAAAATAATAAAAAAAAAGTTTTTAAATTGATATATTAAATTACACTAGATTTTGCCAGCAGCTTCGCCCGCGTGGATATCGTTTTCATGACAGTATTTCGAGAGTTGGCGGTGCGCGAGCCGCAAGCTGCTGGCTCTAGAATTATGCATGCATCTCATCCTATGTTTTATCCGCTCTTAGCTTAACCCGTCTCCACGGGTAACTTAATATGTTGGAGTAGAAGTTACACGCAGAACGTGTCGGGTGTGACATACCCAAATTTCAATGGTCTGTCATTAGGTGAAATGTAAATGAATACTGTTCTTTTTTTATCAACCTAGCAATAAGGCCGCCTATTCTATAAAATTTATTTCCATGTTTTGGTATCACTTTTTCTATATATTTTTTTGCAAATTAATGTAATTAGGAGCAAAAGTTTGTAAGTTAGGATAAAAAGCTTCGGATTATCGACAAAAGCAACCAAAATTATTATTGTTTGGAATAAAAATCAAATTAACATAAAAAGTCGATGAGATATTGTATTAAAAAACCTTAAAAAGAATTAGTTTTGTGTTAACTTTATTTTTGTACTTGGTTTTGTAAGTTCAACCAGAGTGATTAAAATCACTGCGATCATACCACTATCCTTTGGGCACACCATTCACTCCAGCTACTGGAGAGGCAAGGGTTACAGGATCAATACTTAAAAAAATAGGCTAAGTGTGAGTCAGAACCGCACAAATAGGGTTCCGTACCATCATACTAGAATCTAGATAGATATATAGCACGTTTATTTGTCACTGCAATCATACACATATTATTACACTTATACATAATATAAAACAAAATTTAAAAATTGATGGCACTAAATTCTTTATTTAAAAAAACAAGTTTTTGTATGGAGACCCCTCCCTTATTTTTTCACTTTTTCTAATTTTTAATATTTGTTGTTAAAGCGGCAACAGAAATACATCATCTGTGAAAATTTCAGCTGTCTAGCTATCACGATTCATGAAATACAGCCTGGTGACGGACGGACAGACAGACAGACAGCGGAGTCTTAGTAACAGGGTCCCGTTTTTACCTTTCGGGTACGAAACTCTAATCTCTATTAATAATATCCCGCCACATGTTAGCCGGGTTAAGCCTATGCCAAATTTCAGCGAAATCACTTCTGTAGTTTTAGCATGAAACAGAAACACATTTGGATTAGGAATATTGTAAGCACATACCCTTCGCTGAAAAACCCAAGTGATGCTATTATAAAACCGAGTAACCTCTACAATAGTATAAAACATACTATTAGATACCTAAGTACGCTATGTACTCGTACAGAGGCCAGCACATCAAGCTAGACACTCGCAGCACAGATGCTCGTTGTGTGATCTGATCCATACGCGACGGCATAAGAATGGTACAAAGTCCAAAGTGACTAGCTTGATGAGCGGCCTCTGTACTTGCCTATACACTTCTATCTAGTACGGTCTCCGATGCGATGGGCCGATCAAGTAAATACTGAATGAGTGCTCAACAATGTCTACGAGCAGGGAGACAAGGCGAGACATCGTGAGGCGAGCTGCATCTGCCGTCGACGACTAGGGTCTACTAAGGGTTGTCACGACCACACTGTCAGGAGTGATACGACTAATATGATGAAACATTTTTACTTTCGAAGGACGAAGGAGTGAAGGTGTTGTGAGGGCAGAAAATCGAAGTTGATATTGTGATGGGAATCGATTGTCTTACTAATAGAGTCCGAAAAACAAAAATACCAATACATTTTTTTTTTATAATAACAATTTGTAAACCCTTGACAACATCTCACCTGGTGGTAAGTGACGATGTTGCTGAAGATGGAAGCGGGCTTACCAAGATTCCCCAACGCAATGGGGAACTGGTTATCTTATCTTCATGCCGGAACACACCAATAATATCAATGTGTGTGTGTGTGTGTGTGTGTGTGTGTTAGTCTTGGCTCTAGCTCCTAAACTACTGACTTTGAAAAATCCCTAATGGTTGCCACCGTAGTGAAAAATCCTTTTCTTTTCAAAACTGGCTATAAACATGTTAATAAAACTTTATGTATAACAAAAATTTTATAAGAACTACTTTAATGTGATATTCGTTATTCCAGAAAAAGACATTTAAAAAATACTTTTTGCCTTACTTATTCTTTCTTCTTCTTTCTTGTCTTTGTTATTTTTTTCCAAAAACGGCTCCAATGATTTACATAAACCTTTGAGAGTAACTAGAACAGTATAGGTCTAGGTCTACTGCTACATAGCTCATTGTCCCATTAATAATTCGTAATCAGGTACCCCCCATACAAACCCACATTATTTATATTTTTTCCACCAAATCTAATTAAGTTATTTTCTTTGCTTATAAGTAAGCTTGTTTTTATTGCTGATTAATTCCAGGGGGTGAAGATTGCGCGAGAAAGTATGCTTAGCGTGGCCGTACAATTTATATACCTACAGTGTAAACTCTGTAAAACGTCACTCGATATAACGATTCACTCTTTGAAACGTCAAAATTTTCTGGCTGGCTTACTGAGCGTTGGTATCATCATCATTTCAGCTTATATACGTCCCCACCGAGGGGCTCGAGCCTACCCTGATTTAGGGCGATCGGGCCTTAGTCGACCACGCGGGCCCAGTGCGGGTTGGTCGATTTCACACACAACCTTGAGCGTTGGTTTACTTTGACGCTAATTTCTCTCTGTACAACGAAAACTCTGAATAACGTCACAAAATGCCCGGTCCCTTGAGCGTCGCTATATAGAGTTTACACTGTATTTTATTTATAGTTATGGCGTACATTTAATTGGCTCATTTATTTTAGTTGAGCTGCGGGTCGTCAACGGTGTCTCACTGTGCTCATAACGACCAACCCAAAATTAACATCGAGCTTTTTTAAACCGTCTACATTAATTAAACATTCAATTGAAGGGCGAAGACAAAACCGACAGTCCGTTTGTAATAAACGAACTTACCCCACGCTACCCCGGGGTATGAGTGGACCCCGGGGTATAGGGGACTCGGGGCGCACGCGACCCCGCGGGGACCACTTGGCTCCCAAATGCTGATAAAGGTGTATTTACATAAACTGTAATTATTTTTAAGCTTTTCGTATAGAACTTCTCAAGCTAAGTTAAAAAAGGCTGGCTGATGATTTTTGCTTGAAGACAATTGGTAAACTGAACATCTTACACTTTCGTTGGGTATGGATGTCGCTGTAAGACAAAAAAAAATCTTTGATTTAATTATATCACTAGAAACATAATTATGTGCCGGCAAATAGTTGTTAGGTTAGTTTAGGTTAAGTACTTTTTGGGATACTTTTTATAGAAAAAACCGAGTTAACAGAACTTTACAAAGATATCTATTTAGTAAGATAATCATATTACCTACTAGATTTATAGTGATATACCAAGGGAGATAGCTATGCACCTCTTTCGTACAACGATCTACCGGTACACAATTATAACCCGAGCTATATAATTAAAGGACAAAATAGGACAAAGTGGAAAGAATTAATTATATAGCGACGTAGCAAGCTTGTAGCGTTAGATTTGATGGGTTAGAGTATCACCCATGGCTGCTACGGGCTTACGCTGCAAGCTGGCTACGTCGCCACAGGCACTGACTATACAGCCAATTCATAATAATAATTAATATGTATACAGGAAGTAAAAAAATGGTGTAGATATCTTTAACTGGGGCTTTAACTGATCGTACTGAACAGCTCTTCCCAAGAAACCCATATATAGTCAATAAAAAAATTAGACTCCATACAAAAATGTATAAAAAAAAATCATAAGTATGATTTTTTTATGAGTATGATGATCTTTTGGGGAAATTTGTTCAGTAACGGTTCCGATACCAATTTTGTTACATACCTACATACTGAGGAGGTTAACAATTCAACTGTATGTATTTTTTAACGTGAAACGTCTTTAAAACCACATACGGTGTGCCAGGTCAAAAGTAAAAAACCTGGACTGTAATGGAAGTGGCGAAAGAATCTGATTCCGTTACCAGGCGAGCTTCATAGCCACAGCCCAATTCCATACAATCAAGTAAAAAAGTAGTGTATGGTTTTATGAAACCACGGTAAAAGTGAAACTTTTTTTCACATTATTTACAGAGGACGAAACGATCATGGCTGCTCTCGTTATGGAGCTACGGTACAGAGGACGAAACGATCATACCGACCGTCAAGCGACACACAGACAAAAATTTGAGAGAAAAACCGAGAGGCCGCCGCAGGGCGAGCTCCGTGTAGCGTCCCTCCTGTATGGTGACGGTGAGGGAGGTCAAAACTAGACGTTTCACGTTACACCAACGACAGTGTGCCCCCCCCCCCCCCCCCGACACACCTCCATCCGATTTTTTGTCTTTTGTGTGTGTTGGTTACTCGCTAAATGTTAACCGATTTGATTAATTATTTTATTAATAAACTAGCTAGTGCCCGCGTGGACATAGTTTTTATGACTGTCTTCGAGGGTGAGTGGTGCGCGAGCCGCAAGCGGCATCGGACTATGCTATCTTCACGGGATAAAAATTAACCTATGTCCTTCCCAGTGACACAGACTACCTGTATGCCAAATTTCATCAAGATCGGTTAAGGTGTTGAAGCGTGACAAGGTAACAAACAATCACATTTTCAATTAATAATATTAGTAAGGATAGGTGATGGTCTCGAGGTAGGTCCCATTTAAATGTTATCAAAATCAATTCAGTACTATTTTATGAAATTAACAAAAGAAAAGCAAAATCATACTAGTTCATTATTGCAATTGAATTCGATTTTTAACGTGTTTAGCGTTTTCAGTTAGTTACTATATCCACACAACCTTTGCATACTTTCCGCTCTTAAACCCATTTCCTTGTGTAATTCGCGCGACTCGATGTTGGCGAATAATTTCCAAACAGGTGGTTTGACATTGACAGTTGACAGCAATAAAACTTCGCCATGTTTTCGCGCTGAGCTCCTTGAGCTGTCAATCACTGCCCTCGCATCGAGTCCTGCTGCACCAGAGACTACACGACTACACGCACTGTAGCGCGACTGCACAATTTTGAGCCCTCCAAATTATTTATTGTATAGATTTTGGAGCATTTGACTTAAACCAATCTCATCTGAATAATAAATATATATTATGTATGTCTATGTTCAATAATAAAATTGTACATATAATTATTATTTATCATAAATATCATAAATAATAATTATATTTACAGGTATATTATTGATTGTAGATATACATAAATAGATATTTATTATTCAGGTGAGATTGGTTGAAGTCAAATAGACTATACTATACTACATATAGTACAGTCTTGTAACTTTACAAATGTATATTAAATAAGTGTTGTTTTAATTGGATCTCTGTGCACTACCAGTTTTTATGCTTTTGTCTCCAAACACCGGGTTGTCTGGAAAAAAATTGCTTTGAGCGATAAGACCGCCCAAATTGTACCGCTAAAGTACACTCATATTATTTTGTTTTAAGTTGTGTTTTTCTTTAAATTTTTAAGTTGAAGTTTTACATTGTGTTTATTGTTAATTGATGTGTACAGTAGAGATATTTATTTATATGTATTTATCATATCTGAACTTACGTATACGGCGTATTCCTAAAATTTTATATCTTTTTGTTTTTATGTTTACAGTACGGAGACGTATACAAGATGTAACAAAATTGGTTTAATTTAGTGAATAGGACCCGTTAACTGGAGGTTCTACTCGTCATACTGAAAAACTTTCCCTAAGGAACCCATCGTCAATTCTCGAAAGAAAAATTGGACCCTCCATACAAAAATATACAAAATCATTCACACAAAGCTGATCGATTTGTGTAAAGTATATTTTTGCGAACAAAAGTTGTTCATTATGATGAGTAGTAGCCCCAGTCGACGGGACCTACACCAGCTTTGTTACACCCTGTATAGTTTTTAAAGTTGCATGAAGGGACAATTTGTGCATCGTACCTTACTTAACTACTTGCGTAGATTACTCCATGTTTTAGAATGGAAATCAATCAATCAGCCAATCTTGAAATTGGAACTGTCAATAGCCTCAACCAAAGTATATATATTAGTAGTAACATACAGTATGGACACTTCCTGTCGCTCTCTACATTGCGACCTCACCCCCTCGTCACCCATATTGATACAGATTGGTTGTGGAACGTATAGGATTTCGCCGCCATTTTGTTTGTTCCGTTAGTCCTTTTTAAAAATATGTCATTTCTGGTCCGTTGTATGAAGTGTCCAGGGTGTGCCTCAACTCTGCGACATAACGCATTCATTACCCATTAATTTAAAAGGAAAATTTAAATAACCCTTTTTTAATAACAAACAATTAAGACAGCAGTATATTAAAGAGTTCAGTATGACGCAGTCGCGCAATATAAGCTCGCAAGACTAGTGCAGTGCGCAGTGTCGAACAGCCCGAGCCCGCCAGATGGCCTAGTGTTTGCCGAACCTGTTTGAGTAGAACTTTGAATTTTGAACTATTAGCCCCCTCTATCCCTCCCGCTCCCCTCGCCCCCCACCTCGCCCCCCACCTGGCCGTGTTTGCGCCCCGTTGCGGGGTTACTTACTAGTTTACAACCAACACGAGCTCTTACTTAACTTGTTGGTTTATTCTTAATTAGGTGGAACCGGTCTGTTGTTTTGATAGATAAGTGAACACTAAAAAAACATATGTTGCATGGTGTATACCTACTCGCAATTGAGTTGTAAAAAATAACTTTATACGGATGTGTTTGTAAATTTATTTAAAAAAATTGTCTCATTATTGGTGTAATAAAAGACACTAAGATGTTTGAAAAACTACCTATCTATAATAAAACCAATGAGAGATCGCTCTTCGAAGGAGCCTACGCGAAAGTTTGTATGTATGGATGTTTGTTACTCTTTCACGCAAAAACTACTAAGCGTATCTGTCTGAAATTTGGTAGGTAGACAGATTAGGACCTGGATTAACATACAGGCTACTTTCTGCCACGGTTGCGAGCCGCTTGCGGCTCGCGCACTGTGCACCCTCGAAGACAGTCATAGAAACTAATTATGTTCACGCGAGCGAAGCCGCTGGCAAAAATCTAGTAATATGTACATACTTCACGTAGGAAGTGGCGTCTGGCATATTAAATGACATTTTGCTAATTTCAGCTTAAACTACCACTTTTCTTCTGTTAAAATAATTGTAAATTTAAAGTTGTAAAACAATGTAGAACAGAAATGTTAAAGGCTAGTTTAAGTCCGTAGGAGAACCAAAGTAAGCGACATAGCTCTCAAAATTGTTAAACTTAGGTGACAGTGGGCAGGGAGCAAAGCTCGTAGAACAGATGGCCGTCGGGACAGTAAAGTTCTCAAGTGGCGACTTCGTTTTGTATTGTAAAAAAAGCAAATGGAAGGGTGTGCTGAGAAGAATACGAAATAATTAACAATTAATTTAATATTTACATTAATTTACTCAGTCTCTGCGTACTCTTCTACCGTCAAACTACCGTCATCTCGGAGAACTGTTTCCATTGCAAAACCTATGGAGGAGACCGACCGATCCACAACTACCAACAGAGTGGGCGATGCCGGGTTCGTTACCGTCCAGAACAGGAAGAAGACGCGAACAACAAGTGCGGCACTGCGCCGACAGGGCCCGGCCCGACTCCTTGCTGAGCACGGCGGTGGTGCCCACCACTCTGTTGTACGTGTCCCAGCTTCACTACTCCACCACTGCTGCAGATCTGACGGAGTACATGAAGGTGAAGACCAAGTGCGCCTTGAGGGTGACGCCACTGGAGTCGCGCCACCGCGTCAACTTCAAGTCGTTTGAGGTGCGAGTCCCGACTGGGCAGCTGGAGTCTTTCACCAAAGTATATATATTAGTGTTAACATACAGTATGGACACTCCCTGCCGCTCTCTAGATTGCGACCTCACCCCCTCGTCACCCAGATTGATACAGATTGGTTACAGTTTGGTTGTCGAACGTATAGGATTTCGCCGCCATTTTGTTTGTTCCGTCATTCCTTTTTTGAAATGTCATTTCTGGCCCGTTGTATGAAGTGTCCAGGGGGTGCCTTCACTAGGGAGCAGTTCTGGCCGAAGGGTGTGGAGTGTCAGAGATTCCGCGATTTCCCGATCACTAATGCCACTAATATCACCTCGTTCTAATTATTTTTGGTGTTTTATAATTTTATTCTATGTATAAAGTATTTTATGTTTACAATTATATTAGTGTTTATGTAATATGGGTCTGAACGTTGTAGTTTGTTACCTGATATTAATAAATAAACAAAAATAGAATAGAATAGAAAGAATAGAAAAAATTTAGTTAGAGCACAGTACAACAATTTCCAGGTACAATTGACATAAGATAGAAATAAACTTTAAAAAAAAACTTATAAATGAAATAAATTAAATTTCAATTGTTTTCAAATTAAAGCTTGTACCTACATAAAAGTTTTTAGGTTTTTCGTAAATCATTTTGTATCAGTTTAATTAGGCTTTGGCATTCTAAATTCATAAATTAAATTATACTATATGAATGTTTACATAATGCAGATATGATAACTTTATACTCGTGTGTCTTTAGTATTCTACAAAACTGTGTAATTATAACAACCGCGAATTACGTTAATGACTCTGTTTGTTTGCCGACACATTATCATTGACGACACCAAATTGATTAGTACGAGCTTCCAAGAGCGGTGTAATTTGTAAGCAATTAGGGAAAAGTACTTACTGTTGCTGCGGTATCGTGCCGCTATGCAGGTCAGCGCTGCTGGTGAAATTTACATAGCCCTTTTACTTAATTGCTGAGCTATCCGCTGAAGTTTGGACGCTTAAGTTGTAAGCAGTTTAAGTTTTCAGTTATCAGCTCAGAATATTTCGTTGGTACTAAAAGAACTTGTGCCTATAAATTTTAATACAAAATATGCGACAATGCGTATACAATATACGTGGTGTAGAGTGGCTGTGCTCGGAGTTTCCCTGCGTGGTAGAATCAGAAACGAGGACATCTGAAAGAAAACTAAAGTAACCGACAAAGCTCTCAGAATCGCTATAATTAAATAGCAGTGGGCGGGGCACATAGCCCGTAGAACATATGGCCGTTGGGGTAGTAAAGTTCTCGAGTGGCGACTGCGCAACAAAAAACGTTGCGTAGGAAGGCCTCCCACACGGTGGACCGACGACCTGGCGAAGGTCGCGGGAAGCCTGTGAATGCGGGTAGTGCAGAACCGGTCACCGTGGAAATCCTTGAGGGAGGCCTTTGTCCAGCAGTGGAGGTCCTTCGGCTGATATAATGACAATACACACTATTACTAATATTATAAACAGGAAAGTTTGTAGGTATGTATGGATGTTTGTAACTCTTTCACGCAAAAACCAATGTACGTATCGGGATGAAATTTGATAGGTAGACAGATTAGGACCTAGATTAACATACAGGCTACTTTTAACCACGCTCGCGCACTGCACACCCTCGGAGACAGTTATAGGAACTATATTCACGCGAGCGAAGCCGCTGGCAAAAGCTAGTAATATTCTAAAATTGTTATTATAGTTAGTGGGGGGAATATTATTTTGGGTTCTTTTTATATTTTTATCCGCCTGTCCAAAAATCAGGGTAATGTTTTTCAAGTGTATGTTTGTATGTAAGTATGTCAAGCAGTAAATTCAATGACTTGTGTGAGGTGTCCATATATTCGTTTTAACCCCCTGAGTGATATAAGATACATTTTGATCAGCCGGGTTTTAGTTAAATTCATCATCATCATATCAGCCGAAAGACGTATACTGCTGGACAAAGGCCTTCCTCAAGGATTTCCACGACGACCGTTCCTGCACTGCCCGCATCCAGCGGCTTCCCGCAACCTTCACCAGGTCGTTAATTAAATTATTTTGGTTTTTAAGTGAAGTCCATAAATGTCAATCATGTACATACCTAGTTGTTAAATTCTTTATCGATATACGGCTGCCGTATTGATTTCTTATAAATCTTTATTGGATGAAATTTAGTTAATATGTACTTACATGGAATCCGCTTAAACGTCGTCTCTGGATGCAAAACTCAAACATTTATCTGTAAGTTATTCGCCTACCCATGTTTTTAAACTATAAAAATAATCAGCCGGCGAGCTATTTGAATGGCCGCACATCACTTACTACTCAAACCCCATCGGTCAGACACGCGATCGTTAGATCCACCCAAAACTTCACAGACTTATAGGACAAACCTACCTTCCTAGCTCTACTGCCTGTAGGTATAAGTATGTATGTATGTCTATGTACACAAACTACTCTTCAATGTACTTAAAGCACAAGTAAGTAAGTATACAACATACCCAAGTAACAATTTAGGTTCTAAAAAGGTCATAAACAAGTTCTAGAACCTTTTATAAAAACAAACTGGTCACGGCTATTTGGCAACAAGAACGTTATATCTAAGGCTACAGAACCTCCTGGTGGCCAAAAAGGCCCAGCCCTGAGAACCTCCTGAGGACTAATAGGCCCTGACCAATTTAGAACCAATAAGCACTTGCTAGAACCTCTAAGCTGTTAAAACAACTTTGATGGGATTATCGTATGCCAAACAATGACCTATTCACAACCTTGAGGTTACAAGAGTGACCAAGTTAGGACCTTATACCAGGTTATATTTTAGTTTTAACGTGGCCATTAAAGTAGCTTGCACGCTGTTTTTTTGGCATTCGGAATAACTAAAAATATGCCACGAAGCATCCGCAAAGATAAATTCTAAACCAGTTAGTATTATTTAAGTCATAGTTTGGTAATCAGATTCAAAATATTTTTTTAAAGTGAACGATTTGTAAATAAGCAATGGCGTCGTTTCAATGAAACTAAGTAATATAAAAATAAAAGTTATTAAAATAAAATTAGGCAGTTAGGAAGGGAAATAACTGTGTGCATACCAGTTTGTCGTCGAAAATGGGTATGATTTAGCTAAAAAACAAAAGCGCTCGCAATATTTTAAAAATTCATCATAATTTATTAAAAACTAAAATAAAAAAAAAATAAGTTCTTTGCGAATTTGGTGCAAAATTCACTTTAAGTTTAAAATGAGTTAAAATGATGTTCCTTTATAAATTAGTAATGTATTTCTAGTATAATAAATAATTTCAGTAAATAATATAAATACAATTTCATTAATCAAAATGGAGTCCTGGTCTTTAATACTTACAAGCTGCAAAAAATGCTACAACAAGATAAAATAGAAATAGCAAACTACAGAAAGCATTTGAAAATGCTTGTAGGTTTCATGAAAAGCTAATGCACAACTATTAAGCATTTCACAGGGCTTACTGGCTGTTTGAATAACCATTTAGCCACAAAGGTTTCTTAAAAAGCTAAAGCAGAACCAATTAGGCATTTCTCAGGGCTTACTAGCTGTTTTAATAACCAATTAGCCATATTGACGACCATGTGACGTTTCTCGAGACCTCTAAGACTTGTATTATCATGTTTAGTCCGCGTCAAGTGCTTGAGGAAAAAGGTTGTGTCGCTTGTTTTGGCTAATACAAATAAAAGAATACAGGCTGCTACAAATCAAAGGAATCAAACTGGTAAGTTTATATTATTATTTTCTATACTTATTAGGTTTTATTGTTGCCGTGTTTTACCGGTTCTGTTTCCAGTTAAAAAAGTCTGAACTATATCGAAGCCGATTTAGGTATAGCCGATATAGGTTACTTTAATGGTATGGCAGCCAAAATTGTACATTTCTGAAACTTTGTATGTCCCTCTTGTGAAAATAACTAAATCCCCACACCTATTTTATTTATAATGATGACGAGTAAAGACCACTGATTGTTCAGCTTATTTTATGTACTTACTTTTATGTAAAATTTAAGTTTTTTCAAAACTACTGAGCTAAAAAAATATGTTTGAAATCTAAAGAAATCTTTCTCATTATCAAGTATAGTTGGTATATATAGTACATAGTATAATAGGTGTGTTGGAGGAAGAGCGGATGGATTTGGAATTCAGTCAAATTGAAGTTTAGAGAAAACTTTCTTATCATCAAGTATAGTAAGGTGTTTCGGAGGAAGAGCGGATGGATTTGGAATGTACATCATATATATTTTTTTTTGTTTTATCATCCTCTTATTTTAGAAGTAAGAGGGGGGGAGGACACACATTTTACCACTTTGGAAGTATCTCTCGCCCAAACTATTCAGTTTAGAAAAATATGATATTAGAAAACCTCAATACCATTTTCGAAGACCTATCCATAGATTCCCACGCGTATAGGTTTGATGAAAAAAAATTGAGTTTCAGTTCTATGTATGGGGAACCCCCAAAATTTATTGTGTTTTTTCTATTTTTGTGTGAAAATCTTAATGCGGTTCACAGCTACTCGCTACGGCTCGGGCTTCCAATACTACAGCCTCGATTTTAACAATGAACATACAGAACTCGTAATATAATGTACTATTTTTCGCTTTTCAGATAATGCCTTTCAAAGTAGTACAGACCATAGAAAACGGAAAAATTTGTATTTCTGCAGTACCAAGTGGCTGGGAAGTAGATGGCACGTTATGGTGGCCTCCTAAGTCACAAGCAGGCAACATATGTATTGAAAACTCCACGCCAAAACAAAAGTGGAAATCATATTCATGTGTGGTGAAAAGGCAATACAATACATACAAAGAAGCAACGGCAGAGGCAGAAAGGATGGAAGCTGAAACAGATACAGAAACAGAAGAAATAGACACTAGGAAGCAAGGAAATTCCAGTTGCTTGTTTGGTGATTTCAATGCCATGATTTTATCAAACCAAGACAACTACCAAATTGAACCTGTTCCTCAACCTGCAGCAGTACAAATTGTAAGTATTTATTGTTTTCTTCTTATATAATTAAATATAAATGAAAATAATTTTTCATCGTGGCATACAATTTTTTCATTAAATAATTATAGATATGATTTTTTTTATGAAAATAGAATTTTTGAAACATTTAAGACTATTTTTTTCAACAACCTGTACATATACTACATAAAATTATAAGAGTTTTAAAATTAATCAGACATATTTTTCATACTTTGAGTACTAACTAAACTTTCTTTTTAGGGGGAAAATATCTCACTAAGTGATTGCAATTTGGACTCTTCGTTTATTTTAAAGAGCAATGACCACACAGAAGAAATACTCCAAAACCAAAAAATAATTATAGATCTCCTCAAAAAACAAGCTGAAATATCAACGCGCATAGCAAAGCAGTTAGCTAAGCACGATGTGTCATTTGCCGAAATTTATAAGAAATTAAATAACAAAACTGAAAGCAATAACAATATATATAACACTAACAGTAACAATATATTAATAGAAAAGTTCCCACGAATAAATACAATAGAGGAACTTAAACAATTAGAAGAAAATTTAAAAGAGCCTACTTTTAAATTAAAATATATTAACTCCATGTCCAATTTATGCTCGACAGGAAGTAACATGTCAGGATTAATGTTATGCTACAGACTAATCGACGAATTTATAGCACGTAATGTACTATTACAATGTTCCTGGACTGGAAATGCAAGAAATAATGGAAAAAATGAAAAAATTGCTTTCAAATTTTTTGAAAACATCAGATATGCGTTTTTTACCATTATAAACAACGGTGATTCAAAATTTAGTCAAATAGAATGTGATCAATTTTTTAAAAGAATATTGAAAAATTCCAAACAAAGATTATTGAATAGCACAAAAAATCTGTCAGCCAGTACACCCAAGAGCAAAAAAAGCTTAAAAAGAAAGATAAGCTCACCAAAGTCACCCACAGTTAAAGAAAGCAGCAATGAAAATCAAGTACAAGAAAGAACAGATACAAAAGAAAAAGAGATTACAGACACAGCAGTACAAGAAAGTGTAAAAACAAAAGACGCAATAAGTAGACACAGTGTTGACATTGAAGTCCAAAGAAATATAGATACAGAAAATGGAAACAATATACGCATTCAAGAACAAAAAAATACAGAAAAAAAAGATGAAATAGGTGAAGACAATGCGGTGCAAAAACAGACAGTAGAAGAAATTGCAGTAGGTGAGAAAGGATTAGGATCAGAGATAAAAAATAGTACTGTCACAGAAGAAAATATAAAAATTCAAGATCAACAAAGGATAGAGAAAGAAGATGCTATTTTGATGCTGCTTAGGGAAACAGAGAAGAATAAGAAGCGAAAAAGAAAACAGATAAAAAAGAATAAGAGAACTGGGTTACAAACAGAGAATAACAATTCGCTGCCCACTATTTTTGAAGATAATCCCAAGTAATTTGTGCTTAATGAGATTCTTTTAAATATTAGTTTTTCATCCGTGACTTTTTCTAATAGATCCTATGTAGCGATATATCATTACATACTGATATTCAGTAAAAAAAATAGTGTTTTAATCATGTTATAACAGGTAATTTGTGTTTAATGCTGTGCAATGTAAAATTCAGCTACTTTCATTGAATTGGTAATATTTGTTAAAAACGATATTATTTCTTTGTTTTGTTTAAACGCCTGCAATTTTTATTTAAATGTAAAATTTGTTGATAGTATAAGTTTTACTGGGTTTCAACGACTTCACTAAAATTTGAATTTTGAATAAATGTGTTATTTATGTTAAGTGTTGGTATTGTTATAAATTTTGAATGGTCGCATCTTTGCAATGCAAAATGTAAGATATATTGATTTCATTTTTAAACAAATAGTAAATTTGTGTGAAGTGTTCTGCATTGTTGAAATTTTTAAAGTCTGCAATTTTAATTGAAATGTTAAGGTGGTTAATAATTTTGTTTTAAAAATTGTTTGTTTTACCGAATAGTAATTTGTGTTTCTGTATTGTTAATTTTCTAAATAGCTGCGTTTATCGAAATGTTACATACACATTATGATTTGATTTCAACTGTGATATAATTGCTAATTTGTTTTGAGGTTTACGTTTTTCATCCTATGGATTTGTCGAAACCTGGAAAACTTAAGCATATTTTTTACTGACATCATTTCAGACGGTATTTATTGTTTAATTGTGCTACATGTCATGCGACTTAAAAAAAAGTTATATAAATCTACTTTTTCTTCTAGTCAAACACTGTCTGAAATGATTTTATTAAAAAGTCCTTATTTTTTCGTGATTCGATAGATCCATAGTATGAAAAACGTACAATTGTGTACTTGACACAATCGTAAATAAATAAATTACAAGATACTCACTTTGTAATTTATTTAAGTAATAATTTTCAAGACTTGTTTCATATTTTTTTAATATACTATTTACCGCAAGGCATTACTACGTTACAGTGCGTTAGCTCGAACAATTTTAGAACAAATTGACATTATGACATTTGAAAAGTAACTCTGACTAGGTAGTTAAGTGCCCAATTGTTAAAAAAATTAAGTGTACAATTTTACCTCATTAATAATATTAATGTAAGCCGACTGATTTTAATGATAAACGTCTGATTATAATTTCACAAATAAAACCAATTACTTAATATTGAAATAATCGTATTTATTAAGAAAGAGTATGCAGTAAGGGTATAAATACAGTCTGTTCCTTATTCATTATAATATGCACTAACTTACATTTGATATCTATTGTATATGTATATCGATGGAAGTTAGCGGCTGCGCCCGCGACTGCATTCAGTCTATTAAACACACTCATTCGTACCAGGCGTTTGCTTACCTTCCTAATCTAATTACCCTTTATTTGCAAATATAACAGTGGCGACGAGCGGAGTTTATATTTTTCTTTAAAAAAATACCACGTGTGTGTCTAAAATTGTGTAATATGGCTAAAATTGCTTTTGGCCAGTTGACCGTGTTTAACCATGAAATCCACGATTGGACCTTGTATAAAGACAGATTGGAACAGTGGTTTTTAGCGAACGAAATACAAAAGGAGGAAGACAAGACTGTTTCTAGACGCCGCGCGATTCTTTTAAGCAACCTCGCGGAACCAACGTATAAACTTGTTCGGGATTTAGCATTACCAAAACAAGTGGGGGTTCTGGAGTACGAGAGTGTCGTTCAACTTTTAGACGGTCATTTTAAACCAAAGAAGTGTGGTTTCGCCGAAAGATATAAATTTCACAGTGCCACGCAGCACCCAAGCGAGTCTCTGGCTGAGTGGGCGGCACGGGTGCGAGGCCTCGCAATAGACTGCGGGTTCACAGCGTCAACATTAGATGAGGCGCTAAGAGACCGTTTCGTGCTCGGCATGGCGCCGGGGCCCGAACGTGACAAGCTGTTTACTAAGGAGATGGCGGAGTTAACGCTTAGCAAAGCGTTAACCTTGGCGGAAAGCATTCGCTGTGCAAAAATAGGCGCACAGCAAGCGGTTCCAGCATCCAGTGCAACTCCGAGGGCTTTTGTACAAGAGCCTTTGAGCGTATTGAAGGTGTCAGCAGCACCGCAAAGTGAGTCACGTGCACGGCGGCCCGGCTCGGCGGCCGCGATGGAGCGACCCGCCGGCGGCCGGACCGGCGGCGGCGCCGCGAGCGCCGAGCAGTGCGCAGCGTGTGGCTATAGTGGCCACCAGTTATCTTCATGTCGTTTTACGCGTTATAAGTGCAAAAAGTGTGGTGTGAAAGGTCACCTTAAGAGGATGTGTGCGGCAAATAGATATTTAAATCATAACTTTATCGAGTGTCATGCGGAGGATATCGGGGACGATGGTAAGAGATTAATTTGTAATATCCGATCAGTATGCGGTGAGCCGATGAAGGAGTCTGTAAGGGTGAACGAAGTCAACTTAACTTTTGAAATTGATACAGGTTCAGCAGTCACCATTTTATCAGAAGAGATTTACAATAAATATTTCTCTGATTTCAGTCTAAAACCAAGTGATATCATTTTGCAAAGTTATAACGGGGGCAGAATTACTACTTTAGGTACACTAACATTATCTTTTACGTATAATAATAGAACCAAAAATGTCAGGGTTCATGTGGTGCGCAACGGTGGCCCGCCGTTATTAGGCAGAGACTTTATATCTAGCTTTAATTTACAATTTTTTTCTGTCAACCAGTGTAATGACGCTGGCGAAATGGATAAGTTTATATCTCAGTATCCAAACTTATTTTCTGATGCCTTAGGACGCTGTAAAGATCTTAAAGTTGACCTGCCTTTAAAACCCGACTCAAAGCCAATTTTTTTTAGAGCGCGGCCAGTTCCTTTTGCTCTCAGAGAGAAAATCGAAAAGGAGATAAACAGATTAGTAGATTTAGGAATTTTAGTGCCAGTCAAACATTCGAATTATGCTAGCCCAGTCGTGCCAGTGTTAAAGCGTGATGGTCAGATTAGACTTTGTGCCGATTTTTCCGTATCACTAAATAAACAATTATTAGTGGAAAAATATCCATTGCCAACGGTAGACGAATTATTTTCAAAATTACATAATGGTGTTCAGTTTAGTAAGCTTGATTTATCACAAGCTTACAATCAACTTTTATTATCAGAATCAGCGCAAAACCTAACGTGTATAAATACGCACAAAGGCTTGTTTAAATATACAAGGTTAGTGTTCGGCCTTTCAAGCGCTCCGGCTATTTTTCAGAGAGTTATGGAAACAATACTACAAGGGTTAGACGGAGTTCTTCTGTTTTTGGACGATATACTGATTACGGGAGCTAATAAAATACAACACGAACAGAGATTACATGAAGTTTTTCGCCGTTTAGAGCAAGCGGGTTTAGTTTTAAAAAAAGAAAAATGCTCTTTATTTCAGGACTCTGTTTCTTATCTTGGGTACGACATAGATAGGCAAGGTATTCACAAATCACCTGAGAAAGTTAAATCTATATTGAATGCAAAGAAACCGACAAATATATCGGAGTTAAGATCATTTCTTGGTTTAGTAAATTATTATAGAATCTTTGTCAAAAATACGTCTTCTATTTTAAATCCGTTGCATCGACTGCTACAAAAAGATGTACCTTGGGACTGGGGAAAAGAGCATGACAGGGCTTTCACAGCAATTAAAGAAGAGTTGGCCTCAGATTCCACGTTAGCGCATTTTGATCCGGAAGCAAAATTAATTTTGACAGTAGATGCGTCGCCTTTTGGCCTTGGTGCGATTCTGTCGCAGGTGGAAAAAGGGAGTGGAACCGAAAGGCCAATCTCGTTTATGTCACGATCATTAACTTCGGCTGAAAAGGGTTATAGCCAAATCCAAAAAGAGGCTACTGCAATTATTTTCGGTGTAAAAAAGTACCATCAGTACTTATACGGTCGTTCAGAGCCATTTGTACTAAGAACTGACCACAAACCACTTCTGTCAATTTTTAACCCACAAAAGGGGGTTCCAGAAGTAAGTGCAAATAGATTGCAGCGGTATGCTATTTTCCTTTCTGCATATAACTTTAAAATTGAATATGTGAGTAGCACGCACAACACCGCAGATTTTCTGAGTCGCTGTTTAGAAAACAATAATTTAGCTGTCCAGGAAAGTACGGAAGAGAAAGCGGTTTATGTTAGGTTTGTAACGGATGGAAATCGATTTTTGACATTATCACAGATTCGTGGCAGTATAGAAAAAGATAAAACGTTATCTTCGGTAAAAAAATGTTTGCAAGGCGGATGGCCTAAGAAAAATACAGATAAATCGTTGAAAGTGTTTTTCGATTGTCGTAACGAATTGGCAGTAGAAAATGGCTGCATTCTGCGAGGTCATAAACTGATTATTCCAGAAGTATTCAGGCTACAGGTCTTAGATGAGCTTCACAAAGGTCATTTAGGCATGACAAAAATGAAATGCGAAGCCCGGAACCGGTTCTGGTGGCCAGGCTTATCAGCTAATATCGAACGCTATGTCGCGTCATGTAGGATTTGCATGTCTTTACGGCCGAGCCCCCCACGCGCACCACTCACCCCCTGGCCTTTCCCGCCTCGCCCGTGGCACCGTGTACACTTGGACTTCCTTGGGCCACATAATAATAAGATGTATTTGGTAGCAGTGGACGCATTCTCCAAATGGGTAGAATGTTTTGATGTATCAACTGGGTACGGTTCTCGAGTGGTGACCGAGAAACTTTGCGAAATGATGGCTAGGTTTGGGTTATTTAATACTATTTGCACCGATAACGGTACCTCTTTCACATCCGCAGAGTTTCAGGACTTCTGTATGCGGAATAACATAATTCATTTAACGAGCCCCGCTTATAATCCAGCTAGCAATGGACAAGCGGAAAGTTATGTTAAAATTATAAAAAAGGCTCTGAACTCAATTATTCAATCTGGGGTAAATTTCAGAGATATAAACATTAATTTACAAGAATTCTTACTAAGATACCGAAATTCTAAACACAGTACCACCAACAGATCACCTTCAGAAATTTTGTTCGGCCACAATTTAAGGACTAGGCTTGATTTAATTAATCCCAAAACCGCGGTATCATACGACACGACACTCGATAAAACTGTTAAAGAATAATTGAAAACGCTAAACACGTTAAAAAACCGACTTCCATCGCAACAAATTAGTACATTTTTGCATTATTATTTTTGGTTTTTGTTAATTTTCTACTAAAGTACTACACCGATTTTGATAAAATTTATATGGGACCACACGACAAGCACTAGATTTCAAATAAAAAAAGAATCATAAAAATCGGTTCACCCAGTCAAAAGTTCTGAGGTAACAAACATAAAAAAAAAAAAAAAAATACAGACGAATTGAGAACCTCCTCCTTTTTGGAAGTCGCTTAAAAACAGTGCTCACAGAGTGAAAATTACGGCGGAAATCGTCATGTACACTTTATGATAGGAGAAAAAGTGCTCGTGAAAGTTTACATAAATCAAAAACAAAAATGGGTTGGTGGAGTAATTGTGGAACAATTAGGGAACTCTTTATATTTAGTATGCTTAGTTAATTCGAACAATATTGTAAAAAAACATAAAAACCAGTTGTTAAAATTTAAAGGGGAGGAGAGTTACGAAAGGAAGTCACATTCAACCAATAATAACTGTAATATGGAAAATGATGTCATTCCTGCCTTTATATTACCCTCAACTTCAGGGGTCAGTGATATCCACCCCTCGTCTGGTGTAAGCTCGACTGGAACGCAAAGGAATGAACCGAAGATTGGTCCCGACGAGCCTGTCGGCGGGTCTAGTCTGGTGAATCTGGAGAATGGTTCTGCACAAGTAGAGGCTAGGGCAGGCCCTCTGCCCAATGATGATGGTTCTACTGTTCTCCCAAAACGTAACCGGAAGAAGGTGGATTATTATCATGAACAGTATTTTTAATTTTATTTTTGTTAATTAAAGGTGGAGGGGTATTGTATATGTATATCGATGGAAGTTAGCGGCTGCGCCCGCGACTGCATTCAGTCTATTAAACACACTCATTCGTACCAGGCGTTTGCTTACCTTCCTAATCTAATTACCCTTTATTTGCAAATATAACACCTTAAATATCTCCTCTGCCTCTAATTCAATCCTAGCAGTAAATATATTTAGAACAGTAGAAATTATCGGCGTTAGGAAAAAAGGCTCCCTTTACCTTTCTTCCAGTAATTACATGTTCATCATTCAGTCTTGTCACTGCTTCAAAATGCACTATATCATTTTGCTTAGTTAAAAACCACTTATCTTCGTAGTTACCGCCAAGACAATAGTCTTTGAAAAAAATTATTTTGTAAATGGCTATTGTATTCTCTGCTCCAACAACATTGCGGAGATGAACATTATCAGATACACATTTTAATAACGGATAAATAGACTTTTCCTGTTTTGCAGTAACATCAAATTTTTGCTTTTCAACAAGACGTCTTGCTACTTGTGCTAACGGATTATTACCGCTTCTTAGCATATTTTTTATTTCAAACAATTTAGACTCAAATGGGTAAGCAGTAAAATTTGTTAAGTTACCCAAAATTTTAACATCATCCACCAAATGCGTTAAATTATGAATATTACTTGTTATAAAATATTCACCGTATATTTAGAGTAACAACTTACGTAACGCATTAACAATGCTTCGGCGACATGGAGGTGTACAACGTAATAATCTGAAGAACATATGGTTATCGCACAGAATAAACCCAGAAAATGCTCATAAACCTCTGCTGCTAGGATATCCTTCAAGATGACGATTCCAATATATAAAAGGAAATGTCTGTATTCTAAACCTTTCCAGTATGACAAACAATCTAGTCCTCTGACAGCTCTATGAAGCTCACGGGGTAGCTTTATTTTTACCAGGCGTTTAGATACTTCTTCTGTAACTTTAGCAGACCATTTGAGCGATTTATTTTTGTAGGTACCATCGCGCCAACCTGCAAGAAAAAATATGAAATATGTAAATTAAAAGTGAACACACCGAGGCCTAATAATTGTAAACATATAAAAGTAACATAAATATTGATACCTGTTAACAATCGCTTCATCACTCCCAAATCTATTAAATGAAGAGAATCTGCCACAGGGAAACAGTCTATCATATTAATCGGAAGCTTTAGTAGCACTGAGTCAGTTTTGTGGTGATATTCATCTTCCTTTTGTCTAAAATTTTCATCGGTTCTCTTCGGATACTGTTTATCAGGGTAGTAATTGGTATGTGACGTATGAGAGTACTCTCCAACAATAGTGCATTTTTGGCATCCGTGCTGAGAATTAAAGTTCACCACACCTGAGACAAGACATGAAGATATTTAAGCAGTAAAATATTAGGAAGATTTTAAAACTTTGACTTTTAAAATAGTCATCAATCATCGGGCTTTGTGTTTAGCAATTGATTACACGCAAACACAAACACATACGCTTGCAGGCACACATAAACACGATCAATATATTGTATAAAGAATCACTGGCTGAGAATAACTCAACCAACCCAGTGATTGACGTAAATAAACAACCAAAAATAATAAAAAGGTATCTTAAAAAAGCGAAACATATATTTTTTAAGAAATTACCTTTTACAAATGATCTCGCTGGAGAATCGCATATAAAACATTTCAGGCACACATTTATTGTGTATTTGCCGATTGATACTCCACCCTCATTGATTATAATCAATAATTCTTCAACGAATTCTGATAAAAACTCGTTTGCGTTGATAGGTTTGCCTTTTCCATAGTACATGCCAATTATCATTGGCTTACTGTCATGATTATTAACATTAAATAGAATAGGCCAAAATTCATTTTTAGAAGACTTGAAAATCGGTAAACCATCAATGTTAATATTAATTGATATATTATGGCTTGTATCTGTGTCGTAAAATAATTCTTGTAAGCATTCTTTTAAACCATTATGCCAATATTGTCCACCTGAAATATCCTTAATATTTATTTTTCTAGGAGTAGCCAGGAACGTTCTAGCATCCTTAGGAAATTGTGTACTTGTATGCTTGTTCAGGATTACTAGAAGATCTTTAATAGCAGTATGCTTGATATTGTGTTTCAGCGCCCATTCTCTAAAATTTTGACAAAAGTCAAAATTAATAATTTCAAACTCTTCAATTTCACTTTCAATTGAGCTTTGTTGCTCTGAATGGCATTCGTCGTTTAAGCTACTACTAGTACTAGCATGATCAGTACTGGATTCTTGAGAAGAAGGCAGTTCGTTATAATTATCAAGTTCGTCAGGCACATCATCATTATCGTTGTCATGTAGTTCAACCTGGAAAAAAGGTTTGTCAATGTTAAATGATAATATTTAGCTATGTACACGTAAGCAATAACAAGTAAAAAAGATTATTTATATACTATCTTCAAAATTGTTATTTAAAATAGGAAGCAAAATGTTTAATTTATACATTAAATATTAAGAAAAAAAATATATACAGTTTTTGTATTTAATTATGGCAAGCTTATTTTGAGATGCGGGTGCATGTTTCTTAAAAAAATAAGCCAAACAAAGAGAACAACAGTAAAAATGTGCAAGAAGATAGAACGCTTTAAAAGCGCCTTCTATTTTAATTAGGTATGAAAAGAGTTTTCAAACCTAAAAACAGGAAAGAATTTGAAAGTTAAACCTTTTTACTTTTCTTTCTGTACAGAAAATACTTAAAGACAGAACAATGATCTTTTGCATGAAAGTTACTGGCAGTACTATTTAATAAAACTAAATTGTTATTTAATAAAAATAATTAAAACTCACTAGTGTGTAATAAGTAACACAACAGTACAGATATCGATGCGGTAATGTACTTTTTACAAGCACGTTTACTATCAATTACTTTTATTTAAGTAGGCTTTATTTTCACTCATGTACCTTCATTAACAAATGCTATTCATATTGTATTTACGAATGTTAAGTAGGTAAAATCAAAAAAGAAAAGGTTTTGTACACCATTTCACTTGGACCAACATATATCCGCTCTTCCCCCAAAATACCTTATTAAATGAGAATTTTAATTTTAGTACCTAGGTATTTTATAAAAGGGACACAAAATTGGTGGCAATAAGAATTCATATATCGTACCATAAGATAATAACCGTAAAAAATAAATTGTAAAGGCCACCCTTAACTAACTTTCTCGCGTAATGTTTTCGTAGTAGGTACATTACTGTACCGGTTAATAATGAGTGTACATACATAGTACAAAATTATGAACTTTTGTATGGAAGCTACCTTTTTTAGAGTTTTCCCGTAGTAACCGAGTAGGTATGTTATATTATGGACGTTATTAATAGTCAATATTGTACAAAAATTAAAAAAAATCGTTGGCGCCATTTCTAAGAAAAAAACATATTTGTGTTTCATTTGTACCTTAAATAATCAAGTAATCTAAAATTAGAAAAAAAAACGATCCTGGCTATTAAAAAAATAACCCATAATACAAAATTTCATCCAATTCAGTTCAGCGGTTAAGGCTCTAGAGCTCACAACGGAACAGACATACATACACACATACATACATACACATTTGATTATTTTTTTTCACATTTTCTGACTCGGTTATCCTGAACCTATCCCCATCAAAATCTCGACATCGATTTCTTTTACGATTACAATACTTCCTTACTCGCTTCGCTCGCTCGAAAGTAATTACATGCACTAACTAAACACTAACTCATAGATGTGCATAAAAGTATTTTATCGTGTAAAAATAAGATATTGTTTAAAAATAAGTACTTACTTCGTCAGCCGTAATGCGGAGCAGATTTTTTTTAATTCTTCTCTTAAAATGTCCACTCCTAACTATTTGTTTCCAAGGTTTCATCCTGTATTCGTAAAGATTTTATGCAACTCCTAAATAGATCCTTAATTGGCACTTGTTGCTGCTTAGAAGTCCTGACAAAGAATGACAGGACAATTTCGAAAGTAATTAGCTGTACACCACTTCAAACGGTTATTCGATGTTCCTTTTGGATTTCAGTAACTCCTTAAGGTTTTATGAAAAGCCAGTTGGTTCTAGATGGGTTGCATAAAATGCTAAATGGCTTTTAGATTCTCTCAAAACTAAAAGGTTGTTAAAAGGTAATGTGTAAAACCAAGTAGTCATAGATTAAAATGTTCGTTGCCAAAATGTGGCTAAAATATTACCTCTTCAAAGCCTAAAGGTCCCGAGACTATTTAGTCTGGATGAGAAGCACAGACAACGTTGTTATAACCTCTTACTTAAGTCCAGTATGCATTTTTAATAACTTATAGGTTCTTAGACCTATTAGCAATTGATATGGCCTAAATATAAACACTGGGTTACTTAACAACCAATCTAGATCCTTTTTATAACTAAAAAGCATTTTTCAGAACTTACATCTTCAAAGTGTGTTACTTGGGTATGCACATGTGACATTTGGTCGACGTGGTCTTGTGGGCTAAAAAACCGGCCAAGTGCGAGTCAGAGCCGCACACACAGGGTTCCGTACCATCATACTAGATGGGGCTGGTTTCTTCACCTTTAAAAAAAAAGTTGTTTGTATGGAGACCCCCTTATTTTTTCACTTTTTCTAATTTTTAGTATTTGTTGTTATAGCGGCAACAGAAATACATCATCTGTGAAAATTTCAACTGTCTAGCTATCACGGGTCACGAAATACAGCCTGGTGACAGACGGACAGACAGACAGAGGGACGGACAGCGAATTCTTAGTAATAGGGTTCCGTTTTTACCCTTTGGATACGGAACCCTAAAAACCAGCCGAGAGCTCGCTGGTCTCGCGCGTTGAGGGTTCCGTACCACTACAAAAAAATATTTCTTTCATTCATTTCGAGATCCTGAGTGCCAGTCCTACACACTTTTTGGTGCTAGATTCATGAATAATTGTTGAATAACTATGATTCATGAAAACTAGCTGTAATCACACCATACTTGACGCTTTTATGCTGCTTTAATGTTTTTTACAACAGAACAAAACAAGAGAAGAATTAAAAAAAAACATTTTTTTAAAAATACATTTATTATTTAATAAGAAATATAATCTGTAAAAATTTCACGGCTACCTATGACCGTTGTGGCGAAGGCGAGTTGTGGGCCCAGTGATTGGGTCCCGTTAAGTGCGAGTCGGACCTGCGCACGGAGGTTCCGTACCGCCACACCTCTCCGTACAAAAGTAACAATGCTACCTGTAGGCACTGGCGCCACACCGGTCGGCTACAAGTATCCCATTACACACGATCCATTGTTCCGTTGCGATGTTAAGGAAATTAATCAAAAAAGAGTAAATTTTCAGTTCCCTCAGAAACTGCATCGGGCTATGCTATTTTCACGGGATAAAAAGTAGCCTATGTCCTTCATCGTGATACAGGCTACTTGCGTGCCAAATTTCATTAAGATTGGTCAAGGCGTTGAAGCGTGAAAAGGTAAAAAACAAACTAACACATTTTCAAATTTATAATATTAGTAAGGATGTATAATAAAATATGTATTTCTTTTTCACTCTTACATCATATAAAATCGTTACACGTGATAGGCTCGATAGACGAACATACATTGTACATTGTGCAATCTCATCAACTTGATCACTTGTTATTAGCGAAACCAACATGTTTTTTGTTTGTTTTTGACCTGTAGGTCTTTTTGTGTTATGTTTTTGTAAACTGTGGTGTCGGATTTGGTCTCCATTTGTGGTGTATGACCCACCTTCCCTTGATTGGGAGGAGACCTATGTCCTAGAAGTAGGGATGTACAACCTAATTATGACGTACCTATATTGGGAAGAGACCTATAAGATACACCCTATAAGACAGTCATAAAAACGATGTCCACGCGGGCGAAGCCGCGGGCAAAAGCTAGTACAATAAATAAAAACAGTAAAACATTTAGAAATAAAAAAAACACCAGAAACAAGTTAAACTAGTTATAATATAATTAGTTGTGTTGTGAATTCTGTGGTTAACTAAATAGGTTAAATGCCTCCATCGTTGTCAAATTCCGAAGAAACCGGCCAAGTGCGTGTCGGGCCACGCAATGTAGGGTTCCGTAGTTGCCATGATCGCGTCCAAATCTAATCTTCAAATTTCCAAAAAAGCTTATTTTTTCGAAAACGGAACCCTAAATTGTTAAATGGTCTTATAAGACTCACAACTATTTTTTAAGCTCTAACCAACGATACCCCACACTACTGGGTTCGACGAGAAAAAAAAAATCAGCCCCACTTTACTTGAACGGGTGGTAAAATTTTTGGTTTGTATAGTGATATATAATCAAAATAACCATTTTTTTTTAAAAGCCCTATCTCTGAACCTATCAAGATTTTTTGATTTTATAAATGCTATTTTCATTTTCTCTAAAATTGAGACCACGGTCCCTAAGAGCGTTTTTCTCTATGTCTTATAGTTTAGAATTTCCCCATACTGACCCTTAAAAAAACTTCCCTGTATATAAAAATAAACCCTACTTTTTCTGGTCATGGCATCACGCGTGAACGGCTGGACCGATTTTGCTAATTCTTTTTTTTTTTGAGTTTGTTATTATCAGGAGAAGGTTCTTATGTAGAGTGGTGAAGAGTAGGGTAAGGTAGGGTAGGGTAGTGTAGTGTAGTGTAGTGTAGTGTAGTGTAGGGTAGGGTAGGGTAGGGTAGGGTAGGGTAGTGTAGTGTAGGGTAGAGAAGGGTAGTGTAGATTAGTGTAAGGTGGTACAAAGTTCGCCGGGACGGCTAGTAATATTATAAATGTGAAAATGTATTTGTTTGTTTCTATGTTATATATAAAATATTATAAATGTGAAAATGTATTTGTTTGTTTCTATGTTATATATAAAAGATTATAAATGTGAAAATGTATATATGCACCTACTCCTTTCTCGGGCTTTCCTGACCAAAATTTATTTTTGGAAACCTTTCCTTTGTCCTTTAGCCAAGTGTACTGTTTGTCGTACTAATTCAGAAAACGCCTGTCACTAACTGAAGCAGTACGTACTTGTATTCAGCCTGGACAAGTTATTGTTTCAGAATACCTTTCAGCAGCAGACGCAGAAGGCCCTCGAGCCGCTCGGTGATGAAGAGCGTCCTGAATCTCAATAATGGATGTCGAGGGTGCTCCAGCGGATCACGGGGGCACAGAGTAGATTGCAGCACGTTGTTCTTGGGTACTCATGTATTTTGTATGTACGTGTATCATCGCATTAAGTTAACCTTTTGAAATGATTCTTACCTCTATCATATCTTTATCCAGTCTTAGTTCAGTGCAAGCATTTTACCAGAAAACTAAAAACGTATCTCCCATATTATATAGAAAAGAATATAAGTGTGTACTCGTAAAGTACTGGAATATATATTTTACTTGTATTCGAAAAAAGGTTGTCAATTCAATTCCACATTGTTTTTTGTATGTTTGTTACGCGATATATTCGCAGATTGTAAACCGATTTTTATGATTCTTTTATTTATTCGTTGGGTATGCCTGAAGTTTGGAGACTCTACACTGGAAGTTGTTGACGAATATATATACCTGGGACAAACATTCCAGCTAGGTAGGTCCAACTTCAAGAAAGAGATCAATCGACGTATCCAACTCGGCTGGGCAGCGTTCGGTAACCAACATAGCTCACGGATTCGCTAAACTTAAGTGGCAGTGGGTATTAAGACGGACGAAAAAATAAAAACAGAATATTTTTGGTCTAATCCCATTTGGTAAATTGCTTAATACACAACCTAAGATCATATCACAAAAGTATTCCTTACGTTCAAGTTGTTAAACAATGATTATTTCAAAACGAGAGAACTGTACTACAGTGAAACTTTTTAAATATTTTCATGGCTTTAGCTTCAAAAATTCATTATATGATTTTGACAAAATATTAATGTATTTTTATTTATTTCATGGTCATAGAAAAAGTATTGAATGCCACTGCACGCAATTAGCTATTGTAACTATGACTATCATTACTCGGCAGTGGCATAAACAACTATTGTTATTAGTTGTTACTACCACTTCAGAATATTTATCTGCTCTCAAATGTATGTACATATGCTTTAAGGCGATAAGACGACTCAATCCAAGCAGGTCGATCCGTGATAGATAAAATAATATCGAACGTAACAATATTAATTTTAAGTTCAAATGAATGAGGGGGGCTTTAACGCAGCGATTACGTTGAGATCGAACGTCCGATTCTCAATATTTACATGTTTTCATTACTTTTTTTCATTGTCAAACAAGTTTCAAAAAAGTGTTCAATTAAAATGGAAGGTGTTACAGTCGCTAACTTTTGTGTGTTGGTTTCATCGACCCTTGTGAGGGCCTCAATCAGGTTCAACAGTCTCTGAGTTTTCCCTATTCTGTGGGCAGGACGCAGCGGAGTTTAATATCAAAAATAAAACGGCACGACGACGGTACGATCCCGTACTACTCGCAGTGGGCAAGTGGCGGCATTGTGTGCTCTGTAATAAATGCCCAAATCGCCTCAAGTGCCATTGACGTTATTGTGGTGTGCTATTACCGCATCACCGTATGGCAGACCTACATATTCCTACTAAACTTATGCTACCACGTCAGACATTCACTTCTAAAATACAAAATTTGTGTTTATTTCTGTAACATTTTTTTTAATCCACAATGACAGGCCCTTGGCATTATCTCACTCAATAGTAACTTACGATGATGCTGAAGATGGAAGCGTGCTTAGCAAGATTCTCCAATGCAACGGTGAACCACCTGTCCTATCTTCATGCCGGAATACATCAATCAATACTGTTAACTTTTATGTTTTACGGCTGGTCTAAGATAAGATGGTGGTAGCTAGCCAGGTGGGCTTATAAAATGCCTTAACGGAGTCTTACAAAGTTAATATGCCCCACCGATATTCGAACCCGCGACCTCCCGGTGCTAACCACTACGCCACAGAAGCGGACAAAAACAAAGATGAACTGAAAGAACTTTTATCGTGTTATGATTTATTTTCTGAGTCAACTTTCAAACTAATCTAACCTCATAATGTACGGAGTATGTCTGAGAATAAAAATGGTATCTTTTCGCCTTTTCAAATATTTTTATGATGGGTTTCGAAGTACTTTTAATTTTTCTCTCTATTTAAAAACTTTTATGTTAGTTTGTAAAGGTCAAATCTTGCAAACTATTTCAGAGCGACTTCTAGGGGTCCGATTGAGCTGAAATTTGTTATGAAGCCGTATTCCCCGTGACAATGAATCCTTTTGGTATTTTGAAGTTGATCTAACGATAAACTTTGGAGGTGGAATCAAGATTCGAGGATCGTCTTTTATTTTAAATAGAATCGTTGGAAATCCGTGATCGTCTCTTTTATTAGGGTTCCGAAATCAACAATTCCCCTTATAGTTTCGCCACGTCTGTCTGTCTGCCTGTGCGTCTGTCCGCGGCTTAGCTCAAAGACTAATAGTACTAGAAACAGAGATTTGTTACCATAGATGGGTTATGCACTAACAAACAACATTTGAAAATCGAAGCCATTTACATACACCATGTTATAGGTAGCTCCCTTCTATTGCACCGAATGTTACTAAGAAAGAGATGCCAATTGGCATCTTTTTTTTGCTTCACTTTTTAGACGCATGTAACCTATCTACCTCCCCTTATATATAGCATATCTCTGACTAGAAAGCTGTAATTTGGCATGAATATACATATTAATCATGCCGACAAAGTGGTACAATAAAATGTTTTTTAGGGTTCCTTACCTACATTGTAAAAAGTGGGAGTTTTTTTTTTCGCTGACGCCCTATCGTGTGGGGTATCGTTATGGTAAAACCATTTTGCGATTCGAGGATTGGTTTGCAAAATATAAAGCTTTTGCTAATTTTTGTTTGAGTCAAGTGTTCCCTACCCCCCCCCCCCCTCTCCCCTACCAGGTAAAGCGCTATTTCAGGAGCTTTGAAAAAAATTGTAAATAGTGGGACATGTAATTAATTTAAAACAAAAACTATCACGGCTTAGTTAGGCTTTCTTAGTTTTGAAGTAATAGTCGACCAACTTAAGATGTGCAGTTAGATTTGTAAAAAGTTAATAGATTTTTCATATAAAATATTCTCTTACCAACTGCAAATATAATTTAGTTTTTTAAAAATATACGTAACTACCGAATACTACTTTGCACGAGTCCGACTCGCACTTGGCCGGTTTATTTGGAAACGTATATTTATATTCAGCATAAAAACTATTTTTAAATAAAAGATTGTACCTTAAAGTTCTTAGGTTTCCTTAAACCGTAAGGTTCTGAATCTCACACGTTGACTCGACAAGTTTTCTGCATGAGCTTAAACTATGCAGAAAAAATGTCTAGTGTATCTGCAATCTTCTGTGCAAAGTGCAGCGTGGCCAACATAGACAAGACAGAGGCGACAAGGGGCGACAATTTCATCAAAGCGCGCTTTGTCAGTGGGCGGCGGCGGCGGCGGCGGCGGCGGCGGCACGGGCGGCGGCAACATCAAAGGAACCATCGCCATGTTGTCCCTACTACACTATGTTGTAGCGTGCGCGACTGCGAATCTAATCTAGGTACCTATGTGAATGAATTTTCATTAAAATAGATTTTGATGAACAAGCAGGATTTAATCTTGGGTTTGATTACGAATAATCCCAAAGAGAATAGAACTACCGTTTTACCGTTTTCGTACACGACTCAAACTACATACTCGCACATTCCATCTCGTCAAATAATTATTTTATAAGCTACTAACTGTCCCGGCGAACTTCGTACCACCTTACACTATACTACACTACCCTACCCTACCCCACTCTACATAAGATCCTTCTGCTGACAATAACGAACTCGACAAAAAAGAATTAGCGAAATCGGTCCAGCCGTTCACGCGTGATGCCGTGACCAAGGGAAATAGGGATTCATTTTTATATATAAAGATGTAGCTAAACTGCCGGATAAATGAATTATCTATCTATCTATTAGGTCTTTGCCTACGAAATTGCCGATTGTATATAAAATTGTGTATTGTTTGTATTGTATAAAAAATAATATTAAGAACAATAGTTATTAAAACAAAATTAATTCTCAAAATAGCATTTGACTATTAGAAATTAAGTGGTGGTAAACATATGCCTATTGTTTAGATATTTTGAGAGCACGGTGGCTTTAACCCGATGAAGTCGGGTTTTTTAAACCGATAAAATCGCCTTTATTGAGGCGAAAAATACACATTTTTAATTTAAAAGCTCTACCTACAGTTATTGCAGCAGTTTCTTCGTCATATTTGGGAATACGCCGCATAAAATTTCGTCACTTTCAGGAAAATTCAAGAAAATTAACTAGTCTAAAATATTGCCTAATCTGACCACTAAGAAAACGCCTTTCTTCCAATCAATGGTACATAGTTTAGGGATTGGAACATGAAAGACATGCCACTAGTTACTAATAAAAGACCATAAGTAGTGTCATCATAAGGTAAATAACAAAAAAACAATAACTTGTTATTTTCAATAAAAGTTGACATTGAACTTTAAAAACTGAATCGGCAATTTCATAGGTACCTATTATCTATCTAAAAGAGAAAAAAAAAATTTCAATCATCATCATTTTAGCCGAGAGACGTCCACTGCTGAACAAAGGCTGGATTTCCACAACGACCAGTCCTACGCTGCCAGAATAGAATAGAAAATAGAATCAGAAATAAGGAAATCGGTAAGGGAACCAAAGTAACCGACATAGCCCTCAGAATCGCTAATCCATCAATCATCATATCAGCCACAAATCGTCCACTGCTGGACAAAGGCCTCCATAAGGACATAATCCATCAATAATAGTCTTCAAAACAAACTGATAATTCAAAATGTACAAAACTAATGAAACCTATTCTAATCTCTCTTATCGTGTGGCACAATCAACTTTATACATTTAAGCAAAAAACGAAACTCTATTAAGTAAGTGTACGACTTATTTTTAGAAAAATTATAATCTCATAAATATTATTGTCATTTTAAGCTTTTCATAGTATTTTAAAAATGCGCTTTACTTCTTTTCAGTTAGGTGTTTCGTAAATGTAAATCATACAATTTCTGCTATTGTTTCATGTTTTACTTATATGCACAAAGTTTTATTACAACAGGCTAATTCATTTTTGAGAAACTAGTATTATTAATTTGTTTTGGAGACGATTTTGTTAAGTAGAAGTGGGCGGGACACGCTTTATGAACTTATTTTAGTTAAATTGATTACATATTCCCTAATCTAACGAGCAGTTTCTGATACGAGCTTCTGAGAAGATTCCAAGTGAGGTAAATCTTCACTTTCTAAGAACGTGACGCTATGAAGGTTGTAATAAAATTGGTGTAAGAGCCTTAATTGAACTGCGGTTTCTATTACTCATACTGAACAACTTTCCCCAGGGAACCCATAGTTAATTCGAAAAATCGGGAGGGGCTACGTCGGGGGGCACACTACCGTTGGTTTAACGTGAAACTTCTAGTTTTAAAGTCCCTGACGTCTTTAAAATCATATACGGGATACCAAGTCAAAAACCTGGACTGTGACGGAAGTGATAGAAGACTGTAACGGAAGTGACGAAAAAATCTGTTTTCTAAAACAAACCAAGTAACAAACCGCGAGGCCGGAAGCCGAGCTCCGCATAGGGCGAAGTCTGGAGCGCTCCCTCCGAGGACGGAGGCAAAAAAGACAGGGACGTTAAAATTCGACGTTTCACGTTAAACCATTGGCATTGTAACTCGACACAGCCCCACATGATTTTAATTTTTTTGACGTCATCACGTCTTATAAATCGATGAACGCCGGCTGCATGCAAGCGAGAACGCGTAACAAGCGATAGAGAGACACGATCGGCCTAAGCGTTTTCGGCTTGTGATCAATGTTTTCTTATGACGTTATCACGTAAAATTATCGTCCGTAAACCGACTTTACTGACAACCAGTTTTTATATTCTCCGGCCTCGCAGGGAGCGCTTCGAGCTTCGCCCGAGACGTGGAACTCCGCCGCCGCCGTGGCCTCTTTTGTTACTTGCTACCTATGGAGCCGCAGTTTGTCACTTGGTTGTTATGGAGAAACACATTCTTTCTTCACGTTGTAGGTCCTCCGGAGGGGTATCTTGTATGTAATTTTAAAGATGTTTCACTCAAAAAAAAAGAATAGACTCTATACAAAAATGCACAAAGTTGGTCAGCCGATCGTTTTTTATAAAGAGTTTTTTTTTGCAATTTCAGCAAAATTGTACTTTTCTATGAACGAGAGTTGTTTTTTGTACGAAGTTGAGCCGGGTAGCTCCTTTCCCTCTAATTTAATAGAGGAGCGATGGCTGACTCTCGCGTTATACTCGTGACCGGGTGCTGTCCGTGTGAACTGGCCTACACTTGTCAAAGGCGTTCATGACATTCAATAATTTTAATGTATAACTTCTCGTGTCATATTTTTTTCATGTTCTAATGATATTATTTGTTTTTTTTTATATTACGAATTGGATTTTGACGTTATTAACTAATGATTGTTTATTTCTTGATTTTTACAAATAAAATTATGTAATCACTATTTTATGACTATCAGAAAGAGTGTAATTTGCACCTATTTTATCTTGAATCTTCAGTTTGATGAGTGAAGCCCCAGTTAGCGGGTCCTTAACAATTTTGCCACACCAGAATAGATCTGGAAGATTCTTAACTATATCCACACGAGTGCTCTCGTGCTCTCGTGCTCTCGGGTGCTCTCGGGTAGTAACCGAGGCAAGTGGCCCACTTCGCCTCTCGCTTTGTGTTCGATTAGCGTCTCGTTACGTCGAGCAGATTAACGCGGCACGACTAGAACCTTCCCCTGATGCAATATCACAACTAGCTACTTACTACATTAATGGCGAGATTGTTTAGCGGCTAAGCCTGCAC
This sequence comes from Coleophora flavipennella, assembly GCA_947284805.1. Taxonomy (NCBI): domain Eukaryota; kingdom Metazoa; phylum Arthropoda; class Insecta; order Lepidoptera; family Coleophoridae; genus Coleophora; species Coleophora flavipennella. The sequence goes on along the minus strand of OX369272.1, from coordinate 17,418,554 downwards.
TAGACATATCTAAGACCTATCTTAAGTGCTAAATTGAACAATCAAAAGTTTTCTTAGTAGTCTGTGAATCAGATTTTTAAAAATTCTATTTTTTGAACAAAAACGCCAACACCGGTCTCAAATACATCTACCCTGATGTATTTGAGACCGGTGTTGGCGTCACTTATTATGCATTCCCTGGACAGCCAAGACAACGAATCTCTCTTAAGTTCGAATCTATCTACAGTGTGCCAACAACGTATCCTTTCCTTCTTTGGACATTGCGTGGGACGACAAAACTGTCTCGAATACCATATTTTGACAGAGAAGATTGGAGGGAAAGAGAGCTAGAGGCAGACCTCCTGCTAAATAGTGCAGCCAAGACACCAGCACCATCAAACTCCGCGCTCACAATGCCATGTCTATCGTGCGGTTACGACCCTCAGCGTTGTGGGAACGACGCATTGGATCAGTGATCTACGACATCAATAAAAATTTATAAAACCCTTGAAATTATTAAACCTCTAAAAACTAAAATAATAATATGTATTGGCCCTTTAAGTATAATATAAGTATTCACTTTTTTATCCAAAAGTCGACGCGCAAGGGGAACGGTGAGTTGTGAGAATATTAGCAATTAGTTGTAGTAAAGTAAATCAGTTGTATTTTGTTTTTTTGTTTTATTTACTTATCGGTCCCCCTACTCTTGGATCAAATAATACTAGTTAGGTCAATATATATTATTTGTTACTTTTTAGACGTTTCGGCAGAGATATGCTATATTTAAGGGGAGGTAGATACCTATCAGTAATCGATACTCGATACTGTAATCTTACACGCGTCCTAAGAGTGAAGCAAATAAAAAGATGCCCATTGGCATCTCTTTTCTTAGTAGCACTCACTGCAATGGCAGCGAACTACCTGTAATGTTGTGTGTGTAAATGGGTTCCATTTTCAAATGTAGTTTGTTAGTGCATAATCCATCTATGGTAACAAATCTCTGGGTTTTGGGAGATTTTTTAATTTTTAATTAAATTATTATTTCAATCAATCATGCTTTATTGTACAATTACAAAAATAATTTAAATTAAATAAAATAATAAAATAATTTCATGCTTTTTAAACTTTACATATTACTAGTAGACGCGTTAAAATCGAAACTTTATCCCCACATTCACATAAGTACTGGTCAAGTACAAAGTCACACAAGTGCAAGATGCGGAATCGATCAAACCTGTGGAAGTAGCTCGCCTCCCTTGTTTGAAACTGCAATTAAATGTGTTATAACTGTAAACTTCAAATCAGTGGGACCTGTAGAAGTTTCTAAGACCTTTAATGAGTTGAAAAGCTGACAACATTCACTTTTTTTTAACCTCTACCTCTGCAGATTCAAAGTTACTATGTCCTATCTAACACCTATTCATTGAGACTATTTCAATGAGCCCAAACACTTCTATACTGTAGATTAGTGAGAAGTTGGGTATCTTGTCGATTCCAGGAGATGCTGCAGCATCAGTTCAAAGTTACCATGAACTTAACACCTATTCATTGAGACTATTCCAATGAGCCCAAACACTTCTACTGTAGATTAGTGAGAAGTTGGGTATCTTGCCGATTCCAGGAGATGCTGCAGCATCAGTTCAAAGTTACCATGAACTTAACACCTATTCATTTAGACTATTCCAATGAGCTGAAACACGATACCTCTGCTGTAAGTTATTGAGGAGTAGGGTACCCTGTAGATACCAGAAATTTTGCAGCATCAGTTCAAGTTTATACCATGTTCTATCTAACACTTATTCATTGAGACTATTTAAAAAAACCCAAATATGATACCTTTATTGTATGTTGGGTATTCTTCAGATTACAGGAGATGCGGCAGCGTCAGGTCAAGGTTACTATGTTCTATCTAACACTTATCCATTTAAACTGTCCCAATAAGCCTAAATACGATACCTCTGCTGTAAGTTGGTGAGGAGTTGGATATTCTTCAGATTCCACGTGATTCTGCAGCATCAGGTTAAGGTTAAAATATTCTTGTTATATCATCCAAGTAAAAGGATACTAAATTTTGCATCGATCAGACCAGTGGAAGTTGCCCGCATTCCTTTATCACCTAGAAAAGAGCTGATGATCTTCAAACGCCTGAACAGATCTTCATAAATTGTTTCGAAAACCACCACGATCACCACAGCATTTAAAAAAAACCGTATCAAAGTCCGTCAATTCGTTTAAGAACTACGAACCCACAGACAGACATATAGATACACAGATCATCATATCAGCTGAATGACGTCCACTGCTGGACAAAGGCCTACCCAGGAATTTCCATGACGACCGGTCCTGCGCTGCCCGCATCCAGCGGCTTCCCGCGACCCTTACCAGGTCGTCGGTCCACCGTGTGAGAGGTCTGCCTATGCTACGTCTTACGGTGCGCAGTCGCCACTCGCGAAATTTACTACCCCAACGGCCATCTGTTCTACGATCTATGTGCTCTGCTAACTGCCATTTAAGTTTAGCGAGTCTGTGAGCTACGAGAAGTGTCGGTTAGTGTGGTTTTCACAGACACACACACATACACACATACACACGTTAAACTTATACTTAACTTTGCGTCGGGGATCAAAAAGAGTAGATTACAATAAAAATTGATGATGTCGTGTAGGGATATATCATCATATCAGCCGAAGGAAGTCCACTGCTGGACATAGGCCTCCCCCAAGGATCTCCACGACGACCGGTTCTGCGCTGCCCGCATCCAGCGGCCATATAATATCTGGGATTTATTATACTTTTGCTACGACGCGACTTAGCAACGACTTGACGGCAAGTGACCACTTCTAATGAGACGTCTCAAAGGGAAATATTTTCAAAACTTAGACAATTTTGGAGCAAAAATGTAAATAAGGCAAAAGACAAAATTTGTTTAAATAAAAAAAAATACATGTTTACCTGAAAAAGCAAAGCATTCCAGACTCAACAATTTGTTTGATGGGGCTCAAATGCTTTTTTTTAACCGCCTCCGTAGCTCAGAGGCAAAGTTCACTGGCTTTACACAGGAGGTCGCGAGTTCGATTCCCGGCAGGGTCAATTGTAAGACTCTGTTTGGTTGGTGGTAGGGCTTTTTCTAAGCCCGCCTGGCTAGCTACCGCCATCCTATCTAAGTCTTGCCGCCAAATATCAATGTTGATATCATTGGTGTGTTCCGGCATGAAGATAAGATAGCCAGTTCCCCATTGCGTTGTGGAATCTTGGTAAGCCCGCTTCCATCTTCGGCAACATCGTCACTTACCACCAGGTGAGATGTTGTCAAGGGTTTACCAATTGTTAATAATAATAAAAAAACACTTTTCTTGCTAGAGGGAGATTGCATTTTTGCTCAAAAATTTTCTAAGTTTTGAAAATTTTTCTTCTCTTATCTCTTTGAGTTTTTTCATTATATTATTTAAATTCTTAGGTACAACAAAAATTTATGTGTTAAAAATATCTGTGATATTTTAATTGCAATTGATTTGACAAGATTTTATTGAAGACGTTCATAGTATACTAATTATAGTTTTAATCCGTTTTTTACCTGATTTTATTTCCAGACCATTTATCGAGTTGACGAATAACTTCGTACCTACCTACTGAGCACTTTCCATGACTTCCAACCCCTAGGTAGACCCCTCAGCCAGGCAAGGGTCTGACTACGTTACGTAACGTTCATTGGCGCTTGGTGTCGATGTAATGGAGCACGTGCACGCTGAACATTTTAAAAGCCGACTTCAATCGCAATAACTTAGTACAATATTGCAATTATTGGTTTTCGTTATAAAAAATACTTAACGGATTTTAATAAAGTTTAAATGGGACTAATTAGGATAAATTATGACTAATAAGGACCTATCAATGAAAAAAGAATCAGTCAAATCGGTTAACAACTGGCAAAGAAATCGCGTAAAAAACGCACAAAAAAGAGCATACAGTCGAATAAAGAGCTTCTTTTTTAACCGTCTTCAAAAAAAGGAGGAGGTTTCCCAATTCAACCGTATGTATTTTTTTCTTTTTTTTATGTGTGTTCGCGGATAACTTCGTCGTTTATGAACCGATTTTGATGATTCTTTTTTTGTTGAAAAGAAGATACCCAAGGGTGGTACCATGATAAGAAAACCAGGATCTGGTGATGCCATCCCAGAGAAATCGAGAGGAACCTTCGAAAATCGTAGTGGCGACTAGTGCGTTTGAAGTCGGGTTTTTTTTTGTTTAAAATGATTTTAAAGTTGCTTGAAAATGACGTTTTGCGGCGTCAATGCGCCCCCCAAATTGCTTCGAGTCAGGACAATTAAAAATAACGAACTGGAGGGGAGCTCAGGGTCTATTTTAGTTCTATAAAAATATGTGAAACCAATGTGTTTATCCTCAAAAAAACTGACATTCATAAAAAACAGACGGTAAATGAAATGACACGAATGAAGGCACTAGCAAAAGTCAAATAAAATATTAAAATGTAATAACAAAAACAAAATGAAAAAGTGAAATAAGACAAAGCAGATCGAAAACAAAACAAAATGAATGAGTTCATCACAGTTTTTTCTTAATTAGAGCTCAGAGCTCAGCGCCTTACTCAGTATTTGTACTACAGTTAATGCATCCTAGATCTCACCTTCTACTTGGTGCATGGTGCTAAGGACTGTAAGTAAACACCTACTGAGAAGTTATTTTTTTAATTCACAATTGGCAAGCCCTTGGCATCATCTCACCTGATGCTAAGTGAAGATGATGCCGAAGATGGAAGTGGGCTTACCAAGATTCCCCAACGCAATGGAGAACTGGCTATCTTATCTTGATGCCGGAACACATCAATGTTGTTAACATTGATGTTTGGCGGCAAGACTTAGATAAGATGGTGGTAGCTAGCCAGGCGGGCTTAGAAAATGCCCTACCACCAACCAAACCGAGTCTTTCAAGTGGACCCCACCGGGAATCGAACCCCCGTACCTCCTGGTGTGAAGCGAATGGACTAACCATTACGCCACGGCAGCGGTTTAAATTTTAAGCGGAGTTTAAATCAATCTACGTGTGTCACCGGTCACCTGATATCTGAGGTAACAATCCCTCCCCCGCTGTTCCCGTGTTGCCGTCCAAACACGGAGATTACACGACATCCGTCCGAAGGTCCGTCTAGCCTGTCCGTCCGTCCGAGCGAACAAATAAAACATCGCCACACGAAATTCTCAAAAACCGCGTCGCTGTCGTTGTCTCGGCTCCATAAATATTGACTCTGGCCAGTTATTGGCTGGACAGTCGCGTGCAGTCCTAGAGTGGATTGGATTGTCGAGGCTTACAACCTATGTTGTAGTCAAATCGATAGGGTAACGTACCGAAATCAAGCTTTTCCAATGTCTCAGAGCTGTCTTTATTTAAAACCTGCCCTTGTAAGATCACAGTTTGCTAAGGTCACAAAAATGACAATACTAGATCCACTGCATTCCGATCCAGGTGTTCGGCACCCAAAAGTTCGCCAAAATGCCAAAAATTTACTGCAAATAAGTGGCGATGCGGGCAGCGCAGAAACAGTCGTTGTGAATATCCGTGAAATCCTTGAGAGGCCTTTGTTCAGCAGTGGACGTTATGCGTGGATGCAAGGTTTAATTGATTTAATCGGGAGTATTCTTGCATTTTTATCTTTGACAGTACATGTCTGATTTATTCGTCTCATTCGATGTATTGCAGATGTGTGTTATATCTAAGCAAAACAATGTTTGCAATCGTTTAGGCTACAATGTTAAATCATAAGCTAATAGAATTCAAAAAACGTACGCTCACTAAAACGTGGATACAGTCAACCGCTATACCAGTATAAGCTCGTCATGCTTTGTAATAAGTTTTCTTATTAGCGTAGTTCTGCTTATACTGGTAGTGTGTGACGTGACGTAGGGTTGACCGTACAAACATAGGCACTCAGTCAAATTGTCACGCAATATGCTAGACTGTTTCCGAGAAACCATAGTTCCGTCTGAGAGTTCCGTCGGTAACACGTCGGCGCAACGTTTAAAGCGCACTAGCTTTTCCCGGGATCACGCCTTTAGAAATAAGTGAGTGGAATGGTTGGTACCAGGTAGGACTACTCTGCTGGCTGAACATGAGCGCAAATCAAATCAAAACTATTTATTTTGAATAGGTTAATTGTCTATTACAAATGATGTCATGAGTCAGATTACAGTATCATCATCATCATAATTAAGGAGCCGCGCTCTTGTCGGTGTAGCTCTTTCCCACACTATCTCCTTCATTTCTCTATACGTTTTCTTGTTAACTTTCTTCTTAACTTGGTCTATATAAGCAATTCTAGGTCTTCCTCTTCCACGCTTTCCTTCGATCTTTTCTTCTATTATGTTCTTTATAAAATATCGTGTCTAATTATGTGTCCCACATCTTTCCTCTTCTATTCTCAATGGTCTCAATTAAGTTCCTCTTTTCGTTTACTCGTTTCACTACTTCTTCGTTCGTTACTCTTTCAGTCCAGCTTATTTTCTCCACCCTTCGCCAGCACCACATTTCAAAAGCTTCCAGCATTTCTCTTTCTCTTCGAGTCATAGTCCACGTCTCGCAACCGTAAAGTGCTATGCTCCAAACATAAGTTTTTATGAATTTCTTCTTGACATTTTTTGAAATTTTTGAACGGAAAATATGCTTTTTGTTGTTTAAACTTTGTTTTGCTATTGCTATTCTAGTTTTACAGTCTCAGGTTATGATATTTGTTATAGAATCAACACATAACCATATGTCTTTGTCATTTGCCTAATCTATCTTATATGTCGCAGGCATACTGTATAATTTTTAATTATACATACGGTCAAATTATATAATGGCGAGGCTCTTTGACAGTTAAATGAATCAAACCTGACCAAAACTAACATCGCTCGCTTCAATCAGCTGATTTACAATCTTTTGACAATTTGCCTGACCCGGCATTGACTGTTTATTTATATACGGACGAATTACTACACTTTGCCTGGCTCGGCATTTTACAATCTGCGTACAGAATTTTACATTTTATCTGACCGTTTACATAAGGACGAATTATACAATTTGCCTGACCGTATGTAAAATGACTAATCATACAATTTGCCTGCCATATATATGTATATAAAATTCTCGTGTTACAGAGTGAGTTGCCATATTCCTCCGAAACTTACCATCAGGTGAGATGATGCCAAGGGCTTACCAATTGTGAATAAAAAAAATACGGCTTGACGGATTTTCATGAAATTGTCTGTGTATATTCGGTAAGTCTGAGACTATACCTATGTATAGAAAATTTTTCACCGGGATCTGAGCGGCCGAGGCCGTGGAAAACAGCTAGTTATTTTATAATATCCTTTAAAGCACAAGCTTTTGTGACATGAGTCTTGAATTTATTCTCTGACAAACTATTTACATTTTCCGGAATTTTATTTTAGTATCATAACTGGTCCCTACAAATGACTTTTTAACCTTTTACTCAGTCTCGTAAAGGCTATATCTATTTTATTTATATTTCTTTAACTCAAATTATGCCTGTCACTGTTTTTAGGAAATATATGCAAATTCTTACGAACATACATAATATTTTCATACATGAATTGACTAGCAACAGTTAAAATATTGATTTCTTTGAACTTATTCTGTAACGACTCACGCGATCGCATCTGATAGATTGCGCGGATAGCTCGTGTCTGCAAGATAAAAATAGTTTCTATATCAGCCGCATGTCAGTAAGATGCAATAAGACAATATACTATGGAAGTAAGTAAAATACACTAGTCTCGCAGTACCTCGGATGTAAGTAAATGTTAACTGTCTTATTTTCTTAACGGCATAAGCAACTAAACTAAGCATTCCCGCTAAAGTTTTAATATGTGGTCCCCATTGAAGTGAAACATCCAAAGTTTTTCCCAGGGAACACCTTAGTATTTGCAAATTCTAAATTATTACTATCATGAGAGAGACAGCTCGAGGCGGTCCTGCTGTGGAATGTGGAAGGCTCTCAAAGGAAGAAGGTCAAGTGGAAGGAAATAACGTTCCGCTAACAGATGTAATTAACTATTTATAGTGTCATCATCATATGAGCCAAAATATTCCCATCGCTGGGCACGGGCCCATTTCTAAACCTCCCCGAAGGTCAGGCCATACTCAACACGCGGGCCCGGATTGATGCAGGTTGTGAGGCTCGTGGCGAACTCCACTGTCAAGCCTCCTGTAAGGCATCTGACACGGCTTAACGACTGCCATCTAGTGATAGCGACCGGCACCGATATCTTAACTGCCACTTTTAGTCAAATCCATTCAGGTAATAACAAACAAGGTGTTAACCGCCTCCGTAGCCCAGCGTCAAAGTTCACTGGCTTTACACAGGAGGTCGCGGGTTCGATTCCCGGCGGGGTCAATTGTAAGACTCGGTTTGGTTGGTGGAAGGGCATTTTCTAAGCCCGCCTGGCTAGCTACCACCATCTTATCTAAGTCTTGCCGCCAAATATCAATGTTGATATTGGTGTGTTCCGGCATGAAGATAAGATAGCCAGTTCCCCATTGCGTTGGGGAATCTTGGTAAACCCACTTCCATCTTCGGCAAAATCGTCACTTACCACCAGGTGAGATGATGCCAAGGGTTTACTAATTGTGAATATAAAACAGTTAACCTGCGTGATCTAACCAACCACGCAAGTCACACGGAACTACGACCGCTCCCAACTTCGTATATACATTTCCGCTAAAATATGTACGTAAACTTTACCCACTTAAAATAGTAACATCAAACAGGTCCCATTCCGCCAGTACTCGCATAATGAAGAAATAAATAACTAACTTCAGAAACTTTTCAGTGATGTGTTGCAAAGCCATCGCCCACAAAAGGGCTCCTGGGGCCCTAATCTGGCCCCACACAGGGCGTTTCTGCGCCGTGGTCCGCCGCTAATTGTGGCTGGTCTCTCCTCCAGATTATGGAGAATTGAGTCATCTAATATTCTCTGTGTGTGTCTGGGTTCCCTGGCTGGGGGTGATTCTCGCATCTCGAGAATCGAAAGACAGTTACTATACTGTAATGACTTCAAAATTAATAAAGAGTTTAGTGGAGATCGGAAAATTTCGGAAGAGCCAATAAATTATATCATTAAAGTAGGAATAAATTAGCAATAAGTTTGACGTTGATTATGTTATCCCACCAAAAACATTTTCATGTAAAATGTTGCCAAGACGAGACCATATGGCTCGCACTGACAAAAAGTTATGAGATATCATGTAGAGCCAAGCTTCTAAATATACACGCCCTAATTCTACAAGCCCGAACTTTACAAACTCTACACCTTAGTCAAAATATGTGGCTTGGCCGTTGGCAAGTGTGCCAAATTTCATAATTATACTATGTATTTATGTTTGTATGTATGTTTAAAGTTTAAAGAGCGTCGGTAACGTTATGGCTAGGGCCGCCGCCTCCTGTCCGGGAGGTCGTGGTTCGAATCCTGCCACGTACCAATGTGATTTCGAATTTAGATTTCATATATACGAGTACGTTTATCTGACGCTCTTACGGTGAAGGAAAACATCGTGAGGATACCTGCACACGTCTGCGAAGAAACTCGCAGGTTGTGTGTGAAGTCAATCAACCCGCACTGGGCCCGCGTGATCGACTAAGGCCCGATCGCCCTAATTCAGGGTAGGTTCAAGCCCCTCAGTGGGGACGTATATGATGTTTGTCCAGGTATTTCTCAGATACTAGAAATACCACCTACAAGAATTAATAAAAAAATAAACCAATTAACCTTTCTTTTTTGGCCAGTAATGTAAAAATGTATTCTCTGTCACTCACGGGATCAAGAGGATTTTAAAAACACCTCGCACTACAAAATCCAAAAGCCGGTTATGCTACAGAGCGTGCCAAAGAAATAAACATACATACACTCTAAATACATAACCCTCAAACTCTGGCGCAGTCGGGTAAAGTTTTTTTATTTTTTATTGGATTAAGTATCTTCAAACTTAGGGTACAGTGCAAATTTCATCAAAATCAGTTCAATATTTTCCAAGACATGGACTGTTAGAAGAGTGTTTGTTTAAGAGCTTTTGTTGCAACAAACACTCTTACATCGTCTGCAACAGTCGTGTAGAACCTAAGATGACGATGATGAACGAGGTGTAGTTGTACAGTGTGAATTTATACAACTCTTATCAAGAACAAGCTCCAAAGCCTTGAGCATCGCCGTTCCACTGTTTTGTTGTTCATATTCGGCTTATCGGCACAAACGGTACGCTTCCTCATTTATTGTGCGGACATCACACTCTCTTTGGATGGAAAGGAAACTCTGGAAAGGAAACTCTGGAAAGGAATTTGGGGGATCTGGAAGGCGAGAGTGAATAAGCATTATTTGAGTTTGGGTGTACCGTCACTTTCTATCAGGTGAAATTTAGCTAATGCACTCAAATTTTTAATTTAAAAAAACACCCTTACGAAGACATCGAGCGATTTCATAATACCGTCCCGCCAGCCGCGCGCCCTGGTCAGCACTCCCCGACCTGGCACATGCCGGCGTCTTTGATACTCCCCGCAATATGCAGCGCGGGCGCCGCGCCCACTTGACACGACATTTTCCGCCAAAGGCACCGATTTGAAAGCAACCTAGGAATTCCAATGGCTAAAATAAGTTAGAAAATGTACGTAGGTACTCAAATAAGTTTTTTTAATTTAAAATTTGAGTGCGTTCTCTCCTGATGCAAAGTGAAGATGTAGTCGAGGGAGGCACACACAAACTCAAATAATACCTATTAATTCTCACCTTCAAGATCCCCAAATTTTAAGAGTCGGTACACACAGACGCAAGCAAGGAGTTCCACTCCATCGCTGTCCGCATAGTAAATGAGGAAGCGTGACGCTCCGTGCGGATAGGCAGAATATGAACAACAAACAAAGAATGGAGCTGGGGGAATGGAGTTGTGTAGTTCTTGCGAAGACTCTCAGAAATTAATTCGACAGAATACTGAAAGAAAGACAACTTTGCGGCGATGCCAATGCTTTGTAGCTTGTTTTTGACAAGCTTATTGTCGCCAATGAGTCTCTGGGTGCGTCGGTCGATGGAGTTCAAGGTATCCAGCTGATAGCGGGCTGATCCATCACATAGATGTGAACAGTGCTCCATGCAAGATCGGATTTGTGGTTGATATAAGGTGAGAAGCTGTCCAGGTGTGTAGGACCGTTTCACCTTAAAGATGATGCCCAGCTTCACTAAAGTAACTTTTGCCTAGTACTCAATTTATCGACCGAAATTGAGATTAAGTGTTCATTTCACGCCAAGGAGCTCAAGGTGGTTGGATATCTGGATGAAGTGGTCCCAAATGGCAACAGCAGGAGTAAATGAGTTATGATACTGGGCTGTGGTATTGCTAGTTGTCCGTAGAGCTTCAACTGCTACATAAATCGTTGCTTTTCGTGGAATGCGTAAAAAGTTGTGGATTCTGTGTTTAAATAAAAATAGTGATGTCAGTTTTAGGGATAAGTATCTTTTTTCCTTTACCGTAATCGTGATCACCAGGTCTTTGGTCCACCGAGTGGCAGACCTGCCTACGTTTCGTCTTGCGATGAGCGGTCGCGACTCAAAAACTTAACTGTCCCAAGGGCCTTTCGTTCTACGAGTTATGTGCCCCAGCCTCTGCCACTCGAGTAACGATTCTGTGAGCTATATAGGTCGTTACGAGTACTTCTCTTATTGTACAAACTATATGTGATCTAAGCAATCTTTCCCTGTCACAGTCACACCCTCTTGACGCGGTCATGACTATGGAGGTCGCTTTAGCCGTCAGCTTTAACATCTCTTATTGTACAAACTTTAAAAAGCGTCGGTGGCTCAACCGGTAACGACTCGGTCCATCTAACCAGAGGTACCGGGTTCAAATCTGGACGGCCAATATACCAATGAGTTTTTCAAAAACTTACGTACATACTTACCGATTGCTTAAACGGTGAAGGAAAACATCGTGAGGAAACCTGCACACGCCTGCGAAGAAATTCGAAGGTTGTGTGTTAAGTCGACCAACCCGCACTGGGCCCGCGTGGTCGACTAAGGCCTAATCGCTCTGAATCAGGGTAGGCTCGAGCCCCTCGGTGGGGACGTATATGAGCTGTTATAATAATAACAATTGTACAAACTTTATGTAAACTAAGCAATCTTTCCCTATCACAGTCACACCCTATTGACGCGGTCATGATTTTGGAGGTTGCTTTAGCCGTCAGCTACAACATCTTTTATTGTACAAACTTTATGTAAACTAAGCCATCTTTCCCTATCACAGTCACACCCTCTTGACGCTGTCATGATTATGGTGGTCGCTTTAGCTGTCAGCTTTAACATCTCTTATTGTACAAACTTTATGTAAACTAAGCAATCTTGCCCTATCATAGTCACACCCTATTGACGCGGTCATGATTATGGAGGTCGCTTTAGCCGTCAGTTATAATATCTCTTATTGTACAAACTGCATGTGCAATCTTTCCCTATCATAGTCACACCCTATTGACGCCGTCATGATTATGGAGGTTGCTTTAGCCGTCAGCTTTAACATCTCTTATTGTACAAACTTTATGTAAACTAAGCAATCTTTCCCTATCATAGTCACACCCTATTGACGCGGTCGTGATTATGGAGGTCGCTTTAGCCGTCAGCTTTAACATCTCTTATTGTACAAACTTTATGTAAACTATGTAATCTTTCCCTGTCACAATCGTACCCTCTTGACGAGGTTTTGATCATGGAGGTCGCTATAGCCGTCGGCTATAACATATCTTATTTTACAAACTATTTGTAAAGTTAGCAAGCTTTATCTGTCACAGTAGCTCACTCTTGACGCGGTGGTCGTGGTCATGTTTATAAAGGTTAAAAAAAGCGTGTACCATCCTCGACTACATGGTCACTTACCATCAGGTGAGATGTAGTCAAACGCACTGAAATTTTTAATAAAATAAAGGTGACTATCGCCGTCAGCTACGACACTTCTAATTGCACACACAACATGTAAATTAAGCTGTCTTTCTTTGTTACAGTCGCGCAATCATGATTGTAGAGGTCGCTATCGTTGTCGGCTACGGCATCTCTTATTGCGATGTGTCTTTAACTGCTTCTTTAGTGGTGTTTCTTTTACAATGGACCTAGAACTATTGCTTTGCTGACCAAGCAACCTCCTGGCAAATTGAAATGGTTCTTTTGCAAGAAACCGCCACCCCCTTTATTTCGAAATCGAGCTTTCACTGTCAGCGATAACCGCCGCATTGCCCTAATCGGGCATCGAACTCACTATCGGCCATCGCGGTGCTCAAGCAGCTCACCTCTCCACTTATCTGTCTAGGTTCCGATTGATTGGGCGCACTTTAGATTAGAACGGATTACGCGATGGTAGGTAGGTACGTACCTAAGTTAACTATTTTCATTTGCTAGATACAAAGAACGAAGTGTTAAATAAAATTGAAGTGAAATGCAAAACTGGTCTCATCATATCAGCTCATATACGTCCCCACCGAGGGGCTCGAGCCTAGGCTGAATTAGGGCGATCAGGCCTTAGTCGACCACGCGGGCCCAGTGCGGGTTGGTCGACTTCACACACAACTTGCGAGTTTCTTCGCAGGTGTGTGCAGGTTTCCTTACGATGTTTTCCTTCACCGTTAAAGCAATCGGTAAGTATGTACGTAAGTTTTTGAAAAACTCATTGGTACATTGGCCGTCCGGATTTCAATCCGGTACCTCTGGTTAGAAGAACCGAGTCGTTACCGGTTGAGCCACCGACGCTTTTTCTGCAACTGGTCACATTAAAGGTTATTTTTAATTGAAGATAATTTAATTATATTATGATGAGGCCTATGTCCAGTAGTGGACGTCCTTCGGTTGATATGATGTTGATGATGATGATCAATATAGATTTTACGATTAATGTCCAGGGTTACATTGACTCAGTTGCTGATTAGCCAACTTTACTAGTGAACCTAGGAAAAGTCCATTTTCTTTGCGGTTGTAGCAATTTGTAAAGTTGTTCTGAGTCGTCAGGTTAACGGCAACCCGAATAATAATAATGATTTCGGGTTTGTTACTACTGGCCTATAATCATAATAATTTTATTGGTAAAAATATTCTACGCGTCATTTTACCAAATAAAGTGGTTTTTTTTTATTAATTTCGGTGTTGTGTTTATAAAGTATGCCAATATAAATTCGTTTTGAAGTTTATGAATCGAACTTTACGATATGAGAGTAGATAAACCAAATTATAATACCTAATACGAATCATAGTATCAGCCGAAAGACGCCCACTACTGGACAAAGGCCTCCCCGAAGGATTTCCACGACGACCGTTTCTGCGCTACCCGCATCCAGCGGCTTCCCGCGACCTTCACCAGATCATCGGTCCACCGTGTTGGTGGCCTGCCTACGCTACGTATGAAACTACTACGGAGGCATAATATCAACTAAAAAAAAACTTTTTTTGGGTTTAGGTATTTAGAAAGGCTAGCCCGTTGATTGAATGGCGACATTTAATTGAATGACTAAAGAACATCTGACTAAGTCGTTGAATGTAACGTTCAACGATTTGGCTAAACGTCATTTACCTAAGGCGTAACTACGAAACTCCGAATAAAACCGATGATTTCTTTATCCGCGAAGCATTCTGCTACCCATGGGGGACGAGGCTTTTTGACTGTATAATCGATCAAATCTTACCAAACCTAATATCGCTCTCTTCGCTCGCTCATTTACAGTTTTTAACTCGGTAGTTTTTTTTATCCACAATTGATAACTACACGCTACAAATCCCATACAACGAGGGAAAGGGGGTTAGCAAATATAGCGAGCGATATTAGGTTCGGTCAGGTTTGTTCGATTATACAGTCACAGAGCCTCGTCCCCCATGGGTAGCAGAATGCTTCGCGTATAAAAAAATCATCGGTTTTATTCGGAGTTTTGTAATTACGCCTTAGCGGGCTAGCTTACAATCAGCCAGCTAGTTGAACGTTGAGTGACGCTTGTTCAATCAACGTTCAGCCTAGTCATTCAATTGAATGTCACCATTCAATCAACGGGCTAGCCTTTCAATCAAACGGCAGATTTATCCAGATGGTTGCGACATAATATACATAAGTAGCCAGCTGAAGGATTAGGAATGACGCCACGGCAGTTCAAGGATGCACAGCCTTTTAACCTCGCGTATATGCGGCGCGACGCCTGCACAATCGCTTGCACGCCTTTTATTTCGCATTTGGAAGGCGCGCTCCCCTTCGGCAGCGCGCCCCCACAGATACCCCGTATTGCAGTAGCAACTATGCTGCCGTAAAATAACTGGACCGCACCATCTCTCTCAGGACCTCACGAGACAGCCGTCGGTCGGAGAGCCAAGCTGACTCCATATATGTATTTATGTGAGATTCGCGAGTGAGGCCGCGCCCGAGGTCCAGTTCGAAGGTGAAAGAGCAGAAAGTGCGTCTTCTTTTTGTATACGCATACCGTCACGAATTTAAACATTAAAATGTAGGGTAAGAGTCCATATTCCCGTTAGTCGCTTAAACTGTAAATTATAAAATAATTTAGGTAATCGTTTTGAAAGTCTTAAAAAAGAAATATACGAAACAAAATACATAAATTTTCAAAAAATTAAAACTTATCTCTTAGTTTAGTGGGGGTGACCTAAAACGGGCAACTGACAGAAATAGGGAGTCTTACCCAGCTTCTTAATCTTGTAAATTTACTGTAAAACAAACTCTACACACGGGCGTGACACACTAGCAGTGCGTCATCATTACAGCTCATATACGTCCCCACCGAGGGGCTCGAGCCTACCCTGAATCAGGGCGACTAGGCCTTAGTCAACCACGCGGGCCCAGTGCGGGTTGGTCGACTTCACACACAACCTTCGAGTTTCTTCGCAGGCGTGTGCAGGTTTCCTCACGATGTTTTCCTTCACCGTTAAAGCAATCGGTAAGTATGTACGTAAGTTTTTGAAAAACTCATTGGTACATTGGCCGTCCAGATTTGAACCCGGTACCTCTGGTTAGATGGACCGAGTCGTTACCGGTTGAGCCACCGACGCTTTTAGCAGTGCGTACCTACTGCCAATAGTAAGTCCGTTATTTTCAAAAACCCTAGTTTTGTGTAGTTCCATTCTACAGAACTATGAAGGCAAACAGTTGGGCCTGGCGGAACGACGCGTTTCCTTGAAGCGCGACGCTCGGTGCCGACTTGTTTGATCAACTGAGAAAAAACTCGGAGTCACTTGCGGACGATTTCGAAAATACGAGAATATGGCCCGATAACTCTTGTAGCGACAGCAAAACAACAGGTGTAAAATATTTATATTGAAAGTCATTTTTCACGTTATGGCCTTCGCTTTTCTCCACCCCTTCAAGTTGTATTGAAAGAAATACCTTGAAGACAATGAAATGGACTTGGCATATCCTATAGGAGAATACGCAAGTTTAAATTTCGCTTAAATTGTTTCGGTATTTAGTAAGCACCTCTGTATGCGTGTGGTTAGCAAAACATCACAAACATATAACAATTCAAAAATCAAACACATCTCCATCTCTCTCGTGTTACCATGGTGTTATCTTCTCATGGTGTCCCCACTTATCAACGTAATTTTCTTAAAGAGCAGTCCGTTTTTTGACGATACAAGCTTTTTCTCACTGATCTGACCGAAAAATTTATAAAGAAGGAAAAGTGATTTAGGGATCTCAAGACGCTCTCGTGAAGAGGCACTATTTGAGCTTGCGTATTACATTCTCGACTGCATCGGCACTTACCATCAGGCGAGGTGTTGCCAAACGCATTCTATTTTTTTATTTTTTTTAAATGATTGTGATGATGAAAGTATTAGAAAAGCGAAAAGTTCGAAATGGCTTTGGGTTACTGATTAACAAGCAAGTACATTGTATAATATGTAATTATCTTTTGCCCGCGGCTTTGGCCGCTTCGATATAATTATTAAAACTATCTAGGTTTCACTCGCATGGGCATCGTTTTTATGACTGTCTTTAAGCGTAGACAGGATTTTACTCCAGATCTCTCGGGGACTATTCTGATTAGCATTCTATGTCAATTCCTGACCTGTTGCTCTGTTGCGACGTCGACGCACGCAAGATTGGAGATGAGTTTTTCCTAGATCCCTCGGGGTATATCTCGGGCTATGCTAATTAATAGTCTATGTCTTTTTTCATCTCCTCAACCATCTCTGTGCAAAAAACCCGTTGTAGCAGTAGTTCGGTTGTTCGTCCAGTTGCTCGAACTAGTGCAACTTCTTAGTGGCCATAGTTCTGTTGGATCCAAGTACAGAACTATTGAAACCCATAATCACAAAAATTCGTTGATCCGTTGCAATGTTCCAGAAATCAACCAAAAAAAAAGAGACTATGCTATTTTCACGGTATAAAAAGTAGCCTATGTCTTTAATATAAAGTAGCCTATGTCCACATAACACAGTCACTTGCATGCCAAATTTCGTCAAGATTTGTTGAAGCGTGAAGAGATAATAAACAAACAATCAATTATGTTTTCACATTTGTTACGGCCATAGGTACCTTCACCTGCTGCTGAACAACCGATTGCCCAACCATTTACTTCCCAGAACATATGAGTGTCCGTGTGAAAGAGCTGACGACGCAGTGCTGTGTAAGGGAAGCGATGTGAAACAGTTTTC
Source organism: Coleophora flavipennella (assembly GCA_947284805.1). NCBI lineage: Eukaryota > Metazoa > Arthropoda > Insecta > Lepidoptera > Coleophoridae > Coleophora > Coleophora flavipennella. The sequence continues at coordinate 17,400,891 of OX369272.1, read as the reverse complement.
AACTACAGCGGCGCCTTTTGTCCACGAACCGCCGTAACGAAAGGACACATAGGTTAAGTAAGTAGCTGTAATCCAGTAAACTAAGCTTTATCTGTGAAACTTATATTAAAATTACTTAAAGGAACTTTCCCATCTTCTTTTTAAAAACTCCTGCCGACAGTCAACGATCATATTTCATTTATAAGATTAAAAATTGATTTTCGTTATATTCCAAGTTGTTTGCAGACGGTACCTGCCCCGGTGGAAGATGGCGGCTGCGATGCAATGGTGCGGAACGCCGCGGCGACGCGACGGCCTGCGCGCGCGCGTCACAACCACAACAAGACCCTCGTTCGAGTTTCGAAATACCTTGCCTGCCTTGTAGGTACGGTAAGGTAAATAGGTTATATCAAGTAGGTTGTGTGTGCCGTAGTGGGTATAAATTATGATTTTACTTGCGTGCAAGTTGAAACAAGAAGACTTACCGCTGATGACGCGATCGCAGACTAAAAAATTAAAGTAAATACTTCAGGGAGAGACTGTTCCAAGTAAAATGAGACTGATGAGATTGTTCCAAGAAAAATTCTTCTGCTTTTTTCCTACTAAATATTGAAAATTATTTTTGGAAAACCTAAAACTTTTGGGTACAAGCTATAATTTGAAAATAATTTTAAATATTTCCTATTTTTCTCAGCAAATCCTTCCATTTGATAGCCATATAATGAGGGCGCAAATAAAACTGGTCCGCCATCTTCGGGAGCCATTTTTGGATTTAGAGTGAAGTCAATTAGCTAACCATGCATTGTGGTCCAAACGCAACGTGAAACGTGTATGCAAAATTTCAGCTCAATCGGAAACCGGGAAATGTTTCTTATTGAGCTTCCAAGATGTTGCCCAAGCAAACAAACTAAGTGACACGGCAAGCTAATATAAAGCTTGTAATAATCGCAAAAGTGCGTTATATAACTGTCTCCTGCTCCTTATTAGAAAATACTGCATACTCCAGATGACATCCTCTTAAAAAAATATTTCCCGAGTTGTCACCTCGTCCTCAGATGCGCGCACGCAAGTCCTGGCGCGATAACGCTGTTTGCCGAGCGGTTCCGGGAAGTCGCGCCGCTTATCTAATGAGAACTGATAACAGCCGCGCGCTCCACGCTACATCCGCCAGGGCTCCATGGGACGATCTTCTAGAAACTCTCACCATATTGTCACATGACAATTTATTTTTAGAGGAACACTTTCGTGTCCGGCGCGCTACGTTTTACGGTTTGTCACAATATACATCCTTATGTGCGGCTATGAACACGAATGGGTTAAAAGAAATTGGTGGGGATTTTATTTAATGAGATAATATTTACTGTCGTTTACCATTTTACAGAGAAAAAGGGAAAGTATTTAAATGTATAAATAAGAAAATGCATTTAAAAGTCTCAGTTTCTTAATTGGTTCTTCATTAGTGGGTGTGTAACTGGACAATAGAGGAAAATAAGCGGAATTTTTAGTTGTAACAACAATAAAGTTGTCTAGAGATAATTGGAAACTCTGAACACGTTATAAAACCGATTTCCATCGTAACAACTTTGTATAATTTTTCATTGTTATTTTTGGTTCTTGTTTTTTATTTAAAAAAAAGTAGCATAGCGATTTTAATGAAATTTATATGGGACCAACTCGAAAGCATACACTATCGAATTAAAAAATAATCATGAAAATCGGTTCACAATCTGCAAAGATATCGCGTAACAAACACACAAAATACATACAATCGAATTGAGAACCTCCTCCCTTTTGGAAGTCCGTGGAAAACGAGCTCTCATTCATACAGAACCTGGTAGTACATACAATTTGCCAAAAAACAGTTTGGATTTTGTTGGAACTACTTATGGCAACCTCGAAATTCTGAATTATTATTTGTTGAATACGTAAGCTCGAATGTGGCCTTTTAGGAACTTACGTGCATTAACCGCCTCCGCGACGTAATGGTAACGTCCATTAGCTTCACATCGGGAGGTCACGGGTTTCATTCCGGGCGGAGTCCAACTTTGTATGACTCGGTTTGGCTGGTGGAAGGGCATTTTCTTAGCCCACTTGGCTACCTACCACCATCTTATCTAAGGTTTGTAGATAAGGTAGCCTGTTCTCTATTGTGCGTTGGGAAACTTGGTAAGCCCGCTTGTATCTTCGGAATCATCGTCACTTACCATAATTTGATATAATGTCTAGGGCTTACAAATTGTGGATAAAAAAAAGAACAGCCTAAGCTTTCCAAAATTAACAGTAGCTAAGATCAGTTACAATAGAATTTAACAAAAAACAGTAAAATTACTGTCTATACTAGTAAGAGTACTTCCAATTAGAAAAACCTAACATTAATTTTTTACATAAAACCCGGTTACTCAAGTAGGTATCTAAGTAATTAAAAACCGGCCAAGTGCGTGCCGTGCAGGGTGCAGGGTTCCGCAGTAATAACTGCTAACGTGAAAACTGTTTATTAGAGGATAGGTACCAAAATAGGTAACTATTCTTTAGTCCTACTAAGGCTCCCTTCATTTGGTGATTTTAAGTTTCTAGCGGCCTACATCTTGCACTCAGAACAGCTGATAAAACAGGGTCTTAGAAAAACAATTCAATATTAAAGGTGGACAAGTGCGAGCCACGTCACGTGCAAAGAAGGGTTCCGTAGTAGTTTCAAAAGATAAATGTTTATTTAAAAAATGAGGTTATTTTTGAAGGTCGTATAGAATATTTAAAAATCCAACAGCACATCTGAAGTTGGTCGACTGTAAATATATTACTCCTAAACTAAGAAAGCCTACGTACCCGTACTAAATTTCCTTTTGTTCATTCATGTACTATTTCCAATTAATATAATTTCAGACCTGATCAAATAGTAGTTAAGCTGGTAGGTGGTCGAAACAAAAATCATCACCTAAAAATTTGCGTAAACAAAAAATGTATAGTTTTCAACACAATACGCCACCCGATGGGGCCGCCCACGTGAGTAAACAAATAACGGAGTAGAGGTAGCCAATGTTTTTTACAGATTTCGTACAATATGTCTCATATCCACAACTAATTTCAGCTATAATAGCTGTGATGAATAGTCTTTAAGTAAAACGGATGTGACATACCGTCGCACTGAAAGACAGACGGATGGAAATGGCCATACTATGGGGACTCCCAGTTTGACTACGGAACCCTATGAACGACCATTCAAAGACACTCACACGAGACGGTGAATTCATTTTTTTTTAAATCTACCTTTACGTAATGTGGCAGAGGTATTTCAATTATTGAAAAATTGAGATCTTTACGCCTTAACTATTTTCGCGCCAAATTTAATACAGTTCGGTAGCGAAATATATAAGTAAAAACCACGTTGTGTCTGTGACGTATATCTATAGGCGGACGGACGGAAAGCATGTCTTAGTTAAAAGGGTTTCTCGTAGAGACTAAGGAACCCTAAAAACAAAATCCTACCTGGTATAATCTTACTTTTAACAGCAATCGAATCAAGAAGTTGAATAAACATGACAGGTACTCCATTAGGCGGACATTGGGAAAATTTTAAAAAGAAAATCCGAGCGAATTACCGAGCTCGGGCCTTTCTTAACTTAAATAAAGATTTTTTTAACTCTGCCTTAATTGTTAGATGAATAATATTATGCAAAACTGTTTCACGCAACAAAAAAAACACTAAGTAGAAAAACAAAAGCGCTATGGCTTCAGAGTAGTCCCATATAAATTTTATCAAAATCGGTTTAGAAAAAAAATTAGCAAATATTGTACATGGTTGTTGCGATTGAAGAGATTGGATCTAAGAACACTCGTATGTACAATGTTTTATAATTTTATACATTAGTTATGTATAGGTAGAAAGGGTATTTAAAAGTGGTTGTATTATTTGTCCAATACAGCCTTTAATCAAAGTATATATATTAGTACTAACATACAGTATGGACACTCCCTGCCGCTCTCTAGATTGCGACCTCACCCCCTCGCCACCCAGATTGATACACATTGGTTACAGTTTGGTTGTTTAACGTATAGGATTTCGACGCCATTTTGTTTGTTCCGTCATTCCTTTTCTGAAATGTCATTTCTGACCTGTTGTATGAAGTGTCCAGGGTGTGCTTTCATCATGAACAAATCTAAAACTCCATTTGTTTCTCTTAATTCATCATCAACAATAAACTTTACGTCACACAACTCGTCGAATCTAATTAGAATCACACTACCTACCAACCCTTCTTGGCTCCTTCCCACATGCCACCGTCCCAATCGTGTCGTGATTAGTCCGACCCGATTTTTTCCGTTCAATTGAACTTATGGAAAGTCTGCCGTCTGCGTCCGCGGGCCGTCGCTAACGACTATTTGATCTTATTACTAACTGCGTCGCTCACCTTCCGGTAAATTTTGTCACAAAAATTATATTATACTAGCTTTTTCCAGCGGCTCCGCCCGCGTGGACATCGCTTTTATGACTGTCTTTAAGGGTGATTAGTAAATTATGTCGTTTCCCACCTACTCAACCATCTCTGTGCAAAAAATCATAATAATCGAGTATTTTTTAGTTTCCTCTGGAACTGCATCAGATTATAGAAGACATGGACATCTTCCGGAAATATTTTTTTCCCTTCTCTTGTGACAAGGCCCAATAATTCCGATAATGTCAATGTAAAAATAAATCACAGTAAAAGTGATCATAATCAGAGACAATTTTTTTTTTAATATTTTTAGATTAATGTGTAAGATTTTATTTAAAGTTGTAGTTATGTATGTAATTATATCGTACACCAGCTAACAAGGTAGGTACCTAAAACGAACACGAAATAAGTTACCATTTACTTTTATTATACGGAATTCCGAAGTTTCTCGGTGTTGCCACTGTAAAAAAACACTCTTCAAAAAATATGTTTTCCGAGGGAACACTTTAGTCAGATAAACTGGAGATATTGGTTAAAAATATTCATGATTACTATAAATTACATACTATTAATATTTAAATATATAAAACCTAAGCTACTCTGCTATTATTATTATTATTATTATTTCAATTTATAAACTTAAGTTGCTCTGCTCACTTGGCACGAGGCAAAGTGGCAGGAGCACCTCCAGCGGAAGCACAGTCGGCTGGAGTTCAGTGCGACGGGGAGAGAAAGCGTCGAACTATCTGGGCATTGTCGAGGAGGACTGCTTTCTGCATTGCTGCAATGATTGGTCTGCCTCGGAGATCCAGCCGCCTTAGGTGACGTTCAAGGTCGGCTGAAATTAGCCCGTTCACGGATAGGACTACGAGGATGATTTCGGTGGATTCCACTCGCCACATATCAGTAACCTCGTTATTATTATTATTTCAAGATATCAAATTTAAGCTACTATTATTATTATTATTGATGTCACAACAAAATGCCTCTAAGTTATCGTTGGCAAAAAGGAGATTAAAAATACACTTTCATCACTCAATAAACCAGCAAAGGTAAACACACTTTTGGCACTTTTAATAAAATACAATAATTTTCGGACTTATTTAAGTGTATAGGTACTTATAACTGTTAAATTTTCAACTAATGTATTTAAACATTAGTTGACTTTAAAAAAATTAACTACATATTTTCAACCGACTTCAAAAAAGGAGCAGGTTCATGTAAGGGTTCCATACAATCATACAAGGTTTTATAAAAAACACATTTATTGTGTTGGGCACCCTTTAATTTTTAATTTAATTTATTCTTGTTATTTTTTGTTGTAGCGGCAACAGAAATACACCAGCTGTGAAAATTTCAACTCTCTACCTATTACGGCTTATGAAATACAGCCCGCTGACAGACGAACGGATGGACGGAAGGACAGTGGACACTGTTACTAAGTGTCCCGTTGGCGCCCTTTGGATCCGGAATCCTAAAATGAGTAGCTGTCAACTGTCTTATTGGAATAGACAATACAATGCAATGCAATACAATCCAAAACAATACAATATAATGCAATACAATACAATCCAATGCAATGCAATGCAATACAAAACAATGCAATGCTATGCAATGAAATACGATACGATACAATACAATACAACATAATACAATGCAAAACAATACAATACATACAATAACGTATGCAATGAAAATTTACTCCAAACTTTGATCATCTGATTCCGGTATTAGCCTACTATTCGTATTTTTATGAACTGTCAAATCGATATTATGTTCAAAGAAATGTTTGAAATTTATTACGTTATTACGATATATATTTAATATAATATACTACGGAAAAACTAATGAGTACCTAAGTTTTAAAGAAAAAGGCTTTTAGTAAATTTTATTACATAACTAGCTTTTGATTTCATTCGCATGGATTTCGATGTAGCACGGTGGGCAAGCCGCGAACAGCTGGATATTTTTTGTTAGTAAAGCGAATTTACTGATAAATAAGAAAAGAAAATAAAAAAGGAAATAAGGGCCCAACCGTGCTTTTTAAGGTTTATTTTTTTGTTTTTTCTCTATCGTAAAAAAACGTATAATACACACAAGTGTAAATGTGATTAATTATATTAAAACTCCTAAAGTAAAACGACAGATAATAAAAATCGGCCAAGTGTGAGTCTTACTCGCGCTAAGGATTTCGAAATGCATGAAAAAATATGAACAATTTTTTTTTATGCACAATTGGTAAACCCTTGACAACATCTCACAAATATGTCGCTCTCGTTAATTATCTTTTGTTTGAAATGAATAGGTATCATTTCTGTACTCGCGTGAAGGGGTGTGGTGGTACCAGGTGGCACAGAACCCTACGTCCGCTAGTCCGACTCTCACTTGGCCGGTTTTATAAACCTGAAAACCGTTGGCGTTAACAAATCAGCCCTGACAATAAACTTTCAAAATCTCGAACTAGAGAAAAAGATTTGTTAATAATTGTTTGAACACTGCGAAATATCTCCGCGGCGTCGCGTCGCTGAAGGCAAATAGTGCCGGAACGGGGCTAATATCTGAGATTGGACGGTCTTAAACAATAATGAGCTAACAATGGCTGTTGACTTTGCGACGTCTGTACAATGTACCAAGAACACTTTACTGTTTAAAAAAGACTTGTACAAAAACTGTGGTAAATTTAGGAATAACATTTGATGTGTGCGATGTGAAAATTCCGCGTTAGTCACAAGTTGTTTTTTCTTCTTTTACTTAAGAGCAGTGTTCTTGTTTGTGCCGTAACGGAGCTAAAATCTGAGATTTATGCAAATCACAAATTTTATGCAACCTAATTTTATTTACAAAAGAAACCTTCAAATCCCTAGGCCTATTTAAAGCTTATTTTATGTGAGCTGACCGGTGTTCAGATAGGTATGCTTTTTACTTAACACATCACTTATTATTATTATTATATTAATCTGCGACATTACTATATAATAGGATAAGTAAATTGAAGCCAAATAGTAAGGTATGGAACCGTTAAGTATAGATAAACAGAATCTAAAACAAAGTTAAGTAGGTATTTAACAACCAGAGAAAAAATTAGGATTTTTTTTATTAGATCGCTTACAAAATACATTTTGTGTTCAATTCAATTGCATTAGAAAGTAGAACAATGAAAATCTTTAAATCTTCTAATAACATAATGTCAACTCTAAACAATACAAGATACATTCATCATATCAGCTCATATACGTCCCCACCCAGGGGCTCGAGCCTAACCTGAATTAGGGCGATCGTGCCTTAGTCGACCACGAGGGCCCAGTGCGGGTTGGTCGACTTCACACACAACCTGCCAGTTTCTTCGCAGGCGTGTGCAGGTTTCCTCACGAAGAGTGTCAGATAATCGTACATATGAAATCTAAATTCGAAATGATATTGGTACGTGGTAGGATTCTAACCACGACCTCCCGGACAGGAGGCGTCGGCCCTAGCCGTTACGCCACCTACGCAAACAGTAACTAAAAAAATGGTATAGGACCCGTTAACAAGAACTTCTCGATTTAATAATACTAAGATTAACATATAAAAAGAAGGTTTTACAAATAGAGGTCAATTTCATTCAATTTTAAGTTTAGTGATTTAAGGATTCAAAAAAAACATATTTTCTAAGTTTTAAACATACGCAGGACACTTTCAAGGTGGGCAAGTGCATATTAACACTCTCAGTTCTTATAAATGAATTTAGTTTCAAGTTGTTTTTGTACAAACGCATAGACAATAAAAATTGTGTTTTTCTGTTGTATTGGAAGAGTGGTAAAGGTTGTATAAAATTAGTAGACACCGACTTTCATTGTCTATACGATTTTACAAAAACCGCATAAAACGAGGAGAAACTCTTTTATAAGAACTGAGAGATTTAATTATTAATATAGCACTTCTTCTATTAATATGAGAGCACTGCTCTTGTCTGTGGAGTAGTCGCCAATTCTTCCTATCCTCAGCCAGGTCTTATTAGGACACGCCAGAAGCCTACAGTTTTGTGTTTTTCCACAGAATGAATTTTGTTTTCAGTAGTTTTTCAAAAATACACATTTTGTATGAAAATTATTATAATATCCCAAAACAATGTTGACTAGTGTATTTTGACAATTTTGAAAAGGTATCTCATGTAAGCCCCTATCTACCTATATACTTTTGTGTGAAGCCTCTTGTTTCATTTACAGTCGTCGTGCGCTGTAAGTTACTGTAGCCAGGCGAGCGCCAGTTGTATTGACTGTTCGCGGGGCGCATGCGCGCTGACCGTGCCGGGTGCCGCGGACACGGAGGTACAGCTGATAGATACGATACGGCCATACACCTATAACAATAGAGTATTTTTTTATAAATTATTAGCTTTTGTTCGCGGCTTCCTTCGCATGGATTTTTTTTTTATTCACAATTGGTAAACCCTTGACAACATCTCACCTGGTGGTAAGTGACAATGTTACCGAAGATGGAAGCGGGCTTACCAAGATTCCCCAACGCAATGGGGAACTGGCTATCTTATCTTCATGCCGGAACACACCAATGATATCAACATTGATATTTGGCGGCAAGACTTAGATAAGATGGTGGTAGCTAGCCAGGCGGGCTTAGAAAATGCCCTACCATCAACCAAACCGAGTCTTACAATTGAACCCGCCGGGAATCGAACCCGCGACCTCCTGTGTAAAGCCAGTGAACTTTGCCTCTGAGCTACGGAGGCGGTTAAAACATTATTGGACATCGTTTTTATGACTGTCTTTGACGGTGAGTGGTGCGCGAGCCGCAAGAGGCGCGCGAGTGTAGACAGGGCTTTACTTCAGATCCCTTGGGAACTATGTCGGGCTATTTTTATTAGCAGTCATATCACTTCCCGCCCACTTAACTATTTCTATGCATAAAATCACGTCAGTCCGTTGTTCCGTTGCGACGCCGCCGAAACTCGAAGGTTTTGCGTGAAGTCGACCAACCCGCACTGGGCCCGCGTGATCGACTAAGGCCCTAATTCAGGGTAGGCTCGAGCTCCTCAATGGGGAAGTATATATCTAAGCTGATATGACGCCTCAATGTTATATTGGTAGTCTTTGACGACTCTAGCAGGCAAAACTTCCGATAAACAGCAGTAGGTATTATATGTTACTAATATAATATGTATATTTTTTAAATTAACATTGATACTATTTTAAAGATTCTATTTTTTACTACTTTTTTACACTGATAGGTACTATTTTTAAAAAACTTGATGCTCTCGTTGATGTCTTTAGTAAGCGAAAGCAAATATGAGAGATGTGCAAGCGAACACGTCACTTTATCGAGTAGGGTAAAATAAAATAACCACAACAAGTCATATCGTACTGTGACCAAGTCTTCTTTTTAGGGTTCCGTACTCAACAAGGAACCCCTGCAGTTTCGTTGCACAGTTTTTCAAAACTACTGCGGGTTTGTTGGAACCATTTTTCGATTCAGGGTTCCGTCTGAAAAAAAAAAGCTTTAAAGTGCTAATTTTTGCTAAAGTCAAGTGCTCCCTCCCCCCTATACAAGCCAAACCGCTATTTCAGGACATCTGATTTTTTTTACATAGTAGGACATAAAATCAATTTAAAAAAACTGTCACGGCTGAGTAGACTTTCTTAGTTTAGGAATAATATTCGACCAACTTAAGACGTGCAGTTGGATTTGTAAAAAGTTTATAATTTTCTATCTTCTTCTTCTTGGGGTGCCATATCCTAACGGATGTCGGCGATCACCACAGGGAACTCCAGTGTGCCAGTCTGCTAAGTATTAAATTACCAACTGTAAAACAAATTTGTTTTTTAAAATATACATTTACTTTTTGAAAAGGCAACGGAACCCTACTTTGCGCGAGTCCGATTCGCACTTGGCTGGTTTTTTGTTTATTTTTGATCTGTTTTTTATTATCTTCTTTTAATTTTTTTTGTCATGTCCGTTTGAATTTTCGCCTGTCCGTTCTGCGTTTTCCTATTAACTTCTTAGATCATCTTTTTTATTTGTTTTATGGGTAATATTTTATAAAAGTGCTGGTATTAACAGTTTATTTAATTTTTGCCCTCTATGTCTTAATTGTCACTCGTGTGTGCTTAGATGCGGTTGAAGGGCGCGTCGAGGCCGCAGTGCTTTATTGGAAGTTCATATCGCAAATTAACATGCCTAAGAGGATTGTGAACCTGCGACTGTTCATACACACGGTGATAGGGATTTTTACCTTAAAAGTTTACCGATTTGAAAAAAAATACAACCTGTCAAAAATTGGTCATAATCGGTCAACTTTTAAGAGGTGAAAATCGCTAACGCCTCTTGTATGAAATGTCTAAGTTTCGCCACAGGTTTACAAGTCTCTTCAGGTCCTCATATTCATTTAAAGTACATAAGTCAAACATGACCACCTGAAGGGTGTAAGCCTCATCATAACTATTCAAAATTCGGCCAAGTGCGATTCGGGGTCACACAAACGGGTTCCGCACCAAAACTTTAACTACCACCAGACAAGACCTTTCATACATACTTAGTAAAAAACTTTGCCAATATTTTTACATGTCATATTAATATTAAGATAAATAGTTTTGAAGCTAATCAAGAAAATAAGCGAAAATTGACCATTCCCCCCTTATCTCCGAAACTACTAGGCTCTAAAACTTGGAAAAATTACAGTACATTAGGTTAAATGCATATATTATAAGAAAATCTAAAGTCTTTCCGTTCTCACAGGAAAAATAAAAATTACCGTCCACTTTTTTTTCTAATTTACCCCCTTAATGTTTGAAACTCTTTCATTTACGTTACACCACAGATGACTAAATAGTTACTTGTTACACGGCCGTCTTTGGTTCACCGACTTACATATGTGTATCAAATTTTAATTTAATCAGTCCAGTAGTTTTGGAGCAAATTGGCTGTGACAGACGGTAGGACAGACACAGGAGTGATCCTATAACGGTTCCGTTTTTATCTTTTGAGGTACGGAACCCTAAAAACGCAAAAATCAGGTCAGGGAATGACACTAGAATGTACTTAGGTATACCTACTATAACTAATCATTCAATAATTTTATTTAGGTTATGGCGCACAATACTACATATTAGTTTTATACCATTATTTTTTTAAGTTCAAAATGGCCACATTCACGTACCTATAGAAAAAAATGGTTACAAAAATAAAACTTATTTATTACAACAAAAGATATGGACAACTGGCTATACCTGTTACCCTTCCGTACCCTATTAAGTAGTCATCATCATCATCATCATCATCATCATAATTTAAGAGCCGTGCTCTTGTCGGTGTAGCTCTTTTCAGGTCTCTCTCTCCCACACTATCTCCTTCATTTCTCTATACGTTTCCATCTTAAATATCTTCTTAACTTTGTCTATATAAGCAATTCTAGGTCTTCCACTTTCGCGCTTTCCATCGATCTTTCCTTCTATTATCTTCTTGATAAAATTATCATATCTAATTAGGTGTCCTATCATCTTTCCTCTTCTGTTCTCAATGATCTCAATTATGTTCCTCTTTTCGTTTACTCGTTTCAATACTTCTTCGTTCGTTACTCTTTCAGTCCAGCTTATTTTCTCCATCCTTCGCCAGCACCACATTACAAAAGCTTCCAGCATTTCTCTTTCTCTTCGAGTCATAGTCCACGTCTCGCAACCGTATTAAATAGTAGAACATGTATTTACCTACATTCACATCAACTATTAGAGAACCATGCCCTGATGGCGGTGATGTTTGAGATTATAATTAGTGAATTATGATGTACTACGTATTTTCATGTCTAGTGGTAAAACAACCTATGGCTTATCCAGTAGATTGATTTATATGTTTCAGATAATAATACTGTAACAGTAACAGCTAATAAACTCACGGTTCCTAGGATAGAGGAACCACTGCAGTTATACCTACAGAAAATTAAGTTTGTGATTCAATCGAAACGTTATCTACTCCATTGATTGAGTAGATCAATCAAACAAGCTTGAGTAAAACTGAAATTTGAACTTTACTAATTTATTTAATTTTGGTACTGAATTAGGTTTCATTTAAAGGTAACTAGTAAAGTACTTGAATAGCTAATAGATATTTTTGTCTGCTGCTCAGTTTATTTATATGTTTAACGGTTATAGAGTCCAGATCAAACCTAACGTTTTTTACAAAAACATTCAGCCAATAACTGCTGCAGCGTTCATTGGCCAAAAACAGAAAGTTTACAACACAAATCAAATGAAGAACAATCCATTATCTCAATCTACAAAACAAAAAAAGATCCGTCGATGATGATTGGTCACCGAGACGGCGGGGGCGCGCGATTGGCTGCGCGCCAGCGATGCGTTCCGAAACATGATACTTTTTAATAATGGCTCCTTAGCTTAATGCGATCGGCTTTTATATCGCCGCAGGTTAGTATTTTATTACATAGGAGGGCCGACCGCGGTCGCCCGCCAGTGCTCCGGTTGCAGGAGGGGCAGGCTTGCTTCGGATTTCCGTCCTTATTGCGGTCGATTAACTCGGATCATATAAATAAAGGTTAGCTGGATTTGTGGTAGTTAGCTTACCTATTGCTTTAGGTTCGGATGGTTTAATTAAGAAAAACATATATTTATTATAGGGCATAATATATCAGGTAACTTGTAATACGTATTACTACTGCTGTAACAAATAATATAGTTTGTTTTTTCCTCGGTCTTTCTATGCTGAGGATAGCGACCACAAGTGAATTGCGGTTATATCTAGGTGATGATTACTGCTTTCTGTTCACCGCGTCTGTCCAATGCGCCTGACTCGTTATTATAGACGTTGACAGCTCGTTAGCAGTTTATTTACCTATAATGTAATTACGCAAGTAGATATAGTGTTTTCAATCAATCAATATACCTGGTAGTAACATGATAATTATTTTTACACAAACAGAGGCTGATAATCATTCGCGTTGTAAATTAACCGCAATCGAACTATAATAGATAAAACAAAAAAAAAACAAACGCAATCTAGAGAGCCGAGCGAGACTAATCACAGTGCAAGCACTGTAAAGCATTATCAAACAAGCTATTGCTCAAATACGCAAGATACACTCAATCGAGGCTCATTGATGTGGCTGAGCAAACAGAAATATCGACTATTCGATAACGAGTGCGCGCCGCGCGAATCGATAACTGACCCCGTGATACTGGGCGAGCGGTCGGTGGCCAAATACTGAACAAGAAGATAAATCGAACGCGCCTCACTCGGCGCCTTCGCTGTACTGAAAAAGAACGCATTCTACAATCGAATTTCAAATACATTTAAAACTGATCACTTCAACTCTATCGCTATGTCATTACAGCGAAAATTCTCTGAGTTTAACCTAACATTATTTTTATCTTGGCCACATTTTCGTGGAAAAGGCGGGAAACGTACTATGAAAAATTGTTTTGGAATGACTTCACGGAAATGATCCTTTATCAGCGATATTCACGATCGTTATCGACTCACATTTTGGTATATTTGCCTGTCGATAGCGATTGCGACTGTACTTTTTGATGATTTGCTTTGCTACATTTCAAGTAGGCTCTTAATCGATAGGTACGAGTACAAGTAGGTACTAATGATTTGTGCAAATGTTAGTTTTGCTTTGAGTTGATTGTTGCTCCAAAAACTGAAGTCGCTATTTCCAATGAATAAAGTTACTTATATCAGTGTCAACATTGACAGTAAGAGTAGTTCAATTTGTAACTTCTCTACTATAAACATTTTATTTAAATATTATCTTCACAAACATTTATAGAATCGTCAAAAAATAAGATTTTGTTTGTTTTACCGTTTTGTGCGCAGAGTCTGTGTGAATGTTTTTGATTAGTGTTAATTAAAACGGCTTGTTTCGATTAGCGGCAGCCATGATGCAATAATTTGTGAGCATTCAAAATGGTGGACAGAGTTCAACGGACTCGCTTGCTTGATATTGGTTGATAATTAAGTATTAGATACTATAGTTAACCATAATGTCGAAACAACATTTACCTTCTTACTGCCATCTTTTTTGTCAGGTTATGATTTATTTTCTGTTTTAATTGAGGGATCTGGTTTATGGGAGTGTGTCCACGTAAAATAGAGAGTTCTAACTTACAACCAGCGAGATATGCGAGGAACGTGTGGTTGGTGCGAGAATGCGTTGTGAAGCTGTGGAAATGTGTGACATTTCTACACAAAACTGTGTCAGAAAGATGTGCGAGTAAGACTTAGCCTGCACTGTATGGCCACAGATTAGATACTAGTTACTTCGTGTATGGCGTGGAATCAGCTAGAGTGAATGGAAAAAGCTTTGTTTCGAGGAAATAAGAGCGTTACTTCCGTCTTCGGCCAGACTCGGCGGGTTTCAGATTTTCCATTCTACCGACGTCGTTAACGCTTTGAATGCGTTGGGTTTTTCTACCTGGCTGAAAGCCAGTTTCGCCACAGATGAGATACTAGTTACTTCGTAAGTTCCGCGCCTAATGATGTAGGAACTTCCCCCGTGCAAAGAAACGGTGTGCGGTGAGCGGGCACAGATTACTAAATAGTTGAGCGGGCGGCGGCAGGCGGTGCATCGCATCGCAACGCGCGCTCTCCGTCCACTTTCAAAGTACCTACATACAACTATCCCTCACACACAAGCATCCTCGCACGCATCTCTCGCGCACATTTCTTGTTGTCGATGTGTGTACTAATAATATTCGAAAAACCTAAAAGTTTTTTTGTACAAGCTTTATTTGACAAGAGCTTTTGTGTTAAAAATGCCAAACCCGCAAATGAATATTAAAAATACACGGTTCCATATTCAAAAAAGACTGTGTTTCATACTCAGATTGAATATAATTTTATTTTTGATCCGAGGTTTCTTATTATTGAAAATAAAAGATGATTCTGGTACCTCCAAAGTTCATCATCAGATCAACTTCAAAATACCAAAAGAATCTATAGTCACCGCGAAAACGGCTTCATTCCATATTTCAGCTCAATCAGACCCCTGTAAGTCGCGCTAAACTCGATCGCAAGATTTGAACTAAACAAACATACATACATACAAACATTGCATGTTAAATAAAAGCCTTTAATAAATAGACCACTTTACCACCAAAGATGTACTGAGCGAGCCTAGAAAAACCTAGGTATCTGGTAGAAATCGCTTTCAGCGATAAGACCGCCTAAATTGTATAATATCTCTTAGTTTCATATTTTGTACATGAAAATTTTCTCACTTTGAATTTTATTTTTAATTTAGATTGAAAATGAAGCAATTCTATCGGTGATTTTTTTTTTCTCGCTCACCATTCGTCTTCCTAATACATCTTTGGTGGAAAGGCAGCCACAGCCGACAGATCTTCGTGCGACATCTGAACCTAGAAAAAGGTGTTCTCTGCTTGCGTTAACCTTCGTGTAACCGAGAACAAAATAGGTAAGTGTATGTCCTAATTAACGTGGGAGTTGATAGGCACATTCAGACAATTTTATGAATTTTGTTAGGAGCACCTAACTCTGTACGTTCGTGTAGCAGGCAGGGCCGGCTATCGGTCCGTTGCCCGTTCCGGCAATACGGCTAAGTGCCGGCCGGTGATCGATGGTGTTTGCTCGGCAAATATAGTTTTCAATTTTATGTCTCCGGCTAGCCAGGGCCGGTTCTGGGAGAGTCGATAAATACAGTCATACGTCATGCATAAGAAAAATTAAAACACGTACCTATTAGTAGTTTATGAAACTGTTGCATAATAAGGGTTCTTAAAATACGAGTGTAAGTTAAAAAAACGAGTCGTAGGCGAGTTTTTTTTTATAGCATGACACGAGTGTTTCAAGACCAAATTATGTGCAGTTTCATACACTACTTTATCTAATCTCATACATTGGGATTGAATCAACTAAAATACAAAGATCAAAGTTAAGAGTAAGAAACAAATCCCACGAAATTCAGTAAGTACCTACAACAAAACGTGTCATAGCGCTGAATCCCAGCGCATCACCGCGCTTGCACTGATGTGGACGGTGTCACAGACAGGTAAAAACAATGCTTTCACTGATCTCAGACATTTTTAAACAAGAATAAAAATTATCCACGAAATTCAGTATCTACAAAAAAATTCAATGAAAAACCAACACATCACCGCGCTAGTAACTAATTAGTAATCTGTGACCGCGCATGCGTTAAAGCGGGCGCTGTCACAGACAAGTAAAAATTGGAATAAAAACTTTTTGTATTGCTGTAAAAAAGGCGCGAACCGCATGTGCGTTCCCATAAAAAAAAAGTTATATGGAACTTCGTTGGTGATATTATCTCTTTGGTTTAACTTGTATCGTAATGGAAAAAAAATACATTAAAACATTATTTCTCTAACAAAATAATGTTAAAATGTTTTTTTTTTAATTACGGTATTGTGTTTATAAAGTATGCCAATATAAACTTGTTTTGAAGTTGATAATGCGAACTTTACGATATGAGAGTAGATAAACATATTTAAATTTCGTTTTATTAGCCCGTCATCGTCAACCTTGTCCCTGCATATTATTAGGTCTGTGGCGGCGCGACTTTGTCTTTGCCGACTTTAATTATGCATTACTGTCTTATGATGATAGAGGGAGATATCGTTCTCCCTCTCAGGTTTTGCTGACTAATGCCAGGTAGTGAATTTGGCCTAGACTTAAATTTTCATAAGGAGGAATAATAGATATTTAAGAGCCAATCCTTCGTGAAATAGCAATACATCGATCAAGCCAGCTTCGCGCGTGTTTATTTGCTACGCAGCAGCTTCCCATCAGGAGCTTTTTATGGCGAAGGTTTACAAGCGCTGGTAACAGTCGAGTCCGGCGCCCTTCCTTCAAAAGTCTATATATCAAGAATAATATTCTATACAATCTCATCATTTAAATTTCTCAAAAATTCTAATGAACTTTTACATTTGAGTAAAAAAAAAACGAAACTAGTAAATTTAAGTTACGTGGGGGGGGGGGGGGGGGGATTGTGGAAGGCACTCAACCTTAATGCAAAGCAAGAAGATGCAACTGGCTAAGGGCGTCTACGTGGGCACGGACCTCGGCTTAGGTCGTTGCTTGGTGGGGGGAGGATCGGAGATAATATTGAGATTGCAAGTTTTTCATAGTAATTTTAAAATCCGCTTTACTGCTTTTGAATTAAGTGTATCAAAATCTAAATCGTACTCTTACTACGATTTCATGTTTTTTACTTATACTCGTATGTACAAAGTTTCATTACAACCGGCCAATTCATTTCCGAAAATGTAGTAATTATTAGTTTCTATGGAAAACGAAGATCGACCTTAAAATCACTTTGATTTAGGATCAGTTTTCTTTAGTTTTATAGGTAATCTATACCTATATGTCCAATTATTTACGAATTACATCAAATAATATGTGTTCTTCATTGGATTAACCTGAAGGGTCGACTGTCGATCTGCCCTGTGGCTCCGACATACCGAGTCTCGCGGAAGGCTAGTTAAGGCGTTGTTTGTCGTTTACCTTAGTAACTTTGCCTGGAACCGGCCCTTCTACACTATCGATTCAAATATTTCACTCACTATATTAGATTTGGGACAGGCTTCACTGTTCCCAAAAGCTTATACCTTTTTCTCATTAAAATTTAGGCATTCATATACAACGACATGCTAGTTTAGATATAAGTAAGACCCAAACAAAAGTTAAGTTAGGCCTAAGCATTAACAAGTTTTGGAGCACCAGAAAATAATAGCTATTACTCGTATATCTAAGAGAACCCTAAGGTTTTTGTATTATACTACTAGGTATCTTTAGTACTCTTGTACCAAACGGGTACGGGTACTTGTACGGGTCTGCGTAGTGTACGTTAAACATCGATACTTAGGTAATCCGATAGTATCGATAGTTTTAAAAATTGTATGTTTAGCGTAACATCAACAAAATAACAAAAGTTACACGAAACGGATGTTACATGCGCACGTATTTTGTATCCAAATTTTGCTTTGTTTTCCCATCTGGATATTTACTACTTCTATCAAAATAGTTTTTTACCATATTCCTTTTTCTAAGGCTTGGGGCACAGATTTGCTCATTTGGCTCAGTGTTGTCTTCGTATTGAGTAACAGAAACAGTGGTTGCCATACCTCATTGTGTTTCCTCTTCATATGATCAGTCAAGTTTGTAGTATTTCCACTTAGTTTAAACTCTCTTTTACACAAAGAACACTTAGCAAACTTTTCATTAGTCTTTTTTTAGTAGTCCCACACACGTGACTTACCTACTCATGTTTTATTGTATATTGTTTATTAGTTAACAATTCCACTTAACTTCAATGTTGCGAAAAAACACCCACAATACAAAAACTGACTGACTTTTGCTTGTAAATGAATGGATGATATACGCACGGAAATTCCCCTGCTATATATAACAATCTCAATGCCTACACCTTCGTCACTATGGCCGGGGAATAACCTACAGACATGCATACCTCGACTCTAGGGATGTAATAGTAGTATTCGAGTCACAATCGATCAATTGTTCTAAAAACTATCGATAGTATCGATAGCCATTTACTATCGATACTATCGATCGTCTATCGATGTTTAACGTACACTAGTCCGCTGTAAGAAATTTCTTTAGAAATAAGCTGTACCCTTTGTGTGACCTTACTTTTTAAAATGTGTAACTTATGTTTCCTGTGTACAATAAACTATAAATAATAATATAATAATAAAGTATATATATATATATATATATATATCAGAGATGTAACGGAGCTTCGATTCCGGTTCCGTTAAGTCGGAACTTCCGATTATTATTACACTTTCGGTTCCGACTTCGGTTCCGATACTTTTGTATCGGATGTTAATCGGAGGTCGACAAAGCATCAAAGCTTTTGTTCATAAAGTACAATACATTACTTTTGGAGTCCATTTTGATTTAATTTGTTTTAGCTTTTGTTCATTTATTGTAATGTAACCAAATGTAACACGCTACTTTGGTTTTTAAGTTTTAATTTTAATTAAACTTTAAATTCATTAATTTTATCTTTTGTTTATTTGGAATTATGCCAATTTTTTTTCACAGTTGTTTTTTATTTTATAATAAAAAATAAAAATGAAAAGAATTGACTATAAATCATGTTTTATTTGTCCTTAAACAAACTGAACCTGCCTCCGATTTCGATTCCGATTCCGATAAATCAAATTTGAAAACTCCGATTCCGATTTCGGTTCCGATAAAACTACCTCCATTACATCCCTAATATATATGACTATTATATCTTAATATATATAAATCTCGTGTCACAATGTTTGTCCTCAATGGACTCCTAAACCACTTAACCGATTATAATAAAATTCGCACACCATGTGCAGTTCGATCCAACTTGAGAGATAGGATAGGGTAGGGTAGGGTAGTGTAGGGTAGGGTAGTGTAGGGTAGGGTAGGGTAGTGTAGTGTAGGGTAGTGTAGAGTAGTGTAGGGTAGGGTAGTGTAGTGTAGTGTATGTAGGGTAGGGTAGGGTAGTGTAGGGTAGGGTAGTGTAGTGTAGTGTAGGGTAGTGTAGAGTAGGGCAGGGCAGTGTAATGTAATGTAAGGCGGTACGAAGTTCGCCGGGACAGCTAGTAATATTATATTCTTTCGAACAAAAAAAGATTTTTAAATTTTGGTCTACAATTCATAAAGTATTCGTTTAACATACATAAAAAATCATACAATGGAACATAGAACCTCCTCCATTTTTGAAGTCGGTTAAAAATGAATTGCTGTTCGTTGGTAAGCGCATAACGTGAAAACGGCTGGACCGATATCTCTAATATTTGTTTTCAAATGTTCGTAATAGTCCGAATAAGGTTTTTAGGAAGAAAAATACTCCGTGAGTCTCGATGTCCACGAGGGCGAAGCTGCGGGCAACAGCTAGTATATATATATAATTTTTAGTTTCAGTTTAATTAAAATATATATATATATATATATATGTATGTATGTATTAGTATTAACTTGTACCACAGATTACTAATTAGTTACTATACTTGTACGCACAACAATTAACCAAAGTTTCAACGTAATCGGTCCAGCTATTAACGAGATGCAATTGATTTTTAGGTATATGTATAACATACATATGTAAGTTAACCCCATAAAATTCCAATTTGGGGAAGGTTAGGTTAATTTGGGGAAGGTTATGCCATACCCCACACACGGGCCCAAGTCCAGGTTGGTGGAGGTTGCGGGGCTAGTGGCGAACCTCACTGTCAAGCCGCCTGTAAGGCATCCGACACGGCTTAACGATTGCCTTCTAGTGATAACAACCGGCTCCAACGGCTTAACGTGCCTTGCGAAGCACGGAAACGTTCGAGAAAAATGCCACTAACAGACAAACCCGTCCAGGTAATGACCGTGCTTCAGGCCAGTTGACCTGCGTGATTGACCCAACCACGCAAGTTGCACTGAGCTACGACCGCTTTAGACAGATGTAGGTAGGTAGGTGTCTCAGTACCCACTCATAGGTACCTACTCATAATCACCTACGAGTATGTCGAGCCTTATTATTTCTTAAAATGAGAATAGAACTAATTAAACTACTTATAAGTTTTTATTAATCAATTTTTATTTTTATTGTTTTTTACTAAAATTAGTAAAATAAATTAAAAATTGTGAATAATTTTGCATGCACATTGTTATGGAAATTTTATTGTGAAAAGCAAGAAATAAAAGGCTTTTTTATTTTTATTTATTTTATTATGTCGAGTGTATAATATTATGTTGTTTTATTTATATTTTTTTTTAATTCACATTGGTAAACCACATCATCTCACCAGATGGTAAGTGACGATGATGCCGAAGATGGAAGCGGGCTTACCAAGATTCCCCAACGCAATGGGGAACTGTCTATTTCATACATACATTTATTTATTTGAGAACAAATTACATTGTGTTTGAAATTACACAAATAATAACAAAATATAAATTAATAATAATCATTAATAACTAAGAAAAACATAAAATGTCAAATTTCCTAAAAGAGATATATAATAATAATTAATTTCGTAATAAAACACTATGTCGTAGTAATAAAACTCACAAATACCACAAAACAAAAAAAAAACAAATAAATGTCCAGGCTATAATAGTTTTTTTCTAACAAAAGTGATTTTACCATCATCAAGCCGGAACACATCAATGCTGTTAACATTGATGCTAGGCGGCAAGAATTAGACAAGTTGATTGATTGAGTTGAATATTAAATAAATAATTTTTAAAATATTTGTATCGAAGCTCAATGTATACTGACCATCCGCCGCGCCGCCGTGTCAGCTTTTTCGCCTTCTTTGTGAAAAAAATGATTTTGGTTCAACAGCTTAATAAGGAAGGACAGGTATACATATAAGGTGTAACAAAATTAGTTGAAACTTTTTTAACTGGTGCTTCTACCCATGAAACTGAACAACTTGCCCCATGGAACCCATACTCAAAACGCAAAAAAAAATTTAGCTCTCCCATTAGTATGAGTTAGTACTCGATCAGCTGATCAGCCAACTTAGTATGAGAAGTTCAATTTTTTTTTTGAAAGTTGTTCAGTTTCATGGGTAGAAGCACCAGTTAAAATAGTTTCAGCTAATTTTGTTAGACCTTATATAAGTACTCAGGTAGGTAGGTACTTTAAGTTGCTTCTTCTTTGGTACCATGCTTCTCACCGGTTGTAGACGATTGTCAAGTTTAAGTTGCTGAATGTTAAAAACACCGGCCAAGCGCGAGTCGGAGTCGCGCACTGAGGGTTCCGTTACCAAGGCACATACACCCTACAAACATCAACGAGTGTGTAGTAAGTACTTTTTTATATTTTTTTATTCACCATTTGTAAACTCTTGACAGCATTTAGTGGCTTACTTATGACGATGTTGCCGAAGATGGAAGCGGGCTTACCAAGATTCCCCAACGCAATGGAGAACTGGCTATCTTATCTTCAAGCCGGAACACATCAATGTTGTTAACACTGTTGTTTGGCGGCAAGACTTAGATAAGATGGTGGTAGCTAGCCAGGCGGGCTTAGAAAATGCCCTACCACCAACCAAACCGAGTCTTACAATTGACCCCGCCGGGAATCGAACCCGCGACCTCCTGTGTAAAGCCAGTGAACTTTACCTCTGAGCTACGGAGGCGGTTAAAACTACTACAACAGTCGGATTGAAGGACAAACTACACTTTGCAGTTAACAAAATGTTCTCTCACACATCGACAATACCAGGTGTAACAAAATGTTCTCTCACACATCGACAATACACAGGTGTAACAAAATGTTCTCTCACACATCGACAATACACAGGTGTAACAAAATGTTCTCTCACACATCGACAATACACAGGTGTAACAAAATTGGTGAGGGTCCCGTTAACTGGGGCTTCATCATACTGAACAACTTTTGTTGTAGGTATGCCATTGCTGAGATTGCAAAAAAAGAATTTTATTTCTTTCCATACAAATCGATCAGCTGATCGACCAATTTTGTGCATTTTTTAATGGCGGCTCCTAATTTTTTTTTGAGAATTGACTATGGGTAAATGGACCTAGGAGAAAGTTGTTCAGTATGGTGAGTAGAACACCCAGTTAACGGAATCTACACCAATTTTGTTACTCCATGTATACATCACGGTTATTTCTGCTACTTTATGTTTGTAATCGTAAAAAAAAAGTTTTTACTGTTATAAAACTACAAATTACAGTGTTCGGATTTTCGGATGTGCTGTGAGACCTTGCTTCTTGCTAAATTTCATGATTGTAGGTCAACAGACTCTCTATAGATTTTATTTTGATTTACTTGCAGAAAAAAAAATGTAACAAATGGCCGTAAAATAGCCGTATACCTTTTATTGTTTTGACCTTTAAGCTTGATTTTTTACATCTTTAAGAACACGCTGGAGTTCATAAATCCCATACAAACGTAGTATTTGATTCATTCGTTAACCAAACAACCGTTTTTGAAATAATTTTATATCGATAATAGGATGACGTATATCTGTGTCGGTATCGCATTACTTTTTTGAAAAACGAAACAGGTATCCATTAAAACCGATAAACTTGTATTCCGTTGAAAAAAGAAGTTTTCAATTTATGAACTCCAGCGGGCTCTTAAGAGACCGTAGATCTCAGTATTTCACATTAATTTCAAATTGATACCTCCACGCGTTCCTGAGGAAAAAGGTATTGACAATCAGACAGATAGACAGACGGACAACGAAGTGATCTTTTAAGATTTCCTTTTTTCCTTTTGAGGTACGAAACATAATATCAGCCGAAGGACTTCCACTGTTGGACATAAGCCTCTCCCAAGGATTTCCACGACGACCGGCTCTGACGACGGAACATTAAAAAACAATATTTCATTTCAAGCACCATGAAGTAACAACACATCTTCAAATTTTCTTAATTTGGAAGGTCTTTCATTACTACCAGAGCGTTAGCTAATCTGTGACCACACAACTTTATCTGAGACTTTTGTAGTATGAACCAATTTAACAGCAATTGAATGTGAATCGTGACATGTGTTGGTGACAAAACGCGACACAGTGTCACAGCGTCATTCCGGTTCCCTTCACCACGTTTAAAAGATAACATTTTGAAATTGTGATATAACCAGATGACAGCTTTACTAGACTATTCTACAATATAAACAAGAAACAAGATTTAAGATTCAAAATGTTTATATAAAATAGGTGCATGTTACACACTTTCTGATGGTCATACATAAGATAGCGACTACATTACATAATGTCAGATTGCGAAAAAATAAAAATAAAACAATCATCAGTTATTTATGTCAATAAAATCATTGATATAAAACAATTGATGTCATTTGAAAATGAAAACTATATGATGCGAAAAATAATATATTACAATTATTGAATTTGTCGTTAATTCATTTGACAAGAGTAGGCCAGTTCACACGACCATATTAGAGGATAACGAACGACCTGGCTGCCCTATTTCACCACACCGTTTAAGATTATTCTACGATCACTAGCAAATCTTCTTCTTTTAGAAACTAATGTTTGTGTAAAAACAGATTTTCTCAGGAGTGACACCTATCTAGACGCACTTGGGATGTAAAATACAAAAAATTTCGTCAAACCGTTTCCGAGAAACCAACTCTATATAGTATGTATTTGCGAACTGACCATGGACACGGTACGAGTAAGTGCCTACATATTAAGACACGTGATACTTATACGTATAGAACTCCTTTACTTTTCTGTGCCTTATAGGGGCCTTCTAAAATATCTGAAAATAATTTAGGGGAGGGTAGTTCAGCTCATGAGACTGAAAACATATCCCAAGGAACCTATATCTACTGAATTCGCAAAAAACAGTTTTGGACCTGCCATACCAAATTTGGTGCCAGTTAATCAATCCAAATAACTACACGAATTAATTTTAAATTAAAAACCTGACTACATAAAAACTTAACCCCTCTTTTTTTGGACAGTCGGGTAAAAATGGTATTCTATGTCACTCACGCGATCAAGACGAATCTAACGCCACCTCGCACTCCAAAATTAAAAACTTAACCCTTCTATTCGTTGTCGCTCACGGGATCAAGACGAATCTAACGCCACCTCGCACTCCAAAATTAAAAACTTAACCCTTCTATTCGTTGTCGCTCACGGGATCAAGACGAATCTAACGCCACCTCGCACTCCAAAATTAAAAACTTAACCCTTCTATTCGTTGTCGCTCACGGGATCAAGACAAATCTAACGCCACCTCGCACTCCAAAATTAAAAACTTAACCCTTCTATTCGTTGTCGCTCACGGGATCAAGACGAATCTAACGCCACCTCGCACTCCAAAATTAAAAACTTAACCCTTCTATTCGTTGTCGCTCACGGGATCAAGACGAATCTAACGACACCTCGCACTCCAAAATTAAAAACTTAACCCTTCTATTCGTTGTCGCTCACGGGATCAAGACGAATCTAACGCCACCTCGCACTCCAAAATTAAAAACTTAACCCTTCTATTCGTTGTCGCTCACGGGATCAAGACGAATCTAACGCCACCTCGCACTCCAAAATTAAAAACTTAACCCTTCTATTCGTTGTCGCTCACGGGATCAAGACAAATCTAACGCCACCTCGCACTCCAAAATTAAAAACTTAACCCTTCTATTCGTTGTCGCTCACGGGATCAAGACGAATCTAACGCCACCTCGCACTCCAAAATTAAAAACTTAACCCTTCTATTCGTTGTCGCTCACGGGATCAAGACGAATCTAACGCCACCTCGCACTCCAAAATCCATCAAGCCGTTTTGGCTACAGAGCGTGCCAAAGAAATAAATGTAAATACATATATAAATTCGAAAAACATAGCCCATTTTCTGGCGCAGTCGGGAAAAATTATGTTAGGGAAAAGTGTTCAGTTTCAGCCCCCTCCTTCATTTTTTTTTATTTTATTAAAAATTTGAGTGCGTTTGACTGCAACTCACCTGATGGTAAGTGATGATGCAGTCGAGGATGGTACACGCAAACTTAAATAATACTGGTTTTAAGGTATATCAGAAGGACTAAATGTGTCTCTTGGGGAAAGTTGTTCAGAATACTAATTACTAATTTTGTTACAGCCTGTGACTTGATTACACACTGTTCTAACGAGTTAGTAGATAGAATGCCCTGAAATAAAATAAGATGTTGTAACCGTCAAAAATGAGTTTTTATCACATTCTGACGTCATCCGCACAGCCTTGCGTGCGCGCATGATCACGTGGTGGTGATAGAACTCGCTCCTAGGTGCCCATCCGGATAATTTACAACTTTTATGAAGTCATAATTTGTGTTGTAATATAAGTGTTTTAATGAATTAAAACGCAATATCCATCAAGTACATCAGTATACCTACACATAGAGTAGGTACACACATTTAAATTTTTACAGGGCGTAACAAAACTGGTGCAGGAGTCGTTAACTGAGGCTACTCATTACACTGAACAACTTTTTCCAAGAGACCCATTGTAAATTCGCAAATTTTGAACTCTTCTTACAAACCGATTAGCTGATCGACCAATAACTTTGTGAATTTTTGTATGGAGTGTTATATTTTTATTGTGTTAAGTATTAACTATGAGTTCCTTGAGGGATAGTTGCTGAGTATGATGAGTTGAAGCCCCGCAGCTAACAGCGCCTACACTGATTTTGTTACACTCTGTTATTAGTTTAATTGAGCAACCCATGTCACATTATGAATATTTTAAAACGCCAACAACAACCATTAAGAGGAAACGCGGGCACCATATTTTCCATACAAACGTAGTCCCCTGTTTCCTCCCTGGATAATCACAATAGAGCAAAAATGATTTTTCCATCAAACCTATATCTACCATGGCCATACCCCTATGTTTTGGTTTTTCCCATATTCTAATTATAATAGGAAGGAGCCTTCAATTGAAATTGAAAATTGCCCAATTGAAACGTCATTTTCAGACACCCAACAAAAAATAATACGCATATTAACAATAAAATGAAAACGTAGAGGCATCGGTAAAGCGCTTTTTATAATTATTAAAAAAAAAAATACTATTTCTCAAGTTTTGGGGTTGGAATAGGGGACTACAAAATGCTGTTTTGGTCAATTTTAGTGCCTATTATCGGTCTGCGCTGCAGTTCTCCCTTTCTTGCTGTATACGGAGAGGTTTGGGGGAGGGAGACAGCAACATTTTATTCATATACCCATTCTTTAGACCGCCTTTCCTCTTAAGTATACATACTTGCTATGAATATAAACTATACGAATTTTTAAAGTAACCAGGTTTTTTTTATTTTATTTATTCTCAATTGGTAAGCCCTGGGCATCATCTTACCTGATGGTTAGTGACTATGATGCCGAAAATGGAAGTGGGCTTACCAATATTATTTAATTGTTTTAAAAGTTGCATATATTTCCTAATTTTTTTTAACGACTGCCCACATAAAAGCAGTGTATTGTTTTCAGATGTAATGTATGTATGTTTGTTTAATACACGATATCTTCTAAACGGCTTGTTGGATTTAATTTTTTTGCCATTTCAACAAAGTTGTAAATCATGTGTTCTATGTTACCTGACACCCTGTATTAGATAGATAGGTGTGTACCAGAAACTTGTGACAATAATTTGAAAATTTGATCGATGATTTTCACCGGGCAATGTGTCTGTTTACAAACTGTAAACATAATAAAAACAATTAAAAAAAAGTATTGAAAAAAAATATAAACACTGAAATACAGGCACAAATGTTTTTTATCTAAATTGTATTTTTTATTTTAGGGTTCCGTACAACCAAAGGGTGACCCACGGGACCCTACTACTAAATCTCCGCTGTCCGTCTGTCAGCGCGCTGTATTGCACGAACCGTAATAGGTAGACACTTGAAATTTTCAGTTGCCTGCCGCTATAAGAAAGTATAAGTGTTTGTATTAGTAGGTATTTTAGAGGTATTTTTGATATTCGGCAAAAACGGCAATATATAAAAGCCTGTGATTGTGAAAAGTGATTATAATAATTACTCATAAAACAAGAAATAATAAAAACCGGCCAAGTGTGAGTCGTACCCGCGCTAAGGAGTCCCAACTGAATAAAAAGAACATTCGATCGCTTCCGTTGATGTCTTGTTTGTAATGTGAATAGGATCATTGATATAGTTGTGTGGAGAGTGTGGTGGTGCGGAACCCTCGGAGCGCGAGTTGAACTCGCACTTGGCTGGTTTTATTAGATACATAGAGGTGTATCAGTATCCTGCGTCAATAATTTAAAAAATATATTAGGCAACGTTACATCAATACATTAGGTCACCATTTCAGCTCATATACGTCCCCGCCGAGGGGCTCGAGCCTACTCTGAATTAGGGTGATCGGGCCTTAGTCGACCACGCGGGCCCAGTACGGGTTGGTCGACTTCACACACAACCTGTTTAAATGTTTATGCGGATGGTGGCGCATCGAGAGCCGGGTCTTTCCTTTCCCTCTAATATTATGGTTGATGGGAGCGATGGCTGACTCTCGCGTTATACTCGTGACCGGGTGATGTCTGTGTGAACTGGCCTACTCTTGTACGTACATATGAAATCGAAATTCGAAATCACATTGGTACGTGGCAGGATTCGAACCACGACCTCCCGGACAGGAGGCGGCGGCCCTAGCCGTTACGCCCCGACCTATACATTAGTTAATAATCTTAAAATCAAAACTAGTTTTAATATTGTAAACACAATGAAATTCAAAATATTATACTTCATTTGTCGTAGATTTAAATGAAATACTATAAGTTGGTACCTTTATAATCTTATGTGAAAATGAAAACATTAATTTAATTTAATTAATTTAGGTAAATTAAATCACATAAATATATACCTACTTATCTTTAAATATTACATTTAAATCTACGACAAATGAAGTTTAATATATTTAAAGCTAACTTAAGCCTAGTCAAAAAGCCCTACCCGCAGTGCACCCGTCCAAATCTGCCCATGACGCTTGCTGCGTCCCCCCGCTGGATAGCTGGCGAAATGCGTTGCCATTACCTTCAGATTCTGGTAGACCTCCTGCTTCCACGACAGGTAGGTTAGGAAGTGATTTAATACTCTCCAGTAGTAAAAAGTACAATGAAATGAATGTCATTTCAAATTGACACAAATTAAAAAGGCTTCGTCAGCGCGGAGGCCACAAGAATGTACCCACCGAAGCAATTCTCAGAACTGACCGTTAATCGACACAAAGAAATTCTGTTTAGTGTTTATTATTATCTCACAAAACACCGAGGTCGCCCAGCCTCTGACATAATATCACACGTCCGAAAAAAACTACACAATACAAAACATTAGTAACCAGAGGGTCAACTTGAGAAAAAATCAACTGATTCACTCTCTATAAAACTTAACTGACTGATTTAGTTTTGTATTTGATTCGTTTATTATAAACACTTATTAGGTTGTAATAAGGTACATATCAAACGGCTTCTGTGTTTGCCAGGTGAGCGGTGGAGTTGGTGGATGACGCGATAAGTGGCGAGCCTCGTCTCGCCGTCTTGGAGAAGCCCAGTAGCGGTCCTCAGCGGAATGGAGGACACACATCGAATTGATGAATAAATAATATCGCTCGCCCACACACACACACATACTGGCGTGTGTGTCCATTCTCGTTAACAATTTGTAAGGAATTGTAAAAAGGAAGTCATGTGAGAGAGTGATGTCTGAATGTCTGCAACGGTGTCATGCATGACTCATGCATGAGGCATACGGTTACCCGCCAACATTCGCGACTGCCCCTCAATTAACTCTTTTAAAACTAAACTTTAAGAGCATCTCCTTTCCCTACAAAAGATTTGTATATATTTATTTTAGGTAGGTATGTATTACATATGTTATTAATTTATTTACTACTAGCTTTTGCCCGCGGCTTCGCCCACGTGGACATAGCTTTTATGACTCTTTTTGAGGGTGAGTGGTGCGCGAGCCGCAATCAGCTCGCAAGCGTGTACATGAGTTTTCACCAGGTACCTCAGGAACTGTATCGGGCTATTCGGATTAGCAGTCTTTGTCACTTCCCACCCCCTCAACAAATTCTATACAAAAAATCACTTTTATCCGTTGCTCCGTTGCGACGCCACCGACGTGCGCGAGCGTAGAAAACAGTTGTCCCCAGATCCCTCGGGAACTATGTCAGGATATACTTATTAGTAAATTATATCATTTTCCACCTCATCTCTGTGCTAAAAATCACAGCAATCCATTTTTTCGTTACGATTTTAAATAAAACGAACAAAGAGTATTGTTTTAGTTTCCTCAGGAACTGCATCGGACAATGATAATTTCCACAGATAAAAGGTTGACTATTTCATTCCCAGTGATACAGGCTACCTGCATGCCAAATTTCATTAAGATTGGTAGAGGTGTTGAAGTGTGAATAGGTAACAAACAAACAAACACATTTTCACATTTATAATATAAAGTATGGATTTCTAAATCTTAAATAAAATATAGAGCGTCGGTGGCAAAACGGTTAGGGCCACTACCTCCTGTCCGGAAGGCCGTGGTTCGAATCCTGCCACTTACCAATATCTATACGAATATCGATTTCATATTGGTATGTACGTTTATCCGACGCTCTTACGGTGAGAAAAACATCGTGCGGAAACCTGCACACGCCTGCGAAGAAATTCGAAGCTTATGTGTGAAGTCAATCAACCCGCAATGGGCCCGCGTGATCGTCTAAGACCAGATTGCCCTAACTCAGGGCAGGTCGAGCCCCTTGGTGGGGACGTATATAAACTGATATGATGAAATATTATCAAAAAACTAATTCAAATCATTATAGGTATCAATCTAGTAATAAAATTTCCTAACAACATTAATATGGGTCAAATCCTCGAGTCGTATCAGCTCCAAAGGAGCCCAAGACGCACTTCTCGTTGCCGCGCTGGATGGCAATAGACAACCTTAGCAGCAGGTAGGACCTCACGTCACATCTCCTCTCTCGAAGGCGAAGGCCAATCTCCTTTGTGAAGGCAAAGGCCTCTAAGGGTTCAGCAGCCGATTGTCTCACAGACCAGAGGCACAATGCAATAATTTGCCTCCAAGACCGAGTACTTATTATGCTTCTTTCTCACCGCAAATTGAGCAGCAGTACCGTACGGGTGAGGAGTGAGGCAGAAAAAGTGGCTTCCTAAAGCAGACACGTTACTCTCTGCCATAGCACCTGTTTAAACCCTCCGGCCTTTTGCCATCAGATCGACTAAAGCCCGGGCGGCGGCTACATCAAAGATGGAATATTCTATCTGGCCGAGACCAGTGCCCTCCGAGTGAGGTCATTAAGAAATTGGTGACATGGTAATCTTCACAAACACGACTGCAACTCAGTGAGGATGGCCAATTGCCTCCACCGAGGACCCGCAAGTACATTGATGAGGTTCACAGATATTGATATTGCAGGCGGAGAGCAACTGCCACACGCAAATAGTCGCCGTCAGAAAAGTTCCCATATCTGTGCCTCCTGTTAAAAGATGTTAAACTCGGTTTATGTGTTTTTATTTTTTTACACGATTGGAATCTGTAAAAAAATATCTCTCTGTTCGTCTATGAAACACATCGCTACGTACCATAATTCCAGAGTTTAAAGTAGCGTATGCTGAAAAATACATAAAAGAAATCCACTCAAAAGTATGAAATAATATTTTAATGTTTTAATACAACTTAAGCGTGTTTTATTATCCCTGCAGTGCCATCTATTGACATTCTGCTACTATGATTATAATGTTTGGTATGTGTATCTAATATATAGAAAAAAGTACTCTTTTGTTATTATTGTATGTATCGATAGATAATTTCCCACGGGACCTCTTTAGTTTTACGGGATAAAGAATACCCGACTATACAATGATGGTCAAAACACCCCATCCCAATGTAAAGGTTTCATATTGTTACGTTGAGTCATTCTAAAGATACAATTTTTTGCATTCCTGTAGGAACCCTAATTTTTTTGGGATTCACAATGTCCCAGTTTTAGTTCGCGATAAGGGTATCAACGTGTAAAATTTGATTGTAATAGGTCAAGCCACATTTGCGTGGTGAGCCACTCTATAAATGAATACTTTTGATTTTCCCACGGGAACTCTTGAATTTTCTGGGATAAAAAGTATCCTATATGTTAACCCGGGCTATAAGGAACCACCATACAAAATTTCATCAAAATCGGCCTGGTAGTTTTTGCGTGATGAGCGAACATAGGTACAGACAGACAGACAGACAAAAATTCCAAAAGTTGTTGTTTTGGCCTCTGTATCGTTAGTAATGTCCACCACAGTTATTATTTTCCAAAAATATTTCATGTAGGTACAGACACGGCCCGTTACAGTTTTATTATATTATACGCTTATGTATTATTTATGTAAGTGGACTAAGTTAGTTTATACTTATTAGTATTTTATTTAGTTAATATAATTAATAAGTACACACAGGTTTGCCTCCCATACTTTAGTTGGCTGAAAGATATCTCTTATAGAGACAAGTCCACCGTTGTATACGTAAGTAGGTACGTCCTCTGTAAGTGCTTTTCGTATAAATACATATATGTGTACAATAAAGAATTTCCTAAGCTATGCTATCCGAGTCTGCGCAGGAAATGTGTACAATACACGAGTAGGTGATCTATCTCACGTTTGAGATGAAGATGAAGAACGTACTTAGATTTATATATATATAATGTAGGTAAAAAAGAAATTGAAGAATTTAGGGTTGCGTACTTATAAGTAACAGGACCCTATTACACGAAGTCTGGCCGACATTTAAGCTGTACCTTACCTATCTTTTGTTTGAACCGTACTAGGTAACAGGTTATGTTTGGAACAAAGGCAATCAATACGTCGCCGGGATGTCGTCAAAACCGCGATATTACAATCTCGCTACACTGAATTCAGTTAGATTATAATATGACGGTAAATTGTCAATCGGCTTACAATTTCACGGCCCGCTCTTGTATCTCCGAATAAAACCGACGATTTCTTCTTCTGCGAAGCATTCTGCTACCCAGATATTTGACAGTTAAATCAATCAAACCTGACCGAATCTAACATTGCTCGCTTCGCTCGCTCATTTATTAATGTTATTACTTCGCTTAGTGTTATTGTAATGTCAGTAGTGAGATGACAATGACACTAATGAAATTGTAAGCAGTATTTTACGGTTCACAATCTTTCGACAGTTCATAATTTCGCGAGATAGATCCCGTTACATTATAATCTAACGGTTTTTACTAATTTACAGTGACAGATACAACTGATGAGTGTTAAAATAGTTATTTTCAGTACAGTTGCTCGAAAAGTGGTCCTTAATATGTCGTGCTTTTACTTTACCACTTTTTTTTATTTATTGCTCGGAGGAACAGGACATTTATAGCAAATATAATAACCATCAAAGATACAGAATCTTCTTAAAGACTTTTGACAAGTGTAACCAGCCCCTGAGGATCCCAAACTCAATGAGAGAAAAACCTTCGTATCGTCTTTTGATAGTATTATTTCCTTTTTAGGATTCCGTACCCAAAGGGTAAAAACGGGACCCTATTACTAAGTCTCCGCTGTCCGTCCGTCTGTCTGTCTGTCTGTCTGTCCGTCCGTCACCTGGCTGTATTTCATGAACCGTGATAGCTAGACAGTTGATTTTTTTACGGATGATGTATTTCTGTTGCCGCTATAACAACAAATACTAAAAACAAGATAAAGTGATAGTCTCCATACGCGCACTTCACTGGTGTTTTGTATTGTCAATTTCACTTGTATGTACGTCCTGGAATTTTGTAATCAATATTTCACCCACTTTCACTGAAGCTATCGGGCTGAAATTTGACACACACGTTGGTTTCTCGTGACAGTGCACGATTATTAAATAAAAGCTTTTACTTAAAAGTTTTTAAGTTTTTCAATTTTTTTTTATAACAATCTTTTTTTTCTCCGTGGTGTTATTGTTTTACTCGTTGATATTTTTAAGTAGGTACCTAATCCAGAGGTGGGGCGGGGTGGGACGGAACCGCCAGTGCGACTTGCGCTTGGGCGGATTTTCAATCAAATCAATCAAATATGCTTTATTGTACAATTACAAAAATATATACAGATAATAATTAGTACAGAATAAACAGTAAAATTATAAATTGTACAATGTAGGTGACCTTATTGCCTAAAACAATTTCTTCCAGGCAACGCAGAGAATGGATACAATTAAATAAAAGTAAGGGCTGTGCGAAGAAAACGTAAGCAACAATATTGAGAATAGAAAAATTTACTATAACTACAATATAATCTATAAATCATAATACAACATATACCTAATAAAAATGCTATGCAAAATAAAAATAACAATAATGTAAACTATACTTACATATAATAAAAATATATACTAATAAATATTGATCAGTAAAACAAGGAATAGTGCTAACATGTTGATTGAAGACATTAGAGGTATTCTTTAACTTGATATTTAAACGAGTTAAGAGAAGGAGCTTGTCGGATAGAAACGGAAAGAGAATTCCAAAGCTGGATAGCTTGTATAGTGAACGAGTTAGCGAAGAAGTTAGTAGAGTGAGTAGGAATGTACAGGTAGAGATTGTCAGAGGAGCGGAGAGTGCGGTTATGAGTAGAGGAGAGAAACTGAAAGGACTCTGAGGTATAAGGGTGTTTTTGGATTGGACAGGATATAATATAGAAGGGAAAGGATATGTAGGTCTTTACGGCGATGGATGGGAAGCCACTTAATAAAAATTATGGCAACGTTTTGGAGACGTTCAAGTTTGTCATAGAGAACTCCCGTGAGATCCGGATAGCAAACGTCAGCATAATCAAGGAGCGGAAGAAGAAGGGTTTGTGCTAGTGTAATTTTTGTGTCTGTAGGAAGGAAGTTTAGCAAACGGTTTAAGGACCTGAGAACCAAATATTTTCCGGCTGACTTCGGCAACCTGGGGTTCCCAAGACAGCCTATGGTCAAAGTAGATGCCGAGGTTCCGCACCTTGTCACTGTAAGGTACTGTTAAATCATCAATAAAGACGGCCGGGAGGCTCCCAAAATCAATCCGTGAAATATAGTGGGAACTTCCTATGATGATAGTTTGAATCTTCGACGGATTAATTCTAAGACCAAACGACCTGCTCCAATCCGATATTACAACCAAGTCTCTGTTGGTCCGGCAGATGGCATCTGAAAGATTTTCTAGTCTATGTCACTCACTACCTATACGTATCTTTCTAGTCTATGTCACTCACTACCGATACGTATCTTTCTAGTCTATGTCACTCACTACCTATACGTATCTTTCTAGTCTATGTCACTCACTACCGATACGTATCTTTCTAGTCTATGTCACTCACTACCGATACGTATCTTTCTAGTCTATGTCACTCACTACCTATACGTATCTTTCTAGTCTATGTCACTCACTACCGATACGTATCTTTCTAGTCTATGTCACTCACTACCGATACGTATCTTTCTAGTCTATGTCACTCACTACCTATACGTATCTTTCTACAAATACTAGGTAAGGTTTTACTCGTTTTACTTGAGGAAAATAGGTTTTTTACAAGTTTTTTTAATTGACATTCGATTCTTTGATTAAGGTTATAAACGTATAATATACATCCGATGAAATAAATAGAGTTTAAAAATCACGCTTTTAAAGTACATCAGACTAAAAAGTAAAAAATAATTCTTAATATAAGTTGAAAATAAAAATTAACAAATTACTAGTATTATTGTGCAAAAGCGTGGGGCGCTCTGTGCCATATTTTTCGTCTATCGAGCAACCCACACTTTTTCACAATAATACTAGTAATTTATTAATTATTATTTTGAACTTATATTAAGAATATTTTTTTACTTTTTAGTCTGATGTACTTTAAAAGCGTGTTTTTTAGTTTTTTTAAACTCTATTTATTTTTTTGTTTAAACTTATGAAATTATTATATTGTCGCTGATTCTTGATAAGTCTACAAAGTTTTAATTAAATCTGTCCGTTTAAAGTGGGTCAAAAATGAGTCCAAAGGAGTCGGTTACATACAAACATACAGGTGAAGCTAATAAAAGCGTGATAAAAAGGAACCCTTTATGATCACTCATGTGTCTGTATGTTCGTCCGTCTGTCCGTATGTCACTACCGATTTTCTTCCAATATACTAGGCAAAAATAATGAAATTTGGTACATTCACCGGTTAGGAAAAATGGAGCATTTATTGAACTTCTGCTCGTGAAACTAAACAATTTTTTTCTGCAACTTTTCAAAATTGTAAAACGAAATTAGGACTTTTCGTACAAATGGAATCAGTTGATTAGCCAATTACCTATGTGTGTATGTATGTATGGAAAGTCCAAAATTACTTTTTCATCCCCCATCTCGGAAAGAATATTTTTGCTCTTCGATATCTGAGTGCAAAAGCCGTTTTTATCCGCTAGAGGATAAAGTAAATTGAATTGAGTACATCGTGTGCACTAAGTTTGTGAATTCAAAACATCATTAAACCTATTTACTTCTACCTCCATGGTGCTGAATTTATCATACAACCTTTTTTAATTTGTTAAAAACTCAGACTTTTTGGTGTACTTTTTTTTGTAAATGAGCTTTGCGCGCGCCATTTTCTTTTCACGTCATATTGTTAAAACCTTTGGTTAAAAACAAGAAACTTGAAAACAAGTGAAAAACCTAAAATGAGTGATTCTAGCGACGAGGAAGTTTATTTGACGCCAACAGAATTGACTGAAACTATTAATAATGCGCAAATGTTTTTTTTTTCATTTAGTCATTTCCTCGCTGAAGTGTGATGAAAACTTACGTGATGCACTCGAATGCAAAGATTTTTCACCTCGTGCTCTATGATTCCTTCGCTTGATCGGTCATCTTAAAAAGCAACTTTGCACTCTTGTTTAACAAATAAATAACTACTTACGGTTTCAGAAAAATTGTAGAACAACTGTTGTTCGGTTTCATTTGTAGAAGCCCCGCGTTCTCTTTAAAAAAACGTTCTCTTTACGTACACCCTGTATAGAGTTTGATGACCCAATCACGAACATATACATAGCGTAAGTATGTAGGTATATGATAAAATTTTGATTTTGTTGGTAAATTTTGGGACCAAACCAGAAAGAAAAAGAATCAAGTAGGTAGTGTACATCATGGGATAATATCAAATAACAGAGCTTGTTTTAGGAATACAAATATATTTTTTATACTTTTAAAATGCACAGTTAATTTATTTAGGAAAATATAAGAAAATTGAGCATAAATGTACGTATATTTCTTTATTCCACTATAATATCATATATATATAAATCTCGTGTCACAATGTTTGTCCTCAATGGACTCCTAAACCACTTAACCGTTTATAATAAAATTCGCACACCATGTGCAGTTCGATCCAACTTGAGAGATAGGATAGGGTAGGGTAGGGTAGTGTAGGGTAGGGTAGGGTAGTGTAGTGTAGGGTAGTGTATAGTAGTGTAGGGTAGGGTAGTGTAGTGTAGAGTATGTAGGGTAGGGTAGGGTAGTGTAGGGTAGAGTAGTGTAGTGTAGAGTAGTGTAGGGTAGGGCAGGGCAGTGTAATGTAATGTAAGGCGGTACGAAGTTCGCCGGGACAGCTAGTATCATATAAATATAAACGCTTGATGGGTTTTAAAGTGCGAGGTATTGTTAAATTCATCTTGATCCCGCAAGTGGCATAGGATTTTTTTAATAATGGGTAAGGGTAATGTTTTATGCAATCTGGTTATTATAAATTTTTTGATTAAAGTTATTTAATGACCGATCAATATTTATTTAAGGACCGATGACCTGGATGCGGGTAGTACAGAACCGGTCGTCGTGGAAATCCTTGGGGAGGCCTTGTCCAGCAGTGGACGTTCTCCGGCTAATATGATGATGATGATAATTAAAGTTATTACTAACACACACGGTGATATTTGAATATGACTAACAAGCTGACAATCAATTGACTTTAAAGCCTTTAAAGCGAATGGTAACGAAAACTCATACAATACATACTAAACGACCTTCCTGTCATCCCATAAAAGTATATATACCTACCTACTGGCATCTTACACAGACGAAGTCGCAGGCAGGCTTATTGTTATCACGTAAAATAGAACCCTTTTTTCGAGTGGGCTATACATTAAAAAAAATGTTCTAAGTTTGCTGAAACCACTACCTCCGTGGCATAATGGTTATGCTTCACATCCAGATGAGGCGGGTTCGATTCCCTGTGGAGTCTAACATTGCAAGACTCGGTTTGGTTGGTGTAAGGGCATTTTCTAGGCCCGCCTGGCTAGCTACCACCATCTTATATAAGTTTTGCCTCCAAACTGATATCATTAATATGTTTACCAGCATCGTTGTGTTCCGGCTTGAGGATAAGATAGCCAGTACCCCATTGCGTTGGGGAATCTTGGTAAGCCCGCTTCCATCTTTGGCATCATCGTCACTTACAATCAGGTAGGACGATGCCAAGGGCTTACCAATTGTGAATAAAAAAAAACCGCAAAAAATGCTGGACTTCCTCAAATATTTTTTGAGAAGTTAATGAATAAAACAAATGAGTTTAAATGTGTACCCTTATAAACGTATTCTATTTTTACTTACAGGTAGGTATATAGAGACATCAGTGAATTCACTTACAAGTATAGAAACAATAAAAATATTAAAACAATACAGATTTTAAATCAACCCCGTGACGTTAAGTTAAATGCGCCCGCGCTCAAAGAAATCGACAGTGAGACGGGTCAGGGGCAGTTATTATGTTCCTTTATGGCGTCGTAAACCACCCGCGGAGTCCCGGGTTCGAGTCCCAGGCGCTAAACAAGCCAGCCGAACGCGTACGAAACATAAAAAAACGCTTCAAGTTTCTCCATTCGTGTCATTCATTAGGAACAATTGAACGGCGCGGCCGCTGCGTTAATAAGAAGTGAACTTGTGAATGAAGTATACTACTGCACGTAACATTTATGAAAGTTGTCTCGAACTTGAATAGCGACGGGCTTTAAAATCTGCGTGACTTGGACCTGGTAGCTGGTAGCACGTTAATTTACCATTTATCTCATATTTAATATACAATAGTCTCTAATAATATTGATGTCTAGACAGCAGCGTATCCCGATTTCGGCAAGACGTCCCGCTTTTTAGGCCTAAAATTTAATGTTCCACGCGGAACAGCAGACGTCCTGCTTTTTAAACCCAAATTTTAATGTCCCGCGCGGGACACCAAATATCCCTCTTTTTAAGCATAAAGTGTAATTATGCGCGCGGGGCACCAGACTTCCCGCTTTTTAAGCATAAATTTCAATGTCCCGCGCGGGACACCAGACTTCCCGCTTTTTAAGCATAAATTTCAATGTCCCGCGCGGGCAACCAGACGTCCCGCTTTTTAAGCATAAATTTCAATGTCCCGCGCGGGACACCAGACTTCCCGCTTTTTAAGCATAAATTTCAATGTCCCGCGCGGGACACCAGACTTCCCGCTTTTTAAGCATAAATTTCAATGTCCCGCGCGGGCAACCAGACGTCCCGCTTTTTAAGCATAAATTTCAATGTCCCGCGCGGGACACCAGACTTCCCGCTTTTTAAGCATAAATTTCAATGTCCCGCGCGGGACACCAGACTTCCCGCTTTTTAAGCATAAATTTCAATGTCCCGCGCGGGTCACCAGACTTCCCGCTTTTTAAGCATAAATTTCAATGTCCCGCGTGGGACACCAGACTTCCCGCTTTTTAAGCATAAATTTCAATGTCCCGCGCGGGCAACCAGACGTCCCGCTTTTTAAACCTAAAGTTTAATGTCCCACGCGGAACAGCAGACGTCCCTCTTTTTAAGCCTAATGTTAAATGTCCCGCGCGGGACACCAGACGTCCCGCTTTTTAAATCTAAAGTTTAATATCCCGCGCGGGACACCAGACTTCCCGCTTTTTAAACCTAAAGTTAGACGCCAAAAATTATACTTTTATTGACTGAGGTAGCAGGGCGTTACAATATCAAAATTACGGTGAAAAAATCTAGTCTCACAAGTGCACAGAAATGTAACAAGCTCTTTTGTTTATTTCCAGAAAAAGATACAAAAAAAAACGAGACCTACAGTACTCGTGAGAAAATACTTATGAAATTAATTAATACCCGACCGACCCTTCGAATAGTAGTATGTCATCTTTGCCTTTGCCATCACACTAGGCGGCATGGCTATGACAACCTTAGTTTTCGAGAATTAAAAAACGTTCGCATTTCCTGTTACACATTTCCGTCCCATTTCACGAAATCACTCCCACAAATTGCAGGAAAGCGAGAGCAAAGATGTTACACATCAAAAAAAACTTCAAAGTGGTGCCCAACTGCTACGTGGAACGTGTATTTTCGCAAATAAATTTTAAATGGTCAGATACAAGGAATGGATGCTTGATTAAATTAATTAAAGCAAAATTAATCATCCAGTTTAATTATTAACTTCGTTATTTTACAGGTTCGAGTGTAGCAAAGAAAGGAAGGAACTTCTTCTGGAAATTAAATCTTCTGCGAAAGTTGCTTGCATTTTATTTCTTACTAGCTTTTGCCTGCGGCTTCGCTCACGTGGGCATCGTTTTCATGGCAGTTTTTGAGGGGTGAGTGATGCGCGAGCCAGAGCGTAGATATTATAGCCTATTACACTGAGGAATAATGTAGCTTTCTACTGATGAAAGAATTTACGAAATTGGTCAGTAGTTCACAAACTTTATCTGTTGTATTATAAGGTTTTTGACAAAAGAAAAAGGATTGATTTTTGTATGGAAAAAAATATTGTCGAGAAAGTTTAGTGCGGGCTGTCGTACTGTTTATTGATATTCTTTTTGTATTGTTTGTCGACTTCATTTCGAGTGTAAACTATAATCTGTTTATGAAATTTTAAGTTTTTGTGATTGGTCATGGA
The DNA here is from genome assembly GCA_947284805.1 of Coleophora flavipennella. Classification (NCBI taxonomy): domain Eukaryota; kingdom Metazoa; phylum Arthropoda; class Insecta; order Lepidoptera; family Coleophoridae; genus Coleophora; species Coleophora flavipennella. Next base: position 17,360,071 of record OX369272.1, on the reverse strand, counting down.
ATTAATTTAATTGGTGATCAATTAAATGGAGTACTGACAATTTTTTAGACTGACGTACATACCATTGTACCCTAAAATTAGAAAATTCGCTACAAAGGTGGAACTGTCGACGCACAACACATCATTGGAAACAATAAACACGTTAAAAAAGCCGACTTCCACCGCTCAACAACTTAGTACGGTTTTGCATTAGGTATACTGTTATTTTTGGTCTTTGCTAAATTTCTAAAAATTAGGTATTGCACCGATTTTGATAAAAATTATATGAAACCAACTTAGCAAACCGCATCGAATCAAAACAGAATCATATAAATTGGTCCACAATCTGAGAACAACAACATACTATCGAATTAAGAACCTCCTCCTTTTTCGAAGTCGATTGAAAAACAATAAACCTCCTTGGTGCTGGATGAGAACGGAATTGTTCAGTGTCGACTTCCCATTGCGCGTTCGTCGTTCAGCCGTCTCTCTATATATAATGTACTTATTAGGATTATCCACCACTACTCCATACACCTAATATCTGTCATCTGATGATAATGAGAAGTTCAAAAAACTTTACAACCAGGTAAATCGTACAAATGATTAAAATCATAGCTGCAATAAAAATTGACAATAGGTGTTAGGTTGTTATTTTACTTCAAATGAGATTGATTTAATTGATATATGGATGTTAAAGCGAAGTGAATGCCCAGAAAACAGTGTTTTATTTTTTATTAATTCAAAAAAACATTGTACTTTTTAAATTACAGTGTGGATTTTGATTAATAAAAATTATCCTGCCATCAATTATATGGATTAGACAGCTGTCATTCTAATCATCATAATACATTACTTGTGGGTTACTACGGCCACAACGCAGGGCCCTAACCACTGTCCACTACACGATTACGGCTACTGAAGCTTTACAAATGTACCTACCTAATCTCTTCGGACGAAGCCTTCGTATCTTCAGATAGACCTTCACTTCAGGTAAGTTCGTTTAATCATCAATTCATCTCGAGATGGACAAGCCTTCCTTCACAAAGAGAATCGCAGAAACATTGTAGATAAATACCTACCCCACCTGTATAAAATATTTCATTCACATTTCGTATTATTTTGCCGATTCCACAACGAAATTAACGCCGTCTCCGGCCACGTGTTATTCCTTTTGTGCATTTTTTATGGTTTTATGGTGGTTTCTGTCGCGTGACAAAAGGGCCGAGATAACCCGTCAATGCCGCCGGTACCGCCAGTGCCGCCGGTGCCGCCGGCTCCAAATGACCCAAAATAAAACTTGAGTGTGGCTTGCGCAACGTCGCCGACAAAAGTGAAAATGTCCGGTAGTAAAAGTCGCATACAGTAAAATGGGTTATTAATAATTGCACATTTTTATTTCTGGAAGTTTTTAGTAAAAAAAATGTAAAGACAGTCCCACGGCACAGGTAGGCCTATTATTGTATGAGAAGGGGTTAATTTTAAAAGCTTAGGACAATTGTCTGCGAGTTTAAAAGATACCTCAGACAATTGTAAAGTTATTTTGTAATGTAATGATTACGTTGTTTTCATCTCAGCAAATTGTCGTTAAAGTGTTTATTTACGAAAATTAAAGAAAACACTCAAATATTTTTTGTAAATACTTATTTTATTAACTCTGAAACTAACAGATGATATATAAGTATCCTATCTAGATTCAAATAATACGACATGTATTTATAACTACAAGAATTAATTTAGCATATGTACCAATCTCGTTCATTAGTTCAACCCACGTGTAAGTCAGTTCGACAAGCGTCGCGCGTTGCCGCCCGCCATGCAAAATGCGAAATTAAAATATTTCTAGCTTCGTATCACAGTTAAATCTAAATATGACTAAGAAAAGTAAATTCATAAATTAAATTCATTGTTTATTTGTAACAAAAAGTAGGTAAATATTTGTAACGGTGGAGTTACAAAAATAGTTTTTAGTCGATCACTTGACTGAGCAGTGATATGGCCAAGCACACTCGAAAGGTCACACCGGCGCGGGCGCAGCGGCAGCGCAAGGTTTAACCTAAAACGAGACATTCCAAGGTGAAGCAGTATTCTTAATGTAGTAAAGAATACCTAAATAAATTCTTGAAACCAATTTCAAATGAACTTTTAACTATTTCCTATTTTATTAGGCTTTAATAATTACAGTTTGTAGATATAGAAGATTTTTGTAAATTTGCGTGAAACAGCTATTTTAAAGTTATTTAATAAGATATAGGTACCTACCCATGTACTTATATGAATAAGCAAAGAAGAAAAGAAAGTAAGACGCTTGCCAAACCAAAAATAAATGCTAAATTGACGCTTGCACAATAAATATATTCGAATGGAATGTGCAGAAACTCGATAGGAACCTATCTTACACAAACACCATAATTTTAGTAGTCCTTTCATTTATACATTGAGTACCTTACTTGCTATATGTACAAACCTTAAGGTACACGTACTCCTAAACGCAATGGTCGATGACAGAATAAATTCCATTTCGCCTATCTAATGTATGTATATAATAATATATTTTTTACACAATTTGTAACACATGACATTGCACTGTTCGGAGGTCCACGATATGAGGCCGCGTTGCATCACAGCTCATTCGTACATCAATACTTTATAAGGATTCTGGATTAAACATTTTTTATGTGCAACATTATTGGAGAAACACAGTTTTGTAGTTATTCTTTAATTATTTTAATTTGAAACAAATGTAGGGATGTTATTTTTGTCATATAACATTAAGATTTCTTTGTACACGATTACCCCAAAAAGAGTTTTATGTGTTTCAGTTTTATGCACCTATGTAGTAGGTATGTGTGTGAGTTTCTTTTTTCCACCATAACTTATAAACGCCCGAACCAATTTAGATTAATATTTATTTATTTTAAAGTGTTTAAATAAATATATATAAAAATACTAATATACATATTATTATTATTGATATTGTGTAAAAACACTAAAAACGTTTTGACAGACCGCGCAAAATAGCAAAGGAATTAAGGTAAACATATTAAATAAATAAATAAATAACCTTGCCATTGAAAAAATGGTTGCAAAGTGCATATTTGTTATAGCAAAAATGTAAATCTTCACACGTTTTTGGGGGCTAAGCGGACGGAGACGAGATAGCCCAACAAAGGGCACAAAAGCTAATTCTTATTAAGCCTTTCCGCATTGGGCACAGAACAGTTAAAAGTTTAAGGATAATCGGTAAAAAAAAAAGTTATTTTTTGGCGTGACGAAAATTTGTGAATCTAGAAAAAAAGACCTGTGTGCATTTAAAATTTGAGAAACATACAACACTTGCTAATGGTGTAGCATGATGTCTAATGCATTTACAAACAAAAATTAGTGGCATTCACTTAGGTATAATTAAGTTCTTTTTTAAGTTAAACGAGTTTACATTCATTTGTTTACGTTTCCCATACAAAAGAGTTCAACGCGCGCTCTATCGGAAACAATATTTTTATCTGAACATTGATAAAACATTGATATGCTTTTGATAATGTGTATCATTATCTTATTGATCGCTCGTGTTGTGCTGATTATGCTCAACAGAACTTGTGTTTTGATATTTTTCTTTATTTGGGTGGAAGCTCCATTTTTAAATGGTTGAAGGACTTAATGCAATCAATTTGTTTTAGGACTGAGATTTTGTTGTCGACATACGAATGAGTCTGAGAGTGAGCGGCTAGAAAGGACACTTTCGCAGAAGTTCGATTCAAGTTTAGGCCTAGCTCGGAGCGGCCGTCGCACCCGACGCTCCTCCCCACACCATCGAATTATACCTAAAACTCACACAGTATCGACTCGTCGCGATAATTCCAATATTTACACACCTAACGATTATATTTACAAAACGTTGCGCAGAGCGAGCGCTAAGAATATCACCAGAACACAGAATCACGCTCACTACGGAGTCCAATATCAATAATTTGGAAAATGAGAATTTAAAGTTAATTATCGGCGCATTTGTTACCCGCATAGAGTCTCGGCGGCCGCACTGTGGTTCACTTACGTGGGGCGGAGGCGCTGGCGGGCGCTGGCGCTGGCGCTGGCGGGCGCTGGCGCTGGCGCTGGCGGGCGCGGCTAGGGCGCGGCGGCGGCGTCGTCCGCCAGCCAGGCCGCGCGCCGCGGCGCCTACGCCAGGGGGTACTGTCACAAGGGCGGCTGCGCGTGCGCGTGGTGGTGGTGGTACAGCGGCGACTGGTAGTAGTTGTCGGCAGGCGCGTGCCCGTACCCGTAGTTCATGTCGTACATCTTGAGGTCGCTCTTGGTGTCGGCGCCGGGCAGCAGGCGCGTGATGCTGAAGGGGTGCGGAGCGGGCGCGTACCCCGCCGGCTCCTGCTTCAGCTGCGCGTAGTGCTCGAGCGCGAGGGGCGTGTGCTCAGGCAAGCACAGCTCGGGCGCCGCGTGCAGCTGCGCCAGCAGCTCGTCGCGCATCTCCTTGTCCTCACCACCCGAACCCGCGCCCGCTGCCTTCTCGTGGTGGTCGCGCTTCTCGTGCACGCCACCGTGCCCGTGTGTATGTCCATGCCCGTGGGCCGCCTTCTGCGCCTGCCGTATTGTCTCCTTCTTCTCGTCCTTGAACCTCTTCTGCCGCCGTAGGAAGCACCCGTTCTCGAACATGTTCCCGCTGTCAGGGTGCAGCGTCCAAAATGAACCTTTGCCAGGCTTGTCGGGCGTGCGCGGCACTTTGACAAAGCAATCGTTGAACGACAGCGAGTGGCGAATGGAGTTCTGCCAGCGCTGCTGGTTCTGCCGATAGAAGGGGAACAAGTCCATAATGAACTGGTAGATCTCGGAGAGCGTGAGCATCCGCGTGGGGTTGTTCTGGATGGCCATCGTGATGAGCGAGATGTAGGAGTAGGGTGGCTTGGCGTGCGTGTACGAGCGGCGGTAGGTCTTGTCGTTGCGAGCGCGCTGCAGCGCTGACGTAGGCGAGGCGGCTTCCTGCTCGCGCGGCAGCGCACCGTACGGGGCTCCACCGCCGCTCATGCAGGACGCCATGGTGCTGGGCGGCGAGTATCCCACGGGCGAGCCCATGCACGAGCCGCCCGCCACCATGTTGTTGGAGTACAGGTTGGGGTAGGGCTGCGCAGGCATGCAGCCCATGCCGTTCACGTAGTGGGGCGCCAGGCCCGGCGACAGCGACGCGGACGTCGGCACGTCGCCGTACGAGAGCTTCTGCGAGATCATGGCTAGCGCATCACCCGCGCGTGCACGCCGGCCAGGGGCAAACACTCGCACTGATTGAAAGAGTAAATAGAAGCCGGGGGCCCGCGCGCCCCTCCACTCGTCAGGCATTGGCGCGCGGCAAGGCGTGCCCAGCGGGGACTCCGCCCCCTGGCGCCCGCAGCCAGTCGGCTGCGCGCGCAGCTCCCCTCCCCGCCGGCCTCCCCGGCCTCGGTCGCTTGCGCTTGGCTACGCGCTGGTAATAATACCGCGCTCGCAACGACAAAAACATGGAATAATCATAAGTGCGTTAGCTGGAATGTGTACTTGTGTGAAGCGTTGAATTTCATCCCATTACTGATCGTACAGAATAGACGTATCTGGTTTCGTGGTATCAAAAAAAAAACTTTTTAGCTCAATTCATTTCGTAAATGCGTTGTGTTCGTTTTGAGTGAATTTTAGAAAAACCGGTACAAAAATACGATTCATGTAATTAACTTAGCCAGTCCTACCCTGTTTGAAAACTTAGAAGGTTTTTCATATTTATGTTAATCACTCCTTCCTAGAGCGTCGGTGGCTTAACCGGCAACGTCTCGGTCCTACTAACTAGAGGTCCCGGGTTCAAATCCGAGCGGCCAATGTACCAATGAGTAATTTCGAAACTTACATACATATAAATACCGATTGTTTTAACGGTGGAGGAAAACATCGGGAGGAAACCTGCACATCTGATTCCAGATGTATATGAAAGTCGCGTTGCACACGTCTGTAGGTGTTAATCTGAATGCCCTACACGTGACCGAGGGTGATGCTAAGTGCAACACCAGGCTATCTCCTTTAATAGGCCGTCTATACCCCTTTAATAGCACGGTTAAGGTGAGGCATTTATTGGAACAGTTGTCTCTGTCTTTTTATTTACCTGTAAAAGAAAATAACCACACTTTTGAACTTTTTCAATGTATTTTCGTTTCAGTTAAAAACTACAATTAATTTTTAAAAAATCAACTGGCATATTGAGGTGTGTGTTTAGTCTAATAGACTAAGAAAATTTAGAGATACTAAATTGGTCTGGTTTATCTGTACAATGCAAATCTTCGTTTTAAAAGAGGTTTCTTTGATTTAAATTTTTTGTTATAAAAGTTAACAAATCGCATTGCTTTTACTGACAAAATAAAGTCGTTGAAATGAAGCATCAGGTTAGAAAATATCTGTATCATAAAGTTGTGTAATTGCTGAGAAAAATCGTGATCCCTGCGACCAAAGTTTCCAAGCGTCGCTTTAATTGTGCCACGCGATAAGAAAGATAGATGCCTTCAACCTAACCAATAATCACTGACAACATGAAACAGGCCTATTTTAAATAAAAATGGTTCCTATCTGTTTTCTAGTACATGATTAAACCTGAAATAAATGCTATGTATGAACTACAACGCGCCGTTATAGGCGTGCTCTACATTTCGTAGGCGCGCTACGGACCGAAAGCTACGCTGCCCTGCCGTCGCCGCCGCCGCCGCCGCCGCCGCCCCGTCGCACATCCCACACCTACCCATAGCAGACAAAGGATTTCCTTCACGTGGAAGATAATTTATAAAAACAAATATTAAAAAAGATTTTTCCTTAATCTAAAGTTTTTGCAAAGTTTAATTACATTCAATATTGTTATGCCTACCTTATAGGTTAGCGGTATTTAAAAAGCCTTTACAAACAATCAAAAAATATTTTGTTTTATCATAATAAAATGAAGCTGGTAGAAAACTTTTCTGCTAAGAATTAATTAACCGGAGAATCAAATATCAACGCGAGAAAGGATTGCAGTAAAAAAAGATATCTAACAAGGAGCATATTTTCGAAAATAACCAATCGTTTTGGATTATGATTAAAAAAATGTGATGTTTTCTTTAAAAAAATGACCAAGTGCGAGTTGGACTCGCACTCGAAGGGTTCCCTACCGTCGTGCAAGGTTAAACACTATCTTCTTCTTCTTAGGGTTCGCCTTTTTCCGTTACGCGGGGTCGGTTACCCCAATCACATCCTTATATATCTATTTTGTGCGTCATCTTCCGTAGATCTCATCTTGCTCTTGTCTTTGTCATCCATGTGGTTTGAAGACTTCCTCTTCTTGAGGTCTTTTACTTTTCAAAAAAATCATATTTCTTGTATAGGGGCCCCCTTTAATTTTTTATTTTGTTTATTTCTTGATATAGCGGCAATAAAAATATACACTGTGAAAATTTCAACTGTGTACTATTATGGTTCATGAAAAGCAGCCCGCTGATAGACAGATGGACGGACAGACAGCGGAGGCTCATCTAGTAATAGGGTACGTAAAAACACACTCAACTTGTTAATAAAATAATACCTACCTTTCAAGCGGGTTGAATGCCACTAGGCACTCGTAGCGGCCAACGCTTAAGCGGGTTCATTGCCTTTCCTAAAACAAAATTAATATAAATAAAAAGTACAATTCAAAATTACACATACAATATCAACTTATATTATTTGTATCTTATTATAAATAGATAGGTGAGTTGAGTGTTTAACACCAAAACAAAGTAGTTAACAAAAAAAAACAATGACAGATAATAAAATCTAACTCAACAAACACATTAAGAAAACAGAACGAGTATCGTTAGTGATGATGATCATTAAGTGGCAACTGATCGTAGATTAAATCCTTGTGTTACCCGTTTGCCAAAACAGGAGGGTATAATGTTATTCAGGTGTATGTATGTATGTATGTATGTGCGTTTCTTTGGCTCATTCTGTAGCCTAAACGACTCGATAGATTTAGGAGTGCGAGGCGTCGTCGTTGGATTCATTGAATGAATAATTCCAGAATTGTAAGGGGGGTACATAGGCTATAAAAATGAGGCAAATCTTAGGATTGGGGTTTAATTTAGGTCTATAAATCTTCTGAACTGTCTAAAGCGGAGTTTCCATTAACAAATAAACAACTCCAGAATTGTAAGGTATTGTAATTTATTCAATTGCTTGGTTGTTAATGTATTAATGACAATTAATACCTAATTCATTTGTTGTTTTGAAGACTTCAGTTTAGTACCTATTATATGATCACTAAAATGTTGTTATATCTCAAGCAAACTAAAAATACGTATACCTAGGTACTACTACTACTACATTTTTCCCGTGAAAATCTATATATATAAAAGAAAGTCGTGTTAGTTACACCATTTATAACTCAAGAACGGCTGGACCAATTTTTATGAGTTTTATGTTTTTGCATTTGTCTTAGGGGAATAGGATAATAAGTATTATAATATGATATTTATCAATTAAAAAAAATATCAGTCAAAAAATAATTGGTTTTAGGGTAGGGTAGGGTAGTGTAATGTAGGTCTAGTGTAGTTAGGGTAGGGTAGTGTAGGATAGGGTAGGGTAGGGTAGTGTAGTGTAAGGTGGAACGAAGTTCGCCGGGACAGCTAGTAAAAAATAAAAAAAGCCTGTGGTGCGGCTCTGCTTTTAGAATAGTACCACTCCATCTGTTTCCCCGTAAGAGGGACTAAGGTACCCCGGAGGATGGGATTGCGAACACGAACGCTACCCCATCTGGCAAGCGTGACGATTACGGCAAAAATCTATAACACCTAAACAATTCCGGAACTGTAAGTTAGGTTATTGTGATTAATTCAATTGCTTGGTACTCGTATTGTAAAAATATTTATTATTGCACGGTTCTTAATGTATTAATAATTAATTTATTATTTTTAAGTGTTCAGTTAAGTACCTTCACTAGAATTTTGTTACATCTCTAGCGAAATAAAAGTACTTACTTACACAAAGCCTTCAAGCGTAACCTGTGGTGCGGCTATATCAGTAGAACCGCATCCACCCCGTCTCCTCCCGAGGGTGTCGTAAGAAGGGACCAAGGTGCCTATCAAAAACAGGAGGATGGGCAGCACACTGCACAGTGCGAGCGCCAACCCGCTTGGCCCGCCTGGCCCGCCTGCCAAGCGTGGCGATTACAGCAAACCCCTAATCGGGGGGGCCCACATCGAGCAGTGGACGACTTTTGGCTGATGTGACGATAGTTATCATCGTCACACGCCAAAGGAGGACTATAAGACTATAAGATTGTTTGATATAGGGGTGGTTTGTAATTAGCCCGAAAACAACAAGGTGGTCACTGTACTCTTTTGAAATGAAAAAAAAGTGCGTTTGTCTACATCTTACCTGATGGAAAGTGACGATGTAGTCGAGGGTGGTGCACGCAAACTCAAATAACTGCCTATTCAGTCACGCTTTGAAGATCCGTAAACAGTAAGAGTTGAGAAACACCGACACAGGCAAGGCACTCAGGAAAAAGAGAAACACCGACACAGGCAAGGCACTCAGGAAAAAGAGAAACACCGACACAGGCAAGGCACTCAGGAAAAAGAGAAACACCGACACAGGCAAGGCACTCAGGAAAAAGAGAAACACCGACACAGGCAAGGCACTCAGGAAAAAGAGAAACACCGACACAGGCAAGGCACTCAGAAAAAGGGAAACACCGACACAGGCAAGGCACTCAGGAAAAATAATAATTCTTACTATCGAGCTACGAATTAGTGAAGAAAGTATTGTGATGGTAAAAAAAATTAAGTTAACATTTTGATGGGGATCGACTGTCTTACACTAATATGTGTGTGCATGTGTATGTGTGTGTGTGTGTGTGTGTGTGTACCGCCATTCGGTGCTCTAGTTCCAATATTACTGAACGGATATGGGTTAAATTCGAGTTAAGGCAATATTATTTTTATATCTCCAGGTGTTTTTTCAAATTTCCCCTATCTTGATTTTTAAGGATTGTCACCATAGTAAAAAAAACGTATTATTTTTTTCTCAAAAACAGCTCTAACGATTTTGATGTCATTCGGGATGTTACTACAACTGTATATGGCCTGCAGTACGCAGTAGTCCATTGTTTCATGGTCATTGGTCATTGTTTCAAATCGTAATAAGTTACCTCCAATAAATTTCCAGGTCGTTTGTTACTTATTCTCAAAAATGGCTCTAATTATTTTAATGAAACTTTGCAAATAATTAGAACTTTATGAGGCCTAATACAGTCGTTAATTCATTATTTCAGAAAGTCTTTGAGTAATATACTTCCCATACAAAACCAAATTATTCGTAAATTTTTCATCAAGTCTGATATACCTACCTAGCTTTATTTTTTGCTACTAAGAAAGTGTAATGTTTATTGTCAATGTGTGTACGCCCGACCGTGACAGGCGTTGTGTACGCCCGACCGTGACAGGCGTTGTGTACGCCCGACCGTGACAGGCGTTGTGTACGCCCGACCGTGACAGGCGTTGTGTACGCCCGACCGTGACAGGCGTTGAAAGCTTCGCCAAAATGTATGCCCAGCGTGGCTGCACAAATTATTTTCTACAATTATTTTCTTTCATGATAAACTTTTCATGTACGACTCGATCACTAACTGTATGGAGGAAAAATTAATCAGTTTCGTGAGTATTTTTTTTTTAATTCACACTTGGTAAGTCCTTGGCATCATCTCACCTGATGGTAAGTGACGATGACGCTGAAGATGGAAGCGGGCTTACCAAGATTCCTCAACGCAATGGAGGACTGGCTATCTTATCTTCATGCCGAAACACATCAATGTTTTTTTAACATACTGATGTTTGGTGGCAAAAATAATCAAAAGGACCTGCGCCATGGCGTTTCAACATCGCTTTCACAATGGATGACTGAGCAGCACGACTTTAGCAGCGCGGCTACAGCGCAATATGGCTATCATTCAGCGCGGCTACAGCGTAACGTGGCTATCGTGCATCCCGGCTACAGCGCAACGGGGCTATCGTGCCGTGCGGATACAAGTAACGTGGCTATCGTGCAGCGGGGCAACAGCGCAACGTGGCTATCGTGCCGCGCGGGTAAAACGCAACGTGGCTATTGTAACTCGCCTAATGATAAAGCGCGCTTAGCGGCTCGCGCACCACTCATCCTTAAAGACAGTCATAAAAACTATGTCCACGCGGGCGAAACTGCGGGCAAAATAATGTACTTGTAAGTAACTTACACCACAGACGAGAACCTGGTTCTACACCTCAAGCAGTCGTAGCTCAGTCTGATTTGAGTGGTTGGTGATCACGCAGGTTAACTGAACTGAAGCACGGTCATTACCTAGATCTCTTTTCTCTACTGTTTCCATGCTTTGAAAGGCCACTAAATAGCACTCGTTTATCCGTTGGTGTCGGTTGCTCTCAATAGATAGCAATCGTTAACTCGTGTCAGATGCATTTTAGGATTGAAAAACTTTGATACTGGCGTTCGCCACAGCCCTACAACCTCCACCAACCCGGAATTGGCCCTCGCGTGTGGGTGGAGTATAGCCAGTTCCCCATTGCGTTGGGAAATCTTGGTAAGCCCGCTTCCATCTTCGGCAACATCGTCACTTACCACCAGGTGAGATGTTGTCAAGGGTTTACCAATTGTGAATAAATAAATAAAGTATGACCAAATCTTCCCCAGCTTGTGAAAGGATACTTGCCCCAGCAGTGGGGGATGTTATAGGTTTCTAACGACCCTACACCTATAATATTTTCACATCCTGCGACAGCATTCCTGCTTAATACATAAGAGGAATTTCTCCGCCGCGGCGAGGACGCGACGTCGATAGGGGAGGCAGGGGTAATGCGACACCGGACGCGGAGTAATGGGGGAAGCGTGTCCGCGCTCGCCTCCGAAACACGTTCCCGCGGGGAGTATGCCACATGAAGCCATTTGGGGATATTAGATAAATAAAAAAGTAAATAAAAGCTAAGTATTCCACATTAACCATATGATGTACCACGGGTATGATATACTTCGCCAATAAATTAATAGGTCCAGTGAAAAAGTGGCCAGTGTGTGTCACAGTGTGTGTCACAAAACGCACAAAAAGGGTTTTGTAGGCTTTTCAATAATAAAAGTGTATATTTTAAAAACAATTAGTATCAAACATTTTTTATGGTAAATAACTTTTTACGACTTAAGCGCTAGAGCTGACACGCATACTTGTTTTTACTTTTCTATTTTTTTTATGACGGCAATAGAAATATACACTGTGAAAATTTCAACCTATCTATTACGGTTTATGATGATTACCCGTCAAGTGCGTGTCGCGCCACGCGCAATGTATGGTTCCGTAGTTGCCATTAGCGCGTCCATCTAATTTTCAAATTTCCAAATACAGCAGTTTAGTTTTTAGGGAGCGGAGACACTCGATTCCAACAAAATTTAGCACTTTTATGCCTATTTTTCGAAAACGGAACCCTAAATTATAAAATCGTCTTAGAATACTCACGATATCCCCACACCACTGGGTTTGACGATAAAAAAAGTCATCCTCACTTAAAAATAAAATAAAAATTTACAGTTCTCTCCGCATTATTATTATATACATCTTTGCCAAATTTCAGCTCTTACCTACTAATAGTCTAGGAGCTAGGTTGGGACAGACAGACGGACTGACATTTTGTCCTTGTTGTATACTACAGAACCCTAAAAACACTACATTAGTCTCATATCTTGAATTAAGTAAGAGATTCAAAACAAAACACCGATATAAACAAACTGTTAACGACGATGACTCTAATAAGTAAGTATTCCAATTTCCAGTTTTATCAAGCGCAATAGAATAAACAAAACAGCAATTTGACAAACAACAGTCGGCTCCGTCGAGTTCCGTTCAAACATAAAGAAGCTAATTACCAGCCCTAAGTAATGAGGATAACGACCGACACCATCAAAAATAAATTATGATCTATTGATCACTAAATTCCCTCCCACTGAAACTTTGAAAAACCTTACTCGGGTTGTTTTTCATCAAGTCATCAATATTTAAGTATGGCCCGATCGCCTTGAAATAGTTGTCTCTGTTTATTTCTTTACGTGTAAATAGTAAAGAAAATAACCACACTTTTGCAATTTTTTAATGTTTTGTTTTCAATTACGATAATAATTAAATAATTTTTTGTATGGAAAATGAAGAAACGGACACCTTCGGAATCACAATACAAATATTTTTACGTAAAAATATTTTTTTCTAAATTTATATTCACAGAGTTTTGGAAGACATAGTACATTACTGCAGCGGTCAGCAGAAGAGGTATTGATGGACGAACCTGTAAATGTGTGCCGAGGCAAAGCCGAGGCACACGTACGTACGTTCATCAATGCCTAGTTGAGGCCAAGGCTTGTTCTCAAATAATACGCGGAAATTAAAACTTCAATAATTACTTTTCAAAATCAATGACAAACAATAATAATTTTTCACGTGCCAAAGTGTTCATTTGTTTTTTTTTCAATAAACAGCGTTCTATTTGCAAGTCAGTTCAAAATTTTAATAAAACCTTTGATTAGTTTCCTTGGTTCCCATGTTTCGGAGTAAACACACACACACACACACATCACTCACACTCATGCACACATACATAATATATTATTATTATTTTTTAGCAACATCTCTCAACTCGGTCCGGGCAATAGCAGAATAACAGCGTTTTGCCTTAGGGTAAAAATTACGCTGAGCTTTATTGCCTTTTGTATTGCTTTTGTGTTTCCCTTTTTTTTAAAAAAAATACTCCTTTGATGTTAGTATTAGGTATTTATAGGTAAAAAAAATAATAATTGTTTTTTTATGTTTATCTACTCTTCTCTTTTTATAATTGTTTTTTTTGTTTATCTACTCTTCTCTTTTTATTTATATTTGTGTACTTAAGCAATACAGTAAATAAATCATTCATTCATTCATTCATAAAATATAGTTCCCTTTTTAAATTACACGACATACATGAATTTACATTTTTTTTTTGCCGGCCGCTGCTCGCATGTTTTTGGTCAGTAGAGCAAATTCGATTTATTTGGAAGAAGGTTGTCAAAATAATGCTCAAATTTCCAAGCATGTTTGAGAAAAATAATGTTTTGATATCAGTTCTTTACATTTTTTTTACTGATTTATCTTAAAATTTTAAAAATGCGGGTACCCTGTGAAGTAACCGAACAAACCTATAAAAAATGTTTGAACGCTTAGAATTACATACTTCAGGTCAAAGTTCTAATGAACAGAAATACATGAAGTTTCGCCAGTTCTCTTCGTAAACCAAAATCACAAATGAGTACATAACTGACGCTGCAAAACTGTGACGTCATGCCTAGGTGTTTCAAACAATTTGAAAACAAAATGTCGTTTTTGACATATATAATAAAAGTAACTTTTTGAATCAGACGATAATTAAGCGGGCGTAATAACTGGTTTAGGAGCCGTCAACAAGGGCTTTCCTACTCATCATTTTTTTAACTAAAAATTTGAGTGCGTTTGGCTGCACTTCACCTGATGTTAAGTGCCGATGTAAGACGCAAGCTCAAATAGCGCCTATTCACTCTCGTCTTGAAGATTCCTTAATGAACAACTTTTAACTTTTCTCAAAAGACCCACGACTACCCATTTCAGGTCTAATGTATGTATGTTTATTTTTCCACCATATCGACTAAACGGCTTAATGGATTTTGGAGTGCGAGGTATTTTTGGATTCGTCTTGATCCCGTTAGTGACATAGGCAATCTACATTTTACCTGACTTCCCAAAAAAGGGAGGTAATGTTTTTATGCAGTCGTGTTTATATAAAATTTTTAATTTAAAGTTATATAAAGATGTAGAAAACAAATAATGTGTCAACAGGCCACTTATGGGCTACCTACCACAGACAGACCATTCCATGTTACTAAAATGGCTTTAAGAAGAACAAGAAAATGGTTTTAAATTTAAATAAAATCAGCTGATTAGCCATATTTGTGGATTTTTAATGGAGGGTCTAAAATTTTATTTTATATTCCTGGGATAGTTATTCAGTACGGTGAGTAGAATACCCCATTTAACAGACCCTGAGATCCTCAATACCACTTAAATTATACTCTGATATCTACAAAGTAAACAAAGATAGAGCAAAGTTCATAAAAACATACTTAAGTACATAATTATCGATACTGCTAATGAATCATTAAAAGGGATGCCTAGTTAATTATTACCACTAGGTATTGATAAATACGCATTTGAAAATAAACCATACATAGGTATATAATAGAACAACTTATTCCAGTTTATCAACACGGCCAAACTAACCAGCATATTATTATCGACCTTCAAATGTAAGTAGTAGGTAAGTACAGTACTTACTAGCTAGCTATTAGAAGGAAACAACTTTCTTATACAGAACCATCTTTAACTACATATAAACTAAACATTAAAGGATAAAGATAACACCCTTGACCGGGCCCTGGTCACAGCACAATGATTGCATTGCCACAGATAGCACAATAACAATACAGGTAGACAGAGGTAAGCCGTCCTTCCTCAACGAGCGCACGTAAGCTGTCAGTTTTGTGTCATGCTCCAAAGAGATTTTAAGCCAAACTTTGTAGTCTTTGTAGAGTTCAGCATCACAAGATTGAGCTGAAATCGACGTGAGTGAGAGCCGCAGCTTATTGCGGTCAACCCAAGGAGACATTGTGAGGTCTTTGGGCCACCTACGCGATCCAGCCTCCAGGTACGTGGGTGACAAGATATCAAGGATTTGTAAGTGTTCAATAGAACCCACAGTGAGAACAGAAAATGGCCAACAGGTGACTTTAAACTTACTAAAAATGCTTAAAAAATGCATTACATTCTCTAAAATAACCTAAAAAATTAGCCAATCGCGAGTTGGACTCGCGCAAAGTAGGGTTCCGTATTATTTTCCAAAAAATCTTTGTGTAATTTAAAAAACCAAATTATGTTTGTAGTTGGTTCTCATTTTGTATGGAAAATCTATGAACTTTTTACAAATCCAACTGCTCAACTTAAGTTGGTCGACTATTACTCCTAAACTAAGAAAGCCTACTTAGCTGTGATAGTTTTTCTTTCAAATTGATTATATAATACGAGTATATACAATTTTTTTTCAGACGTCTTGAATTAGCGGTTTAGCTGGCGGGGGGCGGTCGTAAACCAATCCCTGTATCAAAAAATAGTACCTATTAGCAAACCCTCAGTAGTTTTAAAAGACCTCCGAAGAGAAGTCCGGATTGTAGAAACCTCCATGGTTGTAGGGCTAGTGACCTCTCTGTAAGAAGTCATCTGTAAGAAGGCATCTGAGACAGTTTATCGGCTGCTACCAGTAATAGAAACCGGCACCAACGGCTTGACGTGCCTTATGCGAAGCACGAAAACGGTCGAGAAAATGCAAGTAACGGTCACACCCATCCAGCTAATGATCGTGCTTCAGGTCATTTAACCTTCGTGATCGACCCTACCACGAAAGTTGCACTACACTACGTACGACCGCTATAACAAAACATATAAACATCTACCAACAAGCACCGTGTTTCATTGTATTGTAACGTCTTTCACACCAGAATTCAATGTTAACACAACTATTATGTACTATAGCTTTTGCTCACGCCACGCCTTCGCTCGTGTGGGTATCGTTTTTATGACTGCCTTTGAGGGTGCAGTGGTGCTAGAGAGGGTGCAGTGGTGCTAGAGAGGGTGCAGTGGTGCTAGAGAGGGTGCAGTGGTGCTAGAGAAGGTGCAGTGGTGCTAGAGAGGTTGCAGTGGTGCTAGAGAGACAGGAGTTTACTCCAGATCCCTTTACACCCCCTTAACTATTACTGTGCAAAAAATCATGTCAATCCGTTGCAACGCCGACGTGCACGAGGCTGGAAATGAGTTTTTCCCAGATCCCTGGGGAACTATCTCGGTTCTTAGTAGTAGGTAGTATGTCATTTCACACCCCCTCAACTATCTCTGTGCAAAAAATCATGTCAATCCGTTGCAACGCCGACGTGCACGAGGCTGGAAATGAGTTTTTCCCAGATCCCTGGGGAACTATCTCGGTTCTTAGTAGTAGGTAGTATGTCATTTCACACCCCCTCAACTATCTCTGTGCAAAAAATCATGTCAATCCGTTGCAACGCCGACATGCACGAGGCTGGAAATGAGTTTTTCCCAGATCCCTGGGGAACTATCTCGGTTCTTAGTAGTAGGTAGTATGTCATTTCACACCCCCTCAACTATCTCTGTGCAAAAAATCATGTCAATCCGTTGCAACGCCGACGTGCACGAGGCTGGAAATGAAATTTTCCCAGATCCCTGGGGAACTATCTCGGTTCTTAGTAGTAGTATGTCATTTCACACCCCCTCAACTATCTCTGTGCAAAAAATCATGTCAATCCGTTGCAACGCCGACGTGCACTAGGCTGGAAATGAGTTTTTCCCAGATCCCTGGGGAACTATCTCGGTTCTTAGTAGTAGTATGTCATTTCACACCCCCTCAACTATCTCGGTGCAAAAAATCGTAACAATCCGTTACTTCGTTGCGATTAAAAAAAAACCACCAAAAAAGAGTTTTTTCAGTTCCCTCAGGAACTGTATTGGACCATGCTAGTCGCTCGGGATTAAAAGTAGCCTATATCCTTTCCCATGCCACAGCCTACTTACTTGTTAAACTTCGTCAAGGATTAAAAGTAGCCTATATCCTTTCCCATGCCACAGGCTACTTACTTGTTAAACTTCGTCAATATTGGTTGAGGTGTTGAAACGTGTCTTCACGTTCTTCACCTCTTGGTAACAAACAAACAAACACATTTGTAATACTAGTAAGGAAATGATTCTTTGGTAAACAGTGACATATATTTCTCGGGTTAATGGATTTTCTAATTTTTATTCGGCTCCTTTCTACGACGCGACGGCGCACCAGACATGCTAGCTGGAGTAACCAAATCTAAGTTTTTCCGGAGCTGCGCGATAAAATGCCCGGGCACTTCATGATCTGAACAGTTCTGCGATCGGGCCGCGATATTAACACCAGCCTACATTAAAATGGTACAAATACTTATATAAAAGTCGATATGTGTATGTATGTATGTTCCCTGTGGACTCCAAAACTAGTGGAGCGATTTTAATGAAACTTTCTGGGAAGCTCCAGATCAGCCCAGCGGGTGATCCTGTGAAAAAAACACAGGCGGAGCCGCGAGGCGCATCGCTGTTTACTTATAAATAACTTTCGCTCCGATCCTTCAATCTAAGTCCTTTTTAAACACTTTTCGTTATGAAAATTGATGTGACAATACAGACTCTGTATTAGGTAGAGGTATAATGACGCTCTGAAATAAACTCGAATTAAATGGAGGTGGGCAGGCAAAGTAACCAAGTAAAATCAAAACGCTATCCTTGTATTTTATCCTCTCTAATATTGTCGAGGGGAGCGATGGCTGACTCTCGCGTTATACTCGTGACCGGGCGCTGTCGGTGTGAACTGACCTACTCTTGTCAAAAGCGTTAATGACATACTTAATAATTTGAAATGTACAACTTCCCGTGTCATATTGTTTTCACGTAATCTTGCAGAACAACATTAGGTACAAGACTTGTAAGCATATGAATAGATAGGCAAACAGGATGCCAGTTTGTTAGAAATATAAAAAAGAGTTCTGTTGAAATGAAAAGTTTATTTTTAGGTGTAAAATTGATGATATTAAATTGAAATAAATATATCGCGCAAATGGCCACCTCCAGAGTTGATGCACAGTAGAGTTGTGCTCGTTTAACGGCGTTATGAATTGTTGCTCGCAAAACATCTGGCTCCAAATTGGCGATTCCTTCTTCTTAGGTTCGTGGTTTGTTGTGGTAAAGCCCCAAAGAAAGAAGTCTGGCGCCGATAGATCGGGCGATCTGGACGGCCAGTTCAAATTTCCAAATCGGGAGATCACTCGCAGTTGCAATAATTCCACGTTCCTCAGGTGTGTATCGCTCCACGGCTTATTGACAACTAATTTCCTAACTGTCTACAACATAGATGTCAAAGTAGGTACTCGAGGCAATTAACGCCCACCTAACTTAAAATCTTTTTTTTTCTACAAATACTAATTAAATGGAACAAATAATGCGATAAAAAGATAAAACATAGTTTTCTGAACCGAAAGATGCTAGTTGAAAGATGTAACTATTTATAACTTTCATGCTAATAACATCTTTTTAAAAACCTTGTCATGGGCGTTATTAGAAATACTATGTTTAAAGCCGCCCGTTCGTTAAATAAAATGCTAGTCGCAAAAAATGCATTCTTAGGGGTCATATATTTAATAAAACACAATAGTCACATAATAAATCTCTGTATTAGAAATAAAAGGAATGTAAAAAATCAATATTTAACATAAAAAACTATCAAACTTCTACTAACATAAATTAACTTCAAACTTCTGGTTACAATCATTTTTAACAAATTTTTTTAGTTCAGACATAACTGTTCATATATAATAACAGTATAACGGCAGTTTTTTCCAAAAAAATAAGATTATAGCTACACATACATTGGGCGTTATTAAACGATAAAGGGCAATGGCGCCCTGAGGTAGTGGGAAAATAACGCCCATTGATAACAACAGCTACATAAGTAAGTTTTTTAATGAAATCTGGTAACTTACAAACTATAATTCTTATTTGTTATAAACATAATAATGATAATGATGATCATTATATCCCCTCATCCCGATACATTAGTTAAAGCATAGTATCTATTATAGTCTTTATTGCTTTGGCACTTAGAATTAAGAATTATTGTTAATTTAACAATCAGATCAAATGTTTTAATGAAATCTGGTAGCTTACAAACTATAATACTTATTTGTTACTAACATAATTATGATAATGATCAGTATCCCCTCATCCCGATACATTACTTGAACCATAGTATCTATCAGACTTAGATTGCTTTGGCACTTAGAATTCAAAAATAGTCTTAATTTAACAATCAGAGCAAATAAATTCTTTATCATCTTTAGTTAGACCAACACAGTCTTCATGGTACCACTTTTTACAATTACCACATTGTCGCATTGACAATTTTTCATTCTGACAACATGCGTGGCAATACCACTCTTCTATATTATCGTCATTTTCCTTATCGTTAATCCTCTTTTTGTTTTCTTTTATATTTGGTTTCTTACACGTTTTGGTTTTTTTCTTAATGTTTGTTATCTTTTTATTATGTTTTAAATCCTTTTTTTGTTTTTTATTGGTTTTGATCATCTTCTTTACTTTCTTTTCTTTTTTATTTTTGTTTTCTGTAAAAAGTTCCTTTGTGATCCTTTGGCCTTTATAGTTTATAGCTTTTTTACGCTGTTTGGTTTTAATTGTTGCATAATTAGGGGTAGGCAGAAATTCATGAAATGGCGTTTTAGTATTTTGTTTTTTTAATGTGTTTAATGGAACATTGTCTTCATCTGAGGAAGTAGATCCTACGGAATTTGTTTTATTAATGTCTTGCAATGAATTATTTATAGTTTGTTTTTTAGGTGTAGTATATCCCTTATAGATAAAATCATTTTCTTCTTCAGATGAATTGTATACATCTGCAACTTTAAGTTTGGAGTTATTTTGATGATGGAGAAAATCCACATCTGACAAAGAACTTGCAATACTAGAAACGGGGCTTATTTCTCTGTTAGATTTTTGTAATCCTGAACAACCTGCTTGTACTCCTGAAAAATTATCTGGTAAAACAGAAGGTGATGAAGCACAATATACAGTATCTCCTTGCTTTATTTTTTCTTCTTCTCCTTCTGAACACTCAGTAGATGAGCTATACTCTACAAGACGGGATTTTACTCTTCTATTGTCTGCAAAGGTTTCTTCTGATTCTACTGAAAGATCCTGAAAGTTACCAGTATATTCTTCTGATCGAGTGTTTCTCATGGGTTGCTCACAAGTTGGAGAGCGTGAAATTTCCCTGGGGCTACCAGTGTCGTCGTCTAATCCTGAGTCCTGCATAGGTTGTCCACGAGTTGAAGGGTTAATTTGTACAGAAATCGATGGGTTACCAGTGTCTTCATCTGATCTTGAGTCCTGCATAGGCTGCCCACGTGCTGAAGGGTTAATTTGTGAAGATTTCGATGGGTTACCAGTGTCTTCATCTGATCCTGAGTCTTGCATGGGCTGCTCACGGGTTGAAGGGCAAATCATTTCGGTTAAAATGGAAGGAGCATATGCTTCTTCCGGGATTGCCTCAGGATTAAAAGGAAAGAGACCTGTCGCCTTAAAACCATTAACTATATTGCTGTGTGTCATACATTTGGGCCAGACACGACTAAATATTTGGTTAAATGTGGCTTTTGTCATCTTTTTATCAGCGTTAACGTACAAATAATTCATGACAGCATCGTCCCAGTGGTGCTCAAAAGACTTATTTACTGATTTGTCCAATGGTTGTAGTTCATGCGTAGTGTTAGAAGGGAGACAGTACAAGTCTATATCATTTTTGTCTGCTTCATCAAGTGCCTCGCTTGAGAGGTGACATTTAGCACCATCGAAAACCAATAAACATTTTCCAGCAACCTTGAATTTCCCTAGGTGCTGAATAAATTCGACAAATAAGTCAGATGTCATGGAACCCTTCGGAGCCATTCGTACTAATGATCCAGTTGGTAGGTTTTCTGTTAAATCAGGTCTTTGTCTTTGTCCTTTAAATAATATCATAGGTGGGATAGCCGTACCGATGGCATTAACACACATCGCAATCGTCACATTTTCTGCGTGTTCGGGTGCGATGAGGTGGACCCTTTTACTTCCCTTCTCAGCCAGCACCGTTTGTTGTTTGTGTATAGTTATGCGACACCCCTTTTCGTCCATATTATATAATCTCTCAGGATGTTGTAGGATGTCCAACTCATCATACAATTTTTTCACATCCTGAAAATGTTGCTCAACGATTGGTTTGTTTAACTTTTGCGCCCGACCTGGATTCATTATCTGTGGCTTCCTTTTGCTAATTGATGGATTGCGTTTTAAAAACTGTCTTAGCCAGTCGGCACCAGCTGTCCTTTTCATTTCATTAAAGTTATTTTTTATATCATATCTTTCACAAAAGAGAAAAGCCTGTTTTTTAATAAATTTTGGTGTAAGAGGTACTCCAATTTTTGCAAATCTTTTTATTCTTGCAGCCAAATCTGATTCCAGTCTTTCTGTAAAAATTGGTTTCCGTCCCAAACGTTTTGTAACGCTTCCATTTTTTAAATGATCCCTAAGAGTACGTCGCGGTATATTATACCTTGTAGATGCAATTCTCTGAGAGAGTTGGCCTCTTTGCACAGCATTAATTGCAGCTCTCAGTCCTTCTTCTTCCCACGACTCCCCTCTTTTTCTTCTACTCGTAGAACTAGGTGGCGTCATTTTACTGTCCAAAAGAAAAAAAAATTACAACTTAAGTAATAAAGGAATTAATTAAAGATTCAGAAAATAAATTTTATTTTAGATTTTATTTCGCTTTACAGACAAAAACATGAGCTATTAGAATTTAGAATTACTACCCATCCTGTTTTTACTAGTAAACAGGGTGTTGTTTTGGTCGACAACGCCCTTTTCAGGGGTGATACAATACATGATACTGATGCCAAAAAAAAATTATAAAAAAAAATTTGCTCAGAAAAATTTTTCGACTTTTCATACTAATCAGTCCGTCTCCGTCTGATCGGTCAATTTGTATGAAAAGTCGAAAAATTTTTTTTAGCAAAATTTTTTTTTGATATATTTTTTGATATCAGTATCATGTACAGTATCGCCCCTGAAAAGGGCGTTGTCGACCAAAACAACAACCTGTATAAAAGCGCCCAAGTGTAGGTCAATAGCGCCCACGAAGGGTAATAGCGCCCAACGGTCATTTGACTGGGCGTTATTATTCGAGTAGGCGTTATTGCCACTTGAACGATTTCTCACGAAATTACGAGCAAATTCTTAAAAATATAGGCGAAATATGAAGGATAGTTACCTACACTATAACCAAAATATAAAATTGTACAAGAAACATAACAAAATATAACTAAAAACTTACAATTTTGTCGGAGCAGTTTTTATAACAGCGACGTTCGCGACCGATGTCCTTGAAGCACAGCGCGTCACTGGGAAGATGGCGGCTCGAGCGGCTTGCGTTCACGCTAGGCGTGTTTCTATTGGTGTATTCTATGTGTGCAAGAGCCATGACGCGGCTCACTTGAATAAAAGTACGTTTTCTGTAGTTTGGGCGTTATTTAACAGAGGGCGTTAATTGCCATACCTACCTTACAGTGACATGTGACGCCATTTGTAAAAGTTAAGGCACATTCACATTATGATATTACTATGCGTCAACTTGTAGTACCTAGACTAAGTAAAACAGGGTAAGTGCGAGTCGGACTCGTGCACTAAGGGTTCTGTCTGTGCCACCTAGGAGCGGTCCACCCACCGCGCATCTACTTTAATATTCACCTGATATAAATGCCAATGAATTAACGTAGGTATTCTGTAAAAAATTAAACTGGCTGTTTATTACTTACTATGTTTTGTTTATTGTGTTTTTATTGTGTTATTAAATTTTGCTATTTGGTAGTGTATGGGTATTTGGCCTACAATTAAGATTTATTTATTTATTAAGGTTAAAAAGAGACAACCCTGTGACACCGTAGTCTTATAGTTACAGGGTCCCGTTGCACCCTTTGAATACAGTACCCTAAAAACTGCATTCGAAAAATTTTATTGTTTTACTTAACGTTTTTATTTCTTTCGTATAATTACTTTCGACTTCTTATTCTATCTAAAACCATTCTCCAGAATCACGCCGTCTATTTGTGAAGACCGTATGAAACTCCGTTCGGTAGTTTTTCAGTTTATCGCGTTCACACAGACAGACAGACAGACGCGGCGGGGGGACTTTGTTTTAATAATGTGTAGTGATGTGTAACAAGGGCATCAATGAGAATAATATTATGCTAGTGTTCTATCGAAGTGTCTCTATCATACGGTAGCCATACGCTTCTGTGTTGGCGCAGCGCAAATATGTTTAGGTACAGTCAACCACAATATACAGGGTGTAGGTAACAAAATTGTACAAGTAATATTACAAGTCTTTTAAATTTTCTTAATATCAGTCGGCAATCATTGCATTGCAGCGCGTCGGTGGCTCAACCGGTAACGACTCGGTCCATCTAACCAGAGGTACCGGGTTCAAATCTGGACGGCCAATGTACCAATGAGTTTTTTCAAAAACTTACGTACATATCATTACCGATTGCTTTAACGGTGAAGGAAAACATCGTGAGGAAACCTGCACACGCCTGCGAAGAAACTCGAAGGCTGTGTGTGAAGTCGACCAACCCGCACTGGGCCCGCGTGGTCGACTAAGGCCTAATCGCCCTGATTCAGGGTAGGCTCGAGCCCCTCGGTGGGGACGTATATGAGCTGATATAATAAAATAAAAAATAAAAATCATTGCAGGGTAGGCTCTAGCCCATCGGTGGGGACGTATATGAGCTGATAAGATGAGATGAATCATCGCATTTCCGAATGCAATCGAATACTAATATCCATGTCCAATAAATTATCATGAACCTATTATAATTTGAATTCAAAACTTTAGAACTGCGTACTTTGTTGTTTACTTTGTACAGGCAGTGGCCTACAAGTTACAACTGATCCCGTTTCCATGCATGTAATTAAAAGGTTCGCGTGGAGATCACTATGGCTTCAATTAATTCCCCGAATAAACCACATTAAAGTTTTAAAAAACTTACTTAATTTTTTGCCTTTTAAACTTACAGAACCTGGGCGACCGGGTGTTGCTCGGAGTCTCCTAAAGCATGTAAATTATTTTTTACTAGCTTTTTCCCGCGGCTTCACCCGCGTAGACATAGTTTTTTTTTTAATGACTTAGAGGGAGCGCGGTGCGCGAGCCGCAAGCGGACGCGAGTGTGGACATAAATTTTCTCCAGATCCCTCGGGAACTATGCCAGGATATGCTTATTAGTAAATCGTGTCATTTGCCACCCCCTCAACCATCTCTGTGCAAATAATCACACAATCCATTGTTCCGTTGCGATGTTAAAGAAATTAACCATAAAAAAGTATATTTTCAGTTCCCTCGGGAATCGCATCGGGCTATGCTATTTTCACGGGATAAAAAGTAGCCTATGTCCTTCCTTGTGATACAGGCTACCTGCATGCCAAATTTCATTAAGATTGGTCAAGGCGTTAAAGCGTGAAAAGGTAACAAACAGACTGAAAAATAAACACATTTTCACATTTATAATATTATATTATAAATGTGAAAATGGTAAGGATGAAAAAAGATTTTCTCTGGAATAACACCATCTACGAGTAGATAGACTTAGAATGTATATATGTAAATATGTATCGGGCGTGAGGGACAGGTTCCCGAGAACTGATTTATCATACTTAAGTAATCGGCATAAACAAAAAGTTCAGGAATGTAGTGTAAAACAAGAAACTGATTCTTTATTTTACTCCTACGCAATGTAAGGCGAAGTCGGGCCAATGCGACGCACACTCACAGCGAGTTAGTGATCGCTGGCCGGTCGAGTTTTGCATTCATTGCTGGTTTTTTTTAAATAAAAAAATACTGAAAGCAATTCCAATTAAATATGACTCAGAATGATTTTAACCGCCTCCGTAGCTCAGAGGCAAAGTTCACTGGCTTTACACAGGAGGTCGCGGGTTCGATTCCCGGCGGGGTCAATTGTAAGACTCGGTTTGGTTGGTGGTAGGGCATTTTCTAAGCCCGCCTGGCTAGCTACCACCATCTTATCTAAGTCTTGCCGCCAAATATCAATGTTGATATCATTGGTGTGTTCCGGCATGAAGATAAGATAGCCAGTTCCACATTGCGTTGGGGAATCTTGGTAAGCCCGCTTCCATCTTCGGCAACATCGTCACTTACCACCAGGGTTTACTAATTGTAAATTTAAAAAAAGATAAACTAATTGAGCCTTATCAGTTTTCGGAAACCTATCCCTATGCCTCGTATTATACTTATACAGGAATAGCTCACTTAAAGTACCTAATTATATTGAAATAGTCTGTCAATGTTCACAAATACGTACTACCACAGGGCTGTCGGCACCAGCCGCCATGAAGCAAGGCGAAGATAGGAATGCATGGAGATGATTGATGACGCTTAGATGAAGCACTTCAAGGTGGACACGACCTTCAGAAATGAAGAATGCAACTGGACTTATTGTTAGTGTTCATCATAAATGTCCGAATATAGGTATTATAGCTGGGTCCCATACTATAAGTTCAAGGAATTCAAGGTTGGGGCCAGAGAGGCATGCTATCACTCATTTGAAATTAACTTATCATCATTTACCACAAGTTAACTTTTAATCTTCAAATTAACTCAAAATCTTATTTAAGTTTTGCCGCCAAATATCAATTGTTTTCCGGCTTGAAGATAAGATAACAATAAAGATAAGATAGTCTTATTGTTGCGTTGGGGAATCTTAGTAAGCCCGCTTCCATCTTCGGCATCATCGTCACTTACCATCAAGTGAGATGATACAAAGGTTTTACCAATTGTGGATTAAAAAAGGCGAACAATTTTCAGGTCCTAGACCATTTTTGTTACACCTGTAAAAAAATAGTGTAGGTCCCGTTAACTGGGGGTTCTACTCGTCATACTGACCAACTTCTTCCAAGGAACCTATAGTCAATTCTCAAAAAAAAATTTGGACCCTTCATACTAAAATGCACAAAATCGGTCGATCAGCTGATCGATTTGTATGAAGAGTAAAAAAAAAATTTTCGTGTTCAGCAAAGTCGTAGAACAAAATTTGTTCAGTATGATGAGTAATGTAATAGCCAATAATAACGCCAATTATGTTACACCCTGTATATACACGTCGCGTTGCACTGTGGAGCAGGGGCCCACTTGTTCTATTCGGTATGCACATGCTCAGTGCGGGTGTACTCGGGTCTCGGGTCTCGGGTGGTAAGGTGAGATAGTAGTACCTAATAATAAAAAATGTGTATTTAATTCTTAGTATTGTTATAAATTGTGAAAATGTTTTTGTTACCTCTTCACGCTTCAACACCTCAACTTATCTTGACGTAATTTGGATTGCAAATATTCTGTGTCACGGGAAAGAACATAGAATACTTTTTATCCCGTAAAAATAGCATAGTCTGATACAGTTCTTGAGGGAACTGAAAAAAAAATATTTTTGTTTGTGGGCGTTTTTTGCACACATACGGTTAAGGGGGTGAGAAATGACATAGCATAGACTACTAATTAGCATAGCAAGCTTGCGGCTCGCGCACCCCTAACCCTCAAAGAAAAAAAGCCTCAAATAAAAGCCGCGGACAAAAGCTATTATCATATTAAGGCTACTGATATTTAAAAGTTCTAAAAATGTTGCCTTTATAAATACAAAAAGTAACCTTTTAATAAGTAATGAAACTTTATAACGCTGAGGACAGTTATTTTGTTGTTATAATTGCATCATTAAAATCTTAAACAAATAATCAGAGTCAACAAATCAAAACAACTTTTGTTTCCCTTCCTTTTGTCATTATTTACTGGTATTTACACTAGGATATACAAAACTCTAAACATTTCATGTTCCTGTAAGAAAAATATTAAGGATTGGCTATTTAACGTGGACTGCTTCCCAACTGAACAGTTTAGCATACCTATAAGTTAGACAAGTTTGTACAAACCAACACACACGCACGCACACATACATATTTGTTTTGTATTTCGTTTGACTTTGTTCGTTCAATAATAATATTTATGTGGGTATATTTATATCGGAAAAACGGTGAAGGAAAACATCGTGAGAAAACCTGCACACGGCTGCGAAGAAACTCGAAGGTTGTATGTGAAGTCGACCAACCCGCACTGGGCCCGCGTGGTCGACTAAAGCCAGATCGCCCTAATTCAGGTAAGGTTCGAGTCCCTCGGTGCGGGGGGGAGGGGGGCGTATATAAGATGATGATATTTCTATCAACAAAAAACAATAATTCATCAATTGTTCATTCATTTAAGTGGCCTGTGCTGTGGTACGGCCCTTCATAGTACCTACCATCCCATCTCTTCGCGAGAGTATCGTGAGAGGCGACAAAGGATCAAAAATGGGAGGTCGGCTAGCAGTATTCTTTTCGTGTGCTGCGCCACCACATGGCACGTAGTAGCGATCGCCAACCCGCCTGCACGTGCCAAGCGTGGCAACTGCGAAGGCCTCGAAGCCTAAACACATCATCACATGCTAAAACAAGCTGATTAGCAAGTGCTTTTCTGTTACTCATAAGGACTTTTTATACAATTTGTGGAAATGTGTATTGAATATCAGTGTGACAACGGATCCAAAGACTCCAGGCACTGAAAGAAAGAAAGAAATAGAATAAGTTTATTTCACTGCGAGCACGAGTCTACTGAAATTATTCCAGAACCAATAATTCTCGAAACTCTACAAGCGTGACTATAAAAACAGCATGTAAGTAATTTATTTAACACACCATCGTATATTATGGTGAGGTTATGGTTTTCTGAAGGCTCGGTGGGTGGTCCATCACTCCACTTAGCGTGTCACAGAAAAAATCACCAAAAATATGAAAATATCACACTTACAATGACTAAGGAGTGCGCTGGATGTGACCAAAACGGAGTGGGCGGGACCGAAGTAATCGTATAAGATGCTTCTAATGTGAAGGAATTTGAAACTTACAAATACCTAATAAACTGCTAAACATATAAAAATCGTTTCAACCCATAAACGTGTCCCATTCTCACTTACTTATAAATTATAAACCAAGTGAGCATTTTTTTATTCACAATCCAGCGGCTTCCCGCGACCTTTGGTCCACCGTGTGGGAGGCCTGCCTACGCTAAATCTTCCGGTGCGCGGTTGCCAATCGAGAATTTATATATGCCCTTATTCACATTATACTTCAATATTCCCTGTCCAGCGATCGTCTTATCCACCCTAAACCCAACGTGGAGTGATGTTTGTTTTCCTAGGTCAGGTAGGTACGATGCGCCAGCGCACAGGTACGATGAAAGCTTCCCCCTCACCCCTCACACCGCAGATCCCCTCCCTTGCCTCGAGAGCTTGTTTCCGTTGCTTTTCAGACGATAATGAAACAACATATCGACTAAGCGAACTAAAACGTGCCTCTGCGCCGTTTCTTGGATAAAGTGAAAAAAATATAGAAGGTGGACGGACGGTAGAGTTGATATGGGTGGTATTTTGTGGCGATTTGTTGGAATAACATTGAGCTAAAAAGATACGTACACTGTTTTTTTTAAATAGAATTCAAGCCGTTAGGCGTAGACTCTACTAATGAAATTGAACAACTTCAAAATAAAATCAGAAAATAAATTGGGCTCTCCACTACAAACTTGCGAATTTACGATTAGTTTTGGGTTTCGCAAAGAAAGATGTTTAGTTTCATCTTGTTTTTTTTTTAAAAATAAGGAGTGATTTGAGTTTGAGTTTTTTTTTTCGATATCAGCAAAATCGTAGAACAAAAATTGTTCAGTATGATGAGTAGAAGCCCCAGTTAATGAATGGGTCCTACAACAATTTTGTAACACCCTGTATAGGTTTCAGCAAAATCATAAAACAAAAGTTGTTCAGTATGATAAGTAGAAGCCCCAGTTAATGGGTCCTACACAATTTTTTTTACATCCTTTATAGGTTGAAGGTTGAACGTCGAACTCATTTAGGGCTGAAATTAAACAATGTCGCCGAGCAACCTATATTGCTCAATTCGCACAAAAAATACGGACTTTCAAATAAAAATTTATCAGTTCAGTTGTATGAGTTCAAAATATATTTTTAACGAATTGAATGGACGTATCTGAACAACTCTCCACTACAACTCCTTCCGCAGTTAAGCTTCGTCACTATTCGCTGTACTCAAGGCGAAGCTTTTCACTGTACTTAAGGCGAAGCTCTGCACTCGTTTAGCTAAGGGCCATGCAAAAGAGATTGCACACTCTGTGCGGTATGTCCTATGGTATTGTGCTTGGAGTACGAGTATGGTGGATCCCACGCCGTCCCTTCGCCAATAAAACCGCGTGCGCACTTAAAAAACAATTAAAGTTATACCGTAGAGTATTTTGTGAGGGGAGGCTCGACGCTCACATGATACCGATTGTGAATATTTTATTAGACGAGATTGTTAATGTGGGTTCTGTAGTGAGGTAAAATAATTGACAACTGAACAACCGGCTTAAATCACAAAATTGCTGTAATTACTCTTAAATAAAAATTATTTTAATTAATTTAATCGTCAACGTGTTGTTCCAGTGATTGGTACACACTTAACAGTCCATTTTTTGGAAACTATTTAACTGATTTTGATGAAACCTGCACTGTTCCCTAAGTTGAAAGATACTTATTCCAACTTTTTTTTATTTATATTATAAATTTCATTTTTATAGTATCTGAGAAATTGGACAAACATATATTATATAGACATTATACAAACATACACTTATGAAATTTGGCACACCTGTTTAAAAACCCACATATACAGGATGTAACAAAATTGGTGCAGGTCCCGTTAACTGGGGCTTCAACTCATCATACTGAACAACAATCCCCAAGGAACAATTCTCTAAAAAAAATTAGACACTCCATACAAAAATGCATTAAATTGGCCGATCAGCTGAAAAGTAAAATAAAAATTTACGATTTCAGCAGTCATAGAACTAAAGTTGTTCAGTATGTTGAGTAGAAGCCCCAGTTAACGGGACCCACACCACTTTTGTTACACCCTGTATAAAATTGTGCAGTTTAAACAATATTACATGCATACGGTAGAATTGAATACCTTCTTTTTTGAAGTCGGTAAAATTGAATTCAATTCACAAAATTATCTATAGAACAGAATTTTTAATTTTTAATTGGTGCCAGGTTTTCAACCGACTTCCAAAAAGTTCTCATCAATTCGACTATATGTTTGTGTGTGTGTGTGTGTGTTACGTGATATCTTAGCAGATTGTGAACAGATTTTTATGATTAACTTTTCCGAGTTGGTCCCATATGAATGTTAACAAAATCGGTAAAGTACTTTTTTAAATAAAATTAACAAAACCGAAAATTATTATGCAAAATTGTACTAATTTGTTGCGATGGAAATCGGTTTTATTCACGTGTTCAGCGTTTCCAAAGCGTTGAAAAGTAAATATAGGCGCAGAATAAATAAAAGGAACTAGCTGTTTCCTGCGGCTTCACCCGCGTGGACGTTTCTATGACTTTTCGAGGGTGCGTGGAAAAAATGACCTATCCTATGTGTCTATGTAAAGGTCCTAATCTGTCTACCTATCAAATTTCAGCCAGATCCGTTCAGTAGTTTTTGCGTGAAGAAGTAACAAACACGCACACTCACAAACTTTCACCTTTATAATATTAGTGTGATGTAGGATTAGGATTGTTTAAAATGTAATAAAATAATATGTAATAAATAATTTTACTGGGCCCGCGTGGTCGACTAAGGCCCGATCGCCCTAATTCAGGGTAGGCTCGAGCCCCTCGGTGGGGACGTATATGAGCTGATATGATGAAAATGTAATAAAACACAACTTTACCCTAAAAACAACAACCAGTTATATACGTAAATATGTTGTAAAAGTCATCACCCTTTAATTAATAATAATTACTTTATTTTTCATTTTAATTATTATAATTAGTTTATAAGAAAACATTGACTCATACCTCCCTACTCTGTCCAACTTTCTCAACTCCATACAAACCCCGTGAACCGTGCTCCATCTGAACATCCCGCGAACCGTTAATCCGGACTAGCAGGACCAGTAATCCCGGACAAGTGGCCGCCCCGGGGGATCCCTGGGAACTCTATTACCCATACCTAATTCCCGGGTATTGGCGACTGGAGGACTGGGGGACAAGAGTGCAGAGATGTACAACTCATTTGTGGTGCCGCACTGCCGCAGGCGCGAATGTAATCTGGCTGCTTATTCGAGTTTTTGAGAGGTAATCCAGCTACCCCTTAAGTTTCATGTTTTATAGCCTGTGGGTTTCGTTGATTGATTGTTTGATTAATGTGAAAATAATGGAGATTTTTACAAGCCTTATATTAGCTTGCTGTGTTAGTTAGTTTGTCAGTGTGTCTGTTAGTTTGAAACAAATCTTAAAAGCTAAATTAGAACCACTCCCCGGTTTCCGACTGAGCTAAAATTAATGATGGCAGATCATTTATATTTTATGCACTCCCGTGATATCAAATGAAAGGGTTTGCTGAAAAGAATACAAAACAATTGAAACTATTTTCAAATTATACCTGTACCAAAAAGTTTTTAGGTTTTTCTACAACCCCAATGTCGTATTCGACAGCCTCGGTGGCGCATATGGTTAGTCCATTTTCACACGAGGAGGTTGCGGGTTCGATTCCCGGCGGAGTCTAACTCTGTCAGACTCCGTTCGGTTGGTGGTAGGGTATTTACTAACCCCGCTTTGCTAGCTACCACCACCTTGTGTAAGTCCTGCCGCCAAACATCATTGTTAACAGCATTAATGTGTTCCGGCTTGAATACTATATAGCCAGTTTTCCTTTGCGTTGTGGTAATATTGGTAAGCCCGCTTCCATCTTCGCCATCATTGTCACTTACCATCAAAGGGCTTATCAAATGTGTATAAAAAAGGGAGATGCAACAAATGCATGCTGCCATTTTTATTTGTTTTTTTTTATTAAAATTGTTCGATAAAATTGATCGCCGGTGCAAAAAAAAAACATTTTTTAAAGCCTACTACAGATACTACGAAGTCGAATTCATACACCTATTATGACTTTAACTATACAGCGAAAACATAAGTCTTTGAGCCCTTTTTCTTTAGAAATATGTTTTAACCATGTTCTACCGTCAGTCCATAATATAATATTCTTGACACACCATTCACACCCGCCCACATATTCGGCTAACCACCTCGTTAAGCCGACCACTAAAACGGCTCGGTTCGATGGTGGTGCATCTAATTAAAGGAGGGGTATAGTATAGAGATGAGGGGAGGGTGAGTGTGGAGGGGGGGGGACTGGGGGGGGGGAGGCGGTTACACGGTAGCATCGACGGCGGCGTTAAGTGGCACTCGCCGTAAAACTATCATAAACTTGTGTAGAGCCATAACCGGTACAGCGGCATGAGCCACTGGCACTCACCACACTCGTAACACGCCAAGCGCAAAAAAAATCGTATTTTCAAGTATTAAGATATTCTCAATACAAAAGACATCAACGCAAGCTACAAGTCTACAAAAGTACCTACTTTGTTTATAAATATTGTAGTTTGCGTATTACACACAGGAAAACATAAAGGGTACAGTGATACTTTAAGGTATAAAATAAAATTAGATCTAAAAGTTGTCGGTAATTTCGTATTTAAAACAGTAATATATGCATGCAACAACCTTATTTTTAGTGTCCAAGACTCGCATCCGTACATCAAGATTGGCCTTATTACGGCGAAGGACCTAAGTGCCCTCCAGAGACCCAATTGGCGTCAGGAGGCGCAGAATAGCGACGAGTGGCGACTTTTGGTGTCGGAGGCTAAGATCCTCTCTGGGTCGCTGAGCCAGTGAAAGTAAGTAAGTAACCTTATTTTTAAATTGATTTTCGGAACCTTATATACAGGTGTAACAAAGGTACAGCGATACTTTAAGGTGGGCTTGTACATATCAAACTAACCAACTTTGCTGAAATCGCGATTTTTTTTTGGATTTATCATACAAATCTGTCTTGTATGAAAAATTCAAAAAAAAGTCGCGATTTCAGAAAAGTTGTAAACCAAAAGTTTTTCAGTTTAATGAGTACAAATGCACCTTAAAGTATCTCTGCACCTTTATGTTACACATGTATATAAAGGTTCCGAAAATCACTGTGTTAAATACTAAATGACCGCCGACAACTTTAAGATCTAATAAATTTACGAAAACTACCAAATAAGTAGCGAAAGCAATAAACTAATAAACTTTCAGTATGTATTTTCATTAGGACCTTGACGTTTGTCAGTAGTTTCCGTATGTTTGCTAGAACCAACAGTAGCCGGCAACTTAGAATTAATTTTTCGGATATTTAGTACCAAATGGGTATGGCGCTGATGTCTTAATTTTTCATTTATTAATCCACAATTGGTATGACCTTGGCATCATCGCACCTGATTTTCTGTGTATTTTTTCTTATATTGAGAATTCTTTCGCGCTATCTTTACGCTATATAGATGTAATCTTGGCCAATTACTGAAACCAAGTTCCAGAAATAATCTTATCTTTTAAAGAAGACATTAAGCTCCAATCCTCAATGCGTGCATTTACACGCACGCTTTTCTCCACAGTCAATTACATCGTAATCACATAGAAAGATCAGTATCTAATCTCCTTCAAAAGATAATGATCCTTTCTGTGAATACCTATACTTACTTATATCGATTATGGCAAAAATATCCCGGCATAACGTTTATTAATGTTTATTTTAGGCAGATGTAATTTGAAAATAAGCTTTCACATGACCTACATAGAAAAGTTTTGATTTCTTGCACGCTACTTCTATCGTTTGTTGAAAATAAATAGCCGTGACTTGACAAGATATTTAAATACCAGTGGCGCGTGGGGGTGTACCGGACCACCCGTATTCAAGCACTCTCCACTCTCAACGAAGTAGTTGCGCCTCCGAGATGGTCCTGTCTCTCCGTCTGTCTATGGGAACTTTTAACGTTCTGGAGAACGTGGAACTCCACAACTTGACAACGATTGAAACATCACTGACTCACTAGTCTAGTGGGACAATTTGACGTATGACTCATCAAGAATCTTGAGAAAATTTATTGTTAAAGACTGTAGAATTTGTATTTAGGTAAGGCGTCTGTACCTACATATAAGATAAGTGATGCCAAGGGCTTACCATTCGTTGATATAAAAAAGTAGTTCAGAAAATTTCCCTATTACAGTTACATTGCTCTACATTGCTTAGGGATATTTTAAAAATTTCTTGCAAAACATGATTTCTTAAAAAGCTATTAAAAATTACTGAGGACACGCGCAGTGCAGGGTACGAAAACTTTCAAGATGAGCAAGCGCTATATTTACGAGTACCTTCTCAGTTCTTATAAACATAGCTTCTACTAATTTCATACAATCTGTGCCATTCTTCTATGACAATAAATTTAAAATGTATTGTTTTATTTTTTTTCTAATAAACGCTTATGTACAAAGCGGACTTATCATTTTCCGCGTGTTTTTACAAAAACCACTTAAAACTAAATTAATTTATAAGAACTAAGAGGGTCAATAGGTATAGCACTTGCTCGTCTCCAGGGCTTCTATTCCACACATGTCCTAAGTAATTTTTTGTATATTTTTACTTATTATGTTACACCTTAATGATAGTTTCTTCTCTTGTACTTCTTTCTCTTCTGATGATGATTATGTAAGCGCGCTAAGTGATAGTTCTGGTCATTTGGGTGATAAAATCAATGCAGTTCTATCTCCCCATAAATTTCTTAACATAGTGCAAATAAACGCGCAAAGTATCCCAGCTCACTACGCCGATATTCTTGAATTTTTAAAAATGGACACCATTGATGCAGTTCTCATCTCGAAAACATTTCTTAAGCCTAGCCTTCCATCCACGCAATACTCTTTACCCGGTTTCATACTTCTCCGTAACGATAGGACTGGCAAAGGTGGTGGTGGTGTCGCTATATACCTTCGAGCCGACATACCTTATAAAATTGTAGATTATTCTCCTGGAGAATATTCAAAGTCTTCTGAACATCTCTTAATCGAAATTTGTATTCACCATACAAAACTTCTACTAGGAGTTTTCTATAATCCTTCTAGGGAAATCAATTATTTTGAGTCTTTTGAATCAAAACTTGAACTCTTTACACCTTTATATGAACATTCTATTATTCTCGGCGATTTTAACACTTGCCTGCTCAAAGGTGATGCGCGAGCTCGCAAGCTCTGCAACCTGGTGTCTTCAGTTAATCTACATATCCTTCCCCTTTCAGCCACTCATCAAGCTCCTCACTCTATTCCATCTCTTCTTGATCTTATCATAGTATCCAATCCCTCCCTTGTTGTAACTCATGGCCAGCTTCCTGCATCTTTTTCATATCATGACTTGATTTACATCACTTATAAAATAAAACCCGAGAAAGTCAAGCCTCAGTATATGTTCTTACGTAGTTATAAAAATATCGATCTCGATCGGCTGAGGGAAGATGCTGTTGCTATTGATTGGTCGCCTGTAGTCGATTCCTTGAGCATCGATGAAAAAATTTGTCATTTCAACTCCATTTTCACAAGACTATTTGATGTGCATGCACCTACCAAAAAAGTTAAAGTTAAGCGACCTCCGGCTCCTTGGTTAACTGAGGCTATAAAATCAGCTATGTCGAAGCGCGATAAGGCTAAACGCAGATATAAGAAAAATCCTATCGATAAAAACCTCTCCTCTTACAAAAAACTGCGTAATCGTTGTAATCGGATGTGCAGAGATGCCAAACGTCGGCACATTCATGGCTCCATTGAGCAATGTGATCCTGCACATCTATGGAAGTTCCTTAAAACGCTTGGGGTGGGCAAAGCACCTAGTGATTCCTCATTTATGTTTGACTTGAATGTCCTTAATACACATTTTTCTAAACCGCCAGTTATTTTAGATGATCAAGTCAAATCGGCAACTCTGCAATCTTTGTCAAACCTTCCACTTCCAAACGGTGTCCCTTTTTCTTTCCAGGAGGTAGCCTCTTCTGAAGTTAAAAAATCTATCCTCTCCATTTCGTCCAAAGCAGTAGGTGTAGATGAGTTAAGTTCCAAAATGTTTTATTTAATATTAGATGAAATACTGCCCATTCTAACGCATATTTATAATTTCTCTCTATCTTCTGGTAGCTTCCCTACCGTCTGGAAAAAAGCTAATGTTATCCCTCTCCCAAAAATATCTAACCCATCTTCTCCTACCCAATTTCGACCCATTTCCATCCTTCCTTTCCTGTCAAAAGCACTCGAAAGTATTGTGAATAGACAACTTTCCACCTATTTATACCATAATAGCCTGCTAAGTCAATTTCAATCCGGCTTTCGTCCAGGCCATAGTACTGTTTCTGCACTTCTCAAAGTTTCTGAAGATATACGTTTTGCCAAAGACAATAAACAATTAACGGTTTTGGTATTGCTTGACTTTAGCAGCGCTTTTAATTCTGTGGATCCCGATATTCTCCTTAAAATCCTCTCTTCACTTAATGTTTCCCCTGAGGCCATCACCTGGTTTAGTTCGTATTTAAAGGATCGAACCCAGTGCGTTCTTTCTAGCGAGTCATTGTCTAATTGGTGTGACCTAACGGTGGGAGTTCCTCAAGGCGGTGTGCTTCTCCACTACTTTACTCTGTTTTTATTAACTCTTTAACAAGTATCATCTCATCCAGTTACCATCTTTACGCTGACGATCTGCAGTAGTATCGTCACTTTACTATCAGTGAGATAAATGAAGCTATTAATCTAATTAACGCCGATCTTGACAAAATTAATAACTGGGCTCATTCGTTTGGTCTTCTAGTAAACCCATCTAAGTCACAGACTCTTCTAATAGGTGGCACATATATGAGAAAGCTGGTAGATCCTACTTCACTTCAGCCTGTGATATACAATGGGGTTTGTATTCCATTCACAGATACTGCAAAGAATCTGGGCGTCATCTTTGACAGTAACCTTTCTTGGAGTAGCCATGTAAACGAGGTCAGTAGGAAAATCCATTACTCGTACCGATCCCTCAAACGCCTACAAAAATTTCTACCATTAGAAATAAAAATTTTGCTCGCGCAATCGATACTTCTGCCTATTATTGACTACGCTGACGTGTGTTTCCTCGACGCAACTGAGGTATTAGTCAACAAATTGGAGCGTCTTCAGAACTTATGCATTCGCTTTATCTACGGATTGCGCAAGTTCGATCACGTATCTGCATACAGATCTAAGCTGAAATGGCTTCCAATTCGCCGTCGGAGGGATGTTCATATCCTGTCCACCCTCTATAATTGTATTTTTAACTCCTCTTCCCCTCCCTATATGCGTGAGCGTTTTGAGTTTTTGGTGCCCAGAGATCAGCCATGCCATACAGCGAAATCCCTTCTTCTAAAAGTTCCGACCCACACGTCTTCTTGCTACGGCAGCTCCTTCACTGTACATGCAGTGAGACTGTGGAACTCCCTCCCACATTACGTCTGTGATAGCCCATCACTGAATGTCTTCAAAAGAAGAGAAAAGAACATTACCTTTCTGTTTATTCATATTATATTTATTTGTGTAACATAAAATTACTAATAATCTTTCCTAATTACGTAGGTTTATGTATTATTTATAAGTATAAACGTATATATTATGTATTCCATATTATATTTATATTAGGTATACATTATCTCTGTTATATATTGTGTAATTATCTGTGTACACGCCAATTCAACCCTCACATCTCATTTCTCATCGCCTATGGTATGTAGGAAGAAAACTCTTACAGAGTTATTCATGCCATTTCTACATTTAGTTTATAAGCAACTGTTTAACTCAACTGTGTGTGTACAATAAATATATAAATAAATAAGTATTTTTTTATAGTTCTTAAAAAAATATGTTGTGTATGATAAGACTAAATATATCCCTAGTCAAAGTTGATGTGTGTATTTTTAATAACGAAATAGTTAATTTTCACACGCTTTAAGAATAACCAACAGTTAAATCATCTGTAAGTAAATACGAGTGAATAACCAGCAGGAATATCATCTTTAGGTAAGTACGAGTTCGATTAGATGCTAAGATTAAAATAGATACTTAACAAATGTGTTATTTTAGAAATTACAAATTCCATTTTTTCCTGTATGGGAACGCAAGAAATTTAGATTTTCTCATAGATTTTCCTGCAAGTTTTGCATTCAACCTTATATCATATGCTGTGACTTTTATAAGACTCTAGGCCTAGAAGTATCGGAGGAGGGGATTGTAAATTTTTGCCTCTTTTCTTAAATTACTTCAAAACTATTTATCTTGTTAATTATAACATAGTATATTTGAAATCCTTTTACAAAAAATATTTTACAAAAACAGGCCCACTGCTGGGGCTCGGGTCTCTTCCCAAGCTCGGGAAGGTCACGCCACACTCCACGCGTGGGGCGGGGGCCCAGTCCGGGTTAGTGGAGGTTGTAGGGCTAGCGGCGAACCGCACTGTCATAAGTTTTCAAGTCGCCTGTAAGGTATCCCATACGGTGTAGCGACTGCCATCTAGTGGACTAGTGGACTAGTGGACTAGTGGACTAGTGGACTAGCCCCCTGTCAGAAGTTTTAATCTTATAAGATTCAAGATTTAAAATAGTTGCAAATTACACTCTTTCTGTCATAAAATAAATAGTAATTACATAATGTCATTCATGAAACATAAAGAAATCAACAATCATTGGTTAATAACATCAAAATCCAATCCTGGATATAAAACAAATTATGTCGTTAAAATATGAAAATAATATGACACGAGAATTTATACATTAAAATCATTGAATGTCATTAATGCCTTCGACAAGAGTAGGCCAGTTCACACGGACAGCACCCGGTCACGAGTATAACGCGAGAGTCAGCCATCGCTTCCATCAACCATATTGGAGGGAAAGGAGCTCCCGATGCGCCACCACATAACTTTATTTAACTTACATAGGTGCTATCTTGCATAAAATAAAATAAATTCATCTCCCCATGGAAAATATATGATTGTTACGTATAGTATCCTTAGTAAGTTATATGGTAATAAACATTAGTAAATCTACGCTTTATTGTTGATCTAACCTTCTAATCCAAACCTGACCTACCTCGAACCTCGCCACAATAGCCTATCTGAAGTAGGGTCAAGAAAAAAAATCGTCCTAAAAATGTTTGTGTTACCAATTAAACGGAGGCCAGTGTGTCAACAGGCCGTGGGTGGTCGAACCCGCGGCCGCTGCACGCTGCCATCGCCGCCGCCACCGCGCCGCACCGCGCCGCACCGCGCCGTGCGAGCGAGCGATTCGGCGCACTAAATTATGTTGTCAAAAATCACATGATCCTGCAGTTTTTGAACAGCCCTCGATAGATGTGGGAAGGTGACATAGAAGTTATTTTGATGAAGGAGTTGAGACTTTAATCGGCGAGCGAACGGAAAGAGCGAAGGTTTCACAGTTAGGTTGGAGCGTTTTTGCATTTGTTTGAATATATGTGTAAGCTCGGAGATAAACTTTTTGGAACGCGTTATCCGAAATTCATGAAATTTTCAATGGTACGTAATAATAACAAGAGGATTTTACAGTATGAAAAATAAATTCAAAATTTTATTTAATAAACATCATTCTTGTTAATAAAAAACTTGTTAATTTGAATTTTTAAATAATTTTCAATTTTATATTTATTAAAAACAGCATTTTTTTTAAATAACTATAAGTAGCTGGGCGAACGAGCGATGCTCGGGGTCTTCTAGGCATGTGAACAATTTTTTTTTGAGTAAAACCGCATTTTTAGAATAAACAATTTGAAATTAAACCCATATCATGAAAAATTAGTTAAATTAAACAAAAAAAAAACACGCCTACACTGATGATTTGAACTCGGGCTGATCGGTTTGTGAGCTAGACTCGGTAACCGCTTACCTATGCTTTAGAGTTTTGTGAAAATATGATACATATACATTTACTACGTTTACAAGTATCAACGAAAAGCGCGTTTTCCCAGAGATGAGACCTATCTAGATCGTTTCGCCCCCAAAAACTCACGCATACCAATTTTCAAGCAAATCGTTAGAGCCGTTTCTGAGAAACCAATAGGGATAACGAATGCTAGTCATCTGAGTTACTTTTTATCATCTGTCAAAAACGACATATTATGCTAAAAATGTTAGAAATACCTAGGCGTGACGTCATAGTTTAGCAGCGTCATTTATATACTCATTTTATGATTTTGGTGAATTAAAAATCGAAGACTTGATGGAAAACAAAACGAGTAAGATTTTCCGAAGTTTCAGTGGGAGGGCAATTTAGTGATTAGAGTTCATAATCTTTTTCTGATGCTGTCGTCATCCCAATTATACATACACTGCTCGTTTGAAGTACTTAATTAGATTTTAGTTCGTTGAAGACTATGACCAAGTATCTCATGTGTGCTACGACGCTCATGACGTCACTATGCCGATGCCGGTAACGCGAACAATTTCAATTTTGTTTAAAAAGGAATTATTTTTTATCAACTGTCAAAAACGAACAAAGTTTCGTTTTTGACAGTTGATAAAAAATAATTCAATGAGTAGTATAGTAAAATACTATCTTATTATTAAGTATGACAGAATCTAAATAAGATTGGTTTCTGTGCGCGAACTACTACTACTTAGTCACGGAACGAGCGAAGGTTTTCAGTTGCAGGTAGAAAAGTTTTTGGATTTGTGTGTATGATGTCAGTGGATAACTTTAACGCCTTAACAGTTTGTTATGAAATCATAGATGATAATAATAAGAGAATTTGTATGCCAGTCAAAATATGATCGGGTTCTGCGTATGAGATCCAGTGCTGGGCGAATTTGCTAGAGACACTTCAAAGCGACAGGCACAGCTAGATGGTATTTTCAATTAGAAAGAAGGAAGATTGCTGTGTTTGATTTAATCGCTTTCTTTGAGTATCCCGACAGGGATATCGACTCTACGAGTACATACTTGTGTAGGAGGGCGCTGCATTTGGATGAGGGTAGTTTTCAATCCGTTAATTTTACTATCCAAACCACAAACAGAATGATTCGTCATAACAACAATTAATTAAATTAAAACCAAATATTAAAAAAGTAGCGCGTGGCTGCCGGCCGCCCACTCCAGCGGTCACGGGTGACGGACTCCGTGCGCGTTGCACGCGTTCCTTATTCCCGCGCAAAATTGTACAAACATAACCTCACATTCAAAAAACGGCTGAACCATCTTTATTTACAAGAAAATAGGGGCTATATTAAATCAAATAATAGTCACGTCCATAGCTAAAATAAAAAAGTTTCGTAACAATGTCCGATGCGCTTAAAAAAATAACCTCAAAAGGGTCACACACTTTACGTAATTGAACTGCGATTTGTTTATACTGGAGCTGAGAAAGATAACAATCTATTGATGGATATTTTTGTATGGGGATCTCGTTTTAGTGAAGTAGGTGGGTGAGTGCCTGTAGCCTACATTATTGTAGAGTATAACGACAATGTTGAATAAAAGTGTAGAGGGACAGGTAGGTAGATAAGTGGGAAAAATTCCGCTTGTATCCATGGCTTCACATACCATTTATTTTTAAAGTAGCTACTTTTATCCGCAATAAAAATATTATATCAACGCACTTGCCAAAAAACAATTTTATGTAGTTAATTTGAGCCGTGTGTACCTACTTTGGAGTTTCGACCCATCTACGGCGTTGCATGCACGATGGCTGAACAAAGTTAATTAGTTAATGAGAACCCTTTATTTGGCTTAGTAACCCATCTCACCCCGCTTCTCCTTAGTAGAATATGTGACTATCCAACTTTCCAGCCGCTTCCCGCGACCTTCACCAGGTCGTCGGTCCAGCTAGTGAAAGGCCTGCCTTCGCTACGTCATCCGGTGCGCCGTCGCCACTCGATAAATTTACACCTTAGGGTGTTTAGACACAATACAACTTTTATCGGTCATTACCCAGGAAACAAAGCAGTGCGTCCTTCACGTGGAAGCTCGCCAACTCCATCTTGAAATTAAAGCAACCTTATCCAATCAGATTACCTTCCTCTACTCGTGGGTATTTATCTCGCACAGCACCCGTTGCCCGTTGCGAAGCCCCCTAGTCCGTAGAGCCGGCCACCTGGCCACAAAGTTACTCAGACTTAGCACATTATAGACTCATCCCTTACCTGGATGCACCCTCCGATCCCACGCAAAACACCCTCCCATAATAATACTTGTAAAAATATAATTATAATCATATGCACGCGTCCGACTTCCGTTGCGCGTACAGTTTTTTATTTTTTATTAGGAGGGTAGTCTGATAACTGTCAATTTGATAGCGCTTTTTTAGTGTTGCCAGTATTAATATGTAATTTGTCGGGATGCGCCGTGTGATAACCGGCCGCGAGGGTGGTTGATTGATTAAATAAGCGTGCGCGCACAGATAGGTGGTGTTTAAATGCGTTTAAATGATAAAGTAGAGCGTGCCGGACGGGTTGCGATGCTAAAGATGTTTTTTGGCAAGCCAAACCTAAATTGCGTAAGTACAATTAACGTAATAACGCCGTGTTTGCAAATGGGCTTCAAATAATTATTCAATCGACAAGGTATCAAACTGTAACGCGGTAACGCTCTTATTTAACCTGCTTTCTTTCGATCTATTCGACTGTATGTTTTTTTTATGTGTGTTACCTCAGAACTTTTATCTAGGTGAACCGATTCTGATGATTCTTTTTTTATTTGAAAGCTAGTTCTTCCCGTCTGGTCTCATATAAATTTTATCAAAATCGGTGTAGTACTTTGTTAGCAAATTAACAAAAACCAAAAATAATATTGCAAAATTGTACGAAGTTGTTGCGATGGAAGTCGGTTTTTTAACGTATTTAGCGTTGTTCATTACCCAAACTTTAAAATTAAATAAAAAATCTTGTAAATACTGATTCTCTCTTTAAGACCCATCTCGGGTAAGATACATTTATGTTTTTTTTTTATTTGTAATATAATTTAACATGTGAAATCATTTTTAAATTTTTATTTCTTTCTTTCTAGGTCTTATTTTTCAGTAATAAATTGATCTGTGTGCACG
This sequence comes from Coleophora flavipennella, assembly GCA_947284805.1. NCBI lineage: Eukaryota > Metazoa > Arthropoda > Insecta > Lepidoptera > Coleophoridae > Coleophora > Coleophora flavipennella. The sequence continues at coordinate 17,316,244 of OX369272.1, read as the reverse complement.
AACGGTGGTTATTTAATACCCACGCCCTACCGTAGGTACTTACATATTTACTCCTAATACCCGCCGTGCCACCAAACTTTTAGTCATTAAACAATGCAAAATATGTAGGTACATGGCTAGCTAAGAAATATTTCAAAGGTATTAAGGATTTTTATAATAAGTTTATTAAAAGACATTTGCATGTTGTATTTCTTTTATTATTTTTGTAGTTTAAATAATGTACCTATAAATATTGAAATTTGAGTTTTACTTTGAAAACTATTAAAATTTAAATTTGCATGCCATCTCTACTTTGACTTATCATGAGAAGTATTATTTTTTTATACATGCGAGTAACATCTTGTTACAACAGGTTTTTATACATGCGAGTTACATCTTGTTACAACAGGTTTTTATACATGCGAGTTACATCTTGTTACAACAGGTTTTTATACATGCGAGTTACATCTTGTTACAACAGGTTTTTATACATGTGAGTTACATCTTGTTACAACAGGTTTTTATACATGCGAGTAACATCTTGTTACAACAGGTTTTTATACATGCGAGTTACATCTTGTTACAACAGGTTTTTATACATGCGAGTTACATCTTGTTACAACAGGTTTTTATACATGCGAGTTACATCTTGTTACAACAGGTTTAAGAGCAAATAAAGAATTATTACTTACTCATTTTATTTTATTACAATTGACAACATTAATAAAATTTGTAACCCTAATCAAACTATATATATTAGTACTAACATACAGTATGGACACTCCCTGCCGCTCTCTAGATTGCGACTTCACCCTCTCGTCACCCAGATTGACACAGATTGGTCACAGTTTGGTTGTCGAATGTATAGAATTTCGCCGCCATTTTGTTTGTTCCGTCATTCACAGTGTCCATCCAGGGTGTGTCCTAATATAATGATAGGCAAAAATGATAAAACATTATAATTTTTTCGATTTTTTGTTATGTTATGTTGACGTTATGTCTCGAGATAATTATTTTTTGCTTCGTTAGCACTTTTATAATTGAATAAAAGGGTACCTATAATAAATAAGCCTTCTTTAGCTTAATAAAATTATAATTAAAATAAATAAAATGTTTTAACCGTCTCTGTGGCGTAATGGTTAGTCCATTCCTTAGACAAGTGTCTAAGGTCCATTCGCTTCACACCAGTAGGTCGCGGGTTCGAGCCCCGGTGGGGTTAACTGGTGGGGCTCGATTTGGCTGGTGGAAGGGCATTTTCTAAGCCCACCTGGCTAGCTACCACCATCTTATCTAAGTTTTGCCGCCAAAAATCAGTGTTAACGACATTGCTGTGTTCTGGCTCGAAGATATGATAACCAGTTCTCCATTGCGTTGGGGAATCTTGGTAAGCCCGCTTTCATCTTCGGCATCATCGTCATATACCATCAGGTCAGATAATGGCAAGGGCTTACCAATTGAGAATATATTTTTTTTTAAAACTTAGATACGTCTTCATGGTACCCGTTAGCAACTTTATCTTTTAGTATACAGATGGCTTTTTATTTTACGTCATCAATGTAGATATTAGGTAACCTGCTTACAGCCTTATTATTATTTCAGTCTTGTTATTATTTTTATGATTTTATGTTATTTAATTGCGAATTTTATTATTGTAACATTGTGTAAAATTGCGAATTTCTTCATTGTTATACTTACATATTACCTTTTTTATGACATTTTATATTTGTTTACACTGGGTATTGATTCTTAATAATGTCGTTATTATTTCAATTGTTTTGTTATTGTTTGTGTGCTTTCTTTAATACAGTGTAATTAGTTTATGAAATATATGAATGAATGAAAGTTCCTCAAACTAGTTTTAATGAGCCTTATTGTTATGAATTTTTATATCATGTTGAATATCAGATTTTCAGAAAAGTAGCTCGTCTGCAAGGCAACAAAGTTTTCTCGAAAAACTGGGAAAATGGTGTCCTTTTTAAAAGATGTAAGAACATGTTCTCCTGCGGATCTCCTCATTTCTGATTCTATCGCGTAGGGAAACTCCGAGCATAGCTCGCTCCATCGCCCTTCGGATTTAGGGTTTGACAAGTTAGAACCTTATCTTAGCCTTTCGGTGTCGTCGTGGAAATACTTGGTAGAGGCCTTCGTTCAGCAGTAGACGGTTCAGCTGATATGATGATGATGAAGCAACATGTACAGTCAAGGCAAATATAAAGTAAGACCGTGCATTTCATTTCGGAATTTGAAAGTTTAAGGGCGATAAAAATTTGGTAATACTGAAAACCACCTAGCTTGCCTTCGTGCCTTTGTGATCTAGTTTGGAACTATTACGATATTTTTTTGTGAAACGCGAGCATAGGTAATGTCCAAAGCAAATATTTAACAAGAAAGGAACTTCTTTTCATAACTCATACTCATATAACCATGGGTGAAACGCTGCTGACACTAATTCACTAATCATTACTGATTAAAACATTACTCATCTACGTTATTCGATAGTACCTGGCAACGGAACTAAATAGGTTATGTTAAAAAAATGTACCTTTATGAAAATATAGACTACTTTTAAGAAACAGTTTTTTTTTCTTTTTAGCCACTTTTTTCGAATATTAAAAAGTAATGACTTCACAGGCCCAAATAGTACCTAGCTCCCAGTACTAAGGTCAATAGGGATGATGGCTGCTAGTCATTTGAGTTACTTTTATTCATCTGTCAAAATCAACATTTTGTTTGAAAAATGTTTGAAATACTAGTAGTTTGAAGTGACGTTATAAGTTTAAAGCGTCATTTAGGTACCAATTTTATAATTTTGATGAATTGTTTTAAAATTTAAGTACGAAGAAAATTTAATGATCATCATTTATAATTTAATTTTGATGCAGTCGTCATCCCAGTTGACGATTATGAAATAAATTTAATTATTTAGTGACATTAAATTAAATTTTACAGTCATCATTCTACCAGCTCATATACGTCCCCACCGAGGGGCTCGAGCCTAGTCTGAATTAGGGCCTTAATGATCGACCACGCGGGCCCAGTGCGGGTTGGTCGACTTCACACACACAACCTGCGAGTTTCTCCGCAGGCGTGTACAGATTTCCTCACGATATTTTTCTTCACAGTGAGAGAGTCGGATATAAATCGGAATTCGAAAACATATTAGTAGGTGGCAGGATTAGAACCACGACGCGACGTGACATTAAGTATATAGTAGGTAGAATCGTTATTTCTCCAAATCGTTTTATTTATTTACATGTCTTACAAAAAACTGAACAACGCCAATAGCAGGTTCTAAGTGGAATCCTTAACTCCATGAGTTAGATGTAGATACTAAAACGTTGATGATAGAGTGCAAACCAAGGGGTAGGGGGACGTCATGCTGCACTCCACGCTCGCCACACCGACTAACTATAACGATGACGGGAGCGCTTAATCAAATTATACAAATTGCAACATACAATATTCATGGAGGTAGGGATGGGACACTACATTAAACTATGGGTACAAATATATTGTATACCAAAATCAGTTTTTAATACCTAAACACGTTTACCTTAAAACGACAAGGTATACCAAAAAATTAATAGTGTACCAAAAAACGAATGCGTAAAAAAGTATATCCGCAACGCAATTAAAAAAGTGCGTTTATCTGATAAAGTTATGCTCGAACTTTAAAATGTAATCGAAAGCCAAAATTAGTAAACGTCTACCAAATTCAGTACACCTGTAGGAAGGGTGTGGTACGGGGAGTTCTAAATGGAAGCGGGAGCGAGCGAAGCGAGCTCGGACTTGCGGAGCACCCCGACTCGGATCCGTTAGGTTCGGAGACTGTGCGGGGAGGCGAGCTAAGCTCGCCTCCCCGCACAGTCGTAGTGTTAGGTTTGACATGAGAACACAGAAGTAGGAGCCCCGAAGGGGCTCCGTCGACCACTCAACACTGTAGGAAGAGTGTGGAACGGGGAGTTCTAAAATCGACAAACTTTAAAATAGGTATGTACCCTTATGTTAATATGTATTTGACAGTCTATTGAATAATTAAATGCTATTCAAAATGTGGGCAAACTTAGCTTATTTTGGGTCTCATGTGCTTTAATTGGCTAATGTAAAATTAAATAAATGTATGCGTTTTAGTATAAAATAGGGTGTCAAATTTTGGTAGACATTTACCTTTTTTGGGTTAAAAATACATTTTTTTGGTTTGCGATTTTTATTTAATTTGGTAAACAGTTAAACCAAAGCCTTAAACTATTATTACATCGTCTCAAATTATTTCGTCTGTGTGTTGCATGTCGCGTGACGGTCGCTTTCGTCTGACGGTATGATCGTTTCGTCCTCTGTACCGTAGCGAGAGCAGCCATGATCGTTTCGTCCTGTGTAAAGTCACAGTAAAATAAAGAGTACTACGTACAGTATGGTCACTCCCTGCCTCCCGCCGAAAGTGCCGCCCACCCCCGCTCGTTAGCTCCCAGGTATCGGCTAGTACGTCTTATCTCACTCGCACAAGCATGGTACGCGTTCACCTACACGAGCTTAGACTGTGGAACGTAGGAACGCGTTTGTTTCTTACATTTGATCGCCAGTGACCGAGGTGTGGTAAAGTTTCACTTTTACCGTGGTTTCATAAAACCACACATTTATTTTTTTTTCATTCACAATTGGTAAACCCTTGGCATCATCTCACCTGATGGTTAGTGACGATGATGCCGAAGATAAAAGCGAGCTTACCAAGATTCTCCAACGCAATGGGGAAACTGGGTATCTTTTCTTCAAGCCGGAACACATATTGATGTTTGGCGGCAATACTTTGATAAAATGGTGGTAGCTTAGTAAATGCCCTTCCACTTACCAAACCAAATCTTACAAAGTTATACTTTGCCGAGATTCGAACCCGCGATTTCCTGATGTGAAGCTATTAAACTAAACGCCACGGAGGCGGTTAAAATTCAGGTTATAATACTCAATACTGAACAAAATGTCCTCAAAAACCAGTCTGTTGAAATAAAAAGAACTGAAATTTGGTAGGTAAACTGATTAGGACCTTGATTAACACATAGGCTATTTTTTTCCACGCTCGCGAGCCACTTGCGGCTCGCGCACTGCGCACACTCGAAAAGTCATAGAACGTTGTCCACGCGAGTCAAGCCGCGGGAAACAGCTAGTCTTGTATAAAATAGGTAGATCATCTTTTATTACTTTTTTAGAAACGAGGCGATCCGATCCGTAGGAGAACCAAAGTAACCGCGTTAGCTCACAGAATCACTGAACTTAAGTGGCAGCGGGCAGGACACATTGCTCGTAGAACAGATGGCGGCTGGGGCAGTAAAGTTCTCAAGTGGCGACCGCGCACCGGAAGACGGAGCGTGGACAGGCCTCCCACACGGTGGAACGACGACCTGGTGAAGGTCGCGGGAGGACTCTGGATGCGGGCAGCGCAGGACCGGTCGTCGTGGAAATTTTTGGGGGAGCCCTTTGTCCAGCAGTGGACGTCTTTCGGCTGATATGGTGATGAGAGACCATCTTTTACCCAAGACGCCGGTTGTTCGATAGAATAGCCAGTCCTTTAGTCAAGCACTAGTGAACAATCAACGAATGTGAATTATTTCTGGTGCAGTAATGAGGTCGAGCTTTTTACAGTCGGCCATGAGCCACCCCGGCTCGGCCATCGAACAATTTGACGCGCTGCGGTCGGTTTTAATATTTAAACGACCTGTATCGTCATTTTAGCCATATTATACTGAATTCCATATTGTAAGTAGGTAATCATTAAAAATCAAATATGATATAACTACTAACGTAGATGGGTATTTCAATGCTTCGCTTATTTATTGGTAGCCAGCTTTCTTTAGGTTTTTATGAATATGTAAAAACCGGCCAGTACAAGTCGGACTCGCACACAAAGGGATCCATATAATCGTACAAAAAAACCAGATTTCTTGTATTTTCATTATTTGTTGTTATAAAAACACTTTGTCCAAGTGGAAAACGGCAATCGACTAAATAGAAAGAAAATGGATGAATTGAGAATCGGACCATGCAAAATTCTCAAGCAAATATCGAATTCAATCTATGACGTTGACACCGCACCGAACACAAGAAAGCTGAATCAAACCTCTAACCACATTACGTTTGTTGGTACATGACAAATTAGTACATAGCACAACAGAAATACTCGGTGCAAATTCCAAGTCTACCTAATATGGTTCATGAAATACAGCCCGCTGACAGACAGACGGACAGCGGAGGCTCAGTAATAGGGTCCTGTTGGCACCATTTGGGTGCGGAACCCTAAAAAGCTATCTTTAAATCAGTTGCTAGCACTGCCATTGTTTGTGTCTCTGCGTACGTGGCGCATTCCTATCAAATTACGTGACACCACCACCTTACTAAGTGGACGCGTTATCGCACCTACTTTTCCCACAACAAAGCAATCGGTGACGCGTTTTCCGGCGGAAGTTCCCACCCATCGCGCAAGATGGCGGTGGCACGCGGCAGACACGTGCGCGCGCGCCGGCGCACCGCCCTTTGCGCTTTTACTGTTTTCATTTAAAACGCTCAAATATAATATAAACAATCCTCATTGTCTATGGTAGTCGCACTCTCGAATAAATTAGTTCCACTGGCCTCGGGTTAAAACGCGATTGATCCGCTCATTATAAACGCACGAACAAACACAATACGAGGGTATGTTACAATGAGAAAATTAAAACCACATAGTAAAGTGATGTTAAGTTTATTTAAAATCCTTCTTAATTAAGGTTAAAATCTGTAAGTAGGTTTAAAAATGTAATTCGTGACGTTAAAAAACTTGATAAAATATGATGCAACACAAACTATAATGACAAATGAGTATTAAAAGTAACAAAAGGGCAGTACTATATAAATGTGCAACAAAATTGGTGTAGGTCCCGTAAATGGGGCTTCTACTCATCATACTGAACAACTTTGGTTCAATGACTTTGCAGAACTCGCAAAAAAAATTAACTCGTCATAAAAATCGATCAGCTGAATAACCAATTTTTGTATGGAAGATCCATTTTTTTTTGAAAAAATTAAATTTTGGTTCCTAGATGTTCAGTATGATGAGTAGAACTTACACCAATTTTTTTACACCCTGTAAACACCTTGTAAAGTGCAAAAATTGATCCTCATTACCTAATTTACTTTCTCAAACGTGTCATTCACACATGGTTCAAAGCAAAATTCTAGTCAATTTTTGATTTAGATACAAGTTTTAGGTAAAATAGAACACATTTTTTGAGGAGAGCTTCTACTAATAAAACTGTACAACTTTTCTGAAATCGCAAAAAATACTTTGGACTTTCCATACAACAACGTTGACTAATCAGCTGATCGATTTGTATGTCCCAATTTTATTCGCTTTCTCAGCATAGTAGTAGAACAAAAGTTGTTGAGTTTCATTAGCAAAAGCCCTCCTCAAAAATGTGTTCTATTTTACTAAACCCCCCACCCCCCTATATAGCAGCAGAGTTCCCGAAATCAATACGATGTATACTCTAACCTAGGCGCCATTGCTCGAAATGGCACAAATCGTACAACAGTTAATTAGCTAATTACAATGTAAATAGATTTAATGCTTGTTCTAAGACATGGGCGGACGTGTTACGTATCTTAAGGCACCTTTTTCATAAAATATCTATTTACAATATTAGATAATATCAATTTTTATGTGAGTTTACTACACCCGCGGTGGTTGAAATCGGTTCTTTGCAATACTTACCTTAAATTTTAATGAAATTATTGCAATTATATATTATATTATATTGTAATGATTTTATTGAAATTATTATTGAAGACTAAATAAATGTTGAATTACCTTATAATATGAATAATGATTAAACCAATTTCTCGTTTATATCCAAAGTAAGGCCTTCCAAAGTAACCTTCCGGTTCCAACGGTCGCGAGTATGTACGTACATATTACAGGTAATTAAATCGTAACTTTTATATTGTAATGTTACTTTAAGAGTATGTTATGTAGACTTTAATTTATAATAGGATATACAGAGTGTAACAAAATTGGTGCAGGAGCCCTCAACTGGGGCTTACTTAACAACTTTCCCCAAGGAACCCATGGTAACGATAAATAAAATTCGACGCAAATTTCTCCATACAATAATGCACAAGATTGTCCTATCATGTGATTTTTGCACCATGAAGTTTTTTTTGCGAATTGACTATGGGGTCTCTGGGAGAAAGTTGTTCAGTATGGTGGTATGGTGAGTACTCGTAGAAGCCCCAGTTAACGACTCCTACGCCAATTTTGTTACAACCTGTATAACGTCTATGATTCTGGTGATCAATACAATGAATAATATTAGTTAATCCTTTGACTATAAACATAACATTCTAATTATAAATAATCAATCAATATTATAATAAAATCTCAAAGCTTAATTTGGTATGTTAGGTACTTAAAATAAGAAATTCAATAAATTAGTAATATCAGTCTATCTACGAGCGAAATCGGTGGTTAGTAGGTAATGTGACATTTAAGGGTGACCATAAAATAAAACTGTTGACAAAATAATCTCATAGTAAAATAGCATACGCCTTGAATAATAAATAATATTTTTATCTTGATCTAGCGTGCTTACCTCTTCTCACCCAGCGTCAAAGCACGTTTTGTATCTCACCAAAAACATCATCATTATTTTGCTGGCAAACAATGATGTAGATGTTATAACTAGAATTAATTAAACCCCGCGGTACTCGCTACTCGGTACGCTAAAAATAACCACAGAGTACCTAAATTTGATTATTACTATTTTTCTAAGCCCCTGGCAACTCCGAGTTCTATGTACCTTCTAACCGATAGACAACACACACGGACACCAAGAGGCAGTCAGTTCGCACGCGACGCTTGGCGACAACGGACGAATAGAGCTTATACTATATTAAGCTGTACTGTGGTTTTTCAACTGACGGATGGTACTTTTTTTTAATCAATTTTGATACTTTGTTAAGACAAGCTCTCATTTGAAATAAATGAACATTACAACTTAATTTTGCCGTTTTAATTATGGACAGTAGTCTCAATAAAACCAATTCTTCTTCTACTTCTATCTTATCGACAAGTCATATCTCTCCTGCCCAATATGTGGCCACCCTAACGGCGCTATCGGTGGCGTTCACCAGGTCCTCCCTAGAGCAGGTACCAGGGCACATTGGACATACAATCAGATGGGCCATTGTCTGTGAGGCACCACACCTACACCGCAGGTCTGACCTCTCTGTGAACCTCCACCTAAACCGATTGTCTTTGCTCCTGCCGACCTGAGTGCGGAGTCTATTAATCGACTTCCTGAACAATGCATGGTTAAACTTTGAAACAAAACTTCTTAAACAACGTCAATCAGACTCTGTGGTATTTATCACTCGGTAGCGAGTATTCGTGTTTGTAAATAGCTAGCGAGTACCGCCAGACTAAAAAAACAAAAATCCGAGCGCTTGACATTTAGAGCTCAGCGAAGGATCTATACAGACGGCGATGATGTTTTCATCGACGCCGACATTACTAGTAACTGATTGACAACGGCAGCGGCATCAGTACCATCGGAGTGTGACCCGACTTTCTGAACAACGGTGACTAGGAAATCTGGGGCACAACCTCCCCCATCTCGCCCTCGGTCTCCGCACGATTGCCCTGTCTACACGTCTGCCTTTGACGACGGTATGGATTTTTCAGACTGTGCTTAGGGTATGAAGACAAATCTAAAGACACCTCGCATTTAAAAAACCTATCAAGCCGTTCAAGCTACTAGCTCAGCCCGAAAAGCATAATCCTCCTTCTCAGACAGGTAAAAATACAGTCAATATCCGAAATTGATTGACCCCGTAACCATTCATACAAAATACAGTGTAACCTCTGTAAAACGTCACTCGATATAACGATTCACTCTTTGAAACGTCAAAATTTTCTGGCTCCAGTTGATTTACTTTGACGCTAATTTCTCTCTGTATAACGACAGCTCTCAATAACGCCACATAATGCCCGGTCCCTTGAGTGTCGCTATGTAGAGTTTACACTGTAGATGCAAGAAGGAAACAAGGGTTCACACTGTACCAAGAAAAAAGGTTACATGCACAACTATTGAGTTTCTGTTTCTAGCAAGTACAGTGCAATATTTGTCAACACACGACTTCACACCTTGTTCGTAAGGCAATAAAAACGAAACCTCCAAACAAACATTAGAGAGCACACACACTAACCTAACACACAATAATTCGGCAATTATTACATGTAAACGTGCGAAAAAACATCACAAAACAATGAGCTAGACGTCACAAAACGTGCATTTTAATTACATAATCACAGTATCACTCAATTTCAACACAATAATTTATTATTACATGATTGGATAATAATATCAAAGCGATAAGTTAAATCATATCAGCTCATATACGTCCCCCACCGAGGGGCTCGAGCCTACCCTGAATTAGGGCGATCGGACCTTAGTCGACCACGCGGGCCCAGTGCGGGTTGGTCGACTTCACACACAATCTTCGAGTTTCCTCGCAGGTGTGTGCAGGTTTCCTCACGATGTTTTCCTTCACCGTTAAATAGGTAAAATAAGTTAAATAGGTAGTTTAATATGAACTCCTCATTAACCCATCATTACATCATCACATCGTCCCTGCTGGTGCTCGGTGCTGCTGGTGCTCTATCCCGGAGAGGTGGGGCCGTGCTCCACACACGGGGGCCAAGTCCGGATTGGCGGAGGTTACAGCCTACAGGGCTAATGGCGAACCCCATGTCAGAAGTGTTCAAGCCGCCAGGCCGCCTATAAGGCCTGTGACACGACTTAGCCACTGCCATTTAGTGGTGGTAGTAGCCGGAAGCCGGAACCAGTGGCGTAAAGTTCCGCACCGTAAATTTAGAATTAAATTGAATTAAATACGACTAAAACTAGAAAGAGGTTGTTACCAATTTTATTATAGTATTTATTAACAGTTGACTTATTTTAACTTTATGAGAGAGTTAAGCAGATTTTCAACAGATTTTCTTTTTCTTTTCTTTTTCTTTCTTTTCATGGCCGTTGGGGCAGTCAAGTGCTCGAGTGGCGACCGCGCATCGGAAGACCTAGCGTGAGCAGGTGTCTCACTCGGTGGACCGACGACCTGGTGAAAGTCGCAGGAAGCCGCTGGGTAAGGGCAGCGCAGGATTGGTCGTCGTGGGAATCCTTGAGGAGGCCTTTGTCCAGCAGTGGACATCTATCGTCTGATATGATGAAGGTATTTTCAAACGTTTGAGACCAACAATCATAAATAGATATACAGACCTGTCAAATATTGGTAAATACATTGTGCGTTATACAACAGAAATACATCAAAAAGTGTGAAGGAGTGACTACACAGCTCAGGTAACGTATCCAATATAACCAAGTAAAGCATAAATGCCGGGTAAATAACACCAGGAGCAATCAATTAATTATCACTAGCTAGAGAGCATCAGTACGTACGTACATAGTGTGAATATCTACGCGTAAACACTGTGGCATCCACGGATCAGATAAATAAGGTTGGATTGGAAATGTGCGCTGGGCCAGACGCGCCACAAGTATGATTAGATAATCATACTTAACCGAAGCACGCGTACCAACTTATTATTTGCGTGTGGTTCTGTGTAACGTACAGACTCTCGAAATGGTGTGAGACACAATTGCAGCCCTGTGTTCTAAGTGTGTTTTGTTTATTAGTGCGCGCAATTCGTGTATATGTATTATTAATGCTTTTGTAGTGGATGGGTGGGAGACAGGCGGCGACGCTGGTTTTCAAACAAAAGTGTGACTATTGCCAATCCAACCTTTTTTATCTTATCCGGGGTGGCATCGTACACGGATAATGTTTCCAACATGAACCATGTGAATAAATATATTTCACAATAATAGTATACAGAATAGCAAAAATATACTAGGCCGCTTAGCTTTTGATTCATTGCCCTATTAAGGGGCTAACCCCAACTAACTATTTGTTGCCCTATTAAGGGGCTAGCCCCAGCTAACTATTTGTTGCCCTGTTAAGGGGCTAACCCCAGCTAACTATTTGTTGCCCTATAAAGGTGCTAGCCCCAGCTATTTGTTGCCCTATTAAGGGGCTAGCCCCAGCTAACTATTTGTTGCCCTATTAAGGGGCTAACCCCAGCTAACTATTTGTTGCCCTATAAAGGTGCTAGCCCCAGCTAACTATTTGTTGCCCTGTTAAGGGGCTAACCCCAGCTAACTATTTGTTGCCCTATAAAGGTGCTAGCCCCAGCTATTTGTTGCCCTATTAAGGGGCTAGCCCCAGCTAACTATTTGTTGCCCTATTAAGGGGCTAGCCCCAGCTAACTATTTGTTGCCCTATTAAGGGGCTAACCCCAGCTAACTATTGCCACCATCAGTTTAAAAAATAATTCAGCCATTTTGAGAAAACTCGCGAGGACTACAGCTCAGAGTCACAGAGCCACTAGTACTTTTAAACACCAACTTTTTTTGTTCTAAGCAAGAAAGAACCTATTCAATGTCACTTTACATGATTTTATTTTTGGTGTGATAAATTAATAAATAATGAATGTGGCACTGGTTTTGTGACCTCTGTTGTTTTGTTAGGCAAGTTCTGCTAACTCAAACTCTGTCCGGCCGCACACTGAACGCCATGACCCGATTCACAAAAACAAATACGTTTTACAAAGGTTACGTACGACAAAACGACCGGTCCGTCTGTTCATTGCTCACTATCGAATGTCGAATAATGACGCAGTACTGAAGCGGTCGTAGCTCATTGCGAGGTGCGCGGTGCGCGGTTGGGTCGATTACGAAGATTAACTGAGCTGAAGTACGGTCATTAACTGGATGGGCTCGAATGGCACGTTGATGCCACGTTTCGATTGCTATCACTAGATGGCAGTCGTTAAGCCGTCAAGAATCAATTGGTAAACCCTTGACAACATGACGATGTTGCCGAAGATGGAAACGGGCTTACCAAGATTTCCCAACGTGTGGAGTATGAGCCGACCTCCACGAGTTTGGGAAGATGCCCGTTCCCCAGAAGTATGGACATTTATGGGTTGCTATCGAGTTGAGTCTTAGAGCATTTAAGAGTTGAATTGGGAAAGCACTTAAGTTAAAGTATGGATACAGTGTTTGCATATTGCATTTTCGCTTTCTAAAATGGACATTTGCGGTGTAAAAACACGGGGAACGCAAAACCAACATTAAAACGGCGGAGACGCGCCGGCGCGAACAAACAACAGGTTTAATGTGAAGCCGTCAAGAGGGAATTGGCTAAAAATTGTAAATGTCTACATCTCTGTGTGTTGTTATTGGCAAACTACTAAATTATACAAGTCTTAAAGAGGAAACCATTATTTGCAAACAGCGTGTAAATATTAAATTGAACGTAGCACTTGTCGGAGCGTTTTATTATTAGAAAAAACAGAATTGCTTGATTCTACTTTTAAAATAAAAAATGTAAGTAGAAAATTGCATCATCTGTTTTTGAGTTAATTTGAGTTATTTTTAATTAAGTTTTGAGCACTAAGTCTAAATTAGACCCGACTGAAGTTTTCACATGCAGTCAACATTATTTATTAAATTCAACTTGGCATTTGTCTCTTTTTTACGTCATCCTAATCGATTAACCAGAGACACTAATTAATACAGGATTCATTATCGCTGGTCGGCAGAAATTAACGAAAAAGACTAAATTTATCTTCGGTTCCTATTAGACTTATTACTAATTACGCTGGAAACTTCACGATTCCTGCCGACCAGGATCCTGTATTAAATCACTTATTCAAAATATGTACCTATGAATTACATCGATGTCGTTTTCGAATTTCGAATACTCGCCATAGCCGGAACTTTTAAAACAGCTTTTGCACCACACCGTAAACAACGTCCGCAGCGACCGACGCGATGGTTCGCTACAAGTCTGTGACGGGCCCAAAGACAACTGTGGAATTGGTGGAGCTGGATCTCCTTGCGCGAGTCGTGTCGTGGTCGGGTTCACTCGGGAGCGAGTCGGGACCGTTGAGTTGGACGCCGTTGAATTTGGAACGCAGTTGGGTCACAAGGCGCTCCAGTCTAGAAGAGAAACCGTTATCATTAGCAATTGGTAGTGCAGCATTCTGAGCTAATATTAACTCTGTATGCGGGCAGCGCAGAACCGGTCGTCGTGAAGATCCTTGGGGGAGGCCTATGTCCAGCAGTGGACTTCCTTCGGCTGATATGATGATTAACTCTGTGGGAAAGCTGTTCAATACGATAAGTAGAAGGCCCAGTGTTCTATGGGTCTCTGTGGCAAAGCTGTTTAGTATGATAAGTGGAAGGCCCAGTGGTCTATAGGTCTCTGTGGGAAAGCTGTTCAGTATGATAAGTAGAAGGCCCAGTGGTCTATGGGTCTCTATGGGAAAGCTGTTCAGTATGATAAGTAGAAGGCCCAGTGGTCTATGGGTCTCTGTGGGAAAGCTGTTCAGTATGATAAGTAGAAGGCCCAGTGGTCTATGGGTCTGTGTGGGAAAGCTGTTCAGTATGATAAGTAGAAGGCCCAGTGGTCTATGGGGTCCCTGTGGGAAAGCTGTTCAGTATGATAAGTAGAAGGCCCAGTGGTCTATGGGTCTCTGTAGAAAAGCTGTTTAGTATGACAATTGGAATGCCTATTGGACTATGGGTGCCTGTTGTGGGAAATCTGTTCAGTATGATAAGTAGAAGGTCCAGTTAATGGGTCCTAAACCAATTTTGTAACACGCTGTATATGGACGAGACATCCAACTCACTTGAGAGCGTGTTCCTCTGCATTGAGCTTCGCCTTGCGCATATCGGTGACCTCCTTGCGCAGTCGCAGCCGCTCCGACTCCGGGTCCTCTATGCTGCCGTTGCCGTTCGACAGTTTGGTCTCGTTCGAGTCCGTTCTGCAGCAAAATTGTATCGTCAGTCGAGAAGTTACAAGCGTTTGATTTATACATATAAGTACTTTTATACATAACTAGCTGTCCTGGCGAACTACGTACCGCTTTACATTACATTACACTGCCCTACCCTACCCTACCCTACACTACACTACCCTACCCTACACTACACTACCCTACCCTACCCTACACTACACTACCCTACCCTACACTACCCTACACTACACTACACTACCCTAAGTCATTTGTTTTTAGAAATGTAATTTTTAGCCCGTTGTATGAAGTGTCATTACTAAGCCTACACTGTCTATAGGGGAGCACGGGGTAATGGGAGCGGTGTGAATATAGATTATAGACAAAACTAGAACTCGTATTCACTCGTGCACCTTCCTCGGTTGTCCCGACAGTGTTTCGCGTTTTGTTGTAAAAACGGACGGTTTTCACTTTTTCGCTGCTCGTTTACCAAAATTAAACAATTTCCAACGTCCAGGTAAGCATGAAAATATATGTTTATTAGAATTAGTGGACATGAACTATATAGCCAGATCCATCTAATTTTGAGAGTCTGCATTTATAATGTGATGGGGAGACAAAATTTTTCTTTGTTTTGTTAATAGGAGCCTATTTCGTTTACTGTTACTAGTATTGCTAAAGTTTACACCCTTAAAGTTAATTGTTATGCTGATACTTTAATTTTATTACTTAAAATTGGAGACTGATTTGAAACAACTATTTGAGACTGATTTACAAATAATGGCTCCCAATGAGGACATAATATGGAAATTGTATGGGGTCTGATTTCCCGTAGTGGGGGGGTGGGGGGGGGGTAATGAGAAATAATCAGTTTTTTTTACAGCTTATTATACGATAGTCAATTAAGCAATTTTTTTTTTCGAATTTAAAAAAACTATAGGTTTAACAGATACCGAGTTTTATTGACGATTTCCCTTAGTAAGCCATTCCCCCGTGCTCCCCTACATCCATCTGCAGTAGGTAAGACCTTTAAAAGTTTGTGTCATTTAAACCGTAATAGGTAACCAGCTAAAATTTTACAAAATAACATGTTATTCATCAGTATCATCAACATCTCATGCCGAAGGACGTCCACAGCTGGACGTAGGCCTCCCCCAAGGATTTCCACGACGACCGGTTCTGCGCTACCCGCATCCAGCGGCTTGCCGCGACCTTCACCAGGTCATCGGTCTTCCGAGTGGAAGGCCTTCCTACGCTACGTGTTCCGGTGCGCGGTCGCCACTCGAGTACTTTACTTCCAACGGCCATCTGTTCTACGAGCAATGTGCCCCGCCCACTGCCACTTAAGTTTAGCAATTCTGAGAGCTATATCGGTTACTTTGGTTGCCCTATGGAACTCCTCGTTTCTGATTCGATTACGAAGAGAAACTCCGAGCATAGCACGCTCCATAGCATTTTGTGTGACCTTAAACGTGTCATTATGGTGCATTTAATGACTAATAACAAAATAAATAAAAAATTGAAAATCAAGGTGGGACATACAAAAAACAGTTTTTTTAAAGTTTTTTAGGGTTTTTTGTTTGGTTTTGCTCTTCGTAAAACAATGATTATTGTTATACGTTTCTAGTATGGTGACCCCCCACTTGATTTTTTAATTTTTATTTATTTTATTATTATTATTATTATTTTTTATTCAAATGAAAAAAAAATGTTACAAAAAATTATAATACTAATACATCAAAAACCTTTACAGGTTTATCCGTGTACTAGTTACTAACGTAGCTGACAAAATACACTTAGTTATACAAGCGTGAAATTAGTGCGATCGCAGTTAATAATATTAAAGTAGAAACACAAGTAATAAAAACCGGCCAAGTAAGAGTCGTACATACGTTAACACGTTCACGGAAAGTCACTCACTCCTGTTTGACACAAATAGAAACACAAATAATAAAAACCGGCCAAGTAAGAGTCGTATACGTATACGTTAACACGTTCACGGAAAGTCACTCACTCCTGTTTGACACAAATAATTTGTTGAAAAATTTGGAGACTCTTTAGCCTTTGTCGTCACATATGATCCTAAAGCCAGTATAAATCACAAAACTGTTCTCCAGATCACTTCCCTCGGGACAGAACATAATTTTATATATCGTACAGGGCTGCCATAGAATCAGTGTCACTCCCACCGAAGGCTGTTTTTTATCTGTTGCATAAATCCTCTTTATAGAACACTAGTCGCGCTGTAATAGTGTAAATTGTGACACTAAACGAGAGCTTCTTATATTTACTATTGAAGTCTGGCTGCGTTAGCATTTGTGTCAGATATATTATGCTACTGACACAATTCTACGAACGCTAAAGCACCTGCGTCACAGTAAGGCAGAAAAACGGATGCGGCAGCGTCTCCGTCCACGAACATGTTAAGGAGTCGGTACTGCTACTGAATGACAAAAAATAACATTTTTCTGTCACTCGAGTTGATTTATTTTGTTTGAAATTAATAGATCTCGTTGTTGTACTTGTGTAGACAGTGGCGGTGGTACGGAACCCTCGTCGGTGCGCGAGTTCGACCCGCGCTTGGCCGGTTTTTCTGTTTTCTGCAGAATATTTACATTTACCCCCCCCTAATACAATTTTACGTTATAACTCACCCGCTCACCCTGATCAGTCTCAATTCGTCCTCCAGCTTGGCGATGCGATCCATCATTCGCCGTCTGTCCGCTTCCGAGGCCCGCAGCGAGCTCTGTCAGGGAGACAAATTATATCACTTATACACGTGCTCCAACTATAGGTAGCTGTTAGTATTGCTATAGGTCGACTTATAACGGGATGGACCTTCATAGCTATTATCATGGGGAACTAAAAAAGTTTATGAAGTAGGCGTCTTACTTAAAAGAGGAGTACCTATCAGTGTAAATGGCAGCGTAGCGAGTCTAGCGGGAGACGTTAGGGTTCCTTGCCTAAAGGCTTTCAAGCATAACCTTATTATAGAGCGAGCTAAGCGAGCACTGAAGTTCGGAGTATTAAAGGGCTCCGTCTACCACTGCACCCACTAACCCAAGTTTAACCACTAAAGGGTGTCGAATGACGTACGGTTTTTTACCAGGAAACGCTGGTAAGGAAGCGTCTCTGATTCGTCACGTCATCACGTATACTCGTACTTCAAACGTATGGGGAACGTATAGACCACGGAAAGGCGATAAGGAAGGAATACGCGCCTCGAGTTCAAATCCCTACCGGGTAATATTTTTGTATAGTTTTATTTTTAACTAGCTTTTTCCCGCGGCTTCGCCCGTGTGGACATCGTTTTTATGACTGTCTTTAAGGGTGATAAGTAAATTATGTCGTTTCCCACCTACTCAACCATCTCTGTGCAAACAATCACAACAATCGAGTATTTTTTTAGTTCCCTCAGGAACTGCATCAGATTATGCTATTTTCCCGGCATAAAGCGTAGCCCATGTCCTTCCCTGTGACACAGGCTATCTGCATACCAAATTTCATAAAGATTGGTCAAGGCGTTGAAGCGTTAAAAGGTAACAAACAAACACATTTTCACATTTATAATATTAGTAAGGATTCATACTTAGTCGGCAGGTTCGACCCGCCACTTGGCCAGTTTAACAAACATTTAATAGTATAATTAATAAATAACAGGGGATTAATTTTTAATCACAGAAACTTTAATCAAATTTCTTCCTGGATCATATACATATATGCACATACAATCGGAGCAAAAAATAGAATTACCATACTAGTTGTCTATTATTAATTATTAATCATTCGATTCGCAAATTTCCGATACAAAGGAATTATTTAACCATTGTTGTGCTTGTTGTTGTACAGTTTCCTAGGAGAAAGTTGTTCAGTTTCATGAGAAGCGACTAACATTTGCCGCTTCGCAGCCAATAAAAAGACACCCTGTATAGTTTTCACTAAAAGCTAAAAGTAACCCCAACTCTTCTCTCTTATCGTGTGGCAGAATTAACCGTGCTATCCAAGGGGTAGAGGGCGGTTGCCTGGTGCTACACTTAGCTTCACCCGCGGTCACGTGTAGGGCATTTAGAACGAACGTGTGCAGCGCGACCTTCTACACATCTGAAATCAGATGTGCAGGTTTCTCACGATGTTTTCCTTCAGCGTTAAAGCAATACGTAAGTGTATGTACGTAAGTTTCGAAAATCTCATTGGTACACTGGCGGTCCGGATTTGAACGCGGGACCTCTGGTCACGAGGATCGCGTCGTTACCGTTGAGCTAACGACGGTTTCATGAGCCAACGACGCTTTTAAAAAAGTAACCACGTACAGTTTTTAATAATAACATCTAATTACGATTCACCCAGCATACATCGGAGCGTCGGTGGCGCAACGGCAAGGGCCGCTACCTCCTATCCGGGAGATCATGGTTCGAGTCCTGCCACGTACCAATGTGTTTTCGAATTTCGATTTCATATGTACGTTTATCCGACGCTCTTACGGTGAAAAAAGATATCGTGAGGAAATCTACACACACCTTCGGAGAAACTCGAAGGTTGTGTGTGAAGTTGACCAACCCGCACTGGGCCCGCGTGGTCGAATAAGGCCCGATCGCCCCTTTATTATTATTTACAATTGGTAAAACCCTTGACAACATCTCACCAGGTGGTAAGTGACGATGTTGCCGAAGATGGAATCGGGCTTACCAAGATTCCCCAACGCAATGGGGAACTGGCTACCTAATCTTCATGCCGGAACACACCAATGATATCAACATTGATATTTGGCGGCAAGACTTAGATTAGATGGTGGTAGCTAGCCAGGCGGGCTTAGAAAATGCCCTACCACCAACCAAACCGAGTCTTACAAGGTGACCCCACCGGGAATCGAACCCGCGACCTCCTGTGTAAAGCCAGTGAACTTTGACTCTGAGCTATGGAGGCGGTTAGGCGTAGTTAGCCTTCGCAGTTTACAATGAGCAACTTAGTAACAGGCTAATGGTCCGACGGGCGCACGGTAGGTACGAATAGTATGGATGGAAGGTCGTATTTTACGGGCGTGCAGATACGATGCCGGTGGCACCGGTGGCTAGGAGCGCCAGCGGCAGCGGCAACGGCTAGGCTAATGTATTCGACGTCACGCGAGCTGACCGCGCGCTACCCGCTCGCGGTAGCTCTTTAATATGGCGCCTGACTGATACTTTGTTCTACGTTTTCCTTTTTAACCCACTTCAAAAAAAGGAGAAAGTTTCTCAATTCGATCGTATATATTTTTTTGTATGTGTGTTCGCGGATATCTTTATCGTTTATGAACCGATTTTGGTCATTCTATTTTTGTTGGAAAGGAGATATCCCTAGGGTGGTACCATGATAAATATTCTGATGATGGCATCCCAGAGAAATCGACGGGAACCTTCGATAATCGCAGTGGCGACTAGTGCGTTTGAAGTCGTTTTTTTTTTTGTTTAAAATTATACAATATTTTTCCATAAGGCAGTATCGAGGAGTAAACCGTGAGTAAAGGAATTACCATGGGGTGGGCTGTAATACTTATATTATAAAAGAACTATCTTTTGCCAGCGGCTTCGCTCTCGTGAACATAGTTTCTATGACTGCTTTCGAGGGTGCGCAGTGTGCGAGCGCCAGCGGCTCGCGAGCGCAGAAAAAAGGAGCCTATAATTAGTTAATTCAGGTGCTAGTCTGTCTACTTAACAAATTTTAGCCAGATACGTTCCGTATTCTTTTGCGTGAAAGAGTAACAAACATCCATACATACAAACTTTCGCGTTTATAATAATTAGGTCTATACCTACGAATTTTGTTTTAGAATTGTAAATTTTCTTGAATTTTCCTGAAAGTAACGAAATCTTATGCAGGGTTTCCCAAATATGACATTACTCGAAGTAACGAAGAAACTTCTGCGAGAACTCTAAGAGCTTTAAAATTAAAAAATGAGTATTTTTTGCCTCAATAAAGGCGATTTTTTTTTCAGGTGAAATAACCCGACTTCATGGGGTTAAAGACACGCGTGCTCTCAAAATATCTAAACAATAGGCATATGTTTACCACCGTTTAATTTGTAATAGTCTAATGCTATTTTAATAATAAATTTTGTTTTAATAACTATTGTTCTTAATATTAATTTTCATCCTTAAACTTTTTTATTCAATCGGCAATTTCATAGGTAAAGACCTCATATTACAATTTAACCGCCTCCGTTGCGTAATGGTTAGTCCATTTGCTTCACACCAGGAGGTCAAGGGTTCGATTAACGATGGGGTCAACTTTTTAGACTCGGTTTGATTGATGGCAGGGAATGCTATAGAAAATTAGGATTTGTTAATCGCTCTGCTCGAGATTTCAAAGATCCTCTTGCCATAAAATTAATATATACAGCCTTTGTAAGGAGTAAAATAGAAACAGCATCTATAGTATGGAGTCCCTTCGAAGACAAGTATATAATATTGCTTTTAGAAAAAATTCAAAAATCTTTTCTAAGTTTCTTGTACAAAAAGATGTTCGGATACTACCCCTTTCTATATCCCACAAAGTTTTTACTCGGTACATTAGGGTTTAATTCGTTAGAAGTCAGGCGCGATCATAATATGCTTCTCACCGCAGTCTGCCGCATCCCTCGCGGAGAATCCGATTGCCCGGCGCTGGTAGCCTCACCACCTGTGAGGCTCTCAGTCCCCACAGTCCGTCGATACGAAGAACCCCCGCGTCGCCCGCGAAACCTACTGGCGGTCCCGGAGTCGCGAACCGTCGCGAGGAGTAACTCACCTCTAGTACGAGCCCTATCGTTACTAAATAAAATAACTACAACGATGCCAGATTTTGATGTATTTGGTGATGGATGGACAAGAGTGAACGATGTGTGCATGAGGTTTTGTGAGAGTATCGGCGATAGACCGTCGACATGTCCTATGTAGCTGCTCATTTATTTATTTTATTGATTGTTGTAGGTATTTTTTACGGTTTTTAATCTATGTAAAAGTGTTAGTGAGTTTAAATATTCTACTCTTCTGTTGTCTAAACCTAACCCTTCTTTTATTATACAGTATCTTGGAGTTTTCTGTAATTCTGTATACATACATCTGTGTAAATAAATAAATAAATTTTCTAAGCCCGCCTTGCTAGCTACCACTATCTTATCTTAACAACATTGATGTGTTCCGGCTTGAAAATAAGATAGACAGTTCTCCATTGCGTTGGGGAATCTTGGTAAGCCCGCTTCCATCTTCGGCATCATCGGCACTTACCATCAGGTGAGATGATGCCAAAGGCTTAACAATTGTGAATAAAAAAGGAGTAAAATTTTTAATATTGGATGTATGAAGTAATCTCTGAAACTACTAATCCGATTTTAAAAATTCTTTTGACAATATTTAGAACGAACCTTCAGTATCAACATAGGCTAAAAAACTGCGGCTCCTCGCAATGACGTTTACGCGAAATGATACAAGTGAAAATATGACGCATACTCGAAATGACGTATACGTGAAATCTATGAGTATATATAGGTATATATGTCGTGGCCAGATCATGAAATGCCTAGGCGGATCTGAGTTGAGCGAGCGAAGCGAGCGATAAAAGGTTCGTTAGTGGCATAATGCTTGAAAGGTTAGCTTTAGAATGATATGCTCGGCCTATAGATGGGTTTTTGCGGGCGTTTACTGGGACGTTTTCAGTAAACGCCTATAAACGCCCATTTATGGCATTTACGGCGAATTTATTAGACGTAAGGGTGTTTACTCAAAACTTCATTAAAAGTCCAAAAAAAAAACATCTAAAGCCCGGCCTTTACATGATCTGCTCAACCATTTTTGATCTCATGAATGTCGTTTTGCGTGTGTCGTTAGGCGTAGGTATGTGTCATTTGGCGTATTCAAAATGTGTCATTATGCGTGGAACTCGGTAAGTTCCTTGGGGTAAGTTGTACAGTTTCGCCTTCTTATTCCTCATGAAATGCGTCCGACATCAATACCTAAACGGAATTACCATCGCCGACCCTTTTGATAATAGCCGATTTAAAAAAATGCAGAAGCACTTCTTTCAATTTTGCATCAGCACTTGCATCTAGAATGCCGTAAGAATAACTCGATATAACCTTGAAACAAAGAAATTTTAATTCGCTCCGTGCCGTGTCTGGAAACGTCAAGCTTAGTCCTTAAAATTTCATTAACTGTAAGAAATATGAAAAGCGGCATCTTAGCGGCCCAGCAATACTGACGACTACGACCCCCGTGCGCAGTGCGCGCTCGCGCTGGCCTCTCGTAAACCTAGAATAGTCTTTGTCTAGCGCTCTGCCTACCCGTATGAAAGAAATACACTTCCGGACACAGATATCGAACCGCCTAATTTTTTTCAATACATTTTCGTACAAAAAGAAGGTCCAAACAGCAAAGATATATTTTAAGCTATTGCATAGATTTTATCGCAGGCTTTGAGCGCGGGGACCGAATCCAGAAATTCCGTAACGAAGAAAAACCTGACGCTCGGTTGCCATGGCAACAATATCGGTTGTCAAAACAAACATATAAGAAGATTTGATCATTTTCGGAGAATAATAAAACTCTTTTCATAAACTGTATATACCTCCATATGATAAAAAAGATTTGATTATTTTTTATTTATCAAATGCAAAAAGATTTTATTTAAGACACAGCTGTTTGTATTTATAGAGATAGGTACAAAAAGATTTTATTCCATATTTGGCTGTATAGTTCCAACTACCATTGCTTAAAAAAACAAAGATGTAAAAAAGCGCGGTTAATCGAAAATAAATAATAAATATGAATGAACAAACTGCATTTATTATTAATGAAGAAAGTAATAAAAGCGCGGTTAAGCGAAAATAAATAATAAATATGAATGAACAAAGTGCATTTATTATTAATGAAGAAAGTCACGAAAAAATAGTGAAAGAAAATGAGTGAGTACTCTATATACATACATTTTATTATTATCACAAATGCAGTATTAATTTTGAATTGAAAATATAATACTGCTATAAAGGTGACCTAAATTTTTGATATTAAAATGAGCGATATTAAAAGTAGCCCTCTTTTATACACACAAACACACACACGCGTATAGTTTAAATTCTCAATTTAGATTCTCAATATGTATATATATATATATATATATATATATATATATATAATTCATTCTTCATTAAGTATATAACAGAAACCATCAAACCAAGCACGTGTACTATTCAGTACCTTTGTTTTTGGTGTATAGATAACGTGACCATTTATTTTTTTCGTATGAGCTGATATGATGAACACTGTATAATAAGTAGGTTTCTTTTAGTACATACGAGTATCATGTAGGTACATTTTAGTTGAGTAAGTAAGCCTCAGTCACTCGGTCACATGACTTCTAATGTCTAACTAAGCAGTTGTTTGCGAGTGCAAAAAAGTAAGTATGTATACATATGTACATGACGTATGGCGGGACGTTTTTGTCTTTGGTGGGGACAGCGGGACAGACAGCCTGAAAGCGGGACTGTCCCGCCCAAAGCGGGACGTATGGTCACGTTATGTATAGATAATGCACATGAATGCCGCGCAGAGAAAGTATATATGATATTATATCTATATAAATGTACATCGCGCGAAATTCGATAATCACTTCTAAATATTGTTATTTATTTAATAAAAGAAAAATTTTTTTTCTTATCGGTCACCACGCTCAAAAAGTGTAACTTGAATTAATATCAAAGAAAAAGAAATACTGCATGAATAAAATAAATAAATAATTATAATTGCATAAGTTGATACAAAATGCTATGCAATAGCTTTACCGCGGCAGTCCCCGAGTGCCACACGTCTTTTTTTTTTAATCAAGAAAAGTAAGGAAATTATAAAGTGAGGTTAGATCCCTGGCTACAAATTTGTCGAGAAGCACAACATTCTGCAGTTACTGGGGAACTCAGTAGACTTGTCACAGAAGAGCTAACGGTAAATTGCCACCCGTACCTACGGAAAAAATAACGTTCTTCTTATTAGCAAACTACTGAGTTCCCAGGGCTCTGCAGAATGTTGTGCTCTTCTTCAAATTTGTAGCGAAGGATCTCACCTGACAACTGCAGTTTGAAGTTTTTCCTTACTATTAATAATTTTGAAAAACAGTTGTTTCTGTTTGGATCCACTCATAGCATGAAAATGTATTGAGAAAAATTAGGCGGCTCGATCGATGTGTCCGGAAGTGTATAACTGCTACCTGCCATTCGCAGCAGAGAATATAAACTGACCGCTTCGTACATGAGCAGGATAAATACGAAACTTTGGTAGGCAATAAAAGAAGACTTTAGTTAGTTGGTTATTAGACCATAATTTTTATAGCGTTAAGGAATTTCTTGACGGAAAATTTAACGACTAATTATTATAACTTTGACATGTGATATAATTCGGAAATGTAATTTAATAATATAAATGAATAATAAGATGTACCTATTGACTTGCATATGTAGTGTAGCCAAGTAAAATTATAATTGTTTTAAACTTATTTATGTTTGCATGCTATTTTAATAGATGCACCAGGAGATTTTTTGTGCTATGTTATCTTGCATTTTTTGTATCTTTACCCTGTACAAAGCAAATAAATGAATTATGACTCATAAACAATCAGGCAGCCTTATATCTACATATGTCATTTTTATAGGTGAGCACTATCACATCAGCTCATATATACCGTATATACGTATATAACATACGTATATAATGTACGTCCCCACCGAGAGGCTCGAACCTACCCTAAATTAGGGCGATCGGGCCTTAGTCTACCACGCGGGCCCAGTGCGGGTTGGTCAACTTCACAAACAACCTTCGAGTTACTTTGCAGGTGTCTCGCGATGTTTTCCTTCACCGTAAGAGCAAAGAGCGTCGGATAAACGTACATATGAGCGAAGGTGAGCGCTAAGCAGGCTACAATTTTGGAAAGCACATTGAATTAAAAAAAATGATTTTGCATAATTGTCCTTTAAAGTCGGAAGAAGTTATCACGGGGCACTAATATATGAACAAAATAGTAACGCGGCAATGCAATGACTATTATCCCCGATAAACGTTTGGCTTATCGAATGTGTTCAAATAACTCACTAACACGGGATAAACGCACAAATTGTCCAAACGAGTCGACAAAACGCCTATAACAAAACACAATTGGCAACATTTGCTTGGCAAATCCAAGGAGGGGGTGTTCCAGCGCCACCAGTGTAAGCAGACCTATGGACCTACTCAGCGGCTTCTCTACTGGTGAAAGATTATGTAAGAAGGCGTGGGAAGGGGAGGTCACGATGTGTTGGTGATGTTTGCAGTAATGATGAAGCTATTTGAGTATGATTTGGTTCATAACCGATAGCGAATTGGAAATAGACTATGAACAAGATCACACTAATATTTTAAAAATGGGTGTTCGTTTGTTTGTACCACTTTCATGCAAATGGTTGAATGGATTTGGACGAAATTTGGTAGGTAGATAGATAAAGCACTCGACTAACACAGGCAAATTTTTATTTCATCGCGCACCGCGCACCCTCGATTACAGTCATAATAATTATCGGAAAACTTCAAAACTTTTAGGTACAAGATTTTATCTCTTTTATTTCAATTAAAAACAATGACACGGGTTATCGGGCTGTATATTCCTAGGTCGTGCATTAACGGGTCACGCATTGCATGATGCATGTTCATGTCCACGACACGAGTTACCGGGCTGTACATTCATTGGTCGTGCATTATTGGATAGCACATTATTGATACCCCATACATAAGGCATGTTTCCAAATTCAAAAAAGGCGAGTAATAGTAAATCTATTAAAAACAATAGACGATCCTGGGACCTCCAAACTTCACCATCAAATCAATTTCCAAATTTTAATACTAAAAAGATCTATTGTCACCGGGAATACGGCTTTATGCCAAGCTAGCTGTTTCCCGCGGCTTCACCCGCGTGGACAACGTTTCTATGACTTTTCGAGGGTGCGCAGCGCGCGAGCTGCAAGCGGCTGTTTTAATCCAGGTCCTTATCTGTCTACCTACCAAATTTTAGCCAGATCCGTTTAGTAGTTTTTGCGTGAAGAAGTAACAAACATACACACTCACAAAATTTCACCTTTATAATATTAGTGTGATGTGAATTCAGTGTTATCATATACCGAGAATTGGGTCAAATTTAAGTTACTAATTTTGAAGTGAACAAGTTACGAACATGGCCATGTTAAGGGCTTGCAAAAACGGGACAAGCGCGAGTCGGGCGCGCGCACCGAGAGTTCCGTGCCACTACAACTCTCCACACAAGTACAACAATGAACATTCAAACAAAAGACATCAACGACAGCACCAGATTTTTTTTTTCAGTTCCAATCGTACTCCTTAGCGCGAATACGACTCACACTTGGCCAGTTTTTATTATTTCCTTGTTAATGCTGCCTGCAGCCTGCAGTCCAGATTTTGATGATTTTCACGCGTGATTGTGAACGTTGTATGACTAAACTAGATAAAGTAATTTAAAAAGAAAATTATAATGACGAAGGAACTATTCCTATATACAAATACAAAGTTGCTAATTAGATATTTTATATTATTTATTATTAAGGCTGAAACTTGCCTCCAAACACAGCGATTAAAAAAATATATACATTAGACTAATTTTGGGGCACGTACGTAGGAACAACTGAAATTTGACATTAATTTGACGCTTGCGCAAATAACAATATGTTACTAAACTAGGAATGTCTAAAACCGTGTTTCTGGATGATAAGAATCAAGTCAGTGTGGATACTATTGGATAACACCATCGAGTAAGTAGCACACTACTGGAAAAGGCGACCACCAACAGAAGACATTACTCTTCGCTTTTACTTGTATTTTTAACCACCTTCCTTTGTATTGTACCGCATTACCGCATTACGATCAGACGGCGTATAGTTTGCGCGCGCAAACTCACGGGTGGCGAGCGAAACGCTCATTTTCAACCGACTTCCAAAAAGGAAGAGGTTCTCAATTCGACTGTACTCGTGTGTTTGTTAAGCGATTTCTTCGTAGTAAGTGCGTGAACCGATTTTCATGATTCTACTTTTATTGGATAGTTTGCTGCCAGATTGGTCTTAAATATATTTTTAAATACAGTTGCTCGAAAAGTGGTCCTTTATATGCCAGTCAAGTGTGCGCAAAATTGATTTTATCGCACACGTGCTTTTACTTTACCACTTTTATTTCTAGCTGGAGAAACAAGATTTCTAGCAAATAAAAAATATAATAACCAAAGATACAGACAGAATCTCTTTAAGACTTTTGAAAGGAGAATTTTAAAAGAGATAGGTAGCTCCTCCGAGGTTAGTACATAACGCTAGCGGTTTAGATTATCTTTGGGTTATATCTTTGTGAAGAAAAGAAAAAAATATGAATGAAGTGGAACCGGTTACACCACGGAAATGACCTATTCCAAAGAGGCTAAGTATCCCAAGCCTTATTATAGTCTATTTATGATAATAAAAAAACTCAAATAATGCCTATTCACTCTTGCCTTGAAGATCCCCAAATTATAGGAATCGGGAAACAAATACAAAGAGATTGTTGCTGTTCGTGAATTAGCCGACACACTTGTTTATAAAGTAAATTTATAGGTGATCTAGTGATACGTATATCTAATTATTCTTACTTTAGGAATCCTTAATTATTTTAAGGATATCAGACACACCATTGAAAAACGAACGCAAAAGTGTTCGCATCCTCAGCTTCCAAAAACATTTATTAAACACCAAAAATACTGAACGAGTTCTACCTCACACCAAAATCTCGGACATTCTCTTGTTAGTGCTCATTTGAAAGTTCCATCTTCTCACAAGCGTGTCTTACCTGACACGGATAGCCGTACAGGGGGTCAGCGCTTCCTCGGTCATTATCCATAACCCGTTTAGCGCTTCGTAGCGCATTAAAGCGTTGGTGTTAACCCATCCGCTGCCTGGTGCGTTTTCGCACCTCAATTAACTTATTACGGGCGAGCTGCGAGCTGCGAGCTGCGAGCTGCGAGCGGCGCGCGGCGCGCAAGTGCTAATCGACAACGCAAACGTCTTGTACGCGCCCACGCGAAACACGCATTACTTACTCATATGTAACGTTTAGCCACTAGCTATGTATTGGTTATAAACATAAACACACACGGCTAAGAAACTTACAACACTTACCCATAAATACTTACAAATGCAAGCTATTTAGGGGTGTGCAAAGAAATTTTCAGCTTCGGCTGTCACCATAATAGGTACTTAGCAGCAGCTACTTAGAGGTACTTAGAGGTCAAGATAATATAATTCTCAACAAGGTATTGCTGTGAGCGTCTATTTCGCAATGAAAATCGACGACTGATTTTATTTTTTAGATTTAGGATCTGAAAAATGAATCATATTCGTAATATTTTTTATTTGGTACGTTCAGTAATCCACGCGAACGAAGTCGCGGGCAACAGTAATATTATAAATCTGAAAGTGTGCACGCGAACGAAGTCGCGGGCAACAACAATATTATAAATCTAAAAGTGTGCGCCTGTCTGTATGTTTGATACTCTTTCACGCTGAAACGACTGAACGGATTACTCAGTTTTGCGTAGAGCTTAAGTAAAACATCATGTACGATTTACATACGTACGTTCAGTTCTAAGAGAACATATGTAGATCGTGAACACGATAAACAGAACCCATTTTCACGGCAAACAACTTATCTATTACAAGCTTTTATTTTACTTGCAATGTTTGTATGTCTTCAAATTCCAGGGATTTTTCCCAGTGGCTATACATCCTTTATTTAAAGTTGATCTGATGATGAAATCAAATCATAGGAAATACTGTGCTAGGCTTTTTAAAATTTGGAATCAAACACACTGAACTTAAAAACTCTTTTCAAATTAAAGCTTGTAGGTACCTTAAATACTTAGGTTTTTCGAAATGTGCTTAAATTTAATTTAAATAATCTATCTATTCTGATATTTATATTCTCTTTACGAGCGACAAAGGAATGAAGAAGCTATTAATCAGCGAAAAAATCTAAGTTCAGGTTATTATTTTTTTATTCACAACAAAACATAGCGAAAATGATATTGCGTTTACTTTAATTTTAAACGAATCATAATTAAATGGTGCCTATTGCTGTTACTGAGCCACTGCAATCGTTAAGTCATTTCAGAGGCCTCATAGGCGGCTTGAAAACTTCTGACTGTAGGGGTCTTCACCACTGGCCTTGTCATCTCGTATCAGCCGAAAGACGTCCTATGCCTATGAAAAGTTATGCCCCTATAGTGGGGACGTTACAGGTTGTAAACATATATAGTATAGTATAGTATATAGGGTGACTTTTAATTAGTTATTGATAGCAAAGGATATGAATGTACTCGTGATTACAAACAACTTTCCCAAAGAAACTATATGTCTAATCAGAAAAAAAATTTTTTGGTCCTCGGTACATAATAAGTTATCAAATCGGCAAAAATGTATGAAGGACCAAAAATTTTTTTTCTTATTTGACATATAGTTTCTTTGGGAAAGTTGTTTGTAATCACGGATACATTCATATCCTTTGCTATCAAGAACTAATTAAAAGTGACCCTATACTATAAGGTGTAACAAAATTAGCTGATACTATTTTAACTGGTGCTTCTACCCATGAAACTGAACAATTTTCCCCATGGAACCCATAGTGAAATAGCAAAAAAAATTTGGCTCTCCCATAGTAACTCGATCAGCTAATCAGTCAACTTAGTATGGGAAAACAACTTTCCCCATGAAACCCATAGTCAAATCTCAAAAAAAAATTTTAACTTCCCATACTAAGTTGGCTGATCAGCTGATCGAGTTAGTATGGGAGAGCCAATTTTTTTTTTGCGCTTTGACTATGGGTTCCATGTGGAAAGTTGTTCAGTTTCATGGGTAGAAGCACCAGTTAAAATAGTTTCAGCTAATTTTGTTACACCTTATATTTTATATACATATATTGTTTATATCAGTAGGTACAAATTTAAGAATTTATACATACATACATACTCTTGTCTGTAAAGAGATTTTCAATAGTACAAAATAATATTAATATATCGGAATGCAGTTTCTGGAATTGCAGTATGGGGTGGTATGGATATGTTACAGTTGACTTTTGTCAAATTAAACGTATCACAACTGAATTAAAAATAAAACATTAAAAAATACGATCACCGGAGCAGGAATCGAACCCCGTTCCCGTGACGTCACGTCATTGGGGTGGCGCCTGCAACCATCCACTTACATCTGCCAATATTTGCCCAGGCCCCCCCGCGCCCCCCGCCGCGACCCGCGCCCCGCACGCACCCCCGTTCATATTTCAATGCTGCGACGTGGGGAGACACTAAAGACTACAAAATGTGAGTAATGTGGCCGTATGTTACACCAAATAGCTATAATGCCAGTTTTGTGTGGAGCAATTTCCAACTGTTTGTCCTTAGCCAGCAAAGCATTTTCCTCAAACTCAAACCAAATAACTCTTTATTGTACATCAAAATCAATAATAATAATAATATGCAAAATTTAAATTAAAAAGTAAGAGACATACAATTTAGGCGGTCTTATCGCTGAGAGCGATTTCTACCAGACAACCCAGTGATCGGAGAAAAAGCACGGAGACAGGAGACAGACATCCTTTGTTTGATATCAAAGAAAGATTAGCAAAAAACAACATATTCAGTAGCAAAACCTTGCAATATTTTTTCAATAAATTGCTACTGCGTTATTTTATCTATGACCCAGCTATTAAAGAAAACCGTTTCAAAATACGTTGCGTGGTTTAGGATTTAGCTGATAAACAGACAGAGACGGATGGCGAATTCCTTTTATACTATGTAGAGATATGTTTTTTAATTAGTCGTGTATCCAGTTACCTAATAAGAGGTTTCAGTTAAAATTTGTTCTGATCAATCAACTACTGTAAAACACCAACAATATCCTCGGTAAGCTTTTATCAAACTGATAATACCTAAACACGTACATATAATAATTATAAT
Organism: Coleophora flavipennella; assembly: GCA_947284805.1. Taxonomy (NCBI): domain Eukaryota; kingdom Metazoa; phylum Arthropoda; class Insecta; order Lepidoptera; family Coleophoridae; genus Coleophora; species Coleophora flavipennella. The sequence goes on along the minus strand of OX369272.1, from coordinate 17,284,377 downwards.
ATTATTAATAATTTTATGACAACGGCACCACAATGTGACTTATTCTTGTCAGGGATTGGATGCTTGATCACTGAGTGCAAGAAAATGCTTGAAACGAATGCGAGGAAAAGTACTATTAGTTGATACTACTATTATATTTTTTAATATACAACGAATTGGTTACTACTGCTGTTATGTTGAAATTGAAATTGTATAATGTTAAATAGAATATTCTTTTCTTCCTCTTCGTTCCTTGACTGCCGAGGATTACTGGACGCTGGACGCGATCCTGGGTCAATTGGACTGCACGGTGCAAATTCCCCCCCACTTTGATCTTCACGGCGTCGAACCATCCCACTGGTGTTCTACCTCTTTCACGTTTTCCCCTATCTGTCCCAAACGATCGTCCTCTCCAGATCATTAAATAGAATATCTATTTGCATATTCGATCATTGCATTGCACAACGTTGTAAGCGCTACCCGCAGCGAGGCAGCGAGCCCGCTCACGCGGCAATGCCCTCGCGTACAGTTGAATCGATGCGTCTTTACAATCGGCGTGATTTTATAATCCTCTATGTGCGCAAGCTGGTACCGAAACGCTGACAATGGGGATGGTTGATTTACAAACATAATGTATGTATATGCCTCCGTCAAAAACACTTTCAGTTAGCCATTCCATGAGTTACACTTTGCGAATAGGTATCAAAACCCTCATTTTTTAGGGTTCCGTACAAGGTAACGGGACCCTATTTACTAAGTGTGCGTCGTCTGTCTGTCCGACCCTTAAAAACTGAACAGTAAAAGGAAGCCGGCTGAAATTTTCATAGAGTTACTAACAAATAATAAATTTATAAATTGAACTCCCCATGAAATAATATCTTCTCACAAGAGCGTCTAACATTATTCAATTTGTGTGGGAGGTACCTTTTTCAGGGGTCTCCTAAACACAGTGTTGGGCCAGATACTCGTTTTTTTAATCTAGATCCAGATACTAGATACTGAGGTAAAAATTATCTAGATCCAGATACAAGATACTGTTCCGAAATTTTATCTAGATAAAGATACTAGATACAGATACTAGTATCTGAGATACTTGTTTAGATACTTTTTATTTTCCGTGTTTTTTACATATTCTACAGTATTTACTGTGTGTGTACTTATTCGTGTTTCAAGACCGAGCAAAGGGGACGTCGTATTAAGAACTTGTTGCAGTCAACAAAAATTGATTTTTCAAATCAGTACTAAAATAGGTACTCGAAATTATTGATGTGTAACATCTTTGCTCTCGCTTTCCTGCAATTTGTGGGAGTGATTTCGTGAAATGGGACGGAAATGTGTAACAGGAAATGCGAACGTTTTTTAATTCTCGAAAACTAAGGTTGTCATAGCCATGCAGCCTAGTGTGATGGCAAAGGCAAAGATGACATACTACTATTCGAAGGGTCGGCCCGTGAATGTACGAACCGATAATTAATTAATTTCATAAGTATTTTGTCACATGTTACACATCATATGCGAGTACTGTAGGTCTCGTTTTTTTAAATTAAGTACCGTTCAGACTCCTTAGCGCGAATACGACTCACACTTGGCCAGTTTTTATTTTTATCAAGTACTTTTATAATTTATAAGAAATGAATTGATTTTTAGGGTTCCGTACCTCAAAAGAAGAAAAAAAACGGAACCCTTATAGGATCACTTTGTCCGTCTGTCTGTCAAGACCCTTTTTCTCAGGAACGCGTGGAGGTATCAAGCTGAAATTAATATCAAATACTCAGGTCTACTGTCCCTTGGGGCTGTGAAAAATCAAACTTCTCAGCCAACGAAATCAAAAAATACAGCCGTTTAAGCCGCAAATTTTCGACAATCGCAAGGGAATCAAAACCTACAGGGTACTTCCGAGGGGCTCAAGCCTACCCTAAACTGTCTACCACGCGGGGCCAGTGCGGGTTGATCGACTTCACACACAACCTTCAAGTTACTTCGCGGGCGTGTGCAGGTTTCCTCACGACGTTATCCTTCGCTGTTAGAGCGTCGCGTCGGATAAACGTACATAATTATGAAATAGAAATTCGAAAACAAATTGGTACGTTGCGGGATTCGAACCACGACCTTTAGGATAGGAGGTAGCGGCCCTAGCCGTTACGCCACCAACGCATGAACCGTAATAGGTAGGCAACTAAAATTTTTACTCTTTCCAAATCCAATTATTTCTTTGAAATAGTATTTCAAAGAAATAATTGAATTTGGAAAGAGTATCTAGGATTGCAGACAATAGATAGCGAATAAATTATCTAGATCCAGATACTAGATACAGGACCCAAAGTATATCTAGATACAGAGTAAATTATCTAGATCCAGATACTAGATACAGGACCCAAAGTATATCTAGATACAGATAATAGATACCGAGTAAATTATTTAGATCCAGATACTAGATACAGGACCCAAAGTATATCTAGATACAGATAATAGATACCGAGTAAATTATCTAGATCCAGATACTAGATACAGGACCCAAAGTATATCAAGATACAGATAATAGATACCGAGTAAATTATCTAGATCCAGATACTAGATACAGGACCCAAAGTATATCTAGATACAGATAATAGATACCGAGTAAATTATCTAGATCCAGATACTAGATACAGGACCCAAAGTATATCTAGATACAGATAATAGATACCGAGTAAATTATCTAGATCCAGATACTAGATACAGGACCCAAAGTATATCTAGATACAGATAATAGATACCCAAAAAATATCTAGATACATTATCTAAATACTTTTATCTAGAAACGACCCAACACTGCCTAAACATACCACTTGTGGCATATTACAGGCAATATTAAACTTTTCTTTTAATCCACCATTGGTATTTTTATTTGTTTCGGTTGAGAAAATACGATAATAATCTTAGCGTCATTTTGGAGAATAAATATTTTAAACTTTTTTTTGTATTACAAGTACCCCTTTTTAGAGTTTTCCCAGATATACCTCTTATAGCATATTCTAGATGTTAATTAGTTTTATCGATGACAGAAATTTAGGAAAATTTGGCATTAGGGATAGAGCTTTTTTTGACCCAAAAAATGTATTTTGTTGTGTGAGATGTACCCTTAATAATTTGAAAAATAAAAAAATCTAAAAAGATACTCTTGGCAAATATTTTAAAAATTACATGTTCAAAATTTTATCAAAATCGGTTCAACAGTTTACATGCAAAACAGGTGCATGGACATACATACATACACCCATATTTTTCCCGACCACGTTTTGTAATACAGATTACAGAGTACATTTTTATCAAAATCTCAAAATCGGTTTTTTGGACGATCACTTTTACTTCGTCCTTCGAAGGTAAAAACTAAAAAAATAAGGGTGAAGCTTGGTGAAACAGCAAATCATGAAAACTTGCCAAGTGCGAGTCGTATTCGTGAAAAGGAGTCCAAACTGAATTAAAAAAATCATTTTTCTGATCTTTCGTCATCTTTTTACCACACAAGTGGTACGGAACCCTCGCTCGGTCCGTTAGTCCTGCTCGGACTTGGCTTGTTTTTAATTATTTTAGAGGATCAGCAAATAAGCCTACAACCTACAACACAGGCTTTCCTAGTGTAGGTAGCAGCGTCGTCACTTTACCTACGTAAACGACTGGCCTATTGTACTGTACCTTTATTTCATTGTTATTTTTTAAATTGCGAGGAGTATATTGAAAGTTTGTTTTACCTACCTTTAAACTATTAAACTAACTATTATACAATAGTTGTAATACCAACGACACCTACTAACCTCATTACTGTAACTACTACTTAGGCTAAGTTTGGATCACAATAAACAATTGATTTATTTATTTTATTTATTATCTATTAATCATGTTCCAATCTCCAACGCGGAAAGTAGACAACGTGTTTTGCCTACCAATACCATACCACCCTTTACTCAAGCCGAAAAACCGGAGGCGTGAAGAGCACTCGCGACTCGCGGCGCGGGCCACCCAGGTAGAGCAAATAGCGGGCTAGCGCCGATAGCACGCAAAAACATAGATGTTGTGATGACGCGGCGTAAAGTGACGTTTGTTTGCACGTCTTTTAGGGAAGGTGAAGGATGGCATAGGTGAGATACGCTAGCCGCAGTTTGGTGAAAAAAAAACGGCCAAGTAAGAGCTGGACTCGCGCACTGGGGGTTCCGTATTAAAACGCATTTGGGTACGAAAACCTACAAACTTCAACAAGAGCAACTATCTGATTAAAGGACAAATTTATCTTTGTTCTTGAAAAAATCTTGATATAGGTACGTCACGGTCAATTCTCTAACTGCAAATGTAATATAACTACAAATTGATACTAATTGATTTAAGTAATATAACTACAAATTTATAATTTTAGGATTTTTTCTTTACTTGTGTTGTGAGACCTAGCTTCTTGCCTAATTTCATAATTCTAGGTCAACGGAAAGTAGCCTATAGGTTTTGATTAACTTGCGAGTATCAAAATATATAAATAGCCATATTTTTTATTACTTTGATAAAGAAGCTTATTTTTTACAGCTTTAACGGACAGTAAGTAATTGATATTAATTTCAACTTGATACCTCTATACTGTCCTTAGAAAAAAAGTAAGGGACAAAGAAGTGATGCTATAATGATTCTTTTTTCTTTTTGAGACACGGAACCTTAAAAATTTGATAAAATAATTAAAACTCCACTACGGCTTTAACTGCCCATTCAAAGGTATAAACAAGACATAATTGTGTCAATTCGGTTTTGCACAAATCAACTAAACTAAACTAAAATTAAGTTATGTGTCAAAATTACGTTCGCTATTCCGAAAAACTTAACTTATCTGAAAGATCTAAACTAAAAGCGAACTAAATTACGTTTAAAACGCAATTTTGCTATTCGGAACGACCATATTTTAGATATGTCAAACTAAACTTGAACCAATTCTAAATCGCGACCTTTTTTGGTGACCACTAAACTTTAATTGGTCTTCGAAAACGACAAAAGCGAAAATTTCGTGATGAATACCTAAGTAAAGTGATGGTGTAAACCCTGATAAGTACTCCAGGACACTGCACCTCTGACCTGAGAGTCTCATGATGACCTGGTTGGTGGTTGACAGCTCTATAAAACAGTCGAAGCTAGAAGTTTGGCGTTTGGACCCAGATGCATAAGCACACTGAGCGACTCTGACCCGAAGAATTCAGATCTGAGGGTTTGACTGATGATGGAGACCAGGTCACAATAAACCAGGTTGGAAGACGTCTGGTCTTATGTCTTTCCAACTTTCAGTCAAAGCCGTCCATTGCCAACCTTGCCAACCTGGTCATCATCATACCTTCAATTTCTCTAGATTCTGACAATTCACAATGCCCCGACGCACTTCAAATTCAAACTAAAAAATAAAAAAACAGCTGTTTTTATTGAACGTTTCATAGATTATATTCGTAGCATAAATGACATATGCAACAGAGTCAGCGCTACAGAAAATTATATCTTGTTTTCTCTTCGTGCATAAAACCGAATAGCACATGAAAACGACTCAACTAAATTTAATAGTATTTTAGTTTAGTTAAGACGAGTGTTTTGTCCGAATCGACACCAGTATCTAACTACTAATTGGACCTATATTTTGTATATTAATAGACACCATTTGCCATACTACAATCTATCCTTAATAATATTATAAATGTGAAAATGTGTTTGTTAGTTTGTTAGTTTGTTTGTTACCTTTTCACGCTTCAACGCCTTGACCAATCTTAATGAAATTTGGTATGCAGGTAGCCTGTCTCACAAGGAAGGACATAGGCTACTTTTTATCCCGTGAAAATAGCACAGCCCGATGCAGTTCCTGAGGGAACTAAAAATATACTCTTTTATGGTTAATTTCTTTAACATCATCGCAACAGAACAATGAATTGTGTGATTTTTTGCACACAGATGGTTGAGGGGGTGGGAAATGACGTGATTTATTAATAAGCATATCCTGACATAGTTCCCGAGGGATGAGGAGAAAATCCATGTCCACGCTCGCGAGCCGCTTGCGGCTTGCGCACCTTCTAAGACAGTCATAAAAACTATGTTCAAGCGGGAGAAGCCGCGGGCAAAAGCCAGTATTGTAATAAAATATTGAATTTAGCTAAACACGTTTTATCTCAATTCTGATAATTATTAATATTATATAGCCTATGTTACGCGGAGCATTCATAAGAACACCTCATTTGTCTAAATGTCATGAGTAGTTTAGGAGCTACGATGGAACACACACATATATACATAGACTACCAAACTAATAATCCGCCTTTTGTATTGAAGTCGGGTGAAAAATAATAGCTTCATTATAGCAGATTCCAGGTGTAGATGGGATGGAAGAATCGTCCTAAGTAATGCAATAAAAAATGCAGACTCACAAGGAAGGGTACCCAACTGTCCGACTCCGATTTGATTTATTTTTAAATATGTTATAGAGTAATCTAAAACAACGGACATGTATTTTTTTTTAGCTGCCCTAACTCAACCTGTTAGGAGAAAATGGCCTTCAAAGTACTGAAAATTGTCCAAACCTTCTAATTTCTGAGAAGAGATTTGTTCAAAAAAATTGATAATTAATTACTGGTTTCGTTATATAATGGAGAACATGAATAAAGAATGGGGACGTATTTTGTCATTTCACCACAAACAAATTTTTATATATAAAAAATGAGTTTGTATATAAAAAAAATATATAAAAAATGAGTTTGTGGTGAAATGACAAAACACGTCCCCATTCTTTATTCATGTTCTCCATTATATAACGAAACCAGTAATTAATTATCAATTTTTTTGAACAAATCTCTTCTCAGAAATTAGAAGGTTTGGACAATTTTCAGTACTTTGAAGGCCATTTTCTCCTAACAGGTTGAGTTAGGGCAGCTAAAAAAAAATACATGTCCGTTGTTTTAGATTACTCTATAACATATTTAAAAATAAATCAAATCGGAGTCGGACAGTTGGGTACCCTTCCTTGTTAGTAAGCCAAAACTTGAACCACAAGTACTTTATAAATAAAAATATTTCAAATCTAACGTATAGTTTTACAATGCGGCATTCTTACCGATACCTGACCGCCCAATCTGGGGTAACGCTGAATGGTGTAATTGTTAGCTCCCTCTTTGTGATTCCCCTCGAACTACAATACTAGCAGAGCCCTTACAACTGGTAAAGCGACATCTAGTTGCATATTAAATAATTCAGCAGTGAGTAGTTATGCCGCAGACCGGGCGGTTACGTAAGCGTTGCCGCAGACCTGGCGGTCCGGAAACCGGCCAGGAAGCCGGTCAAAACGCTATCTTTGTCAGATGTATGGGAGAGAAAGAGACTTGCATTTTTTCCAACCACCTCACCAGCTCCAGGACCGCCAGGTCCCTGGCAACGCTGACCGAGGAGGCTTCGTCTCCGTATGTATACGGTACTCTGTGGTTCGGGTTCGTCCGATCAAAACGCAAGTCTGTCCACAAACCTACACACCAGCAAAAAAGCTGCATTGAAATATTTCTAAAAGAATCTGATACAAGACCCGGAAACCGAAATCAATCGCTCTTTTTAAACCGACTTCCAAAAAAGAGGAGGTTCTCAATTCGACTGATTTTTAAATGTTTATTACGCGATATTTCCGCATATTGCAGACCGATTTTCATGATCCTTTATTTATTAGATAGGGTATACTTCCAAATTAGTCCCTGTTACGATGGAAGTCGGCTTTTTTATGTGTTTAGCGTTTCCAATTATTAAATGTAGAATTTACTTTTTATAGAGACGGGGTTTCTTAGTACGATATATTCCTTACAAGCCCCGCGCTATTACTCGTTACTACCACAATAAAACTAAATCACTAACAATAGCCGGTTTCTATTTATTCCGTACAAAGTCAAAGCATTCATTTGTCAGAACATAGTTGAATACATGGTGTTCTTAAATTTAAGGTATTTTATGTCCCACCATCAATGGCATGCAAATATACATATTATTATATAACCTAGGTTTTACTACCATCAATTTTTGTCGCTAAGAAATTACTTTACTGAATAGTAACATTTGTTTTGTAGTCATTCGGTCAATGTAGATTTGAAACTAAAATTTGATCAAATTGTAATGTGGATAGGGAGATTGTTGTGAACACATATTGCCATACAGAAGGAATTATGCTTGTGGACATTTACTCTTGAATAGGGAAGATAGAGTCGATCTTTATGACGCGTAGCCCTCTCGAAAACCCCTTCATGCGTTTTAAAATATAATAAATTTAAAAATAATAAACTTCACACACAACCTGCGAATTTCTTTGCAGGCGTGTGCAGGTTTCCTCACGATGTTTTCCTTCACCGTAAGAGCGTCGGATAAACATACATATGAAATCTAAATTCGAAATCACATTGGTATGTGGCAGCATTCGAACCATGACCTCCCGGACGGACAGGAGTCTAAGTATTTACTTTCAAACATATACAGATGGAGCTAAAGAAGTTTTACTTCAGTCGTGTGGTCTAAAGCACACTCGTATTTTATTTGCCTTGATCTTTCTCATTTGTATGCAATGTGACGGAGATAGAGATTCCACTGTTTTCAATCTAAACCACTGTGAGAGTGAATAAGGGAGAAAGCGGCTTGCTTTTGACCGAACGAACCTCCGGTTACCTGACTGCCCAATGTGTGGCTCGACTGGTTATGTTGGTAAAAGAACACTTACAAATGGAGTTGGAAGCATAAATAACAAAATTATCATTTACCTTGATTTCCTCAAGAGATTTTTCGGTGTATTTCGCCTCCGAAGAAGCCAAGCTGGTCTGAAAATAGAAAAATAACATTTATAAATAAAAACAAATAAATACCAATTAAATTAAGTATCATTATGACAAAATTATCCATTCACAGTTATTGATTACTAGCTGGTGAATATAAACATCTTCCTCGTTTCTCGCTCTTTCTGTTAAAGAAAACCGTATCAAAATCCGTCGCGTGATTAAGAAGAGGTAAGCGGAGAAACAGGCAGATGCAGACACCGGCTTTATTTTATACTAAGTATGTAGAAATTTCAGAATACAGACCCAACCACAAAACCCGCGTACAGTGAAAATAGTTTGACGCGCTCGCGAGCTAAAAACTCCGCGCCATAAATATACTCGTATAATATATTGCAATATTGCTAGTTTAGGTCGGATTTTAAAACTTTTTGAGTTAGGTAAGAAAGAAAGAACCACTGCATGTTTACTCACAAAAATAAATCACCTGTATGCAAGACTAAGATAGGCCAAAACGTAACAGTTTTGGTTTGTTCTGTATTCTGAGGTAGAGGTCATCATCTTTCGGTCGAAGCGCAGTAAAATCAGAATTATTTTTCTGTTATACGGTATTCTCTACTAACTTATCGGCTGAATGATCCTTATTGAGCATCATTATCTCAATTATGTTATTAGTATTGCCGTACCGATAACGCATTCGAGATACGAAGATAACACAATTACTTCTTTTGTTTTCAAAAACAATAAATTCTTTGACAAAATGATAACTTCATAATACTAACTAACTTTTTTATATTGTGGTAGCTTGTAAATGGTCTATAACCACAGATGAGATAAGAGTTAATAACTATTACATTCGTTTGCTATTTTTTTTTTATTGGTAAGCCCTTGGTATATCTTTGTAAATGTTTAAAATGAAAGTTTTGGAACTGTAGGTATTAAACCTGCACCTCATATGTATGTTATACATATCTATGACTTGACTATACCTTGAACAGATTTATGGTAAACCTTACTTGTTAAAAATGTAATGAATCCTATTCAAGGCAAACTAGCTCGTATTACACTATACATAGAACCGACAAGTCAATGACCAGGAAAGTGTAATACGACACTGTTGGATCTTAGCCAAATCTATAGCAAATGGCAGTTTCAAACTGGATAAACCGAGACACTTTATAAGGACGTAACAACTAACAACGCATTTATAGACGTACCTTCAGCGTGCAGTTAACTCCTTGAGCGTGTTTTGGACTACCGGTAGGCCAGAAAAAATGTCTCCGTGGAGCGTGTTTTGGACTACCGGTAGACCAAATAAACTCTTATGTGATTGGTTGCCGTCTTACCGACCGTATAGGAACGAATCTTTTTATACACAAACTCTATCATTTCGTGACCTGTTTTATCCTCTTTTTATCGTTCAGCCATTCGAATATCATTCAAAAATAAATTATTTCCAAGCCGGGCGGCCATAGTCAGCCATATTGTTTTGCCGTGTCGTTTGTATTGTGAGAATAGTAAAGTGTTAAAATGAGTTTCAGACGTAAACGGTTCGTGTTGTTATATAAATCTCATATCAAATTACTGGGAAAAGAATGAAGATTATGTTAAAATGATTAGTTTTTGAAATAATTGCAAAATAATTAGTTAAAACTGAGACCAAGTTTTGGTAACGGCAAAATGGCGAATTTTATTTTTTTGAACAAATGAAAAATTAATTTCAGACGTAAATAGTATGTTTTGTTATATAAATCTCATATCAAAATACTCGGAAAAAAATGTACATTATGTGGAAGTGATTAGTTTTTTAAATATTTGCAAAAATAATTTGTGAAAAGTACGAAGTACTGTGCAAAACGGCAAAGTGATGAACTCCGTTTTTTGTCGTTGGAAACTTATCCTAATTTTGTAGTAAAACTATTGTGATTCAAAGTGAAATATTTAGTTTATATACACTTATGAAAGTGTATTATGCTATGATACTTTTATTTTTTGCGAAAATGTGTAAGAAGGTTGTGTAAGTGGGTGCATTCAGCGACTAAAAGTGCAAAAATCAAGATTTTTTTTGAAAATGATGATGAAAACCACAAAATGTCTTCATCAGGTGAGTTATTTCTAAATATCTTTTACTTTTAATACCTAGGCAATTTATTAATCTTTACAACGGTATATAACAATAGTATATAACTTAATTATATATTTACAAAAAACTTGAAAAAATAGGTCCTAGCCGAGTCTGAATGACGTCATCCATGACTCAACACGCTCAAGGCACTTTAGCGGAAAAAATCGAATTACGCTCCACGGGTTAAGCAACGTAATTGTTTTTCTGCTTCATTAAACTCATAGAACGAACGTAACGTTATGTAGGTAGAGGGTATCAGCGTGGACTGCACAATAAGTAGACAACTAAGGAATATTGTTTTAGAGTTCCGTACCTCCAAAGGTAAACAAAACGGAACCATTATAAGATCACTCGCGTGTCTGTCTATCCGTCCGTCCGTCTGTCACAGCCAATTTCCAAATCAAATGAAAGGACTTGTTGTGAGAACCTCAAATGTATATTTGTTTTTATAATTTTATAAATACAGTGTAAACTCTGTAAAACGTCACTCGATATAACGATTCACTCTTTGAAACAGCAAAATTTTCTGGCTCCAGTTGATTTACTTTGACGCTAATTTCTCTCTGTATAACGAAAACTCTCAATAACGTCACAAAATGCCCGGTCCCTTGCGTGTCGCTATATAGAGTTTACACTGTAGTTTGAAGTTTAAATTTGACCATTCCTCCTTGTATCCGAAATTACTGCGCCAAAAATATTGGAAAAATCACAGTAAATGAGGTTGAACGCACAGATTACAGGAAAACCTATGCGAAAATATAAAGTCCCTCCGTTTCCACAGCAAAAATAAAATTTCCAAAGTCTAGAATAAGTAGACTCCTATTTACCTAGAGCAAAGTATGTACTGAGAGGTTTTGTTGTGTTGGTGGTAAATAATTTGTGTAACCCCGAGTCGCTCTTGGCCGGTTCTTTTAAGACTTAGGTAACCGGCCTAAAAGAAGACTCAATTGAAATTTATTGTTTTTTTTATCCACAATTAGTAAGCCCTTGACATCATCTCACCTGATGGTAAGTGACGATGATGCCGAAGATGGAAGCGGGCTCACCAAGATTCCCCTACGCACAATGGGGAACTGGATACCTTATCTCCATACCGCAACAGGACTTACGAGCATATAAGATCGTGGAAGCCAGCCAGGCGGGCTTAGAGAAAGCTCTCACACCAACCATCATGATCCTCAGTCTTAAAGAGATAGACCCCGCTGGGGTTCCGACCCTAGATCTCCTACTGTGAAGCGAGTAGATTAACCAATACGCCGCGGAGGCGGTTTATTTAAAAACCGGCCAAGTGCGAGCAGACCCGCGCACAAAGGGTTCCGTACCATCATACTAGATGGCATTAATTTCTTCACGTTTCAAAAAAAAACTTTTGTATGGAGATCCCCCTTATTTTTTCAGTTTTTCGAATTTTTAGTATTGGTTGTTATAGCGGCAACAGAAATACATCATCTGTGAAAATTTCAAATGTCTAGCTATCACGGTATATCACTAGTTTCTTCACGTTTAAAAAACACGTTTTTTGTATGGGACGGGGGACCCCTCTTACTTTTTCACTTCTTCTAATATTTATTATTTGTTATTATAGCGGCAACAGAAATACATCCTCTGTGAAAATTTCAACTGTCTAGCTATCACGGTTCATGAAATACAGCCGGGTGACAGACGGACAGACAGACAGACGGACGGACAGCGAAGTCTTAGTAATAGGGTCCCGTTTTTACCCTTTGGGTACGGAACCCTAAAAATGAACTCGTTCTTGCTCGCGATAGGTACGGACCTAATGGAGAAAGCTTTTATTGATTAACGTTCATAAAGGTAGACTACAACTTGAGTCTACAACTTCCTACTAATATTATAAATGTGAAACTTTGCATGTATGGATGTTTGTTACTCTTTCACGATTCAACCACTGGACGGATCGGGATGGAACTTGGCACACATATAGATTAGGTCCTGGAATAGGAAAAAGGCTACTTTTGACCCCGGAAAAACGTCTTATTTCCACGGGAAAATCGAAAACAACGCGGGCCTAGCCGCGGGCGGACGGCTAGTAGATTATACAGGTGTAGCAAAATTGGTGTATCGTGACTTCTTCTTATTATACTGATATACTTTTGTTATAAAACTTTGCTGAAATCGCAAAAAAAATTATTAACAATTCGATTAGCTGATAGACCAATTTTGTCAATTTCTGTACGGAGGGTATTTTTTTAATTGACTATGGGTTCCTCGAGGAAAGTTGTTCAGTATGATGAGTAGAACCCCCAGTTAATGGGTCCTACACATTTTTTTTTATCCTGTATATTGTATTTGCTTCTACTAATATAGGTTAAGTTGTGTTCTTACTAAAAAAATATGGATCTTTGGTCTGAAAATAAATGATATTATTATTATTTGAATTTATAAAATTTAAGCTACTCTGCTTACTTCGCACGAGGCAAAGTGGCAGGAGCATCTCCAGCAGAAGCACAGTCGGCTGGAGTTCAGTGCGACGGGGAGAGAAAATTATTATTATTATTATATTATTTAAAGAGACGCTGTAAAACTGAGGCCCTTTTCTTATCACGCGGATTCCGTTACACTGCCAATTTGGTTCTTTTCCTTATAATATTTTCATAATATATCGTCATTTTCTGTTCGCTTGTGTGTAACAGAAAATATCTTATAGTGAACTTAAAGTTTTGGATGTTTTTTAGCAACTCATGACGTCTTCCCCCCAGCTGGGGCATGGGTCTCTTCCCAAACTGGGGAAGGTCAGGCCACACTTAACACACGGGGGCCGAGTCCGGGTTGGTGGGGTTTGTAGAACTTGGGAAGTTTTCAAGCCGCCTATAATAATTATAATATATGACAGCAACCGCCACCAACAGCTTAACGAGCGTTGCGAAGCAAGGAAACGGTCGAGATTAATGCCACTAACAGTCAGACCCATCCAGTTAGCAACCGCCCTTCTGGTCAAACCTACACTCGGTGGGCGTCAAAAAAATCTTATCTAGTAATTTTTCTCAATAAATTTTCATACAAAAAGCGGCTCCACCATATAAACACCATTCCTCACTAAAATAAAGAAAACTAAAAAAACTTAAAGTGGTATCAGTAGGTTATATTCCTGGCTACAAAACAAATTGCAGAACAATTGGAACTCAGGATGGAACGTAGGAGAGGACCTGCGGTAAAACGGCAAATTTTCTTTACATTTTTCAGAAAAAAACCTTTTCCCTGTTTTGAGTAGTCTACTGAGTTCCCTAGGGTCTGCAGAATGTTGTGCTCTTGGACATTTGACAGCCAGGAATGAAATCAACTGATAACCTTTTTAGTTTTCTTTATTTTAATAAGTAATGGTGCTTATTTGGAGCCACCTTTTGTATGAAAATGTATTGAAAAAAATTGTTGATGCGATTATTTGATGCCGAATGTAGCAGATCGACCTAACCACAGAAGCGCACTTAACTCGACCGCTTCACTTTTTGAATGTAAAAAACTGAAAATTGTAAAGGAAAATGAAAACTAAAGTTTTCTCTGACGACTGCAGTGAGAGACTCGTCAAAAAGGTATGGAAGAGGTTTTAAAGGACAGTCAAAGCACTAAAGACGCCTCTATTGTCGCGAATATGCTCAACTACTCCCCTCAGATGGGTCGTCGACAGCCTAACTTTAGAAATAAATGGTACAGCCGCGCTGTGCATACTTTCTCGCGAAGCCTTCACCGTCTGTCGTAGTCGGGCAAACACAAACCAAACAATAAACATTACACTTACTTAGTAGAAAAGAATAAAGCGAGGTACAACACACTTGATGAAAAATTTACAAATAATTTGGGTTTGTTTGGGAGGTACCCTACTCAGATTTTTCCTGGAATATTGAAGTACAGTAAAAGTCCTAATTATTAACAAAGTTAAATTAAATATTAAATAGTTAAAGCATTTTTGAGAAAAAGTAACAAACAACCTGGATATGTATGGGAGGTATCTAATTCCGGTTTTTTTGGTACAACGGACTACTGCGTCCTGCAGAATATATACAGTCATAACATACCGAGTTTATCTAAATCGTGAGAGCCATTTTTGAGCAAATAAATAATAAGTGATGTAGTGCTAGATGACAATTATTTGAAAGTGCTGGCACCAGCCTCAAAATAAATTGTAAACCCTTAATTTGTTTCATACCAACTTTTGATTCCGTTTTTGCTGGTTACTGTAATACTTCATGTTGATTACATACGAATACATGCTTACCTATGTAAACATTACACAAAAATATAAACATTGACAAAAAGGTTGCAAAAGTATCAAGATTATTTAGTGCGGCTAGTAAGCGTTCCTACATACATCGGTGTGTGCGCGCTCAAATCTATAGCTGTGTGAGTAAATTTCGAAGCGCGTCACGGCGCAGTAACAAAAAAATACGACTTAGTCAGTCTTAATATTGTTAAACCATATTAAAGACTCATCAAAATATCTCAAGCCATTTCCTATTCTTACTACTGGTTCCTATACGCTGTACTCAGTGATTTACTTTCACCGTATCTAACTGCGGCCTCCGCAATGTTCCTCTAAACAATGCTCCTGCTTTGTCGGCACATTAAGCAGACAACCTGTTAACAAGACAATGCAAACGTTTCTTTATCATCCTGAATTGTTACGTTCCGTCGCGTCTTTATAAAGTGACAGATGATTGACCAAATTTTATTTTAAACCGCAAAGAATGTTTTAAAATACAAACAACTTATAGACTTAGCAGAGATGGCACAATTAAAATAAGTTGTTTTAAAAGATGTGTTTAAAACAGTTTGAAATTAAACCCGACGGTTCCCATTAAAATCCACTAGGATATCATCAAATTATCTGTAGAATCCAGTGATTTCCAATTGGTTCTAAAGGATTTAAAAAAGTTTCCATCCAATTTTACCGAAAACTACCAAGATTTTATCAAATTCAACTGGACATTGAAGGTTCTAATTAGAATCCAGGGTTTCCATGAAATTTCACTAGATTGTATCGGGATATCATAAAAATTCTCTGTAGAATCCAGTGATTTCCAATGGATTCTACAGGATTCTAAAAGTTTCCATCCAATTTCACCGAAAACTACCAAGCACTCATCAAACTCAACTGGATGCTGAAGGTTTTCATTAGAATCCACTGGATTCTATAGCGTTTCCATGAAATTTCACCAGAATGTACCGGAATATAATATAATAAACTTAATTTCTTTCTTTCTTTCTTTCGAATATCATCGAATTCCACTGGGTCTTATAGATTACCGTTAGGTTCCTGTGAATTCTACAGGGTTGGGTTTTTATTAAATTTCAATAACTTTAAAAACACAGTTATAATAATTTTTAAAACAATAACAAAAAAACAGGGTTTATAACAACTTTTGATTGCGAATAAATGTAAACTAATATATATTTACGACTCAAAATAATTCGATATAAATTAAATGTTGGATCTATGTCGTACTTAAAGAAGAACTTTTAAAGAAACTTTATTTGGCCTTATAAATAAAATAACGCATATTTTTTTAAACGGCGCTGCGGATAAAACAACCGGAAATTATCGGTCGTACGACAAAATTTTACTATTGTTACATTGGGGTAAATTACATGGTGGGTGAAAAAAAAATTAAATTCCAATTACTTCGTACAAGGGAGAAGATAATGAAATTAAATATTAGAAAGAAAGTCCCTTCTATTTATACACTTCATAGGTAACACCACGCCAGTAAAGTCCCGTCTAGAAATAAATATTAGGCCTGCCTGGTTGCTTGGAAATTGATGACTTATTATTACTCAAAAGGAAAAATAATAATAAAAAAACACTTGTAAAAACACATTTTAAACAGTTTGTTTTATATAATTTAAAAAAAATGTTTTTTTTACCCTGTGACTTAGTACGTAAGCTCTCTTCGCAGTAGTGATTAATAGGATTTTAAAAGACATTAGCGTTGAGGACAAAAAACCGGATGCGTGTTTATGTTCCAAACTTATTTTTAAGCGGGACGACCGACCGACAGTGCAAGAGACGGTGAAAAGTTATTGTGTTGTGATAGATAACACTAAATAGGGCCTCACTTTGAGTCATGCATGACTCATAGTCTTTAAAGGATGAAATGTTACTCCGTTCTTAGAGTAAAACGCTTCCTCACTTGCTAAGGAAAAATAAAAATAATAAATTTAAATAATTACTTTAGTATTTTAATTTTAAACAATACTTTAGCAGAACTCGTGATTCTAAACAACTCTTTGCACTGACGGAGTCTATAGACAAATCGCAAAAGTTTCAGTCTCCCCAGTCCCAATACAAAATTCACAAATCAGCAGCATCTGACTGTTTGTATGAGAGAGATGTTGACGCTTTGATCAGCAGTGGACGTATTTCTACTGATGTCGTACATGATGAATAAAATAGGGCCTTATATAACTTTTGATACATACATCGGTCCTCTCAAGCACCATGGCTCGCACCCTCGAGTACAGAGCTTCCTCGCGCATGCGCGCCGCCTCCCTGATCTCGCGCACCAGGTCTGCGAGGAACCCTGGGGAGTACTGCCCGCTGAGGACACCTGGAAGTGGAAAACAACAGAACATAATACAATCGATAAAACCGGCCAATTGCGAGTCGAACTCGCGTATCGAGGGTTCCGCATCACCGCACCATATAATGGGTGGCGCAAAGTAAATACCCTATTGAAATAGCTTATACTTATTTTTTACAAATGGTTCATCCTGATAATGAAAATTTTGTAGTAAACTATGTAAAATTATCATACTCGTTTTAGCTAATATAAGTCCCCACCGAGGGGCTCGAACCTACCCTGCATTAAGGCGATCGAACCTTAGTAGAGCACGCGGGCCCAGTGCGGGAGGCCGTGTTATCTCCCGTTTATCCGGTTTGCCTTGGCCTGCCAGATCGCACGATTCAGTGTCCAGATTTTTTTATCCTTTAAGGTTATTTGTACTCTCTGGTGCATGTGAACACAAGCAACAGACTCTCGCAACTCTAAAATAAAGCATTCAAGAGCAAAGACGTTTATACCACATACATATACATCGATGTTCAAGAGACATACTCTGATCAAACAAAAGTTCAGATAGAATGCTGGGAACTGTCAAGTTGAAGCCACTTTTTGAAACTTGTGTGCATCCGGTGTGTTAGTTAGTATGTGTGTGTGCGTGTCTGCGACGACGGCCGGCCTTAGCCATACCATACTGAGTATTTTGGAGTTATTTTTGTAGTCGTACTTATGCGTACGTGTACAGTGTACATACAGGTGTGGAGTGGTTTTGATATGAATATAACGTGAAGTTCTATGGAACTTTATATGATCTGACGACGTATCGTCTTCAGTCCTAATGGCACGAATATTAGATCTTTAGAATATTAGAGAAAACTAGCTGTTGCCCGCGGCTTCGCCCGCGGAGATCCCGTTTTGTGGCGTTCCCGATGTAATTTCCCAAAAAAAGCGGATGCCTACATCAGTTTATATCTGTGTACCAATGACTTCTATATTACTGGCGTACTGTGTACCAAATTTCAACCCAATCCGTCCAGTGGTTCGAGACTTGAACCCGCGACCTCCAGGTATGAATCGAATGGACTAACTAATTATTTAGCCATATTAGGTTATCATGTATTTTATTTTTTACTAGCTTTTGCCCGCGGCTTCGCTCGCGTGGACATCGTTTTTGTGACTGACTTAGAGGGTGCGCGATCCGCACGGCTCGCGAGCGTGGACATGAATTTTCTCCAGATCCCTCGGAAACTATGTCAGGATATGCTTAATAGTAAATCATGTCATTTCTCACCCCCACAACCATCTCTGTGCAAAAAATCCCACTATCCATTGTTCCGTTGCGATGTTAATTAATCAAAAAAGAGTATATTTTCAGTTCCCTCGGGAATTGCATCGGGCTATGCTATTTTCACAGAATAAAAAGTACAGAATAAAAAGTACCCTTCCTTGTGACACAGGCTACCTGCATGCCAAATTTCATTAAGATTGGTCAAGGCGTTGAAGCGTGAAAAGGTAACAAACAAACAAACACATTTTCACATTTATAATATTAGTAAGGATTTTTAAGTAAAACTAGGTTACATTATATGATCAAATATCAATTAGATATGGATATATGTAGTTTATATTACACTAGCCGTCCACCCGCGCCTACGCCCGCGTTGTTTTTGGTTTTCCCTTGGAAATAAGACCTATTCCCGGGATAAAAAGTAGCCTATGTCCTATTCCAGGACCTAACCTAAATGTGTGCCAAGTTTCATCCCGATCTGTCCAGTGGTTGAAGCGTGAAAGAGTAAGAAACATCCATACATACAAACTTTCACATTTATAATATTAAGTAGGAGTAACTTTTGGCCGCGGCTTATGCTATTTTTACGAGATAAAAAGTAGCCCTATGTCCTTCTCCATGACACAGACTACGTATATGCCAAATTTCGTCAAGATTGGTTGAGTGTCCCTTTTTCAGTTACCTACTTCAGTTACCTACTTAACCAGACTGTGCTATTTTCACAAGATAAAAAGTAGCCTATGTCCTTCTTCAGGACACAGGATACGTGCATGCCAAATTTCGTTGGTTGACGGTTGAGGTGTTGAAGCGTGAAGAGGTAACAAACAAACAAACTCTTTTTCTCATTTATAATATTAGTGTGGACATATATTACATAACTCAAACCGCAGTGCAACCGCTAGAAGATAAGATAACAATAAAAGATCAGCGACCTTCAGTTAGACTAGATCTAGATAAGGAACGGGTGATAAAAAATAAGATCTATTTACCTGATCTCCATACTACACTTTTAAAAAATAAAAGTTTATAAATAAAAAATCGACTTCAAAATGTAATTCACTCAAAAGTATGAAATAATATTATAAAACTTAAATACACAACATTAACCAACAATAACGAAATCAAAGGTGGGTACGCATGAAATTAGGGGCTTACAATTTTTTTTGAGGTCGGTACCACACACAGTTACTTACGTATCAGATGTTTTAGATTCGATGGTTTGCTGACACCGATCTCAAAAAAAACCTATCTCACAACGTCAAACGCAATCACCTACTCACCAATAAGAAGAATCAAATCATAAAACATGTGTTTCATTAACAGATATAGAGTCCTGTGGCTTCCATCATCATCTCAGCAGCATGAAAGTTAAGGAGTTAAATCGTCCATCATCAGCTCATCTGAATAACCTGAAAGAATACAACTATCGGTCTATGCATATCTACGTATATATCTATGTATAATATTGAAAGAATTTTCCTCCAACTCCTAACCGTTAAGGAGTTGTATTTTCCTTTATCAGCTTATCAACATGAGATGATAAATAACAGACGCAAGTATTTTAATTAATAGCTTTAGAAAACATATGAATCACGTAATAAGTGCCTATAAAATTTGAGGGTTGCCCTCGATTTTCCTGGGATCCCATCATCAGATCCTGACTTGGTAACAATGGGATGGGACCCCTTCGGGAGAATAATCTTTCGAATTTTTTTTTTTTAAATCGGTTTACAATTGACGGAGAAATCGGTGAACATACATAAAAAAAATATATACAGTCGAACATAGAACCTCCTCCTTTTTTGAATTCGAATAAAAAGATTTGGTAGCTCGATGCACAATAGAGATTACTTTTCTATATGCTTGACGTTTCTGGGGATGATGATGATGATGAATCATGTAATGTAAGGTAGCTACTAAACATTATGTTCCTTCTTTGTTACGAAAATATAACTTAAAACGGTATATAATTGATTTGTCTTACAAAACCATGAAAGAGAAAGTCAATAAAGCACGCAACGAGAGAAGAGCCCAAGTGCTCTCAATTTGGAAAGTTTGATTCAATTCGCCGATACCCAACATTCACTAATCACTTCAGTCAGCCTAGTGTCGTCAACACTCGCCGCGCTGCCCAGAAATACGTTACACAGACCTTATACAGGCTGTGTGTGGGCTCCATCCAACTGTACTATGAATCATCTCGTCATTACAGAATATTTTTTCAAAACTTACTGCAATTAAAAGTGGGGCTTTTACTTTCGTTTGATACTGATCAAGTGAACCTAACTATAATAAAGCATCCTGTATAACATCGCCAATTTAATAGTTATAACTTATCCGTCTACCTAAACATAATAGTTATTCGTGTTTCGAGAACCTTCAAGTCGCTTCATGATTTAACAGATTTAATCAAACAGCATCTTTGATACGCCCTGTATATTGTATGCGAAGTAATGAACTAGCAAAAGATAACAGTAACCTCTCCATTTGAAGCGTCATAAATTATCCAATTAAATCAACCGTTCAACTGCAAACTTTCCAATTACATTTGCATCAATATTATATTATTGCTCCCGGTAACAATAAATCACTGCCTAAAAAACCGGCCAAGTGCGAGTCAGACGCGCAAAGTAGGGTTCCGTAGTATTTACAAATAAAATATTTATATAGTATTTAAAAAACAAAATTATATTTGCAGTTGGTAATAGAACATTTTGCATGGAAAATCTAAGAACTTTTTACAAATCCAACTGCACACCTTAAGTTGGTTGACTATTATTCCTGAACTAAGAAAGCCTACTTAGTTTTACTTTTAAATTGATTGTATGTTCTACTATTGTATTTTTTTTAAATGTCCTTAAATAGCGGTTTAGCTGGCAGGGGGACGACACTTAACAAAAGTTTGCACTTTAAAGCTTAATATTACGCAAGCCGATCCCGTAATCGAAAAATGGCTTCAACTAACCCGCAGTAGTTTTGAAAGACCTATTCAACGATACCCTACAAGACAGGGTCGTCAACGAAAAAAAATTCACTCCCTCTTTACATGTATGGGAGGTACCCTCAATTTTTTTTAAAGATTTTATTGTATCACTTTATTCGCATGATTAATATGTATACCCATGCCAAATAACAGCTTTCTAGACCTAATAGTCTCTGAGCTAAGCCGCGGACAAACGGGCAGACAGACAGACATAGTGAAAGTGTACGGGCTCCTTGTTGACATCAGAACCCTAAAAATAGATAAAACACTGCTGACAGTTTTTAACGATGACGACTAAAATAAGCTTTAAAAATAGCATTAAAAAATGTATTCGTTTCATGCACATCTATCAAACAAATCGCCATCGCTTCTACTATGGATCGGGAGAGTCTCTAGCCTTTAAAAAGTTTTCGTAGTGTAAGTACCCACAACCAAATGGTTCTTCCACTACATTTACATGATAGCCAAAATAGGGATGACGACAGCATCAGAAATAAATTATGAACTCTCGATCACTAAGTTGCCCTCCTACTTAAACTTCGGAAAACCTTACTAGTTTTGTTTTACATCAAGTCTTTGATTTTTAATTCAACAAAATCACAAAATGACGCTGCTAAACTATGACGTCACGCCGAGGTATTTCAAACATTTTTAGAACAAAATGTCGCTTTTGACAGATGATAAAAAGTAACTCAGATGACTAGCATTCGTCATCCCTATTCTTATCATTACAGACTCATCGATCGAACACTAAATCGAGGTGCCAGCAGGCGCGTCTCTCGCCTGCTAGATGTTACTTCAGCCGTCAGCCGAATGGTTCTGCACTAGCAAAAACGCCCGATGCTACTCGCAAGTCGCGAGCTAATCTATAATGTGCCTACATTTGATTCGGGTCACGTAGCGCACGCAACACGACCGGTAAACGCTAACTTCGTTCCTGACATTTTCTTGTTACTCATACGAATGTATTTTTTCTCAAACATGCTTGGAAATTTGAGGATTATTTTGACAACCTTCTTCGAGATAAATCGAAATTGCTGTACTGGCCAAATACATGCGAGCAGCGGCCGGCAAAAGTTGTATGAAAATCCATATCTGTCGTGTTTAGCGGCCCAAATAAAATACTATGTAAACTCATATCTATCGTGTAATTTAAAAATGGAACTATATTTTACTCTGAAACATGGTAATCAAGGAGGTAACTTATCAAAGGATTTATTTAAATTTCGAACTGACTTACAAATATAACGCTGTTTATTAAAAAAAAAAATGAACACTGGCGCGTGAAAAATTATTGTTGTTCATCATTGATTTTGAAAAGTAATTATTGAAGTTTTAATTTCCGCTCATTGCTTGAAAAAAGTACTATACAGTACAAGCCTTGGTCACAACTAGGCATTGATAGAGTTACGTTTATATGATCGTCCATCGATGCCTCTTTTGCTGGCCGCTGCAGTAGTTACGCCCCTCGTATTATCTTAGCTGGCGCTTTAGAGATGTTAGAGAGTACAAAGTTTAAGAATTACATATATTTTTCCACACATGCCGCCGCGCCGTGTTCTCGAATCAAATTCACAGGCAGAACACAATGAACATTAAAAACGTAACCAATTGCTCCTGCTCGGAGAAGCGCGCAAGACGATGTTATGCATAACTTTGTGTTTAAGTATGGAGGTTGGAGAAAATATTCAGGTTAATGTTAATCATAGTTCTTTTTTACGTAATTACTAGGGATGCATCCGATACCGATATATCGGCGATACTTCGGGTTTGCCGATATATTGGTATCGGCGATATTTTTATGGCAGTAATGTAAACGCGCGTGTTGTCCCATCTATTTCGTTGCAAACGAGGCATCTGTCGCATCCGAGAGCCTATTTTCCACCGCAGGTCTTATTCAAACAGACTTGCGAAATCGCCTTTGCTTAAAGAATGCTTTGTTTTTTAAATAAAAATCTTCTAAATGTTAATTTTGATTACTAAAACTATTAATTGATTGTGTTTTATTTATTCTACCTTCCTTTTTGAATTCAATAAGCATATCGGTATCGGTATCGGCAAAAAGGCGTATCGGCGCATCCCTAGTAATTACTACTTGCAGCTGCAACAAACCACAAACAGATAAGTAAGTAACGCCAGGTACTCGTATCTGAAGGAATGTCTATGTTTTTTCTAACTGTGTGGGCAGTGAGCAGTCATGTGTACAACTAACTGTACTATTATAGTATTGCCACTTACCAACTAACAGTCTGCTTTCTAGAAATGTTGTCAATTTAATAGTACAAAGTTTTATTGTTAGCATTTGTGAAAAAATGTCAATAAACAATAATCAAGTTTCTTAGAAGTCATAAACATGTTTTTTTTTCCATACCTTTAATTTTTGCGCGTCGATATACAAGTCTAAAAAGGTCCTTATTCTACTAAATTCAGCTAAATCTACGATTTCGCATACTAACAAGTACATAATATCATTGACCTGAACAATATCTTAAGGGTAGTATTTAAATGCGAATCAAAAAACTACTTTTTGTACATTAAAAAAAATCCCAATTCCAATCAAAATTACTGATTGCACAGCAAAATACTTACCTTAAAATATACATAAATAAAATATAATTAAATAAGCAATTTAAGTTCGTGCCGGACCGCTATTTACAATACCCAAAAGTGTACAGTTTATCTGGTTTACCGAGTGATTATCTGGTTTTTTTTCGTAACTGTCAGATCTGCCATCCAGTAATGTAATTCTTAACTTTACTTCGCAAGGCTCCTCGACAGTGTAATCAATCGAACTTAACCGAATCTATTATCGCTTGCTTCGCTCGCTCAACTCTAGTCCAGTTGAGAGAGATAGATAATTTGATGTGCAATCAGTATTTTTGATATGATTGTCATAAATAAATGACGAAAATAAATTGACAGGTGATTAGTTGTTGATGTGCAATTAAAAATATCCCTATCTTACACTCCTATAATTTATATTTAAAAAACTGGCCACGTGCGAGTCGGACTTGCTCACCCAGGGGTCCGTACCACATTTCTGGATAGGGACCTTAAGAATAATAAATCAAAAACGAGAATCACAAAAATTATAAAAAATCTGTTTAAGCTTGTGGCAATGAAGCCATTTCATATAATACCCCACATTACATAGTTGACTTAATTCAAAATTTGGATCACCATTCCTTGCATTACTGATTGATTAGGTACTTTAATAAAGAGTATATTTTTATGATTTAATTACAAAAGTAGTTTTCAGATTTTTGCCTATACTTGTAGTATAAGACGGTATTATGTGCCAAATTTCATAGTTCTAGGTCAACGGAAAATACCCTATATACCCTATAAATTTTGATTCCCTTGAGAGTGTCGAAATATAAGATTTATGCGGCTTAAACGGCCGTATCTTTTTTTTACCTTAGATGTTTGATATTTTCACAGCTTCAAGGGACTGTAGACCAGAGTATATGGTTTTAATTTTAATTTGATACCTCCACGCATTCTCGAGATAAACAAAAGGGCAGAGTGATCCTATCTTTTAAGGTATGGAACCCTAAAAATATATCTATAACAATGAACAACAAAGAACATAAACAAGCTGAACGCGTGTAAAAAAATAGACTTCAATCGCAACAACCATGTACAATTTTGTAACGTTTTTATGTTTTTGTTAAATTTCTAATAATGCACTGAACCGATTTTAATAAAATTTATATGGGACCAACCTAGCAGCATACCCCATTAAAAAGAAACTGTTTTAAAATGATGGAGTTAAAAACTTACCATTATTGTTGAGCGAGGAGTGGTTTGCACCAACAGGAGCTGCACCTTTGTGGTAGATGGCATTTTGGCGATTACTTTCCACCTCCGCTACGAAAGACAAAAACTTGTTCAGCTATCGGGTGTCCAAAAAGACTATTAGGTATTTGAAAGTTGAATGAAATAAGAAATATAAATAGTCTAATTGGTTTTATATTTCTTATTTATAGACACAGAGCTGGAGAATTATTTGGAAAAGTTTGTTTTTCAGATGCAGTCTGTTACGCTGCTACCTCAGAGTTCAGTAAATTGTGTATTACAAAGTGGGACTCCACCGAGAATCGAACCTGTGATCTCCCAAAGAGAAGTCAGTGGACTAACCACTACACCACGGAGGTGATTAAAATTAATAAATACCAATCAACTAAAGCTGTGGACAAATCATGATTTAATGTGATTTCTCTAAGAGGCACCAGACCCATTTGCTGGCCTCTGTGGCAAGCAAAGTAAGGATGGTATCTGAACAATATAAACTTTCTAAATGTAATAATTTCCTAGCTCAATAAATAAGAAATCAATCAATTAGAATAAGTATTTATATTTTTGATTTCATTCAACTACTATTCAATACCCCATATCCTTTTTGGACACATTTGCCATTTTTGAGTTTAAAATTAAAAAGGTATCAATTAGAGATGAAACGAATATCCGGTTACTATCCGGTATCCAGCCTATCCGGCCATATTTTACTATCCGGCCGGATACCGGATAACAGGATACTATCCGGTTTGGCCGGATACCGGATATTAATAAATACGCAATATTAAATTTAGGCAAGTACTTCATTTATACTTATTTAATACTTTACAAAAACAAGCAGAGAATTTTCATTTGACAACTTAGAAAATTAATTAGTACTCGTACTGCACTAAGGGCAAATTGTGGTGAATGAATACTAATTTCTCCCCATTAATTTCTCCCCAATTGTTTTCATAAACAAGGCCAGCTTCAGAAAACAATCTTTCGCTGTACAAAAACACCCGAATTCGACCGAGTCCGCCCGATCGTTTGTGAACCACCTACACAAGCTCGCTTCTTGTGATGCACCAAACGGCAATGTTCGTCCTGATATCCGGCGGCCAAACCACTATCCGTTTCATCTCTAGTATCAATCATCATCATATGAGCCAAAAATCATCAACTGCTGGACAAAGGCCTCCCCCAAGGATTTCCACAACAACCGGTCCTGTGCTGCCCGCACCCATCGGTTTCCCGCGATCTTCCATGATATTTAAACTCTAGTCAGTTCAGATTAAAAGCTACCTATAAGTACAATTTACTTCAACTTAGTACATTAAATACATATAACTCCATAACAAACATTCCATAGTTCAATAACATTATTTAAAGATTATCACTGTAAAAATATGGGTTAAGTAATTTCAGTTTCATTTGAAGCCCTTCCCACCCATTAGCAGCAAATGCAAAACATCCAAAAGGTAAATATGTATAAGTCATCCAAAAGGTAAATATGTATAAGTCTACCTATTGTCTATTAATCACACTGCAGCGGAGATCATTGATTCTGTATAATAAACACATAATAGGTGGCCTTGACTCACATGCAAGAGTTACAATTATGTAGGTGTATGATTTGAAAGTGGTTTTAGCCTGATATATTCTGTGCCGTGTGGGCTGAAGTTTGTTCTGTTAGGACAATAAATAATTCTCTAAAATGTGAATGGAAAGAAAACTTTGTTTGCACGGATTTTGGATATAAACAGCTTGTCAGTCATGAATGTGATTCCATACAAAATTTTAACACCCCAATTTACCCCTTAACAGGTCCAAAATCTATCTGTGGTGATTGTTTGTACCACAGATATTATTATGTTTCAAACTAAAAAGTCTAGCTTCAAAGGTTTAGGCTGTGCATTATCTATTCGTCAGTCAAGTAATCTTTAATATTATTATTCATAGGAAAACTCACCTCTTGTTTCCATTAATTCTTTATTCAGTCTTTCATTAGCAATTTTTAGTGGCAGTGCCGTAGAATGGTAGGTAGGAAATGGGGCCTTACCCCAAAGATAATGCTATGGCTATACACAGCGGTAATACGTCCAATGATAAGCTACGGCGCAGTAGTCTGGTGGCCACGAACGAAGCTATCTACGGTCGTGAGTAAACTGCAACGCTTTCAAAGAATGGCATGCATGGCTGTGACAGGCTGCATGCGGACAACTCCCACTGCAGCCCTTGAAACCATCCTGGACCTGCCGCCTCTGCACCTGTTTATCCAACAGGAAGCAGCTAGTGCTGCAGCCCGTCTGAAATTGCTGTCTCTTTGGAGCACAAACAGGATCCCGCACACTGAGCTTCTGCACGATATTATCGCGGAGGAGCCATTGTTCGCGGCGACGAATGATAGAATCCCTAAACGGTATGTCTTTGACATGAAATACAAGGTACAGCTACATGAGGAGCCCTGGGAGGGTCAGAACCTGAAAGAACTACGGGTATTTACCGATGGTTCCAAAACAGGCACTGGCACCGGGTATGGGGTCTTCTCCGAGGATCTGAACATCAGGATAGCCAATCCCCTGGGTGCGCATAACACGGTCTTTCAGGCTGAGTGTATGGGCATCATCAAGGCAGCTGAGGCGATTGCTGCAAGGGAGGTGCGTGAGTACCCCATCCGCATCCTCTCTGACAGCAGAGCCGTACTACAGGCCCTGCAGAGCAGCATGATCACATCGGGGCTCATACTGGAGTGCCAACAAAAATTGACAGAGGTATGTAACCGCGGCGGCGTAACTCTGCAGTGGATTAAAGGGCACAGCAACTCACGCGGCAATGATGCGGCGGATGAGCTTGCCAGGAGAGGGTCAGAGCTAATAGCCGTGGGACCGGAACCTATAATACCCCTCCCATATGGCTGGCTACGGTCCACCCTGAGGAATCGCACAAGAAATGAACACAATTTGTACTGGTCCGGTTTGGAAACCTGCAGGCAAGCAAGGGTGGCCCTTCCGGCAACTAACCCTGGTCTATCCAGAAAGCTTCTGAGACTTGGGAGAGCTCAGCTCCGCAAGGTAACAGCCGCTATTACAGGACATGGCCATTTTAATAAACACCTATTCGCTCTAGGTATCACCGACAGCCCCCTATGCAGAGCATGTATGGAGGCTGAGGAGACTGCTGCCCACATCCTACTTGATTGCGAGGGGCTGGCACAGTACAGGGTCGTGCACCTCGGTGACCCGAGGTCACTCCAGGAAGTCGTCGGCAACCTACGGGGGCTACTGGGCTTCTTGGAGGAGCTGGGCTGGCAGTGATGCCGGCCAATCACGCAAAATGGGCGCAGTGGTCGCCTGGTTGCGGAAATCAGCCCGCCCCTAACTTCAACTTCAACTAACTTCAACATTCCATAGTTCAATAACATTATTTAAAGATTATCACTGTAAAAATATGGGTTAAGTAATTTCAGTTTCATTTGAAGCCCTTCCCACCCATTAGCAGCAAATGCAAAACATCCAAAAGGTAAATATGTATAAGTCATCCAAAAGGTAAATATGTATAAGTCTACCTATTGTCTATTAATCACACTGCAGCGGAGATCATTGATTCTGTATAATAAACACATAATAGGTGGCCTTGACTCACATGCAAGAGTTACAATTATGTAGGTGTATGATTTGAAAGTGGTTTTAGCCTGATATATTCTGTGCCGTGTGGGCTGAAGTTTGTTCTGTTAGGACAATAAATAATTCTCTAAAATGTGAATGGAAAGAAAACTTTGTTTGCACGGATTTTGGATATAAACAGCTTGTCAGTCATGAATGTGATTCCATACAAAATTTTAACACCCCAATTTACCCCTTAACAGGTCCAAAATCTATCTGTGGTGATTGTTTGTACCACAGATATTATTATGTTTCAAACTAAAAAGTCTAGCTTCAAAGGTTTAGGCTGTGCATTATCTATTCGTCAGTCAAGTAATCTTTAATATTATTATTCATAGGAAAACTCACCTCTTGTTTCCATTAATTCTTTATTCAGTCTTTCATTAGCAATTTTAAGAGATGCAATCTGATCGAGTAGGCAAGTTAGGAGCCGGCTCCCAACCTGACTCCCTGACAAGCCAGAGCTGGCTTCAGACCCTGAGTCCATATCTCCATTAGCAGGCCTCGCTACATCTGGCAATCCTCGCACGCAGGGGTCACTGTATCTCCGAGCATTGGTACTGTCTTCTTTCTCATTGGTGGGAACATCACTATTAGAGTTGGTATCGCCGACAGAAGTCACAATAGGTGGCAAGCTCGCGTAGTCCTGGCTGTCTGTAAAGCTTTTCGGTTGGAAGTAGTTGTTGCTGAGTGTACCATTAGGGGTAGGGTTTGGTGTGCTGTGTACTTCTTCTGCCTTGTTCTCGCTGCGGCGCCGCTGTCGCTGTCTGTGGGGCGGGGCGCCGCGGTTCACGTTCTGCACGTAATGACAGTCAGGCCTGTAAAACGCAGGTATGTTTGCTACCATAGGATTGCAGTACGTCGGCAGCGTGGGCAGCGACATTGGCTCAGGTGTACACCCATACATGTTGTATCTCCACGGATCGAAGCCAGGCGCGAACTGCGATGCACTCGGCCATGTAGTATTGGGCATGAATGAATCGTAATTATTATCCATGATCGGCGTCGATTGTTGTATGTCTTGTATGTGATGCATGGTCTTGTCCAGCCATTTCGATAAATATGAACCCCTCCCTCGAGATTTCTTCCGCTTCCCGGAGACGTTTTTTGAAGCACCGTTCGCCTGTTCCTGTTTTGGTACTGAAGCCATTGGTTTTCTCACACTGTTTACTTATACCTTATAGTACCTGCAATGTCTATTACACCTTGAGTAAACACTGTAATTCATGCCACAAGTCACAACTCAGTCATTTCAAAAAGCAACAGGAACAATAATGTATCTCTTTTCTAGAAAATAATTTTGCAAATCCACCACGACTCAACGAAAATCTCGATCGACAAGACAAATTGACTGACTGACTCTGTCTGACAGACCAGACAAGTCAGTCAAGACTCAACACAGAACTCAGAAGTGTGTATTTCTTCGTGTTTATTTCAATGGCATATGACATTGACACTTGAAAGCGCCATCTATCCATGGAATTTCCATATATCTAGATAACGACTTTATGACCGTTTCGTGCTCTGTACCGTAGCTCCAAGTGGCCTGAAAGCTGAAAAATCTTTCAGTAACTTAAAAAAGTCCTTATTCGTAACGCATTCAGTAAGGAATGATTGAATATTGAAGTTGGGCCAGACGACGAAACACCTGAAAACTTTAGGTACGTTAGTACTAATATATATACTGTGCTTTAGGGTTCGTTTTTTTGTTCGTTTAACTGTTTCCGAGCAGATTTGAAGGTTTTACAAGTGTTACGTTTCAAACGTAACGGTGTCGGCATACTTAGTTTGTTTGTAGAGTGTCTACTTTTTCTGTAAATAGCCCGCAAAAATGGAACGGACGGGCTCAATTTTTGCTAATCTTCTTTCGCTAATAACTCCTTACAACACAGATGGGGTATTCTTAAAGCTTTCAGAATAATGACAACTTTTTAAATTATAGCTATAGAGTTGTAATAATGTATTGAATTATTATTATACATTGTTTTTTTTTTGCATCATTTGTTCCATTTTTTGGTCATTATTCAAAAAGCTTTAAGAATACTCCATCTGTGTAAAAATAGTTCACCTTTGAGACAATATTTTGCAAAAAGTAAATTTCGTAATGTACTTAGATTTCGAGTTCGGGATATTTCCTTGTAATTTCATGATCTACACACAATTTGTATCAGCGGTTTTCTCCATTTTTACTGCAGTTACTGACTAAAGAGGTTTATTAAACTAGAGTACCGGAAAACCAATTGAGAAACACTTGCTTAATATCAATCGTACCGCACTCGTTAAGGATTTATTAGCAAAAGAAGATGGGCCAGATGACGAAACACTTGAAAACTTTTGTTCGTTTTTTATTCGTTTAGCTTCTTCCCGAGCAGATTTGAAGGTTCAACAAGCGTTACGTTTCAAACGTAACGGCGTCGGCTTAGTTAGTTTGTTTGTAGAGTGTCAACTTTTTCTGTAAATAGCCCGCAAAAATTGAGCCCGTCCGTTCCATTTTTGCGGGCTAATTACAGAAAAAGTAGACACTCTACAAACAAACTAAGTATGCCGACACCGTTACGTTTGAAACGTAACGCTTGTTAAACCTTCCAATCTGCTCGGAAAAAGCTAAGCGAACAAAACGAACAATAAAGTTTTCAGGTGTTTCGTCGTCTGGCCCAACTTCAATAGTCAATCATTCCTTACTTCGAATGCTATAAGAATGGTGTGAGTGTTAAATTAAGGACTTATTTTTAAGTTACTGAAAGATTTTCAGCTTTCAAGGCTCGTGGAGCTACGGTACAGAGCACGAAACGATCATACAACTTTTGACCACAACCAACGCATAAGGCAGGCAGTGCCATCTAGTCCTAGTAATGTGTAGAAGCATAACGTTTACACTCGTAATACATAACAAGTTTTTACATTTTTTCATAGATGACAGTAGCATACTCATTTTTGGGTTTCCTTCGTCGTTAGAGATTTTTGGCTCTGATCAAGGAAACTTTGGCTGTAAAGAGAAATAATATTGTAGAATTAGCTGTATAGCCGTTTTACAAAACGGCGCGGCACGCCGCTGTGTACACTACTAAGTGAACGGACGGACGGACAGAACGGTTACGTTAGGTACCTACGTTAGATTACCATGTCTTGTTCTACCATGAAAAGAACAACCGCGTCCGACTCGGTTTTATTAAGAGTTCTTTACTCACGCCAGTAATATAGAAAATAGAAGTCATTGTTTACTCAGTAGTTTTACAAACCGGCGGCGCGGCGGTATGGGGGCGACATACATACACGGTACGCCAGGCACGGGCATAGGTAGCCGACTGAAATTTTCACAGAATATGTTATTATGGGGCATTTACTAAATAATAATAATAAAAACACGTTGACAAATAGAAATGTGTTTTTCAGTACAAATTTGTGGTAGGTACCTACCTACCTATTGTTAATTCATCGGTTAATAATAATCTTAGTTAGCAAAGTATATGTATATTAGCCATTAGTGTCTGATATATACATACGATATACATAAAGTTGTGAAGGCGCCTGTTGAAAACCAAATGACAGCGAGGGAGCACCCCCGGCTCCGTAGACAGCGTGCAGCGGCGTTACAGTTAGGTACTCAGTAAGTTCATCGTTTATGTCTAGGGTTGCCATCCGTACTGTCAAATAGAGTATTGTCCTCTTTTTCGTATAGGTGTACTATATAATCTACGACACAAATAAAGTACGCTACAATACTCTATTTACTTTACTCTTGATGAATACTCTAAGCTTATTAGGTATACTGGTTATGAGCACTTATGAGAAAAAATAAACTGTCATCGAATGCAAAAAAACTTGGATTTTTGATTGAACGTTCGAAACGCAGCCATGCAAATGTAAAATAAACATTTTGAAAGTGCAATTGAAGCATTAAAATTCCAAAAACTTGGAATAGTTAAGGACAGTGTAATTCTGAAACAATAATTCTGAATGAGACTTAATAAGTGAAGCTACGCAGACAAATTTGTTTCATATATTTTGTCTGTGCCTGCAATTTCAGCATTCACTTCAGCATGACGGGACGAAAGGAGCAAAGCTTCCCTAAATTAAATTAAAAGTGAGCTCATCATTTATTTTAATTTATATTTTGATTGCAAAGAGTCTCCAAATATCTTCATGAACGACAAATATTTGTAAAAATTGCGAAAAGTATACAAATAAATAAGTACTCTTTTTTATGGTGTGTACCTTCTTTATTTTTATTTTACCGAATTTTTTTTATTTTTTTTTATTCACAATTGGTAAGCCCTTGGCATCATCTCACCTGATGGTAAGTGATGATGATGCCGAAGATGGAAGCGGGCTTACCAAGATTCCCCAACGCAATGGAGAACTGGCTATCTTATCTTCAAGCCGGAACACATCAATGTTGTTAACACTGATGTTTTGCGGCAAGACTTAGATAAGATGGTGGTAGCTAGCCAGGTGGGCTTAGAAAATGCCCTACCACCAACCAAACCGAGTCTTACAAGTTGACCCACCGGGAATCGAACCCGCGACCTCCTGGTGTAAAGCGTATGGACTATCCATTACGCCACGGAGGCGGTTGAAATGAAAAAAATACTCTATTTGTCCCAAAAAAAGGTGGCAACCCTACTTATGTCAGTGATGGATGGATGGATGAGCAACTTATAATGGTGTAGGTACATTTAGATAAAGTTCATCGAACAGTAAGCATAATCTTAGTTTTTTTTCATTATTAGTAGACCCTAGCCTAGTGCCTGATGTATATCAGAACAGATGGCGGTTGGAAGAGTAAAGTTTTCTAGTGGCGACCACACACCTGAAGACGTAGCGATAGGAAGGCCTTACACTCGGTGGACCGACGAGCTGGTGAAGGTCGCAGAAACGCGCTGGATGAGGGCAGCGCAGATCAGTCGTTGAGGAATCCTTGGTAGTCGTTTTTCTGCTGATATGGACTGACAGATATGAAAAAAAATCACTTGGACTATAGTAACTAAATTAACAGGTTGTATGCGCCCGCTTAAAAAAAAAAGTACTCTACTCACCATTCAATTTGCATACCTATTGAATTCGAATCGAATAATGAAGAAAAAAATCTTCTGATTCCAAATAATAATATTCATATGCCAGATTTTATTTCATAATAAAAGCCACTTATAAACCCATTATCGTTTGTTTGCACCAGTTTCGGCGGACCCATTATGAACGACGAGTACGTCTACGCGCTGTGGCGTCCAATCTCGGAATAAAATTGTGAGCGCTGCTGAATCGTCACCGTCAGTAGAGCACGGCCAACGGCGACTTCAGCAGATTGAGCCAGCAAATTGTGTTTGGGATTGAATCGTGAGGAGGCTGTGTAACAGCGCCCGTCGGTTGACCGCACTACAGCGCCAGTCAGTTTCGAGCGCAAATATCTGGGGCTGGGGGCACGGTAGTTCCTCCGCCAAGTCGAGCACGGCCGTATCATTCTTTTCTCGAAGCAACTCACGGTACTTTTAAAGCCCCTGTATCTTTGTTCTGGACATAGAAAGAAGTCCCGAAATATGTACTTATAAATGTACTTACAGAACCTACGTAAACTCCAAAATTTGTACCTAATGTAGTGAGTCACTGACATAATAAGGTAACTTTGAATTGAGATATTTCGCAAACTACATTAGGTACTCACCGATCATCAAAAACATAGTATACCTACCTCTAGCTTACCTACAATCTTGAGTTTTGCTACAGGGGTAGGTTATAGTACCCATACAAAGGGGAAACTTTCAAAGAGAGGATCAGCCCCCATTTCATCCCTCCTTTACCCCTCAGGGGAACAGCTAAAGTAGGTACCTACCTATTGGAGATAAAGATATGCGCCGTAGCAAAGGTTGTTCATTGAGTTTAGCATTTATCAAAGACAAAAAATAATTTAGTAATGAAAAGAAGTTCTCCAGAAAATAGTTCTGTTTGTACAAAAACAAGTGCAATCCCACAAAACATTCTGTAAAAACGTGCCAAACTAGGGGCACGAAGTCCAGTGTAAAGCAAGCATTTAAAATACATTTTCATAGAACCATTTCGGCTGTTGTTGGAGCCCCTGTATCTTAGCACTAGCTTCATACAAAAAAATTGGTTGTCTGTAAAGTCGGTTTACGGACGATAGTTTTACATGACAACGTCATAACGTAACGGGACAATGAGTCAACCTTTTTCGTGCCTGCAGCCGGCGTTCATCGATTTATTAGACGTTGACACGTCAAAAGGGAAATTCCAATAAAACCATTTGTAAAAACGTGCCAAGTCTCGATAAAAAATAATTGGCCATAAAAAGAAGTGAGATGAAATAAACACCCAAGTCTAAGGAAATAAGAGAAAACCAGTGACTTGGCTGTTGAACTTTTTATAAGAGTAAGTAAATGTAAGTCAGAACAAGTGAAACTAAGATTGTTTCAATGAGGAGTAGAAGAAAATAAAGCATCTACCTACATATCTAACCAGACTTATTACTCTTACAAAATGTTTAAGGGCCAAGTCACTCGTTTTCTTTTATTCACTAAGACTTGGCTCTTTATTTCATATTCCTACTTTTTATGGCCATGTAAGTAATCTTAATCGAGACTTGGAACGTTTTTATGTTTTTGTTGGGATATTATTATTGCCAAATAACCAGTTCCTCATTGCTTTGGGGAAAATGGTAAGCCCGCTTCCATCTTTGGCATCATCTTCACTTACCATCAGGTGAAAAGGTATCAATAATTGTAGATTTTAAAGAAAGGTTAAAAAGTCGGATGGGGCTGTGTCGGGACACACTGCCGTGGTTTTTTTTTAAATTCACAATCGGTAAGCCCTCGGCATCATCTCACCTGATGGTAAGCGACGATGATGCCGAAGGTGGAAGCGGGCTTACCAAGATTCTCCAACGCAATGGAGAACTGGCTATCTTATCTTCAAACCGGAACACATCAATGTTGTTAACACTGATGTTTGGCGGCAAGACTTAGATAAGATGGTGGTAGCTAGCCAGGCGGGCTTAGAAAATGCCCTACCACCAACCAAACCGAGTCCTACAAGAACCGAACCCGCGACCTCCTGGTGTGAAGCAAAAAGGTTTAATGTGAATTTCCTCCGTGAGTGGATAACTAATGAATGAGATTTACTTGTTTTAAGAAATGAGGTTGTTATATAAATAGGCCGGTTCTACCGGAAACAGATCTGTCTTTTTTTTCTAAGGTTTTTTTATTGAATTCAGAATGGTCTACCAGTTGCTACTGCCGCCGCTTTTGAACAACTGTGACAGGGGCGGTGATTATTTGTAGTCTTCATACTGAGCCAGGGGGTCAGTGCTGTACCAACTCTCGAGAACTAAGGTAGAATGCCTCGTATGTCACCTACTCGCCCTACCCGATGGGAGACAACAAGCTGTTTGGCGGCAGCTACCTACCTATAGAGCAACCCGTCCGTAATATCTGCGAACCTCGCTGGTAATCTTCGAAACTAATCATCCAATTTAAAATATTTTTTCACCAATAGTTAGAATACAATTTCAGGATAGACATACATTAAAAAAAAAATCGCTCACCCTCGATATCCACGGGGGCGAAGCCGCGGGCAACAGCTAGTCTAATAATATTAATCTATTTGCATGACGTCGCTGGCCAGGTCTTCGGATATTTGGGACGGGTTGCACGAGTGCACAGAGCTTCTTTAATATCTATAGAGACGCAATGTCTTTTCACGGCTCGACGTGGAATTAGAGTCAAGAGTTCTAGCTTATGGAAATTAATAACACTAATCACTACAGCAGCCTACGAAAGGAGTATGCCCTATGACATACTCAATCTGGGGCCATTTCGTGACATAGTATTTCCCTCTGGAATTATTATAGAAACCATCAAACTTTGCAGTAAACCTATAATTTTTTTTACGATAAAATAACTAATAGGATATTTTTTGAATAAAAACTATTAAAGTAAGTGACATAATTATTTAATCTCTAAAGTATAAAATAATCTGATTTCTATATACAATTTAGATTTGACTTTCCGA
Organism: Coleophora flavipennella; assembly: GCA_947284805.1. Taxonomy (NCBI): domain Eukaryota; kingdom Metazoa; phylum Arthropoda; class Insecta; order Lepidoptera; family Coleophoridae; genus Coleophora; species Coleophora flavipennella. The sequence continues at coordinate 17,247,246 of OX369272.1, read as the reverse complement.
ATACATATTGCGTTACAATTATACAAAAATGGTTTTATTATATATTTGTAATCGACAAGACATTTAAAACGAAAAAAATAAAAAAAAAGACTGTATGGCACAGTGCAACTTAGATATCTACAATCATAAGTCCGGCCTCGATTAATGGAAAACTAAACGCAAATTGGTAATACAACACACCCTCGAATGTCGGAAAATAAAAAGCCATTTTACCATACAATAGGCATGGAGACACAGAGTCATTTGACTTACTTTACGTCATCTGTCAAAAACGACATTTTGTTCTCAAAATGTTTGAAATCCAGCGTCGTTACATTAATGTAGGTTACCTACTCTTTATGTGATTTAAATGAATTAAAAACTTGATGGAAAAAAAAAACGGGATTTTTATTTAATTTCAGAAGGAGGGTGATTGAGTGATCAAGAGTTCATAATTTATTTTTAATGCTGTCATCATCAATACAATACACCTCAGACTGCATATCGTTAGGGAGTTACTTCCATTCAGATGGACTGTGATTGATATGTTATAATTGCAGCACCACCTGTGGGCAGCTTTAACATTTCGAGACAGTTGTGGAGACACAACACAAAATCACACAATTGACCTGTGTCAGTGATCACGCACACGAGCAAAAATCACGGTACACTTAAGTTATTAATTATCATGAAAATTGGCAGTATGTTCACTATAATACTTACTTAACAACACTTACATTAACGATTGACCTATACTAGTTAATTCATACAGAATTTTTCAAAGTGTATCTATGCCATGCTATTAGATTCCCTACGTGGATCGAATCAGAAACAAGTAGAAGAACCAAGGTAACCGACATAGCTGACAGAATCGCCAAACTTCAGTGGCAGTGGGCAGGCCTCCCACTCATTGGATCGTCGACCTACGATACGACGAGCTTATCGCGGGAAGCCGCTAGATGCGGACAGCGCAGGACCTTCCTTGGGGGAGGCTTCAGCTGTGGACGTCTTTCGATCATGTTGATGATGATGTCAAAGTATGCAAGCTTTAAAGGACAGGTTCAACTAATGAAACTGAACATTTTTTTCCAAGAAACCCATACTAAAAGAATTCGCATAAAAAAATTACTTCATACAAATCGAGTTTTTTTTTTTGCTCAATGACTTACACACTTTAATAAAAACACCCTGTATGTATCGCTGAATTGAATCTGTGGCACATATCTAACAACCCTTAACAATAAAATTATAATGGTTTGTAAAACAAATATGATCAGCCGTGTTTTGGCAAATTATCTGTCTTTTTATTATCCACAATTAACTAGAAGAGGGCGCCGACCGACCTTAGCGCCCGTTAGCGCCGCCATTACATTTTCTTAGGTTTAAACTTGAAACCGCAAAAAGTACCCCGCGCTGATTGTGTTGCGAGCCATACGGTGCAGGATTTCAGTGGAAACGATAAACACGTTAAAAAAACGACTGCAATCACAACAATCAAGTACAGCTTTGCTTATTATTTTTTTGTCAATTTCATAGAAAAGCACTAAACCGATTTTGATGAAATTTCTATGGGACCAATCTGACAGTAAATAAAAAAAGACGAATTTTCCAAATGTTCCGAGGTAACAAACATAAACAATACAACAGAATTGACAACCTTCCTGCGCTTTCGAAGTCGGTTTAAAAAGCACGTATACTTTAAAAATTTTAGTTACTTACTATCAACTTAACTGACAAAAGTGGCTAGTAAGGTAGATAGTAACTAGAGGGTACGATGTAGGTATGTCTATATGTTTGTGTCACAAAATCCTTTACAATATTGACTAACAGTGACCCAGCGTACTTTTTGCGTTTTCGTTTTTAATTAAAGAAATAATGTTAAATGTGATTGAGGCACTTGTCGACGATCGGCGCCCTCTGTGTGGTCATTCCACTGACAAAACTCAACAATTTATACAACTCTGATGTAATAGCAATAAAAAAATAATTGGACTTTTAATAAAAATTTTGCTGCTCAACTGATCAATATTATATAAGTCCAAAAAATTTTTTTAATTGGCCTCAAAGTTGTACAAAAATTGATCAATTTCATGAGGTTTCGGGTTTATTCCGAAAACCCTGTATAATTATATTTTAATAATCCATACACAGTGAGTTAGTAGTATTTTATATCCTAATCAATCAAAAACGCATGTCACATCCATAATACGATTACGATTCTCTACTTAATATACTATAATAACATTAACTAAACCAAATCTAACGAGATTAAAAATTGCATTAATTCATTTCCCAATACAATGTAGACATTTTGATATATAAAAATCATTATTGTACTTAAAATGTACATGGGCTGATTAGCCATTAATAGTTTAAATTAAAAATAATTATACATTTACAGATTGTGTAACTAAAAGTCATTATAATACAAAGTAATGAAACATTCGGAAAAACAAAGAAATTTAATTATTCGAGCAAACTAAAAATGCAAAATAATGAAAATTAGAGTTTTCTAGTGTTTTAGCCAGGGCCGCATTTAGAATTCATAACGGAGGGGGTTACAATTGTGCTGTCTGGCTACGGATAAACTTGCTAGGAAATAGTAATTTACTTATAAGTAACACAGAAGCTAAGGACAGTAGGTACAAGTTAATAATATCACAATACATGCATACTTTAAGGTCACTCTTGAATAGCAAATAAAACGTATCGGCCGATCCAGGAGGGGGGAATAAGGGTCATGACCAAATAGTAATATCGTAGGTAACACTGTGGACAGAAGGTACAAATAAATACAACCATTACATACATTGTCTGACTGATGTCACACTTGAAAGCATATAAAATAAAGTAGCAGATTTATTTATGTATGTTTACATTTCCTTATGTCCTAAAAGTGAGTATAAAATTTTGATCATAAAACATAAAATGTAACTAACTTATTCTTAACTTCGTATACAAAAACTTTAACCAACATGGATAAATCGTTCTTTTGAGAATTACACATTATTTATTTATTAATCCATCACTCGCTACCACCGAATAGAAATAAAATTGTGCTAACTTAGACCATACGCCAATTTTCTTGGAAACGAATATTTTTGCGAATGGAACATTGTTTGTCTCATTAGAGTTGCAATTGTCCACAACGATGGTACCTCTTCATGAACCACACATCGATTTCACAATTTCGTACCTTCCGCTAAAACTTCACTGTGACTTCTACCATAGTGGCTGCCACATTATAACACACTAACTTTTTTTACTTGATTTTTTTTTAATATTATTGCATTTTTTATTACTTTTATGACTTAATTGAAAGTATTTTTTCTGATAAATATTTTTATTGAAGTATTTTCTATTCATAAATCATTTTTTTTATCATTTTTAACATTTTTTTATGAGGCAAATTTTCAAAAAACAGAATTGTCAGTTACTGTGTTTTGAAATTAGGCAGCCGTAGTTAGAACTAAACAACTTTTGTTCTGAAACTTTGAAATCTTAAAAAAACTAACTTCTCTTACAAAGTGGCCAATCAGCTGATCTTCTTTCCTCATGCTTTGCAATTTCAAAAAGATGCACAACAATAGTTGTTCAGTTTTATGAGTGGAAGCCACTGTGAAATTATTGCGTGGGATCTAAATCTAGCCCTGTGTAAAGTCACACATCAAAGAATAATAGATAATAAAAGGCTATCAAAATCCATAAAAAAACAATTTCCTCGTCTTTCCTTTAGCACATTTAAAAATAACTTTAGGTGATATATGTTTATCTTAAAAAAAAACAAGGTGTTAACAGTGTGCACTATGAAACTGAACAACTTTACCCGTGGCATCTATACTAGATTAAAAAAAATTGCAACAAAATAGAAAGTTTGCCGATTTTTCGTTTTTTGTTTTATAGTAAAAACTGTATTACATACAAGTGTCAAACTTGCGAGTGTATCACCCTTAAGTAAAACAAAAAAAAACGGGCCAAGTGTGAGTTGTATTTATGCTAAAGATCTCGAACTGAATGTAAAAAAAAACATTTTTTCTGTCTTTCTTATTGATGTTTTTTGATTGAAAAGAATAGACATGATTGTTGTAGGCACTCTTTGATGTTTTATATGTTTCCAGGTTCCTTATCCAGAGGTGTGGTGGTACGGAACCCTCGGTGCACGAATCCGACTCGCACTTCGCCGGTTTTTTCATACGAATTCAGTGAGGGTTCCATGGGGAAAGTTGTACAGTTTCATGAGTGTGGCCTCGGCTTAAACAATATTAAAAAAACCTTGTATACCTGCAAGCCACAGCGCAGCGTGGGGAATTGATCTAACAAATGACAACTGCCAGAGTTTCCACGCAAAGTTAGCATCCTAACGACACAGTAAAGGAGTTTTCTAGATCTACTTCCATAATATTAAAGGTATAATTTTATCAATAGGAAAATTTATGAAGTGAATTAATTGTTTTTTTATATTTCCAGGACAACGAACAAACAGAGGAAGAAAAAAGGAAACAAACCCAGAGGTTCTGGATAAGGTGAATGAGAAGAGAAGCCTGCTGTAAATGATAAAAATAGAAGAGGAGACATGTTAGGACACTTGTACGACACGACAGCTTTCTGAAAACGGAAGGAAAGAAAATCAAAAAAGTAAAGATAGAGGGGAGAAGAGGCAGAAGAGACAAAGGGACACTACATAAAGACTATAAAGAAAAAGACCGCTGTCGTGTCGTGTTAAGGATAGGAAGATTTGTCGATTGCACCGCGACAAGACAAGAGCAGTGCTCTAAAGATAAAGTAGTAATATTGATAAAGATCTGGAATACAGTACCCAACCTCATTATGGAGTGGCCAAAAATGGTTTCAGAACGAATCCTTCGGGAAAAGTTCCTCACTTTTTTGTAAATCCTTAATTAGCAAGCCCTTGGCATTATCACATGATGGTAAGTAACGATGCTGCCCAAAATGGAAGCGGGCTTACCAAGTTTCGATAAACTTAAAAAGACGCCAGTTTCCTGGTCTGTTTTGTTACATATAATGTTTGTAGAGTGCACGACTAACTGTTACGCGCGGAGTCGGCTGCGACAAATACGCGTGGAATCCCTTTACCTTACTGTTCTATACCGTTTTTAACCCTGCATTCATCCGAGTGATTTCTTTAGATATATTCCAAATTACCTCTTTGGAATGTTCGTGGAAATACTAAGACCACATATAAAGGAACTAGATCCTCGGTTTCAAACAAAACAAACTTCAAAAAACGTCCTACAGCTCCTGTCAAACGACAGGAGAAAACGATAGAAATATGTAAATTGCTATGTTCGAAGAAACGCGAAAGTACACCTCAGTCAGAGTATATATATATTGGTACTAACATACAGTACGGACACTCCCTGCCGCTCTCTAGATTGCGACCTCACCCCCTCGTCACCCAGATTGATTCAGATTGGTGTTAGTTGGTTCTCGGACGTAAAGGATTTAGCCATGATTTTGTTCGTTCTGTAATTTAAAAAAAAATCATTTCTCGCCCTTTGTATGACTTGTCCGGGGTGAACAAAAAGGTGACTGTATGTTGAAAAGCTATTCAAAAGTTTTTAACATAAGGCAATATTGACTGTGAGTCTCGTTCCTTTATATTATTCGTGATCTTAGTGCAAAAATTATGAATATTATTTAGGCTTAACACAACCTTCGATTGCAATGAATTTCAATAAGCTCTGTAGTTATTATATTGAATCATAGCACAAGTTCCATAAAGAAACCACTCACCATCACATCGATATCGATGCACCATCACCACCTTAACGCTTATTATAATTAGACGAGCTTTACGTCATCTAACGCTGTGAGCAATTCGCTTGCATCCTGCAGCATTTCCGAATCCATCCAATCAGTTGAAGCTAACTGTAGGCTTGGCTCCAAATACTCTTGTATTTGGTCAGTCGCTTGGAGCGGAAAGTTAGGGCTTGGTTGCATCTTGGTTGACAGGTATGGATCGGAACCCTGTATTATACCCGCAGGGGAGAGAAGTTTGGATGGGCTCATATACTGCCCGATCGGGGACATTGACTGTGGGGAAGAGTACGGACTGAGCACCCGGTCTTTAGGAGCTGGGCTGATGGCCGGGCTGGTGTAGTTGGGCGTTACGGGACTGGGCGGCAGCGAGTACATCGGACTGCCTACATTAAGGCTTAACGGTGACATGACATTCATGGACATATTTGTGCGTATGTGTTGAGGATAGTGGGTGAAGTTTGGCGCGACAGCGCGCACCATGTTTTTGTTTGAGGACGTTTGAATGACGTTTAGGACCGGTGTGGGCAGGGTTGGGTTGACCGGTTCCTGCTGTATCTGCTGCTGTGGCGTGTTCATCGGAAGCCGGTAGTTGACTGGCCACTTGTACTGCTGCGGTGGCGGCTGCGCTTTTTGCTGCATCTGCTGTTGTTTTCGTATTTGCTGGAAAATACAAGGAAAACGTGTTAGAATCTGAGTTGTATAGTGCAGTAAATGTAGTCAACGTGGTTGTATTTATTCAACATATTAATATTATTATTATGTAAATAATTAATTAAAACTTAATTGAGTTTTTATGTATAATTCTTTCATTTTATTACCAAACCATTTTTCCAAAACTACCGTCAATTCTTGTGATTTTTTGCCGTTTGAACTAAAATTAGAAGGTGCACGTTACTATGGAACCTGTAGAAGGGGGATGGAGTAAAGGAGTAAAGGCTCGACCTTGCTCAAAACTCAGTGTACATTAGCATAATCCACCAGATGAGAACGGTAGCAAACAAACCTATCATCGGTGGATGCTAATTTTAATAAGATAGTACAAACAAGATATAAACACTCAAAGGATCTCGTGTGAAAATGTGTTGAAACGAAAACTCATTCTACTTTGTTTAAACAAATAGTGTAGGTCGGATAAAACATGGGGATATGGTATTTTTGAAAGGACAGTAATAAAACCTCCGAAAATTATACTAAATCCCCGAAAAGTTAATTTTAAATGAGGTAATTGAATATTACTGCTTTAACCGTTGTGCTAATAAATAATACCGAATAAAATACTGAAAGTTCCTAAAACGTCAAAGTCCGAAAAAAATATTGAAACTGCAAATGAAATACTGAAAGTTGCGAAAGTACTCGATGGCACAGATGAGACACAGGTTACTTCATAAACCCAGTTGTGTCATGCCTTTGTCGTTCCGTTCCTCGCTACCAACTCGACCTCCCAAGCAGATCATCAGTTTTCAAGTCAGTATTTATTTCAAAAGTTTAGTATTTTATTCGGTTGTTTACCTAAATTTGTTACAACCAGTTGTTGCTAAATTAGTATTAAAAAGTAATACGTAACAAGCTCATTATACAATTGTCTTTTGAAACAGTGTTAGAGGTACCTCTGTATACAGGTGTTTTTAAGAGTGTGCAAGCCTTTAGGGATAGGCTCTAATCATGAAACTGAACAACTTTACATAAGTAACCCATACAAGATTTACAAAAAAATGACTTTTCATACAAATCGGTCAAACCGATTAGCCAACTGAAGAGTATTTTTTTTTGAAAAATTCCGTATGGGTTCCTTGAAGAAAGTTGTTCAGATTCATGAGTACAACCTACCTTTAAAGGTTTGCACACCACTAAAAACCACCCTGTATAGTTAAGAATTTAGAAAATACCTATAGGTATCGTTTTATCAACCGCTATCAGTTCAATTTGAAAGCACTTTTGTAAATACAGTTCCATTTATCGGTTATTGGACTTATTGGTGAGACATCGCCACCGGTATCATCTGCATTTATATTGAGTATCACGATCGTAACTGTGACCTCCTGCGCGTCGCGGGATCCGTCTCCATTCTAAACAAAGCTCTATTGACATATAAAGACAAGTACTCATTCGATTGCGGTTACGGAGATATTTTGAATTCATTAATTAAAGCCAATAAAACGAGAGTTGTTCTTGTTTTAGTACTCGGTAACCGAATCACAACTCTATTTTATCCGACTACCCGAGATGGAGGGTAATGTTTTTCGGGTGTATATGTATCTACTAGTACGTATGTATGTCTGCTTCTTCGGCTCAGCCTGTAGCCTAAACAGTTTGATGGATTTTGGAGTGCGAAGTATTAGATTCGTGTTGGTCCTCCGAGTAACATTATGATATATTTTTGCGCACTCAGTCTTTTATTAAATTTATAATCGAAGTAACTAGTATCTCATCTGTGGAAACCTTTATTACGAGCGAGTTTTAACGAAGCGATCATTTTATATTTTTTGTAAAGAAGTTCATAAATTATCATAATCTTTCCATTAAAATTGCAGCAGTTCTATGGTTAAAACTAGAAAAAAAGGGTGCATTAGGATATTTTTTTCTTTAGTTCTGTGTATTGAATGAGAATTCTAGGAATCCAAATCACTTCTCATATCTTGTAAATTACAAAATGCATTTTTTTTTTCGATAAAAAATCCTGAATTGAAATAAAAAGTGGTTACAAAGCTTGTCGTTGGGGGCGGTATAAGCCTTAATCGAAGAGCGGAAAACTCCAGACAATATTAGTCTATGCCTACACCTTCTATGTAAGTAGGTACTCTGCCTGCAGATTTAACAACTAACAAGTATAAGAGTGGGCACTGTGTATTCCGAGGCAGAAGCTTAGTTGCGTACTTCTACAATCGCGGCCAGAGTTATGTATTAAGTCTAAGAGAGCATTTTGCACGGTTATCCACTTTGCACGGTTTTACCACGAAAAATTTAGCATGAATATAGTCAATACATACTATTTTACCTATGTATGTGTATACTTGAGTGGCATGCATACATAAAGTATGTAAATCCCCTAAATTAGAGATGTTGAGTGACATTTTCAACTGACTTCAAAAAAAGGAAGAATATCTCAAGTCGACAGTTTTTGAAGTGCAAACGTCTTTAGGAGCGTTGGACATTTTTCGAGATGGGAAAAAACTATTGAACTCGCGACACTATAACCTGTAACCTCAGAACTGTAAACGACACCGACAGAAACACTCGGGGAGTCAAAACTTTTTGTGTGTGTATGTTACGCGGTTTCTTCGGCGACTGTGGAACTATTTTGATTGTTCTTTTTTCAATTGATAGGTTATGCCTTTACATCGGTCCAATATACATTTTATTGAGAAACCTCGCACTCTAAAATCCATCAAGCCGTGTAGGTAGGCTCGAAAAACATCACCTTTCTTTTTGGGCAATCGGGTAAATATTATTTTTATGCGAGTTTACTGGCGTTACTTACACGATCAACTACTAGATGACCTACTCAACTATTCTTGTAGTTTCAAAATTATTATCAATAATACATACATAAATATTGTTTTTTTTAGAAACTACTTCCTTTTTACAATATCTACCGGGTGTTAGGTGAAATAGAACACATTTTCGAGAGGAGCTTCTTCTCATAAAACTGAACAACGTTTGTTCTACAACTTTGCTGAATTCTCAAAAAAAATTGACTTCCTATACCCAAGTTGGCGAATCAGCTGATTGGTCTGTACAAGAGTCCAAATGATACGTCGTAATCTTCTTGACCTTATTTTTCTTTACAAATGTATTGGGGGATCATTATTTGTATAATATAGCTTTGTCTGTTTCGAGAAATTACCCGAGATTCCCCATGCTGGACATCTTATCTATTGTTGGGGACAGGATTGACAGCCCTATGCTTAGGCACTGGGTAACTGTCCATCTTGCCCCAAACCATAAGCCTTGAAAACTCACTACTAACCCATGTAACTATGAATTTGTTATGATTTAAAATTAAAAAAAAATCTATTCTATGCTGTTGGTGTGCCTTATTTAAATAAATAATAAATGAAATAAGTTACACTAAAGTTGTTCAGATTCATGAACAGAAGCCCCCCCACCCCCCGAAAGAAAGTGTTCTATTTAACACCCGCACCACTCGTTCATAAGTGGCAAATACCCAAATTGCAACGTCAGAGCCATTAAAGCGGTGATGTCGTAATTTCTCTGGATAGTAATCCCGGCTAACCCAGCTGCTGGAGAGAATTCTGCGTGTGATTCAATCAGCAAAGCCATTATGTGGGCGCTCGCTACTTGAGTGTACATTGATCTAGCCGAACCATTTGTACAGTCAACATCAAAAGGTCCTGTCCTGTGCTGCGGCTTTCCGCGACGTTCTCAAGGTTGTCAGTCCACTGAGTGGGAGGTCTCCTTACGCTAAGTCTTCCTGTGCGCGGACGCCTCTCGTGAACTTTACTGCCCCAACGGCCATCTGTTCTACGAGCTATATGTCCCGCCCACTGCCACTTAAACGTGCTGCCCAAAGTTTGGCGATTTGGTTCTCCTACGGATCTTTCCATTTCTGATTCGATCACGCGGGGAAACTCCAAGCCTTAATCGTATATTATAGATCTGAAAACGTCATCGTTGCATGTTTGTACTATAATCATTTACGATATGATTAGTTTCACTTGGTTTTAGTTGTTTGGAACGTAACTCGGGAAAGTACTTATGTAGGTACATTAATTGCGGACCGCGTCGTTTGCCTAGACTTGATTTACCTAGGTAGTGATAGTGTTAAGAGGTTTGTGAACTTGCGACTTTTCATACAAACGGGGATAGCGATTTTCACCTCTTAAAAGTAAACAGATTTTGACCAATTTATGATAGGTTATTAGTCAGAACAAAGGCTAGGTTTATAGTTTTATGTTTTTCATTACAATTTTTAAGTTAAACAATATTGCCGTTCAGTGTTTTCATACTAAACTAATTTCAACCCTTACTTGTTTATTTTTAATCAAACATTTTAAAAACTAGACCTATAAACACAATACAATGTACTTAATTGTATTGTGTTATAAACTGTATTGTCCTGACTGACAACTTATCAAAAATTTGTTAAAACCGGTTAACTTCTAAGAGATGAACATCGCTATCGCCGGCCGTTTGTATGAAAGTCAAATTTTCGCCGCGCGTAGGTTCACAATACTACGCTGTTCTTGCGCAACTACCGCGTAGCAGCGGTATCGATCTTTGCTACAACTACCTTTTTGAGTTTTGTTTGTCCCTAGCGAGCGTGCTACACAGTTTTGTCCCTAGCGGGCGTGCTACACAGTTTTGTCCCTAGCGGGCGTGCTACACAGTTTTTTAAATTAAAAATTTGGGTGCGTCTTGAGATCTCGGGAAAGTTTGGTTCCTAATCTAATACTAATCAGGCCAAGTTAAAGAAATTATATAATCAGGTGAGATGATGCCAAGGACGTACCAATTGCGGATAAATCAAGTTCTAAAATACAGGCCAAGTGCGAGTTGCACTCGCGCACTAACAGTTCCGTACCAAAACATCTTTACAAATCAACTATATAAAAGGTACTACTAACTCCTACAAGATGTCGCTAGTTTCTTCACGTTTTAAAAAATCACGTGTCATGTATGGAATTAATTCAATTTAATTTTATTATTTGTTGTTACATCATCATCATATCAGCTCATATACGTCCCCACTGAGTGGTTTGATCCTACTCTGAATTAGGGCGATCGGGCCTTAGTCGACCACGCGGGCCCAGTGCGGGTTGGTCGAATTCACACAGAACCTGCGAGTTTCTTCGCAGGCGTGTGCAGGTTTCCTCACGATGTTTTCCTTCACCGTAAGAGCGTCGGATAAAGTACAAAATATAAAATCTAAATTCGAAATCACATTGGTACGTGGCAGGATTCGAACCACGACCTCCCGGACAGGAGACGGCGGCCCTAGCCGTTAGGAACCGACGTTCCGACGACGACCGATTTGTTGTTACAGCGGCAATATAAATACTCACTGTGTAAAAAAATCAACAAGCTATCTTTTACGGACAGACGGAACTCATAAAACGAATATTTGTATTTGTGCTTTGCCAGATTTCCGTAAAAATATGTAGTTTCAAATGGACAGAGGTTCAAAGATTTGATATCAAACACAGAATAGTTCCAAAACGTGTTTAAAAAATTTCAATACCTTGTGATAAATTACATTCAAAAAGAACTACACTCACATACTGTGCTATAGCATCGAGTGTACCAGCAAGCTGGACCGGACCCACACAGCTGATGGCTGAAATTGGCACATCCGCTGTTATCGCACTGTCCTATCGCCCGCGCCCCTTACAGAGTTCTTATCCGTAGGGCTGGCTCAATCTAATCGTTACTTTACAATCTTATTTCTTGGGCCGGTATAAGTCGGGACGGGATTTCAACGTGACGAAGCCAGTGGCCGATTTATTGTCCGTGACCATTTGTACTTCCTAATCAAAATTATTTGTAAATCATTCCAATAGTTAATCTTACTAATCCTAATAGGATAGGTTCCTTATCTTATAGGCCTAAGGGGCCATCCATCAATTACGTGAGGTGATTTTGTCGATTTTCCGACCCTTCGATATTTGAGATGTCGTAAGATTTGGCTCGACTCCCTCTTGTCCCCCCTAATATCACGTAAGATTTTTCAAAATGCGTATTTTAGTGTAAAAAAGTTAATCAGTGTTTGATGGCGTTGGCTTTATTTGAAAGAAAAAAAATTGCTTAATTATTTTAATTTAAGACTACTCAGAATATAGTCTAGAATCACAGTGAGAAAATCAAACAACAAAATACTTAAGTAGGCACGACTAGCACTCGCAAAAGGATATTCATTCTAATTCAGTACAAATACGGGGACTCATTGATGGTCTCAAGAGTGATTGCTGGAACCTGGTTTTCTTGCAATTTTACAGTTTTTCTTGCGGCAATAAAAAACGTGATATTTGCCGAGACCACCCCCCTTGCCCCACGTAAGATTAGCTGAGATTCGGCTCGACCCCCTCACCCCATAAACGCCTTACGTAATTAATGGACGCCCCCTAACTATTTAGGTCACTAGCGGTACAACCCTAAGGTATCTTCAAGGAGAATGGGTCTTAGGTGCCGCTAAAATAGAAAATATATTTTTGATAGTAATAAAAGCATACGTAATTCATTTGATTTATTTTTAGTAGTGTCCTTAAAACGGTTGGAAGGAAATAACTGTGTACATTACTTTCTAGTAAGAAAGCAAACATGGCCGCGGGAGGTGGTCCGTCCGTGTAGCGCTCTCTGAGGTATAAATACACGGTTCAAAAATATAATAATACTAATACTCGTACTAACCAATGGAGTTTCGCCTTGTTAAAAAAAATTGGTATTTTAATTTTTTTTTATGAATATGTTACAAACTCATTTGAATATTTGTTATTTTTTGTCACTCGTTTTTTATGATTTTTCAGAGGTTAAAAGTAATGACGTCATAGACCCGCAAATACTATGAAAAAACCGGCCCTACAGTTGATGATTATGAAATAAATTTAGTTATTTAGTTTTCATCATATCAAATTATATACGTCCCTACCGAAGTGTTCGAGCCTAACCTGAATTAGGGCGATCGGGCCTGAGTCAACAACGAGGGCCCAGTGCGGGTTGGTAGACTTCACACACAACCTAAAGTTTCCTCGCAGGCGTGTGCAAGTTTCCTCACGATGTTTTCCTTCACCGTAAGAGCGTCGGCTAAACGTACATATGAAACCGAAATTGGAAAACACGTTGTAGCAGGACTCGAGCCACGACCTCCCGGACAGGAGCTAGCGGCCCTAGCCATTACGCCACCGACGACGCCCTCACGCTTATTTTGTGTTATTTAATTACTTTTAACTGTATAATATGGTTATCTTCAAATAGTTTTTGAACCATGCCAATTGTTCTACACGAAGGTACTGCCGTAACGTTTGTTTCGCTGAGCGTAGCACAGTTCCACCTATCACCTAATTGACCTGACAAACCCTATTCCCAGAGGTATCGGACCTCGCCTGTTATTCGGCACCAGAGCGAGAAGAGATTTTACGCGATTATAGCTAAATATTCTTTTTCTATCGTCAAGTTTATGAAAGACAGCCACAGCAGTGTATTGCTGCTTGTAGCGACTGTCACATACACACATGAAGTTTACCTAGGGACATTTTTATACTTTTCATACAAAACATGGTTATATGAAGAACTATAAAAAATACTTAGGACATGTGTAGGGTACAAACTTTCACTATAAGCAAGTGCTATAGCTTTATAAAAACTGAGATTTAATATATTAAATCTCAGTTTTTATAAATTAATTTAGTTTTAAGTGGTTTTTGTAAAAACGTGCGGAAAATGAAAATAGTGTTTTTACATTGTCATAGAAGGATGGCACAGAAGATCTGAGAAGGTACTCGTAGACATAGCACTTGGCCATCTCGAAAGTTTTTATACCCAGTACTGGACATGTCCCAAGTAATTTTTAATAGCTTCTCAAGAAACCATGTTAGGCAACTTAGTACTAAAGTACAGGCCCATAGATATATAAACACTTATTTTTATAAGTTTTTATATATCTATGGACAAACTTATTTAGTGAAATGATACGTAGATATCGCTAGAACATAAACATTAGAATTTAATGTATTTTATTCAAACTTATTTGGTGAAATTAGTTTTGTACAACTGGCGGCGTACCTTTACGTAAAGCTCCCTAGATACGGCTTTTTATCACGTTTGTAACAATAATACCTCCACAATTATATTCATTTCGAACAAAAGACACAACGCGAGCGACAGAAAAAATCAGTTTTTTTTCATACTGTTCAGACATCTTAGCCCGAGTACGACTCACACTTGACCAGTTTTAATTATTTACTTCAGGGTTAGTTCTTTCGGATTAGTTCCATGTAACTCGGTGTGATTATTTCACGGTTACTTGTATTACAGTTTTTACGTTAGGCACAAAACCTTTAAAACACGTTCTTGTATGGGATCCCTACATTTATTTTTATTATATGTTAGTAATCCTCCATAATAATAAATCATAATATAAGAAACTTTCAGCCGGCTACTTATTACGGTTCAAAAGATACCTTTTAATAGTAGGACAGACAGACGGACACCGTAAGCTTAGTAATAGGGCCTTGTTACCTGATACGGGACCCTAAAAAAATGATTATGGTTTGAGGCAAGCAAAATAAAAAATAATGAAAAACTATACAATTACTATCGAAATTTCATCTGCAAGTGTGTATCCGACTAACGTTTATTATAAAACACACCAAAGGATTAATTTTTGGGAGCCGGCTATTAGGCTCTTAGTATCATCTCACCTCGTTGAACTCTCACGTTATCAACATCATATCAGCTCATATACGTCCCCACCGAGGGGCTCGAGCCTACGATGAATTAGGGCGATCGTGCCTTAATCGACCACGCGGGCCCAGTGCGGGTTGGTCGACTTCACATACCACCTTCGAGATTCTTCGCAGGCTTGTGCAGACTCTCACGTATTGTAGACGTACTTTTGTATTACCTAATACATGTTCGCAGTCAAACGAAACTGTACAAATATCGTAAAGCAATCGATTCGACTTTGAATATTTCAATGTTTTCAGTCTTGTGATTATTTTTGAGATGTGACGCTGTCACCCTGTTCGTTAGTCTAAACATTTTTAAACACATTTTATGAAAATTATTTTTGCTAAGTACTAAGGACTTCAAAGGCCCGCTAAACCTATCTAGATTTTAAATGAAATGAGAATTTGTGACTGAAAATTTCTTTGATGATTCAGATTTTATAGCCGGCCGTAATACGAACAAAAGTAACCGAGGGAAACTGGAAATAAAAGGTCTCGTCTAGATGTTGTCGATGTCGGGATCCTCCGTTTTAGTGCTTTTGCCGTCGCGTCGTATCTCTGGCAGTCAGCACAGGGCCGGGAGTTCAACAAGCTTTTTAGAGTCCTTTTCTATCAAGAGTTTTTAGAAAAAAATCGCTTTAGCCGGTTGGGGTTCAGTAAGTAAGTTAAAACGTTAACACTATGAAAATTATAATATGTAAAAGTATTAGTACAGCCACGCTGTGAATACTTTCTTGTGTAGCCTTCAACATAGTCTATGTTTGTATGGTAGGTACCTTATTCAGATTTTTCCCGGAGTAACGAACTAAATTGCATTGTATCGCATAAAGATATTTTTGAGGCCATTTTAAAGTAAAAATCGTGTTTATTTCCTACGGTGGCAACCCTACAATATTAATTTAGGAAAATTTCACAATACCATCTTCACTCTTATGTCGCTCGAAAGTAATAAAAACGCTGAACATGTTAAAAAAACCGACTTGCATCGCAAAAACTTAGTACAATTTTGTGTTAAAATTTTTGGTTTTAGTTAATTTTCTAATAAAGTACTACACCGAGTTTGATAAAATTTATATGGGAACAACTCGGGAGCGTACGCTATCGAATAAAATCATGGAAATCGGTTCATAATCTGCGAAAGTATCGCGTAATACCTACACACAAAAAAAACATACAGTCGAATTGTAAACCTCCTCTTTTTAGGGTTCTGTAGTACAACAAGGAACCCTTATAGTTTCGTCATGTCTGTCTGTCTGTATGTCCGTCTGTCTGTCTGCGGCCTAGCTTCTAGACTATTAGTAGTTAAGAGCTGAAACTTGGTAAAGATATATATAATAATAACGCAGAAAGAATTGTAAAAATTTTTTTGGAAAAAAAAACTTTTTAAGGGTACCTCTCCTACAAGTAAAGTGGGGATAATTTTTTTTTTCGTCAAACCCAGTCGTGTTGTTGGTTAGAGCTTCAAAAAAAATAGATGTGAGTCTTCAAAGACCATTTTATAATTTAGGGTTCCGTTTTCGAAAAATATAGGTTTATTTGGAAATTTGAAAATTAGATATAGACGCGATAATAGCAACTATGGAACCCTACACTGCGCGTGGCCCGACACGCACTTGGCCGGTTTTTTTTAAGAACTCGGTTGCAAAAAAAAATACCGAAATAGTAAAACCGAAACATAGACAACTTGTTTCATTATGACCTTGTATTATTGTGTAATAGTATTTTAATCGACGCGACGCGACGTAAGAAACCGCTTATGAGTCGCTTTCAGTTACCCTTCCAGCATCTGTGAAAGCTATTTAAGTTTACCTTTACCTACCCATCATAAACAAACTACCTATTTGTATGGTCTTCAAACTTCATCGTTAAATCACATACAAATAGAGCACTCGGCGAAACGTTAAGGGCACTATCCATTGCTCTAGTAGAGGAGAGGAAAACTTTATCTTGCAGTTCGGAGTAGAAGGAAAGTGATGAAAAAAGTTTCGCTGTGCTTGTTATCTATGGCACCCTTGGCTGTAGGTCACAAGTCACAGCTAGCCTCATTTTAATACTGTCTAGATATTACGTATGTCACAGCTACCCTCATTTTGTCTAGATATTACGTATATATACACGGTGTAACAAATTTGGTTTAGCACTCGTTAACTGGGGTTCTACTCATCATACTGAACAACTTTCTTCAAAAGACTAGTCAATTTAAAAAAACATTGGACTTCATACAAATTGATTAGCTGTTGTTTCAAATTTTTTTATTTATTGTATTGTAATGTATATTGTGTTTGCTTGCGAAAGTTGTACAGTACGAATGAGTAGAAGCTATTATCAAAATTTAATAAGGTTGTATTGCCAACACTTGAATAAGTCTTTATATAACTATAGTTCATCATTGTAGTATGTGAATAGTGATGTGATCGCCAAATAAAGTCAAACAAAAATTACAAAATAATAAACAATTTATTATTTTTGTAGTTTTTGAGGGCGTTGTTATAACCCGAGCCGAAAAATAGATAGTTTCATTGACAGTAGTAATGTAACTTACGTATATCATTACTACATACATACAAAAAAAATAGTGTAGGTCAAAATAATTTCGAGGAACTCGCACGTAAAAATATATTTTTATTTGATTGAATTCCAAGTTCTATGGCAGCCACGAACTTGATTTCAAAGGTTATGGGAATTGTGGTAGCGTTTTCATGTCCATGGAACACCATGAAAAGGGAGGATTATCGAATCTAGATCTACAAAATAAAAAGCAGCTTACCACGAACTGACACGCGATTTGCCCAATTTTAGGTAAGAAGCGTAGTAGACCTCAAGTAGTAAAATAAGTATTTTGTCAGCAAACAATATAAAATATAAGTTATCAATCTGGCTAGCTCGTCGACTTTTTCATATCTGTGTGGGGCAATGTAATGAGATTGTAGTATTACTGTCTAATTTTGCAAAATAAGAAGGATGTATCAAATTTGTATAATCATCATCATCTCAGCCGAAAAACGTCCACTGCTGGACTAAGGCCTCCGCCAAGGATCTGTATCGCGGATTAGAAAGTGCTAATAAAACAATGGTCGGGCGGGACTCTAAATTTTTAATTTAAGAGTGTGCATAAAAGGAAAAAAAAATAAAGTAACCAACATCAAGGAAGATAATAAGCATGTAAAATAAATATATTTCTTTTTTCAATAAGGATTTTTTAAAATTATACTGACGTGGACGCACCCTCTTCAATAGTAAGTTTTTTTAATAGTAAGTTATTATAATGATTATTAATACAAATAACGTTATATCGTCCTCTTTTGTCCTTACAAGGTTTCTGAAGAGTGTCGAGCGAGATCTAGTGTCGTATCTACGAGTACTACCCACTTGAAAGTTATTGAATCTCAATGCTATAAGATTAAAAAGAAGGATGTCAACTTTATGGTTTTAATCAGTAGTAATGAGATTTTTAATTCTTCATTATTAATGTAGCCCAAAAATCTAATTCCTATACGCAGCCAAGGATTAAAAATATTTCAGGGTATGTGTAAACACGAAAAGTGTGTTTGTCTGTACTCCTGTCATTCATTGTGTAGCAAGGTCGCCTGGTCCTCTCTCGAGAGGATTGGGATGGGAAATGGAGATAGGAAAATAAAATCAACGTGCACCTTTTTACCACCTCTAATCGTTTTTCATGTATTTTTTAAATATCTCTTGTTAATATCATGTACTCTTAATTCTTCTGTTATATCATTAGGACGGTAGGTGTCCATATTGATTTCCTTTGAGAACAAAAATATATTAATATTCCTCTAGTTACAAATTTTTACTTACAATCTAAAATATTTATTAAAATAACAACGATGATAAGATTTAAAACATCTAAACATGTACGTCTTTTCAAAATTTAGATTTTTTTTAAATATACATACATAAATTGCAAAGCGGACTATGCCTAAACCATTAAAGTTATTCGTTGCCTCTATATTTTAATTGTTCCTATTTTTAAATACATTATGAATTTGAACTGTGATAGATCGAAAACACTATAAAGTCATAAATAAATTGGATATAAATATATGTACAGGCATCTAAATGTGTGATTCCGTAAAGTAGATATAATTAAATGTAACTATTAAAATTGTAGAACACAACAACACTTTTGTTCTAGGTTGTACTTTGTATCATTTGGCAGTGGGAAGAGTTTTTACACGTAAAATAACGAATCTTGCATGCGACTGCCGGAGACTGCTCGATATAAACTCTGAATATGTATGACACAGCGATCACAAAATAACTATCGATTGACTGAATCCGGCTTGTCTTTAACTACTTACTTCTATAAAAAAAATAACGTAAATTTTAACGAAGCATAAACTACTAAAATCTACTATTTAGTAAATTATTGACTCGGTTCGAGCAAACATAAGACTTGTGTGCGCGGCACTACCTCCCGCTACCGGTAACTATAGAACTAGGAACGACTGCTATCACATAACCACGACGATATGCGCACTTCCAAACTTAGCCACTAGTATTAAAGACTAAAATAAAATACCAAAACGATACGCCTACACACCTAAAACAAAGCACGAGATTACAGGAGCGCGGAGAATCGCCCTTACATCAGAGAGTTCCTTTGACTAGCCCTCTCGACATCACTGGAGTCGCAGACTTCCTCTGGCTGATGGCGATACGCGCCGATCCGACGCGTCATCCCCTCAAAGGACTTTCAAATGACTATGTCATTCTCTGTACAAGTAATATCACAAGAATTGACGGCAGTTATTATCAATCGAAATTCGTAACACCCAGATTTGTGAAAGTTCTGTCAGGGGGAGCACTTAAGCGCTAGAGGCCTTGGACTGAACACTGGACGCGTTTTATCACAGTTTTCGCTTGCGGAGAGACAGTGAGCCTCAGGCCTTCGCCTTGTGTCGCGGCCGACACTGCACCATGCAGATGTAGCCGGCGTCCACGTCGCAACCGCTCACCAGCAGGTTCATGAGGACGCTGGACTTGTGCGGGCTGGGTGACGTCATCTGCTGCTGCACCGGCGAGGGGCTCCGCTTGATGCGCTTCACACTAGGCTCCTCCTCCTGCTTGAGCGCCCTCTTTACGCCGGTGTCCCACGTCGATACACTTCTACTTGGAATTAGACCTAAAAAAAACAACATGGAAATGTTTCCCTTTATTTAATAGCACGAATTTAAAAAAAATATATCTTGGGGCTTGATTTTTATACCTTGATCTGAGTATATATTAGTAATGAGATCCTGTGGAGGCGGTCCAGTGGGCGGTGCTGCTAGCAGACGCTGTAGCGCCGGCGCTGGAGAAGCGTTCTGTGGATCTGGCGGCTGCGGTCTGGCGAGGCTCACGCTGTCGGGCAGCGCGCCCCACATGACCGCCGGTTCCAGAAGCGGGAGCTCGTCGCTCGTGGGGATAAACGGGGAGTGACCATCGTCAATATCATTGTCCGACCTCCCGCTTTCAAACGCATCTAGCGATAGTTCTGTTAGTGACGAGTCATTTTCCTGAAAAAAAAAAGTTTCCACTTCAGACGATTTATATAAATAAACAGCAATTTCATTACACTTGCAGGTTTATAAGGGTATACCATATACGGTGTCCTCAATATTTACCTGAGGTTCAGGCGAAGACATCAATAGTGAGTCAGCTGTTAGAGAGTCAACGGGCGATCCATTTGCCAAGTCATCACCCAACAGGCTGCAGTAGTTGTCACTAAGAATAAATTCATCGAACAGCTCGAAGGGGCTGTTATGTAGAGGAATACACGCGTCTCCAGCGACAGGTGCCAAGTGAGTCAAATCCTCCGGCTCGTCTTTAAGCACTGGAAAATAAAATAACCGTAAGTTTTTCACACTTAAGCAATAACGAAAAGCTTGGTCTCAGATATCAACTCACTTGTAAGACCTTCGTCCTCGTGGGAGAACATCAGATAGCCTTTGTTCATCTCCTTTTCTCGTGGTGCGAATATCAGTTCTGTGACAGGTATGGGTCGCTCGTCCTCGTACGGGATGGCGGGGACGGCGGCGACGATGGCGCCGTTAGGGAGGTCTACGCAGGCTGGCGGGGGCGCGGGCTCAGGTGCAGCGGCCACCGAGGGCTTCAGCTCCGCGTGCACCACCTGGTGTGCGGCGAACACCTCATCTTTGCACTCGATACCGCTGCGAACAAAACAATAAATAATAACCTTGCCCTCTAGGGCAAACCTAACGTGGTCTACCGTCACTATCATAGCTCTCCAATGTTGTGTACGTACAAAGTGCCATAATAAACTGTAATGCAAAATGCACGCTCATTACTCAACAGCGAAATAAAACTGCAGCGTTAATGGAGTTTTAATATAATAGGCAGTGATTGCGAAAGGAAATACGTAAATAACAAAATATTGGTTTCGGTGTGTATGTATGTATGTATGTACTGCGAGCGAGTGATCGGTCAACAATAGTCAAGGTTGACACATAGACGAACCCGCAGCTAGAATGCTTGGATGGCATGGAATTGATAAACTGCGAGGACGAGGCTAGTGTTAATTCGTTTCATGTTTCGCTTACAAATACCTACCATGTTCGAGTTATGGACAAAGTCAATTGGTCGAAAGAAGTTTTTTCTAAGTGAAGCCTGAATCTTGATGTTAGGGTGTTAGAAGAATAGACGATTCGTGCAAATATGTCAATATAAACGCAAGCGCAGTCAGTACATTCGCGGTTACACGATTGTCAACTTTATTGATATGTTGGGGACGATATCCTACTGAAAAAACCGGCCAAGTGCGAGTCGGACTCGCTCACCGAGGGTTCCGTACCACCACATCTCTGGATAAGGAACTTTAACAATAATAAATCGAAAACTATACATCATAAAAATAATTAAAAATCTGTTTAAGCTTGTGCCAATGAATTCCTTTCATACGATACCCCACAAGACACGGTTAACTCAATTAAAAATTTGGACCGCCGTTTCTTGCACAATTGATTACGTACTTTATATAAATACTATATATTCTTTATGATTTAATAACAAATGTATAGTTTTCAAATTTTCACCTATATTTGTAGTATAAGACGGTATTACTTGCCAAACATAAAAATAAAAAATACCCTATGAATTTTGTTTCCCTTGAGGGTGTCGAAAAGTACGTTTTTTGAGGTATAAACGGCCGTATCTTTTTTACGTTAACTTAGAAGTTTGTTTTTTTCACTGCTTCAAGGGGCCGTAGACCGGCGTATACGGTTTTAATTTCATCCGATACCTCCACGCATTTCCGAGATAAAGGCTCTTGACAGACAGACCGACGGACAACAAAGTGATCCTATAAGGGTTCCGTTTTTTCCTTTTGAAGTACAGAACCCTAAAAATTAAGTACATTACGACAAAACTGTCAGTCAATGATAGCTCACTCCATTATACGAGTGCACTAAATAAAACAAATACAATTTATCCAATAGCGATGTTGCTATACATTGCTATTTTTAATATATTAGATGAAAATACTCGTATAAACACAGATAACTTGCAACACTCCCAAGTCAAGGAAGTAGATAAAATAATCAGTAAACATGATAAAAATAAAACAAAAATATAGATGCCACGTAGTTAACAAATGAACTTAGAATAGTATATATTAAGTATGTTGTTTTTGATATGGTACAGATTAATTTAATTGTAAAAAAACATACATTATTGGGATTGTTCAGTTTTTATAAGGTATGTAAATAAACCCACTTGAAAAGATAACTATTTTAAGATATTTTACTGTAAAAAGTAATATAATAAAAAACACTAAATAACTAAATTAATTGCATTTTTTCATAGTATTTAGGCCTGTGACGTTATCACTTTTTCAACATTCGAAAAACAACCTAATTACTGCTACTACAGGGAAAGAACATGGGAGTTTCCTAAAATCATTACTTATAAAATCTATACTTATTAAATCGTTTGTCCTGGGCTGATTTATTAGTTATTAGACATTTTTTTTATTCACAATTGGTAAGCCCTTGGCATCATCTCACCTGATGGTAAGTGACCATGATGCCGAAGATGGAAGCGGGCTTACCAAGATTCCCCAACGCAATGGAGAACTGGCTATTTTATCTTCTATCTTAAACATCTGCTAAGATAGGATTTAGAGAAATTGCCACGGGAACGGCAAAGAACGGATCTGCGCGGGCATCCGCTAGTGTCTAAATTTTCATTACAAAATACCATAATTTTCAATTAACGAATGAAGGAAATGACGTGTTGACAGTTTATGAGGTGGCGGTCGTTTAACAACTTGACATGATACCCGATAACAAGATGCCTACTCAGTGCGTTGCGTGCGAGTTTGCGAGGATCAACATAGTAACAAACGAACACTCAATTAACCTATGAACGTTCAGAATACAGATGAACCGTGGATTGGCCCCCGAGACTTGCGTCAGTGATTGAATTGGAGATAGATAAAACTCATAGATTAATGAAACACTTTGAGACGATATCGGGCTGACGTCAACTGCGAAGTTATAAATTTTCACTGACCTGAAAGGCCGCAGCAAAGATCACTATTGTTGACAATCGGAAAAGTTCCACAGATAGTACAAGACAATGTTTACAAGAAAATGTTTATGAGACAGTGAACTGCGACCTCTAGCTGATTTTGTTACTCGTATAAAAACATGCCTAAATTATCTAGAATATAAAAGAAATGAATAATATACATACCAGTCTATAGAAATAAAAAAACACGAATTTCTGCGCCATAATGAAACAATAGAACAACTGCGAGTCGTACTCGCGGAAAGTAGAGTTCCGTAGTCTGTTCAAAAAATAAATGTGTATTTAAAAAACAAAATTATATTTGCAGTTGGTAATAGGACATTTTAAATGGAAAATCTACGAGTATGAACTTTTTAAAAATTCAACTGCACGTCTGAAGTGGGTCGACCTTTTCCTTTGAAATTGATTATACTTAATATGTCCTACTGTTTACAATTTTTTTAATATGTCTTAAAATAGCGGTTTAGCTGGTATGGTGGGGCGCGACACACGACACACTGGATGTAACAAAAATGAGTACTTTTAAAGCTTAACATTTTGCAAACCAATCCCTGAATCGACAATTGGTTTTGCAAGCCCCCCCCCCCCCCCCACACCACACGACAGGTTAAATCAACAAAAAAATCACCCCCTCTTTACATATAGGAAGTACCCTAAAAAACCGGCCAAGTGAGAGTCGGACTCGCGCACGAAGGGTTCCGTACCTTAAATATTAATTTAATTTTAATTTAATTATTATTTTTAAAGTGAATAATACGACTCAATATTCTGTGAATATTTCAAGCGTCTACCTGTTGCCGTTACCAATATCGAGCAAAAATGAGCAAAAAAAAACACGTTTGTTGTATGGAAGCCCCTCTTAAATATTTATGTTAATCTGTTTTTCAGTATTTGTGGATAAAAAAAATAAACAAAAAAATGTTGTTATAGCGGAAACAGAGGTACATCATCTGTGACAATTTCAACTAGCTATCACGGCTATGACGGACGGACGGACAGACAGACAGACATCGAAGTTTCAGTAATAGGGTCACGTTTTTACCCTTTGGGTACGGCGGAACCCTAAAAAAGACTTTATTAATTATACCACTTTGTCGGCGTGATTAATATGTGTACCCATGCCAATTTACAGCTTTCTAGTACAAATAGTCTCTGAGCTAAGCCGCGGAAAGACGGACAGACAGACATAGCGAAACTATGGCTCAGTGGTTAGTGCCCTTGACTACTGATCCGAGGGTTGTGGGTTCGATCCCCACCCAGGGCAAGCATTTGTGTGATGAGCAGATTTGTTTGCTCTGTGTCTGGGTGTTAAATATATCTATATATGTATGTATTTAAACGTATATAAGTATGTATATCAGTCTCTGGTAACCCATAACACAGGGAATCCTACTTTGGGGCCAGATGACCATGTGTGATTTGTCCCAGAATATTTATTACTAACAGACTACGGGACTCTAAAAATAGGTTTATGCGATGATTGATTGGTGAAATAGTACAGATAGATAAGCGCAACAGGCTGAAGAGGTAGCGTCATTTAAACAGCTGGTACGGGTACAGAAACAACAAGAATGTTACGTAACAGATGTTAAAAACAAAACGAGCAGTACGAGAATTCTCGCGCCTCGCTAGCAGCTGGTAGTAGACGAGTCACTGAAAGACACATTACAGCTTTATGTTTGAATTATGAAATTAAATACCTCTAAAGTCTAAACTTAAGGGCCGCCAGGAGGCTCGAGTTTCCATACAAACGTAGTTCCGCTTTAATACAAAAACTACATGCCGGATTGAATCCAAACTTTGCAAATATATTGAGGAGACACATATCGATGTTTGTAATTAGTTTTCAATGTACTAATATAAAACGGGAAAAAATAAGAGCAGTTTCAAACTTTTAGTACCAAAACTAATTTAAGCCTTCGTTTAGTTACGTTAAAATTTATTAAGGTGGTTCGATAAGCACACTAGCGCCGCCAATATAAATAAATAACAGCTTACTCATTCTTATGGACTTTAATAGTTGTTGCGCCCCTATATGTTCACAATACTCAATGATTTCCATTCAAATCCATAGGAATGAATGAGTAATTAATTATTTATTTCTATTGGCGGCGCTAGTGTGCTTGCTAATCGGACCGTATTAAAGGATATTCATTAAGACAGCTGTTAAAGCAATTGAAAGGCAATGACAGTGACAAAACGAAAATATTTTATTTTTTTATGTATCATCTCACCTGATAGCAAGTGACGTTGATGCCGAAGATGGAAGCGGGCTTACCAAGGTTTCCCAACGCAATGGGGATCTGGCTATCTTATCTTCAAGCCGGAACACATCAATGCTATTAACACTGATGTTTTGGCGGCAAGACTTTATAAGATGGTGGTAGCTATCCAGGCGAGCTATGAAAATGTCCTACCACCAACCAAACCGAGTCTTACAAAGTTGACCCCGCCGGGAATTGAACCCGCGATCTCCTGGTGTAGAGCGAATACACTAACCATTACGCCACGGACTATTCCATAGACTAGAAGTACTTCAATGAATTAATAAATTTCAACCTACACATCAAAATGCAAATGTTGCTCCAAAAAATAATGAAATTAAAAGATCCACCCCCGAACCATTGTTATTATGACGCAATACACAGAGAGACGGAGAAAACGTTGATTCATTCCATTCCAGACAAACAGTCAGGAGGGTGTGTTTTATTCGGTAGAAGATTTTACGCACTATTTTTGAAAGTGAGACCGTTAAAGTAGGATAGCCTGATGGGCTGGGTGTTCGCTGGAGCAGGATACATGGAGGGCACTGAGTGCGGCCTTGCAGGCGACCTTGCGCCTCACCCCTCGGCTGAGTCTCCATGCTTTCTCCAAAACGGCCATTCACACGGATGGGCTGGTGCGCGCGCAACCAAAACACGCGGTATCGATTCCAAAGTTCTCATCCCATCTCCCTCGGGCAGCTTCTAAAAGTCTCTTTTTTTATAACAGACTGCATCGTTAATATAGATTGGACAAAGGCATTTTAACTAAAATAATATATAACTGCGTCACATTCGATGTTGCTGAAGGCTCGACACGAGATTAACGTTGTCTCGTTAGTTACCCACTGATATGTTAATTGCTTTAATGAATGTAAATTACAGAAGCATAAACTTTGCATTCTATACAAATTCTGCACGCGAATTAAGTATTCATATAGATAGCGAGGTGTAATAAAGATGGTTTGTTATGGGTTCGTCTGGTGATGGAGACCAGCTGTCGGCGCGGCGGCGACCTTGGCCGTGACTCGCTGCCATTCAGCAACGCACCTTACAATTACATACGTCTGTCACAGCGGCGGCGGCCGGGCGAACCGTTTACTTTGATTTCAATACTTCGCCCAAATTATCTCTAGCCATTTTACAAAATTTACTATTAGCCATCCGTATAATATGTAAACCTGCATTACAACTACTCATACATGTTGTTCTCAATATAACGTTACAAGAAAATCCCAGTAGAGCAACTTGTAAAAGCATTTTTAAATAAATTGAAATATTTTTGTTATAACGCAATCATGTAGTAAAATCTGTAGTTATTAAACAATTCATGTTTTCTATTTGTTAGGATTCAATTAAATTTAATTCAATATATTTATTCAAAATAGGTGCAAATTAAACTCTTCCTGATAGTCATAAAATAATAATAACAAATTCATTTGTGAAGAATCAAGAAATAAACAATAATTAGTTAATAACGTCAAAATTAAATCCTTGATATAAACCAGATTATGTCATTAGAACATGAAAACAATATGACACGAAAAGTTATACTTATAAATAATTGAATGCATTTAACAAGAGTAGGCCAGTTCACACGGACAGCACCCGGTCGCGAGTATAACGCGAGAGTCATTCCGTACCCAAAGGGTACCAACGGGACCCTATGATGACTAAGCCTCCGCTATTCGTCCGTCCGTCCGTCTTTATGCCAGCGGGCTGTATTTCATGAACCGTTAAAGGTTAGACAGTTGAAATGTTTACAAAGTTTATATTGTCGCTATGACAAAACTATAAAATTAACTAAAAATTAAGCGCATATTGAAATAAACAAGAAACGTATCTTTTAATTGTACGATGGTACGGAACATTTGTACGATGGTACGGAACATTTGTACGATGGTACGGAACATTTGTACGATGGTATGGAACATTTGTACGATGGTACGGAACATTTGTACGATGGTACGGAACATTTGTACGATGGTACGGAACATTTGACCGGTTTTATAGGGTTCCAAAATTAACAAGGAGCTGGGCTGGTATTTTAAGTTTTTCGGGGTCATGAAGGGAAATGGCTACTCACTGTTAATATTAGGTCGGTGAGAAATTCTCTTCGTATTTTGTATGCAAATTCAAGCAGGGCGAACGAAACGAGCTGCATCTTGAACGTTCAAATTTCCAGACAGGAAACTCTTGAACAAAGTTTGTAATACTAACTGATACTGCATTAGGTCTATAAACAGCACAAATTTTATTCGCGGCCTGTGTTGTATTCATACCTTTTTTACATTAAATTTCAAAATGTAGCGACGTTCTCGTGACTTTCATTCATTTTTATAGACGAAAAAACCATTGTAAAATAGAGGGTTTAAAAAAAATATTCGAAAGTTTACTTGTTTCATATTATTATAACCAGCCAGATACAAATAATGAAAGCAGAGATTTGATTACAAATGTATACCACCAAAATACGAAGAAACTTTTTCCCCAACCTATTATTTTTTTTAAATACACATCCCTGCTACACTCGCATACTAACAACTAAATAGACCCACGAAATATTTTTCCTTTTTTACCAGTTTGCAAATGAAATGCGATCTTCATCTTTACCGTTATTTATTTCTTTTTTTTTTATTGCGTGTCAAAAACCATGGGAAAAAATAAATCTTGCAACTCTGTTACCCGAGAAATAATAACAAAATGGCGTGGCTGTAATAGGTCTTATAAAAATCCGGCCAAGTTCCCTAATTAGTTGGACCACTACAGTATGTGTTTTGATTTACAAAAACGGCCAAGTGCGAGTCGGGTTGAGCCAGCCAGTTTTTAACGAAAAAGTTAAGCCCAGATTATGATCGCCGAACGAATTTTCGAATTTACTTGATTCAAAGAATTGGCCAAGTCTGTTTAAAGGATTGGTGATGCAAGTCATTGATTGCTACAGGGATAGATTCATATTTTATTAACTATCGTATAGGTAAGGTAGATACCACCAAAGTTAACTAAGATTGTCAAAACCCAGATAACGAATAATATATGAATCTCAGAAAATACTGAAATTAAGAATTTAATAGTCACTGTTCTGATGGGAGGTTTTGGAGGTTCCCAAAACGAGAGATTAATATCAAGCATAATCCATCAGTTCTTAGCTTTGTTACTATCGTCAACTGCGATCCAGACGACGAAGAATTCACCATCATATCAGATAAATATTTGGACACTTTGCGAAGGTCGATGTTGATAAGATTAAACTATAGCGTATAGTAATTGTTTATTTTGAAAGGACGATAGGTACCGACAACAACTATACATTGAACAGAAGATTTGAAATTTAAATTAATAGAACGGTGTTTTCCTGGATCTCAATTTCAAATGTGGCTTGGATGGATGGAAAGTCAAATTATCATCGTAGGTATTGGCTGCACGAAGTCGAAACCCCGACGTTTGTTTGTTAAATTAATATGTAATGTAATGCAAGTCATCGGAACGAACGGGTAAAATGTGTAGTAGCTATCCTGGCTTGTAGTAAAGTAACAGAAAACATGCAAGAGCATTAATTGTTTAAAATGTTGAACAGAATAATGAAGACAAAGATGAGATGAAAGAAGATTAATTACGAGAGGTATACACAAGTGTTTTAATATTTGCACGGCATAAAATTGTAGAATTGTCGCGTGACGATGTAACTATGAAACGTTTAACGTATACCTGTAAGATCAATTCGAAAGTTTTTATTTGAATATAATTTAAATGATATCGTATTCTTCTCAGCAAACTCTTTCAATTGATACCCATACTATGTGGGTGCATAAAAAATAACTGGTCCGCCATCTTTACGAGTCCGCCATATTGAATTAAAAATAACGTCACTTCGCTAGCCATGCATTGCCATCCAAACTTAACATGAAATCAATCGGAAACCGGGAAGTGCAGGGTCAAATTGAACTTGAAATTTTTTAAGCGGACATGTAGGCAACATTCACACGAACATTGCAAGTTAATTAAAAGTTTGTAAAAAAATTAAGATGATAGGGTCTCTAAATGATTCAGCCCAGAATCTAGATACAAGCAGGATTAGGCTTGATAGTAAACATTTAATTTTATTTATATTTTATGATTGTAGGCAGCGATTAAGTTTTAATTCACAATTGGTGAGCCCTTGGGGGACGCCTTTGTGCAGCAGTGAACGTCTTTCGGCTAGTACGATGATGATGAAGCCCTTGGCATCATCTCACCTGAAGATAAGTGACGATGATGCCGAAAATGGAAGCGGGCTTATCAAGATTCCCCAACGCAATGGGGAACTGGCTATCTTATTTTGAAGCCGGAACACATCAATGTTGCTAGCATTGATGTTGGCGGCGGGACTTACATAAGATTAAAGTTAAATAAACATTTTACAAATGATTTATCTGAAACATGCTTAGTTTACAAATTCATAAAAAAAATTGATAATAGACTATCTGACTGAGGGCTGACCTAGGCAAAAACGCGCTTTCTTATAAATTCCTCTAAAATTACACTAATGTCAAAGTTACCTTTAAAATTACACTATTGTCAAAGTTACCTTTCAAATTACACTAATGTCAAAGTTACTTTTCAAATTACACTAATGTCAAAGTTACTTTTCAAATTACAATAATGTCAATTGTGTATTCAGAGCTACATAAAACCTCGTGTAAAAATAACACCTTGGAAGATGACCGAGGGTTACTAGTACCATTTTTGTTTATAGGGTTCCGTACCTCAAAAGAAAAAAACGAAACCATTATAAGATCATTCGCGGGTCGCGTGTCTGTCTGTCCGTCTGTCTGTTACAGCCAATTTGCTTCGAAACTACTTGACCGATTGAGTTGAAATTAGTTCACAACACATAGGTACGAGTAAGTCGGTGACCAGAAGACAGACGTGTAACGTAAATAAATAAATTATAAAAACATGAGGGCCACTTTTGTGGGGTAAAAAAATTATCAAAATATACTATGTGACATATCAAATGAAGCAGCTTCTTGTGTAAATCTCAAACATATATTCCTTGTAATTTTAAGAAAAATAAATTGAATTTTGACGTTATTTAAGAAAATAGGCGAAAATTTACCATTCCCCCTCCCCCCCTTATCTCCGAAACTACTGGGCCTATAATTAAAGAAAATTACAGAAAATACTTCCATAAAACCTATGTTATTTAAATTAATATAAGAAATCTCTCAATCAACGTAAGGAGTTTAACTCGCACTTTTCCGGTTTTTTGTTTATTAAATAAAAACTATTTTAAAAATCGTGTTTGCTTTAAACCCCCACTCTTAAGAATCAGTACTTATGAAGACGGTCACGTTTCTAAGGAATCTAGACTAGATAGCAGCACAGTGGGTTGGAAGCGCGAACCGCGGCGCCGCCCGCGCGCGCGCCGGTGCGGGAGTCAAGGCCGCGGCTTATGTAACAGAATAGCTAACAGCTGTGGGAGCGAGATAGGCGACCCGCTAATTTTAGCGAGCTACACAAACAAAGTAGCGACGCGGGCGCGCGCGCAACCGCTGTCGCAAAATTTGCAAAAACTGCAACTAGGAACCACAGGTGCATACATGAAATATAGGAAAGGAATACCCGTAAATATGCAAGCTTTCCAGTTTCCTCCAAGTCCATCGAATAAATCATCATTATACATATTAAAATAAATATAATCCCAAATCCATTATAGCACCCACAGTGGTAGGAAAATTCGCAAGGAGCGATATCAAAAGACTTAGATAGTAACAAGGAGAACATATAAATATATAATTTGTACAAAACTTCTAACACTATCTAATATTAAATAATTTTTGAAAAATCTAAAAACTTTTATGTACAAGCTTTAAATATTGCATTGTCACGCGATATACATATTCAGGCAAAATTTCAGCTCAATCGGAAACCGGGAAGTGGGTCAAATTTAACTTGCAAGATTTCACCCGAACAAACATACATACATACATTGCAAGTTAAATAAAAGCTTTTAAAAAGTACAGCCTCGCTGAGCACACTTTATCGCGTAGTCACCCCCTCTGGCATAAATAAATCAGCATTAAAGTGTAGAAGGCCTTAAAGTTCTAGTAACTTTAAGGTTACATTAAAATTAAAATCGAGCCTTTTTGCAGAAAAAATAACTAGATTTGTATGGAAAGTACTTTATTTAGATTTTTCCTGGTATAATGTACATCAAAGGCCGTATAAAGTTGTAGCAACATACAAAGTTTTATTAAAATCGTTAGAGGCAATTTTAAGAAAAAATAATCAGTGATTTTTTACTGTGGCGGCAACCCCAAAAACTAGAATTGCAAAATAATAAAAAAAAAACGGCTGAAGATACAAAAAAAATATTGCGCCAACCCAAATGTCACCAGAATCTGTTCAGTAGTTTAGATATGCTAAAGAACCGGACTGACGCACACACAAACATACATATTTAAGTTTTTAGACTGAATTAGTGCAAGTTAATCGAACCCCATTCACAGTATCTTCTTCACTCCTATATAGCGCGTTCCTCAGTCGCTCAAAAATAAAAATAACTAAAATAAGTTGACTGTTCTACTCTGAGCTCACATCTCACAAACTTATCTTAGTAGCGAAAAATAATTACATCTATCTACTGCACTGTAATTAATATTTTTTGTAAAAAACAAGAATCAACAATAAGTTTTATATTGATGTATGGAGACAACTGAAAATTCTTTTTATTATTTGAACCATGTTCGACCCATCAGATAGCTTAGCACGTACGATAAATGTTTACTCTATTGCCCAAAAGTGAGGGTAATGTCAACCAGGTGTATGTTTCTTTGGCTGAGCCTGTAGCCTAAACGGCTTGATGGATTTTGGAGTGCGAGGTGGCGTTTAGGTTCTTCTTGTTTCCGAAGTGACGATACATTTACCCGATTGCCAAAATAAGGGAGTAATGTTTTATACAGTTGGGTTTGAGTTACTTGTTAGGTTATTTGTCAGTAATCTTCGCGGACTGAATTGTTGCTATTAGATTATACTGTTATTCGCCCTTATTCAGGGTAGGCTCGAGCCCCTCGGTGGGGACGTACATGAGCTGGTATAATGAATATTATACTATTTATACTGCATTTGTACTAGTACATACTATCAACTAGCCGATCAGTGTATCTCGTAAACTGGCACTTGATGCGACACTTCACTATTTTTCACTTCAGCACTATCACGGCACCGCTTACCATGTTGCAAGGAGCCGACGTTCAGCCCAGCTTTTGTGTGATAAACTTGGTTGCAAATTTTCAGTGTTTGCGAAGTTTGGATCTGTGTGAGAACAGCTGGTATCGCGTGGTGCGAAGTTATAGAAATACTCAAGTACGGGGCGTACGCTTAGTGCGATGTCTGCGGCGCGAATGAGTGCCAACGGGTGGCGGTCGGAGGCGGCGGCGGCGGCGGGCTGTGATGCCGGTCATACGATGTACGACGACGACGTAACGTAACCTGTGTATCACGGATTCACGATAACTAATATCCGAGGGTTGCCGTGCGTGTAGCCGGGCGCCGGCCACCACGCGAATGATAACGCCACGGCAGTCGATGCCGTGCCTGTCAAACGAGCCGAGCTGATCATGGAAGGGTTACGCAATCCACGCGTATCACACACAAAAGTGTGATAATCACGCCGTAATAATTGCTAGTTATGTCCCGATAATATTAAGGCGCAGTGGTACCTAAAACTCCACTTAAACAGGTTTTTAGAATTTATTTTTGAAGTAGTTAACAGTAAATTTTAAATCTAGGAAAACATATTGGTATTATTGAGAATAGTTACGAGGGTCTATACCGAATGGAAACATATTTCAATAAAGTTGGCTCGATAGAATAATTTCGCAAAGGTACCTCTTTTAGAGCCATTTTATCGTCTATTTTCGGTTTTATTCTTAAAATAAGTAATTTGATAATATAATTTATTTACTAAAATAAAGTTTATAGGTGACTGAAGGGAAAACATCGATTGGATTTTTATTTAAGATAAATATGATGAAAATAAAAACGAAAACATCGAAAAAGTGCAAAAGTGTGGTTATTTTCTTCCCTCTTTACACGTAAAGACAAAGACAAAGACAGATTTTTAAGTACCACGGGGCCTTAACTTCTTTTATAACATTACCACGTATTAGTATTATGCCTAGTGCACTGCGTGGGAGAACGGTAAGGGACCATGTGACACAGGCAGATGGTGAGCTGTAAAATGGGACATGGGATCTAAGTTTAGCGGGTTGAGGAGGTAAGAAGTTATTTTAGCGAGCGCCGCTCATCAGAGGCCAATAACCCAATGAACAATGTTTGTGAAAGTGAAAACACAAATATTATTTTACTATTTTTAAAACCTTCACGCCGTATGCGCAATTGTTTTGGTTCGATAAATGTATATGCGCTGGGCACGTGCAGGCAGCACAACAAGTGCAATTTTTACAATATGTATGCATGCATCTTTCTTTATTCCACGATAACTTCGAAACTGCGTGATGGATTTTAAAGTGCAAGGTATGATAAGATTCATCTTGATCCCGTGAGTGACATAGGATACATTTTACCTAACGTCTCAAAAAAGAGGAGCAATATTTTTATGCTGAAGTTTTGAATTTTTAATTTGAATTTATTGGTTACATTATTTATCTATTTATATTATTTGATGTAGAAACAAAATACAAACTTGATTCACTTACATAATAAAATTCTTAGGAATAAATATATAAATTTGCATTTCGATGACGACTGCACACAACTTATAACTAGACTATGTGACCCTTATTGCACATAACACAAATAAAACCACGTTTATAAATTGTCAGCGACCGGTTTGGGACGTCATCACCAAGCAGCACCAAGCAGACTTAGCCTAAAGATGATGTCTCAAACCGGTTTTATCAGTTTCCAAGTAAGTAAAACAGTTGAAAAAATACAAATTAAGTGCAACAAAAAGCAAATAGGATTTTATTGGATGAGCTCGTGAATCAAAGTTAGTCAATGATGCTAGAGGGTCACAAAGATGTTAAACGATACCTTGCACTCTAAAACCCATCAAGCCGTTTAGAAGATATCGTGGAATAAAGAAACATACATACATACATACATATACTGGAAAAACATAACCTTCCTTCTGGCGCAGTAGGGTATTAATGATACAAATAATGTCATCCCCAACATTGCTATCTCTATATGCAGTAATGTAGTATAGTGAAATCTAGTTTTTATGTAAAGTGGCCAACAACGATCCATTAGGCCTCGGTGTCGGCTTACGCGCATGTTACGCGGGTAATCCTGTGGAACAACGCAGACGCAGCTTGATCGCGAGATCGTATATCAAGCTCACATCTACGTCAGTTGTGTGCCGTTAGTGATGGATTGTCTGGCTGGCTGACGTGTATCATCCATAATTACTCCACTGTGCCAGTGCCAGGATAT
This sequence comes from Coleophora flavipennella, assembly GCA_947284805.1. Classification (NCBI taxonomy): domain Eukaryota; kingdom Metazoa; phylum Arthropoda; class Insecta; order Lepidoptera; family Coleophoridae; genus Coleophora; species Coleophora flavipennella. Next base: position 17,211,836 of record OX369272.1, on the reverse strand, counting down.
CTGTCAAGAATAAACGTGTCCCGCAAACACGTCTTAGACTCCTTAAAGTCGAGGCATGTGAACGATCTCGCGTTTGCGACTGGCGGCGCGGCGCGGCGCGGCGTGTTGCCACTTGCCACACCACAGGGCAACGTTCAGGTCTTGGGATAAATATCAATTTAAATAATATAGGACTACTATTTAAAACAAAATTTTAGCAAGTTCTCTGTAGTACTTACTAAAATAAAATAAAAAATCCATATAAAAACTTTACCTTTAACTTTTTCTAAAGAAAGATTTATCATTATAAAAATGTATTACAAACGACTTGATTGATTGATTTTTAGATTTGTCTTGATCTCGTGACTCACATAGGATACCTATATTTTTACCCAACATGGCAAAGTCGGATAGGTTAAGTAAAAACTTAACGCGTAAAAATGCAGTCGGGTTTTTAATTTTTAAGCAATTCTTTTAGTTTTTTAGGGTTCTGTCATCATCATATCAGCTCATATACGTTCCCGCTTCAAAACTCATCTTACTGCACAACTGTTCCCAAGGAAACCATATTCAGATCTGAAAAAAATATTGTTAGATTCTCTATACATAAAAGCACAAAATTTGTATATCAGCTGATCTATTTGTATGAAGAGTTCAGCAAAAAAAAGTCGTAAATTGGCTATGGGTCTCTTGGGGAAAGTTGAACAATATGATCAGCAGAAGCTCCAGTTAAAGGCTTCCACATCAATTTTGTTACACCTGTACATGAGCAACCATACAGAAAACGTGATTTTTTTAAACGTGATGAAACTAGCGCCATCTAGTATGATGGTGGAACCCTTTGTTTGCGGTTCTGACTCGCACTTGGCCGGTTTTTATTTACTTTCACATAAATAATTTTCTAAAAACCTAAAAACTTTTGATATTGCATTGTCACGCGATATACATATGCATGCAAAATTTCAGCTCAATCGGAAACCGGGAAGTGGGTCAAAATTAACTTGCAAGATTTCACCCAAACAATAATACATTACATACATACATTGCAAGTTAATTAAAAGCTTTTAAAAAAGAGAACACAGCTGTTTAAAATAAAACAGAAAATAATGGATTACAGAGTAATGTTACTTGTAGCTAATGGTTACAAAACTAACAGTATCACAAGTCTAAATCCTGAAAAAAATATTCTGCGGCTTACCAAAATCATTAAAGCGACGACAACGCAAACTTTGATGACCTAGACAACGTTATTATCTAAAGTCAAAAAGAGATACCATCTAAAACTTGAAATAGATTATCGTTACGCCCGGCTCCCGAAACGAAAATAGAAATTGAGTTTTACGTGTTGAAGACGAGGTATCCGCATTAAATCTAGCGTGTTGCCAATTTGTCACTGGCAGAGAGGTAAACAAACTTCGATATTAGTTTGGTCGCAATAATACCAGGATAAACTAGTACTTAAATGAGTGACCCGGACTACGCGCGTCTACGCCCAGATCTCAACTGAACAGGCGCCATCGCCATGGAACTCGAAATCAGGATAGCTAGGTGTACGTTATAGGGAGTGCGCAGATCGCTTGTTTTACGAATTTCACAAGGTTTCATAAGGCAGTTGATGCAACACTTAGGAAATCCGGAGTAGATGGGAACTACCGGAACCGGAACGCAGAACGCAGCTACTGTCCGGAGAAATGGATGAATCCCTTTACTGATTTATTCCGACTTTTAACATTTTACAAGTTTTTATTTAACTTGCAATGTATGTATGTTTGTTCGGGTGAAATCTTGCAAGTTAAATTTGACCCACTTCCCGGTTTCCGATTGAGCTGAAATTTTGCATGCATATGTATATCGCGTGACGATGCAATATTAAAGTTTCAATGTTTTCGAAAATTATTTTTATTTGCATATTGTAACTTTTGATTTCCTACCCTAGTTAGTAAATTTCGTCTGGCGACTATGTACGGATATGTATGACTAAAACAAACCCATGTTTTTATGTTTTATAGTTTAGTGGTGTTTGCGATATAAATATGGCTTGCAACTTCAAAGAGTAAACTGAATATTCAACCATTATTAAAAGTAGAAAATAAGACTGGAGGCTGCGCACATCGCTTGTTTCACTAATTTCATAAGGTTTCATAAGGCAGTTGACGCAATACTTAGGAAGTCCGGAGAAATGGATGAATCTCTTTACTGATTTGTTCCGACTTGGTAACATTTTTATTAATTGGATATTAGAACTTTTGATTGCCTACCTTAGTTAGTAAATTTCAACTGTCGATTATGTACGAGTATGTATGACGAAATCAACCGCATGTTTTAGTATTTTATAGTTTAGTGGTGTTTGCGATATAATTATGGCTTCCACTTTAAACTGGACATTCAATACCTAACCAAATTGATTAAAAACAGAAAAACAAACTGTACAAAAATATTACCCTATTTTTTCGTCAGTCAAGTAAAATGTATCGTCACTTGGGGATCAAGACGAATCTAACTACACCCCGCAGTCCGAAATCCATCAAGCCGTTTAGGCTGTAGGCTTAGCCAAATAAAAAGATATACATACATACAGACAAACATAGAACACCCGCAAAACATTACCCTCCTTCTGGGGCAATCGGGTAACAAAAAAGGATTCCGGAAAATTTTAAAGGATTCTCGTTTTCACAATAAATTCAGAATATCGTCTGAAGGTAAAATATTGTTGATGCAGTGATATAAGATGACAAATAAATACAATATTTATGGATATCGAATTGATTACCATAAACACGCTAAGTGAATATGGTATTTTACTTGTGACTTAACTGTGGCGCGAGAACATTGCACAGAAAAATATTTACACGGACGAACAAATTTAACAGCAACAGTAGATAAATATTTTGTGACAAGAATAAGGTTCCATGCTTTAGGATTTTTTTCAGATAAAGTGGAAATGACATTAAAAAATCTGAAAATTGTTTACGTATGTAGTTGCATAAAAATATACTGGAACAAGTTTAACACTCGAATTGAAATCCCAGTAAGGCTCTGTCTTGCCTACGTGACTCAAGGAATGTACGACGGTTGTTCGATATTGATTTTAATACCAAATTTTTTGGCTTCCAAAGTTTGTTGACCAAGTAGCGGACATGGTATCGGCCAAATCTTCGGCTAGACAGACAGACAGACAACAAGAAAAACATGTTTAAACCTAACAACTATTGCAAGAAGCGTGACCGTGCGACTCGAGCACATCGCTCTCATTCGCACTAGCAGTTGGTACGAGCAGGGTGCAAAAGTGCACATCAACCTACTACCTTAAATGCGATATTATTGTCCTATTGTCATATACTTACAGTTCAAAGCAAAAACTATTATTCTATCGCTGTTTACCTACCCAAAGGTTGCACGGAAGAAATGGCTATATCTAGCAATGTAAAATGTTTTGTTTTCATGTTGTTTGTCATCTGAATTTAATTAAAGAATACTGAATTAAATTAAAACATTGATGTTGAGCAATAAGTATAGCAACTTGGTAATATTTATGAAAGTAGTCAAGTGCGATTCGGGGTCACACAAACAGAGTTCCTCACCAAAACTTCAACTACCAACAGAACAATACATTCTTAGTACATACTTTGTCCTGTAATAATCCTTACTATAATATTATAAATGTGAAAATGTGTTTGTTTGTTAGTTTGTTTGTTACCTTTTTACGCTTCAACGCCTTGACCAATCTTTATGAAATTTGGCATGCAGATAGCCTGTGTCACGGGGAAGGACATAGGCTACTTTTTATCCCAGGAAAATAGCATAATATGATGAAGATCCTGAGGGAACTAAAAAAATACTCGATTGCTACGATTTTTTGCACACAGATGGTTGAGTAAGTGGGAAACGACATAATTTACTAATCACCCTTAAAGACAGTCATAAAAACGATGTCCACGCGGGCAAAGCCGCGGGAAAAAACTAGTAAGTAATAATTATTTATTTGCTCTTAAATATGGTGTAAGAAGATTTACAAAAAAATAATAGCTCTCATGTTCAGCCAAAGTAGAGATGGCCTGCAAATTAATTTTTACAATTTCAGCATGCAAATGTCAAGGTGCTGAGAGACGGAAATATAGGTAGACAGACAGGCGGACAACGAAGTGGAAGGATGAAGGAAATAACCCTAAAAACAAAGGGTACGCATAGTTTGTTATTTAGACATGACAAGTCTTACTTCTTTTGAATAATATTTTTATCTTAGCATTGACATGAGCGGTGCACGCTCGCTTAAATGTTGTGCGGATGGCGGCGCATCGGGAGCCGGGTCGTTCCTTTCCCTCTCATATGGTTGATGGGAGCGATGGCTGACTCTCGCGTTATACTCGTGACCTGGTGCTGTCCGTGTGAACTGGCCTACTCTTGTCAGGGTATCAATGAAATTCAATGATTTTTGTGTAAAACTTTTCGTGTCATATTGTTCTCATGTTCTAATGACATAAACTGGTTTATTTCAAGGATTGAATTTTGACATTATTAACTAATGATTGTTTATTTCTTGATTTTTCACAAATGAAATTATGTTATTATTATTTTATGACTATCAGAAAGAGTGTTATTTGCACCTATTTTGAATAAATACACTGAATTGAATTGTACAAACGATTTTTGCACTGAGTGTAGTAGTAACGCAGTATTTCACCAACTACATCTACTCACACCTGTGACCGTTACGTTACATCTCATCGCAAATTGGCGGGTCGTTTGCGCGGAACGAAGATGCACTGCCGCTAACTACTCGTACTCGTACATTGCATCGCACACAATTACAACTTTCAAGGTACAATTTTCAAGGTAGAACTGAATCTCTCCGAGACTACAGCTTACATCTATTTAATTTTAATTCTAAAATATGTAACAGACTAGCTATTGCCAGCGGCTTCGCTCGCGTGAACATAGTTTCTATGACTGTCTTCGAGGGTGCGCAGTGCACGGAGCCGCTTCGGCTCGCGAGCGTGGAAAAAAGTAGCCTATATGTTAATCCAGGTCCTAATCTGGCTACCTACCAAATGTCATCCAGATCCGTTTATCTGTTGTGGCGTGAAAGAGTAACAAACATCCATACACACAAACATTCGCGTTTATAATATTAGTAAGGATGACAATGAGTGTTTTGACTTTTTCAATTTACCTAATTGGTGACGCTATTACGTTAAAGTATTTTTGTGTGTTTACTTCCGCGCCACTCGGACGGAGCGGCGCGGCGGTCGGTCGTCACAGCCACGTTGCAGCGCGCGCCAAAATAAGCTTTACTTAACTTGACTAACTTTGGTTGACTTTTGTGCCTACGCAAATTATGTAGAAAATTGTACGTGCCCTAGCACCTAACGATCCGTAACAAGACTTTAGAATTTGCAGACATTTTACGTTTATCTAAGTCTTGCCGCCAAATAGATGCGTTCCGGTTTGAAGATAAGATAGCCAGTTCTCCATTGCGTTGGGACGTTGCGTTGACAGATTAAAAGCTATTAATAGCAACGATAACTACACAAAAATGTAACTTAATCAGAATAACACAGTTTTATTTGCAGTTATGTCATAACAAAACATTGGATGTCGCTAAGCGATAAAGTCAATACGCAAGTACCTATGTAATGGTTTGAGCTGACGAAATCCAAGTAAAATTATGCACAAAATGTAATTGAGCGTATCTTCAATTATATCATCTGCGAACGGTTAAACCGGCCAAGAGGAGTCAGACTCGCAAACCGAGGGTTCCGTACCACAACACAATATATTTGTGTTAAGTACGTATTTAGAAAACTTTCAGAAGTAGATTTATTTTATTCAATTTGAGATCTTTAGCGCCAGTCCGATTCTTACTTTGCTACTTTTAACCTTTAGTTGCACTAAAATCATAGCAAGTTTGATGCTTGTACGATACTCATATGACCGTTTTAACAATAGAGCAAAAACAATAAAAACAAACTCTCAAAAACACGTTACCAAAAAAAAGTCCATTGACAACAATAGACGAATTGATCTTGAACCTTATCATCTTCAGGTAAGTTAAAAAAGCCCAAAAAAGATTTGTATTATCACAGGGAATGCGGCTTTATTCCAATGTAGCTGTTGCCCTCGGCTTCCCTCGCGTGGATATTCCATGTTTTTAGCCTATTTTTAACCTGAAGGTCTATTCTAAATATTGGTGAAAGCGTTTTTGAAATAGGATGAGTAGTTTCGAAGATAATGTTAAGTATACATTTCAATTCAATTGAACCCCTGGAACTTGGACTTGGACAGATAAATAAATCAATATATAGGTCGTGCAATAGAATAAAATTTTATCAAAAAACCGTTTTTTGTATGAATTGAATGAAAAATAAAACAAATACCAAAATTAAGCGTCTCCCACGCTTAATTTTTGCTAAGTATTTTTTAATATTATTTGTTAAAAAATCGATTATTATAAAATAACACATATATTATGCGACAATTTCAACCTCTTAGCTAGTTACGATTCAATAGATAGCCCTTCAAGGGTCACACGAACAGACGGTGGACAGGCAGCGCAACATACGTAATGAAATAACCCTTTAGGTACAAAACCCTAAAAGGCAAGACCGTTAATGTTTAAGTAATGTAAAGAACAAAAAGAAATCAGAAATGATTAAATTGCAGCACATTGGTGCAGTCATCAGAGACACTTAACAATATTCTGGAATGATCGGTGTGCCAAAATGCGTACGTGAGCGCTAACTCGTACGGAAACCAGTCTGTGCATGTGTTCCCAATACGGTAATCAATGTATTAATTGGAAAGCGACACCGGTCTACTCAGTGTTGCCAATTTAGCGGCTTAGTAGCTAGATCTAAAGTATTTTCGGAGCAATCTAGCGACAAAAAAAATCGACGCTTCATACATTTTAGTGACTTTTCAAGCACAGTAAAACCACACCCCAGACACTTCATACAAACGAGCGAGAAATGATATACATAAAAACAACTGACGTATCTATAGCCACAAATGCATGTAGGGTTGTATCACACTGGCGGCATTTGGTCACGACATGTTTATTAGATATTTATACTGCACGTAACAATCAACAGTGGCTACCTACCTACTTAGTAGGTAAGTTACATGAATAAAATTGTTCTTCGAACATAGCTAAATAGGTACGTATACAACTAAAATCCCCCGCCCGCTAGTAATAGGTCAATGATCCCCGCACTGCTGGTCCGTATATTCGCGCGCAAAATTTAAAAAAACACGTTAGCCTTGACGTGACCTGGAGAGCATTGTCCTCGAGGTACCGACCGTTGATAATAATTATCAAGGATGATGTGATAAACTTTAAAAATGAAGACGTAGTCAAATTACATAATCTTTGACGTGAATATGTAGAGCAATGAACTCGTGTTACCGATCGTAGAATCGACTGAATCTTATGAAGTTGACTCCTCAGTCCTCCGGGAATCAAACACGCGACCTCCTGGTGTGAAGCGAATGGACTAACCATTACGCCACGGAGGCAGTAAAAATCAATTGTTAGTCCATTCGCTTCACACCAAGAGGTCGCGGGTTCGATTCCCGGAGGGGTTAACTTTGTAAGACCCGGTTTGGTTGGTGGTTGGGGCATTTTTATAGCCCGCCTGGCTAGCTACCACCATCTTATCTAAGTCTTGCCGCCGAATATCGATATTAACAACATTGATGTGTTCCGGGTTGAAGATAAGATAGCCAGATCCCCATTGGGGAATCACCATGAGCCCGCTTCCATCTTTGGCATCGTCGTCACTTACCATGAGGTGAGATGATGCCAAGGACTTATCAACTGTGGATTAAAAAAACATAAGGTGATAAACTTAAAAAAATTACGTAAAGGTAGGTTAGGTACCTACAATAACAGTCAATATTTTTTTGGAATGCGTTTTTTTTTATTCACAATTGGTAAACCCTTGACAACATCTCACCTGGTGGTAAGTGACGATGTTGCCGAAGATGGAAGCGGGCTTACCAAGATTCCCCAACGCAATGGGGAACTGGCTATCTTATTTTTATGCCGGAACACACCAATGATATCATCATTGATATTTGGCGGCAAGACTTAGATAAGATGGTGGTAGCTAGACAGGCGGGCTTAGAAAATGCCCTACCACCAACCAAACCGAGTCTTACAATTGACCCCGCCGGGAATCGAACCCGCGACCTTCTGTGTAAAGTCAGTGAACTTTGCCCCTGAGCTACGGAGGCGGTTTTATATATTTTACGATGGTACGGAAATGTACGTGTGCAAGTCAGACTCGCACTTGACCGGTTTTATTTCTACACTAGCAAATAATCATATGCTTTGTATTTAAGAATCTTCACAAAAAGCAAGGTTAATGCGTTTTCTACAGATACTTACCTAAGTGTGACAAAATACGAAATAAAGTAATGAACTGGCTTTTTGTGTTTTAATAATTCCCAAACGAAATCACAGCGTAGCTCATCCTTTACGTTGGTACCCAATCTACAGCCAATCTGCGTGACGGGGGGGTGAGGTCGACTTTAGAGAGCGGCAGGGAGTGTCCATACTGTACGTTAGTACTAATATATATAATGTGGTAAAACGATACATCTAGCGACAGAATTGCCATTTTTATATTGTTCTAGCGAATTTTCAAGCATACGACTAACGACTTTTTGACATATAGAGTTGACATCACTGGGTCTACTGTCGGCGGCGACGGCGGCGAGTGCGTTCGCAAAATGTATCGAAGCTGAAATGGGATCGGCAATCTATATAACTTTTTGACAACTCAACTTATTGTATTTTAAAAGCTTTTATTCAACTTGCAATGTTTGTATGTATGTATGTTAGTTCGTAAAGGTAAAATCTTGGCAAACAATTTTAGAGCGATTTCCAGAAGTCCGATTGCGCTAAAATTTGATTTGAAGCCGTATTCCCGGTAACAATAAATCCTTTTGCTATTTTGAAGTTGATCTGGTGATGAACTTTGGAGGTACAATTAAGGTCCCCAGGATCGTTTTTTCTTTTCAATATAATCGTAGGAAATACTGTGTAGAGGTAGATACCTACCTTTTTGGAATTTGAAAAAGTCTATTTATATATAACATTCAGCACACCGCACTGAGTATTTGGTATTTTTGAGAATAAAATCTTTTGTCAAATAAAGCTTGTACCTAAAATTTTTTCGGTTTTTTGATATTATTGTTTGTAAAAATGACGTAATGTTTATTGAGATTATATTGACTGCCTTTGCTTGTATCGGTAAAAAAGAGAGCTTAGTAAAATACATGATTTAACCGCCTCCGTGTCGCATTGGTTCATTCGCTTTAGATCAGGAGGTCGCGGGTTCAACTTCCGGCGGGGTCTAACTTTGTAAGACTCGATTTGGTTAGTAGTAGTGGCTAGCTCGCACCATCTTATCTAAATCTTACCGTCAAATATCAATCTCAACAGCACTCATGTGTTCCCGCACCTTTTTTTTGCCGGAACTAAGATAATAATAATAATTAGTATCTACCTTAATACTTTATTCTATGTAAACTGTCAATCAATAAATGAATTATCTATCTATCTATAAGATTGCGTTGGTGAATCTGGGTAATGCCGCTTCCATCTTCGGCATCATCGTCATTCACCACCAGGTGAGATGATGAAAAGGGCTTACTAATTGTGAATAAAAAAAAATATTATTCGTGATGTCGAAGTATGAAAATTTAGTTTGATTAAAAAGGCTTAAATAACCTTGCATTTAATGTATCATTCACGGCAATGAAGTAACACTTAAAATAGTTGCGCGGAGCGATACTCTGAGGAAATGAGGATATTAAAATAGTTGCGCGGAGTGATACTCTGAGGAAATGAGGATATTAAAATAGTTGCGCGGAGTGATACTCTGAGGAAATGAGGATATTAAAATAGTTGCGCGGAGTGATACTCTTGAGGAAATGAGGATATTAAAATAGTTGCGCGGAGTGATACTCTTGAGGAAATGAGGATATTAAAAGTCTGAGCAAAACCAAAACAAAGCCGTTCAGAAACGTGAAATGAATAAGGTTTCCTAAACAACTCATGCAATTTTACAATTATTATTAATTGTTCGCACGTGAGATCTGTAATGAGGCGTTATGATTAAGAAATCGTGCTCTAATTACAAATTTTATATCTATTGAAAGTTTACTGTTACGTTTATTTAAATAGAAACAAAATTAGATTAGACCTGTTAGAATTAGACTTACTCTCCAAACTCTATCTGCGGTAAATAATAACTATCTTCCAGATAGACTCGAATAAAAAATTAAGGCTGTTGACATTTATGTAACACAATGAAAAGGGAAAAAGAGATTGTCTCACCTATTAGGTCGGGGGGAAAAGAGTCTTCGTATTTTGTATGCAAATTCAAACAGGACGACCATCAGAGCGAGCTACATCTTGAAAGTTAAAATTTCCAGACAGGAAACGCCTGAACCAAGTTTGTGCTTGTGACTGATACTGCACTAGGTCATTCATCATCATCAGCCGGAAAATAATAAAGGTCAGGTCATTAAACATAATATTTTTTTTTCGCGGCCTGTGTTGCATTTATACCTTTTTTAAATAAAATTTAAAGAATTTCTTCCTTACTTTCACTCATTTTTGTAAACACAAAAAACTATTGACAAATGGCGCAAACTTTAATTTGGATTTTTAGTAGAATTTCTAATGTTGACCTTTTTACAAGCTTTTATTTAGTTTCACCTCTCCCGACTTGTAAAATAAATTTGACCCGCTTCCCGGTTTCCGATTGAGTTGAAATTTTGCGCGTTTACTCTTATATATTATATCGCGTGACAATGCAATATTATGATGACATGGAGCTGATCTGATGCTGGAGCTGGAAGGAGGCCATAGGAACTCCGCAATTAAACAACACAACCCCATCGAGTTTGGACTCGTTTGATTCGTATTGACGAGTACTTTGATCCTAAAAACTTTGTACCTATAAGCTTTTAATTTTTTATAGCAATCCATAGCAGGTACAAATAATACAAAAAAATAGATTTGATTGCAAAATACGAAGAAACTTTTTCCCCGACCAATTTTCGAGCAATTCAAAAATAAACGATAAGGCTTTTTGTTTATTTTAGAATTACGTAACGATTGGAAACTTTGGTCGTCGGGATCTCGATTTTTCCCAGCAATTACAAAACATATGAAAGGGCTGTTTGATAACCTGATTTTTCATTTCAATGACTTAATTTTTTAAGTTGCATAAACACGATTCGTTCACTTTTATAACAGAAGAAAATATATCAAAGAAACCTTTTTTTTAAACAGAGATTTGCGTACTACAGGCAAAAATCAGACCGATTTAAACCTTTTAATTTTCTTATTCGATTAGTCTGAAGTTTAAACTACTTAATCAAATTTTTAATTGAAACGAAAAAACATTGAAAAAGTGCAAAAGTGTGGTTATTTTCTTTACTAAAATAAGTAAAGAAAATAAAACAGAGACAACTGTTTCAATCAATGCCTCGTATTGTAACCCACAAAGAAGTATCAGCTGATTAATAACTTCATATTATACAAAGTTAAATTGAAGAATGATCTAGATAACGAAATCCCGGTTTGGATTTAATAACAAGGGTCCTAATTCCTCCTCACATCGTTCCTCCTCACATATTAATGAGAAACCGAGGTCTCGTGACTTCTCGTGGTCGTGGAAAATGGACTATTGACGTCACGGGCGCGGCCGCGCGCACGACACATTCAGAGTTGAACCAAATACTGTTACTATTACATACACCTTCGACCAATATAACAGCTATAGACCGGCGTACGCGAACAGCGGTTTGGATGTCTACACAATGAGCGCATTTGCTCATTTCGTCTTAGTCGATCAATATTCCCCAAATCGGTTAAAGGTCGAAGTAAGTGAAATTTATTATCTCATTCGTGCTACTTCCGAGTACGTCTCTCTATATCTGTCATTGTTTATATTTTAACGAGATTCGGTAGACTATTACGGCGTCAGTGTGTGTTTGCGTGTTATACGTATTTGACAAATTTTTGATGAGATTAATGTACGGTGAAGGAAAACATCGTGAGGAAACCTGCACACGCCTGCGAAGAAACTCGCAGGTTGTGTGTGAAGTCGACCAACCCGCACTGGGCCCGCGTGGTCGACTAAGGCCCGATCGCCCTAATTCAGGGTAGGCTTGAGCCCCCCGGTGTCTATGAGCTGATATGATGAAATGTATGGAAAGGGCCGGTCCATTTTGGTCTAAATCTTATGTTCGACACCGCCCGTCAGCAGATTTATTTCAATTTTCATATCACTTAAAAAATATCCATTGCTACGGAGTAAAATGTAAAAGTGGAAGTTGAGAAATGCAATTAAAAATAAAACTGCGCATGTTTAACCTGGGGCGAAACAATGTAACGTATCACAAAACATTATCCAAATAGCTGAAGAAATGGCTGGCGTACAAAAGGGATGGAGCGAGGCGCTGACGTCAGAAAGGGGGACAAGAAACTTCGCTGCACCCACCCACGCCGCTTCCATTCAGGTTGAGGGTGAAATTATAAAGCTGCGCTCATGCTGGTAGGAACCTATACGTAGTAGCTACAGTTACTCCGGCCAGTGACTCGTTGCATGGCAGGTAACCAAAACGCGAGGCATCTAGCTTTCATAACAATTTTATAGTTCTAATACACTATTGCTAGAAAAAAAAAGAAAGCCGCTGGATGCGGGCAGCGCAGAACCGGTCATCGTGGAAACTCTTGGAGGAGGCCTATGTCCAGCAGTGGACGTCCTACGGCTGGTATGATGATGACTGCTAGAATAGGGGTTCATCGATTTCTATTTTTATCTTAGCATTGACATCGATTTCTATTTTTATCTTAGCATTGACATGAGTGGTGCATTGTTTGTGCGGATGGTGGCGCATCGGGGCCGGCTCGTTCCTTTCCCTCTAATATGGTTGATGGGAGCGATGGCCGACTCTCGCGTTATACTCGTGACCGGGTGCTGTCCGTGTGAACTAGCCTACTCTTGTCAAAGGTGATTGTTGGTCTACTCTTGTCAATGACATTCAATGATTTTTATGTATAACTTTTCCTGGTCTCGTTTTCAAACTTGTCACTTTCCTAACTCGTCACCTTTTTAACTCGCCCTTTTCTGCTACCCATGGGTATAAACGGTCGAATTGAGAAACCTCCTCCTTTTTTGAAGTCGTTTAATAACAAATGACAGTGCTATGCAATACAAACTTTACGGCTCTTTAAACGGTAGCGTTATTACGCCATGCATACTCCTTACGGCAGATTAGACGGTGTCACTATTATGCCGTAAAACTTGCAGTTCCAGAACCGAGTGCGATACAATGCCGCTTGCGGCACTGTATACACTTCCTATATTATATAATGCAAGCCTTTTTGGTTGGAAAACTGTCACTTGTACAACCGTACATAACTGTATTTGGAAGTGGAAATGTGAACGACCTGGGGTGGTTGCCGGTGCATCGCCCACGTAACGTTGCATAACCCGAGCGACGAGCGACGACCACCCCTGCCGGAGCCGTGAGCGCGCATTTAAAAGGAAAATGTAATTGTACGAAACCAGCTGAATTGTTGACAAACCATGCTTTGCTTGTGGTTAAAATAGAACTGGAGGGCCGGCCGGCGGCGACGACGTTTTATGATATTGAGTATGGGACGAGTGGAAGAGTGAACAATGCGAGACTTTTAAGACTGCCATATCGAAACCAGTTTTCCATACAGGTTAAAAATAACAATTTCTCTAAAATGGAACAGCCGATTCTTTTGAAACTTTTAACACATAAGCATGTAAAGAAGTCGTTAAAAGTGTATTTACATTTTTATACATCGCCAAGTAAAATTTAATCAAATAGGCTAATTTATAAAACCGAAAAACTTTTAGGTAAGTACAAGCTTTTATTTCAATAAATTTTGATTATTTCGTATTCTCAGCGAACCCTTTTATTTGGTACCCATATCATGGGTGCCTTAAAATAACTGGTCCGCCACCTCTGGGAGCTCGCCGTATTGGATGTACAATGACGTCACTTAGTTAACCATGCATTATCATTCAAGCTAAACAGGTATGCAAAATTTTAGCTCAATCGGAAACCAGAAAGTAGGTCAAATTTAAGCCAATTTTAAAGAGAACAATTTACATACGAAAGCGGACAACTTGCATACGAACATTGCAAGTTAAAAGCTTGTAATAAGGAATCGAAGGAAGCCATAGAATTCAGCGAAGCGACCGATTGGATAGATAGGTAGATACCGAAAAACCGGTAATGTGCGAGTCAGAACCGCGCACAAAGGGTTCCGTACCATCATACTAGATGGCGCTAGTTTCTTCACGTTTAAAAAAGCCGCGCGTTTTTTTGTATTTTTAGTATTTGTTGTTATAGCTGCAACAGAAATACATCATCTGTGAAAATTTCAAGTGTCTAGCTATCACGGTTCATGAAATACAGCCTGGTGACAGACGGACAGACGGACAGCGGAGTCTTAGTAGTAACTAACTAGTAATCTGTGGTCTTAGTAATAGGGTCCCGTTTTTACACTTTGGGTACGGAACCCTAAAAATATGACGTTGGGATTCGATTATTTGCTCATTTGAAAACCTACAGATATTGCAATATAGTGCAAATCCTAGACGAGACTATCAGTATTCATTGCTTGAATATATAAATAAGCAATTTTCTAGATTGCTTTCAGGTTAAAACACTTTTTGTTTTGTTTTTACCCAAGAAAATATAAATGTGTGTACACTTCATTGATTATGTATAATGGAGATACATACATACGTACATACATACTCGTGAGACAGATGAAAGAATATAAATGTTTTATAAACCCGTCTACTATTTTCCTGACATCGATATACAGGGTGTAAATAAATTGGTGTAGGACCCGTTAACTGGGGGTTCTACTCATTATAATGAACAATTTTCCCCAAGGAACCCATAGTCGATTCTTTAAAAAAAATTGGACCCTCCACACTAAAATGCACAAAATTGGTCGAAAAGTTGATCGATTTGTATGAAGAGTTTTTTTTTTGCAATTTCAAGTCATAGAACAAAAGTTGTTCAGTATGATGAGTAGAAGCCCCAGTTAACGAGACCTACAGTTTTGGGCAGTCGGGTTAAAATGTATCCTATGTCACTTTCGGGATCATGGGATCATGCCGAATCGAACGACACCTTGTAACGCGGTAACGCTGTTATTTACCTTTTTCCTTTCGATCTATTCCTTCTATTGCGCATGCGCTGGCACATAGCAATGTGTCATCTATGTGACATGTGCTTCAAAAATCCATTCTATTTGCTACCCTTCAATATTTCACTTAAAATAAAATAACAATCTAAAAACTGATTCTCTCTTTAAGACCCATCTCGAGTAAGATACATTTATGTTTTTTTGTGATTTGTAATATTAATGTAACGTGTGAAATCGCTTTGTAATTTTTATAATTCTTTCTAGGTCTTATCTTTCAGTAATAAATTTATCTATGTGCATTTATTACCCACGCCCCACCGTGCACCGTACTCACATATTTACTCCTCCCCGTCCGTCGTGCCACAACCTCGCACTCGAAAATCCATCAAGCCGTTTATGCTACAGACTCAACCAAACGTTCAAATAACAAAGACAAATAGAATGACCAAGAATAAATTTAAAAGGATTGTTTGCAGATCTGATTATAAACTGAATGGCTGTGGTGTTCCGCAGGGCACAATTTTAGGTCCGTTGCTATTTAGTATATATATAAATGACCTACCTAAAAGTACTAACCACGAATCAATACTTTTTGCTGATGACACCACTGTTCTTGTTAGGGCAAGTAATACGACTAGAAACACAGATGTAACAGATTTAGAATATGAAATCAATTTGACTATAAAAAATACAATTAACTGGATGAACATAAATAATTTAAAAGTAAACACCACAAAGACCAAAGTTATGCAATTCGGCACAAACAGAAGCAAAAAGTTCAATTTAAAAATAAGCTACGATGGACAATTAATAGAAGAAGTACAATTTAACAAATTCTTAGGAATAGTAATTGACGAAAACTGTAGTTGGAAATTGCATGTAACATTAGTATGTGACCGACTCAGCAGGTTTTCCTTTGCACTTCGCCGTCTCCGCAATATTACTTCCATTGAAAGTGCATTACTGGCATACCACGCTTACGTTGCATCAGTTCTGCAATATGGCCTCATCATTTGGGGAAATTGCACTGACATACAAATGGTTTTTAGGATGCAAAAGAAATGTGTAAGATCATTCTGTGGCGCGGGTTTTTTGGACTCCTGCAGGCCGCTTTTTATAAAATATAAATTACTTACGCTCTTCAGTCTTTATATAAAACAACTGTGTCTGTTTGTGAAGGAGCATCCTGAATACTTCCCTCCCCCACCCATACCTTTAAGACAATTGCGACTTAGGAAAGCCAATACAGTACTAATACCCAAATATAAGTTGACAATGGCACAGAAAAATGTTTGTTTTATGGCAGCAAAAGTATACAACGCTTTACCTGACGAAATAAGAATGTTGTCTGGCGGAATATTTAAAAAAACCCTGCATAAATGGTTAATACATAAATGTTTTTACTCAATGAAAGAATTTATACCTTGACATAAAATATATGAATAATAATGTAATTAAGACAATTCCCTTTAAATATTTGCACGCTTAAATTATGAGCAGGTTTTGAAATGAACTTTTTAATTTATTGTTAACACAAAATTTTGTACTCGAAACTAAGCAAATAAATTATATTTCATTTCATTTCAATTCATTTCATTTCAAAGAAACAGACAGACATACATACATGCACATATACATACTCGTAAATCCGAAACAAATTTTTTTTTTTTGGCAGTCGGGTAATTTTTTTTTTCTGAATTTACAGTGTGAATTTGTGTTACAGGCATTATGAGGAACTAATGCCGAATTAATTTTGTGATTTTAATAAATATAAAATTGTAAACGGAAAAAATATCAAATGAGCAAGTGTTTGTGCTGTTGTCGGAGAAATGTTTTTTACGCGACTACCCAAAAAGGAGGGTAGGTAATGTTTTTCGGGTGGATGTATGTATGTAAGTATGTACGTATGTCTGTTTCTCTGGTTGAGCCTGAAGCCAATACGGCGTTAGAATAGTCTTGATCCCGTGAGTATTTTTATTCGATTGCCCAGAAAAGAGGGGTAATGTTTTTATGCAGTCGGGTTTTTAATTTGTAATATTTTTTTAGCTATTGCATATCTTTTATCGCGGGCTTTGAGGAGACCGAATCAAGAAATTTCGTAACGAAAATAAAACCTGACACCCCAAAAAAATATATATATTGAGTACTAAAAAACTTACAGTGCCATCTATGATACCGATTGATAATGACGATTGATAATGGCGATTGATGATGATGATGATGAACTTTCTTAGTGTTAATTTATTACATAAACATCCCGCGCCCCAAGGACTATATGGTACTGGTAAATACTGCATAAATAAAAAATAAATAAATAATTATAATTGCATAAGTTGATAAAAAATGCTATGCAATAGCTTTACCGCGGCAGTCCCCGAGTGCCACACGTCTTTTCTTTCTTCAAAACATTGAACATTAAAAAAAATAACATAGATAGGTTATTAATTGGTTAGGTTGTTAGTGAATATAACATAATTTATTTGTCGATACAATACCCTATTGCAACGTTTAATGGCCGATTACTGTTGGATAAAGTTATGCGTGTACCAGTAACGTGTCATGTACATGTATCGCAGCCACGCGGTCTCGCATTGACCCACATATGCGTGAAAATGGTCCCACGAAGGAGACCGTGCCGTGCAGGCCTAGCCCAGGTGTTACCTAGCTGGCCTAATGATTTTATCTGTCTACGAGTACATTGTAGGGCCGATACCACCCGATACTGTAATTGTTATTTATACACCTCAAGAACTGAGTTGAAATTTAAATAACTGAATTAGGGTTGTATCCTTTGATTATTAAAGTCATTTGTACAGTTTAGAAATTATTATTATTTTGCAATATATACAATCTAAGCTACTCTGCTCACTTGGCACGAGGTGAAGTGGCAGGAACACCTCCAGCGGAATTATTATTATTATTATTCTGGGACAAATCACACATAGTAATCTGGCCCCAAAGTAGGATTCCCTGTGTTATGGGAATCAAAGACTGATATACATACTTATAAACGTTTAAATACATACATATATAGATATTTAACACCCAGACACAGAGCAAACAAATCTGCTCATCACACAAATATTTGCCCTGGGTGGGGATCGAACCCACAACCCTCGGATCAGTAGTCAAGAGCACTAACCACTGAGCCAAGGAGTCAGTCAAATGCTACGAGTAACATAAACCTTTAAATAATCTACGGATGGTGCCAATAAAAAGGTACCTCATAAAAACCGGTCAATTGCAAGTCGATATTAACAACACTATGTACTTTTTAAATACTATTCAAGTTTCAAAAAAATCACGTCTCATGTATGGGGCTCCCCTTTAGATTTTAAATTAATTTAATTTTGTAATTTGTTGCTATAGCGGCAATAGAAATACACACCATGAAAATGTCAAGTGTCTCCCTATTACGATTAATGAAATACAGCCCGCTGACAGTGACAGACGGACGGACGGACAGCGGAGGTTTAGTAATAGAGTCCCTTTGGCAAATCAGAAAAGGTTATTAGGTAATTATTACTTTATTAAATTAGTACTTACTTAAATTAGGTATTAGGTACGTTGACATAAATTAGGTATTATGCGTCGGTTGGGGATTTTCCTTATCGGGCGTTACTCATGCATGTGAATACAATATACATATTATATCAATTTCCTTAAATAGACCAACTTTATGTATTAAAATACGTATTATAGATAATTCATTGAATTTCCTTTGCTTTACGAACTGTTTTTAGGCATAGGATAAATTACTAATTTATTTATTTAACAAGTTTAATTGTACTTTTAGGTAGCTAAGTAAATTTTTGTACTTTTCTACTGTACTTCATATCTGTAAGATCTATTTTTCTTTGAACGTCACATAATTCTTTGTTCCGGAGGTGGGCGTTAGTAACTGCGACTCAGTCCTCGACTAATGCAGTTGCTATCGTACACATTAAATTTATACCCATAGTTTAAGTTCCAAATAAATACATTTTTAATTTTTTTATTTTTAAGTTGTACTTTTTTCTGTGGCCAACATGGCAACCCTACAGGGCTACATACATTTCGCAGCCACCGCTGACCACATGAGAGATAAGTTACACAAACGTGCAGTCGCAGACCTAGATAGAGTAGATATTAATTTATTACGATGACATGTTAATCACGAATCACGAGTGGTATCGCCATAGGGGTGCCCTTCGCTAGCCTGTGTGATAGGTCGACTTGACTTACATATGGTATGTACAACTGGTGATTAAGCTTTATGTGGTGCATTGTACCACAGTAACAAGCACAGTTCTAGACCACAGATAATGCCAAAGAAACACAAAATGCAATAACGAATGGCAATGCAGGAGTAAGAAGTCAAGATATGATGTTGTCAAGGTTTTACCAATTGTGTTTTAAATAAAAAAACGTGTGGCACTCGGGGACTGCCGCGGTAAAGCTATTGCATAGCATTTTTTATCAACTTATGCAAATATAATTATTTATTTATTTATGCAGTATTTACCAGTACCATATTGCCCTTGGGGCGCGGGATGTTTATGTAATAAATTAACACTAAGAAAGTTACACCAGTAAAATTGACTATCCCTTTTAGTACCGCAAATCGCTAATAGATGGCACTGTAAGTTTTTAGAACTCGGCCGAGCGTAGGGTGTTAGGTTTTATTTTCGTTACGGAATTTCTTGATTCGGTCGCCGCGCTCAAAGCCCGCGATAAAAGCTATGCAATAGCTTAAAACTGCTGTAGATACTTCTCCAAATAGAACAGTGACGATTGATCACTTGATTACTTGTATGGAAATATTATCTTGTATTTTTAGGCATCATTGTATGTCACCCTCATAGTGAACTTATCTACTGGTTAATTTGCAGTTGCAGCGTCAACTCCTTACTAATATTATAAATGTGAAAACTTGTTTTTGTTACCTCTTCACGCTTCAACACCTTAACCAATCTTGCCGAAATTCATGAAGAAGGACATAGGCTATTTTTTATCTCGTAAAAATGGCATAGTCCGATAAAGTTCCCGAGGGAACTGAATAAAAAGACTTTTTTGGTTATTTTCTTTAACATCGCAACGGAGCAAAAGTTTGTTGTGAATGTTTGCAAGGAGATAGTTGAGGGGGGTGAGAGATGAAATGACGTAGCTCTAATTTTCATATCTCGACATAGTTCCGGAGAGATATGAGGAAAACTCACTTTCACCATTCACGCCCCTGGAAGACGTCATAGAAACTTTGTTTACGCGGGCGAAGCTGCGGGCAATAGCTAGTTGTTTAATAAGGTAAACTTCAGATAAATAATTAAAGTTACATAGTTTAGTTAGATTAATCGTAATATCTATAGGCAGTGTTGTGCAGTAATAATCTACATTTATCTTACGAATTTGCTGATTTATACTGAATATGTACAAAAAAGAATTGTACAGCCACGCTGTGCATACTTCGTCAAGAAGCCCTTACCGTCTGGCGAAGTCGAGCATATACAAATCAACAATAAAATAACGCCTACTTAGTAGCAAACAAAGAATTTGAGTACATCCGACTTGATAAAAATTACAAATCATTTGGGTTTTTATGGGAGGTACCTACCTTATTCAGATTTTTCTTGAAATAATGACCTTACTATTATTCACCTTAGTATTATTTACAAAGTTTCATTAAAATCCTTAGAGCCATTTTTGAGAAAAAGTAACACACAACCACCAGGGTTTGCATGAGAGGAACCATATTTCGATTTTTCCTAGAATAACCAGCTACGGCTAGGTAGTAGACTATATAGTTTTAATAACGTACACAGTTACATCAAAATCGTTAGAGACATTTTAGAGAAGAAAAAACTAGCGAGCCTTACAGTAATCGCATTTATGATGTGTCACATCTGACATAAGTAAAAAACTTTCCGGCTTCGTAAGGCACGCTTCGGGCTTTGCCCAACACCGAGCTTGGCCTCCGGCCTTTTCAAGATTCAAGATTCAATATATTTATTCAAAATAGGTGCAAATTACACTCTTTCTGATAGTCATAAAATAATAATAACATAATTTCATTTGTAAAAATCAAGAAATAAACAATCATTAGTTAATAACGTCCAAATCCAATCCTTGATAAAAAAAAACAAATTATGTCATTAGAACATGAAAACAATATGACACGAGAAGTTATACATTAAATCATTGAATGTCATGAATGCCTTTGACAAATGTAGGCCAGTTCACACGGACAGCACCCGGTCACGAGTATAACGCGAGAGTCAGCCATCGCTCCCATCAACCATATTAGAGGGAAAGGAACGACCTGGCTCCCGATGCGCCACCATCCGCACGAACATTTAAGCGAGCATGCACCACTCATGTCAAGCTAAGATAAAAATATTTATTAAAAGAAGTACTATTTACACTTGTCATGTCTCGTCGCTTCCACGTCAATTCTTAGTTTGATCTTCATTTTATTACTATTAAAAATGATTAGTAGCGCTGATAGAATAAACGCTGTCTACCCATACATTTTTGTCATTTAAATATTCGGATGTCTTATAATAACATTATGACACAATTTTTAAACTGTTTTTTTCTGACAAATTTAAGACATCATCGGGTAATTTGTTATACATGAGTGTGCATTGACCCATAAAGGACTTATTGATTTTGCTCAGTCTGGTATAATTTACTTGAAGTTTATTCCTAATCCGAAGATTACGACTGTGCCTGTCACTATTCAGTGAAAAGAAATGCAGATTTTTACGAACATACATTATATTTTCATAAATTTACTGACAGGGGAAAGTCATTACATTAATATCTTTGAATTTACAAAAGAAACAATGCCATAGTTTAAAGGTAAGATTGCGAGAAAAACTCGAGCCCTCAGTAGTGACGTATATGAGGTGATATGATGATAATAATTTGAATTCAGAACTTCTTAACTTCTAAATAGTGGACATGTTTCTCCCATGGCGTATTACATAGAACGATGAAATTCCGCATTGAGAACCATGTGATCCGAAATCGAATTTACCGACGTACTCAGAGGCACAAATGTTATCAATTAAGTGATAAGGTGAAAGAAGAGGACCTACAGTGTTGGTGTGAATGTAGTCCGTACGGTAGAGAGGGAGGAAGATGCATGCTTGGCAACCGACGCGACGCATGCTGATAACCCTTGCGGCTGATATGCGCGTGGGTCGGCACGGAAACGTGCATGTGAAGCTACAATCCACACCGATAATCTCAAGGTCAACTGCAATCGTTAAGAAGATTGTATAATAAGTAGTAAGTTGAGTAAGTATTTAACATCGCAACATTTAATTCAACGCTAGGACAAATTGTTCTGCTCTTGTCTCACTCGCACTACAACAACCTAAAGGAGTACACAGCTCATTAAAAACTTTCATGAAAAACATGGTTTCTTGAAAAGCTATTAAAAATTACTTAGGATATTATGAACCGCAAAGTATCGCTTCAAAGCCGATCTCCTTTCTTGCTGTTTCATATTAAATTCTTTTTGGTTTCCGCTGTTGGTCGTAGTATTTATTTTTTTGATTAACGTGTGGATTGACAAGTAGAGAGAAAAAAGAGATGACGGTGAAATTTTGTTTGATTTATTTTGGGTTGTAAATATTTAAATTTTTAGTTAACTCATTGTTATATTTTGAGGTTTTCCGAGGGCCTTTTCACTCCGGCCGAAATATTGGAATCCCGAGGATATTCCGCTTCTGAAGAGCCTGAGACGGAGTTATAGCTCAAGATACGATACGATACAATATACTACGACGTTTTGCCAGCTGCCCCTTTCTTTTGCTGCGCCGCACGGTGCAGAACTTGGTTGAAGAGTACTTGGATCCCGGGAAGGAGCTGTGCGTTCTGCCGGCCACCCTTTATTGCTGTGCGGCACGTCCCACTTCTTGCCTCCAAGGGAAGTTATTTCTTTTTCATTATTTTAACCGTGTGCGATGTCAAGTATAGTTGCTGCCCTGCGGGATTCTGTTTTCCTACATGAAGTGCTACTTTCAACCTTCAAATTCTTTCTATTTTAACGGACTGTAAATTTTTAGTTAAGAGTATTGTGTTCCCTTCTGGTGTTATTTACAACCTTGGGGTAATTTTGACCCCAAGTTAAATTTATTATTATTTATATCTCACTATTAGGTTTTATCGTTTTAATACCTAGGGAAGGGGACGATCGTTGCCTAACCGGTCTACTACTAAAATTAATCTATTT
This sequence comes from Coleophora flavipennella, assembly GCA_947284805.1. Taxonomy (NCBI): domain Eukaryota; kingdom Metazoa; phylum Arthropoda; class Insecta; order Lepidoptera; family Coleophoridae; genus Coleophora; species Coleophora flavipennella. The sequence goes on along the minus strand of OX369272.1, from coordinate 17,188,419 downwards.
GGTTATCTTTAGTTCAGGTAAATTTTGTAAATTTAGGTATACCGTTGCATTGAGCTAATTTATGTAAAAACTTTCCTACATCGTCATCTCGTTATCTTTTTAGTATGTTTTACCCTTTTCTTTTAATTTAAATTGTTTATTATATTAAAGGTATTCTGATTTACCCTAAAATTATTTTTCTTTAAAACTCCGTATAGGCCTTGAATCAAATTCCACGTATCATATGTGGCAAATTCCCAAAGGGTATTTTAACCCTGTTTATTTATTTTTGCTACAATGTGCAGTGCAGGGTATGAAGTCTTTCAATATGGGCAAGTTCTATATTTACGAGTACCTTCTCAGTTCTTATAAACATGGTTTCTACTAATTTCATACAATCTGTGCCATCCTTCTATGACAAATTAAAAACACTATTTTCATTTTGCGCGCGTTTTTATAAAAACCACTAACACTTGCTCATCTCGAAAGTTTCTAACCTACACATGTCCTAAGTAATTTTCTATAGTGCTTCAAAAACCATGTTTGTTTGTTTGTAAGCTCTTTATTGCATTTAAAACCAAATAAGATTTTAACAAAAGATTGCCGATATAGCAAGGGCGGACTTATCCCTGAAAGGTCTAAAAATATCCCTATGCAACGTTGTGTGTGTGTGTATACTCAAACGTGAGGTCATTTACGTGACATCCCTTGTGATGATACTATAGAAACACTTTGGTTTACATCGTTAACTAAGAAAAAAATCGAAATGTGTGCTGGCACACATAGTAGAAGTGAATCTTCAACGGACAAGTGGAAAATCGAATTGCAACGGACAAGTAGAAAAACGAATGGCAACGGACAAGTGGAAAAACGAATGGCAACGGACAAGTGGAAAAACGAATCGCAACGGACAAGTGGAAAAACGAATCTCGAAAAAAAATTAACTTGAACTTTTACGGGCAGATTGTTAATATAATAATTTGATAACCTGCCCGTAAAACTTTCCACGCGGCCGTAACGCTTTTTCGTGACAAAAAAAATCCTAATATCCGCCGTCTATATTGAAGTTTCACTTAACAATGCTCATGCAAACAGAACTACCCCCAGTAACCTTCAAAAATATATTGTACAGCCCCACTGTGCATACTTTCTTACATAGCCCTCACTGACTAACAAACATTTTGGTTTAAAGCGTAGGCAAACAATAAAAAGATCTGAATTGATTCATAGAGAAAATCCTTGCTTTTAACATTTTTTTGTTAAAAAAAAATACTAGCACTTGATAGAACATCAATAATAGTTGTAATATCTACACGCAGTTTCATGAAAATCGATACAACTATTTTTGTATTTTTCATGTTTAGTTGTACGGCACGGCAGCTATAACTCTTAATTTCATACTTTTTTGTCAATCGGACCAATGGTTAAGCCGCTAGAGAAAGCGTGGTGGACGGACGGACGTTTTGGCAAACATGTTTTTTTCTTTATACTAGTGATATGAAACACCGGTTCTGCGCTGCCCGCATCCAGCGGCTTCCCACGACCTTCACCAGGTCATCGGTCCACCGAGTGGGAGGCCTGCCTACACTACGCTTTCCGGTACGTGGGCAGCGCAGAACCGGTCGTCGTGGAGATCCTTGGGGGAGGCCTATGTCCAGCAGTGGACTTCCTTCGGCTGATATGATGATGATGATGATGATGAAACACATTTTGAGTATAATCAGGAAAAACCTTTTCACGACGACAATACTTAAAATTTTCATAACTACTAAGTTTGATAATCAGATAGCCTATACGTATAAGTATGGAAACTCCGTTTTTTTTGCTTAAATTGTATAGGGTAAATGAAAAACCTGTCTGTTCTCTGAGTAGAGCCTGAGTTTAAAATTTAGCCGCTAGTACGTACGCCGAGATCCTGTCCTGAAAGTATGGTCGCAAAGCCTCTTGTACTAGTTTCATCTGTGCCAATATATTCTTATTAAATCCTACATAAACTTAGTGCAGCAGGCGTGACTGTTTATCGGCACAAATTGAACCAATACCTACGGAACGGTCTGTTACAAAGAGTTTATATAATGTTTCTAGAAGGAAATTTTATGTCACGTAAAGGCCCCACGTTTGTGCAGCACACTTCTCTCATAGGTTGCTTTAGTGAGAGTGAGCCAGATATAGTGTAATTTTCCTTGTTTTTTATTTCACGTCTTTGAATCTGCTACTTTGACTCCACTTCTCCGTCGCGCCGTGATAAAATATAATGTTTCTATAGAGATATAGAAACTTTGTACTCTGTTACGATTGTCGACTTCAGATTCAGTCTGGTAACAAGCTGTAATTGGTCAAATAGAGAAGGAATTGAGTCTGAGTCTCAAATGCTTATTGCTATCAACTCGCCATTGAGAGAAATGAAGAAGTTTGCAAACATTTTCACGCATGTGCAAATTCCATAGGTGAACGGGTATTTCGCCAAAAGAGATCACATTACAGATTAATTTCATTCAAAGATAGAGTATGTTTTGAAAAATACATTTTTCATTCCCCCCATCTCGGAAATTGTATTTTTGCACTTCGATGTCTGAGTGCAAAAGCCGTTTTTATTCGCTAGAGGATAATGTAAATATCTGAGTGCAAAAGTCGTTTTTCTTCGCTAGAACAGAAAGTAAATTGAATTTAGAACATCGCGAATTTAAAACATTATTATACTTATTTACTTCTACCTCCATGGTGCCGAATTTATCATACAACCTTTTTTAATTTGTTAAAAACTCAGACTCGGAACCTTCTTGGTGTACTTTTTTTTAATTTGCTTTCCGCGCGCCATTGTCTTTTCACGTCATATTGTTAAAACCTTAGGTTAAAAACAAGAAACTTGAAAACAAGTGCAAAACCTAAAATGAGTGATTATAGTGACGAGGAAGTTTATTTGACGCCAACAGGATTGACTGAAACTGTTTATAATGCACAAATGTTTTCTTTTTATCTATTTAGTAATTTTCTCGCTGAGGTGGAATGAAAAGTTACGTGTTGCACTCGAGTGCAAAGATTTTTCACCTCGTGCTCTTGTGATTTCCTCGCTAACGCTCAGGATTCTAATTCGCTTGCTCGGTCATCAAAATTGAGCACGCGGTTAAAAAGCAAATTTGCACTCTTGTATAACAAATAACTATTATTCGGAAACTCGAAAAATTTCTTGAAACCTTTCTTAATTATACCGTTGGTGCAAAAGTAGACCTAGAATAGAATAAAGTAGACTTGGACACTTAAGGGTCCCCATCAGGAGGCTCGAGTTTCCATACAGACGTAGTCCAGCTTTAATATATAAACCACATGCTGGATTGAATCCACACTTTGCAAATATATTGAGTAGAGACATATCGATGTTTGCAATTAGTTTTCAACGTGGTAAATTTACAAATATAAAGTTAAATTTACAATTAAACAAAGGCTTAATTTAATTGTGTACTGAAAGTTTAAAACTGCTCTTATTTTTTTCCGTTTTATATTAGTACATCGAAAACTAATTACAAACATCGATATGTGTCTAACAATATATTTGCAAAGTTTGGATTCAATCCGGCATGTAGTGATTGTATTAATTAAAGCATTAAAGCGGAACTACGTTTGTATGGAAACTCGAGCCTCCTGGGGACCCTTAAATTCCATATTCAATTTTAAAAATTGAATTGATTGAAAACACTTATTGAACCACAGAAAAGGAAAACAGTTATGCACTAGAATAATCTATTGTTCTACGGAATGATCTGGCTACGAGTAGAAGCTAGGGGGCTAGGGGTGTAAAGGGAGTGCGCGCGTTTTTATTTCAGTTTCAAAGCAAAAGCCGGGTCGTTCATTTCCCTCCAATATGGTTGAGAGTTGAGAGGAGCGATGGCTGACTCTCGCGTTATACTCGTGACCGGGTACACTTATCAAAGGCGTTCATGACATTCAATAATTTTAATGTATAACCTCTCGTGTCATATTGTTTCCATGTTCTAATGACATTATTTGTTTTTTTTTATATATCACGGATTAAATTTTGACCTTATTAACTAATGATTGTTTATTTCTGATTTTTCACAAATGAAATTATGTAATCACTATTTTATGACTATCAGAACGAGTGTAATTTGCACCTATTTTGAGCAAATATCTTGAATCTTGAAATAGAACCGCTAAGGCCGAATGGTCAATATTAATCTGTATTGACCTCGAATAAGGTTCAGTTTTATATTGTTGGCTGTAGTTGCATTGCTCGTGAAGGGGTTAAAGTTTCACCTGCGAAAAAAACTGTGAAAACAAAGATTAACTCATTTACACATTACCGTTTTTTTAAAGCCAGCCTCTTTTTTGAAAAACTGCATAACGTCTTTGCTAAACGGATGGATCAACGTCGTAGATTATGACGGTCATTCACTTAATACGGTCAATACTTTGCTAATTCACTATTATTTTTTTCTTTAATTATCTTATTTTTATTACCACCCGATAAAAAAGCTATGTCCTAACTTTTAAAAAGTCTACAGAATTCCATTAAAGAAAAACTTCGGAACTTTCACAAGCACAAAAATGTTGAGTGAAATAAATTTTCCATTGCGCAAGCCATTACTTCGTAATCTAATTAAAAGTCATTTAAATTGTTAAGATTTTTTCTGAACTCAATAATTTACACAAGGTTGCCGACTTCACAAATTGTGGTATTTTATGTATGACTATTTTTCTGGTTACATGAGGTACATATTCGCATATTTTGTGAATTGCGGTTATAAATAAGATTACTAAATAACATAAAAAGTCTAAAAAATATTTGTTTAGGTACCTGCAACAAATATGTGTCACCGTATGATTGTAATATAATCTAACGGCATTTATTATTACTTTATTATTAATTTCACTAGTGACATTGTAAACTCACTAGTGACATTACAATAACACTAAGCGAAGTGAAAAACACTAAATAAATGGGCTCGCGACGCGAAGCGAGCGATGTTAGGTTGGGTCAGGTTTGATTGATTTAACAGTCAAAGAGCCTCGCCCCCTGGGTAGCAGAATGCTTCGCAGCAGAATGCTTCGCAGCAGAAAAAATCATCGGTTTTATAATACAACAATAGGTACAAGAATACGGCGTGAAATTGTGATCCGATTCACAATTTACCGTTATATCATAATCTAACTAGTGAGATTGTAATATAGCGGTTTTCACAATACCCCGGTGACATATACATATGATACCCAGCATATCAACCTTCGAATATTTCGAACATTATCGCGTATAAAATGAACGTATCTGAGGCTGTAAAGTTGAAAGAAACGTAATCCTTATATGAGGCGTTTTCAACGCAGCAGTTTTAATAAGGAACTCCACAAAATATCGCTGTGGGGTGCGAAAGCTATTAGCACAGTATTACAATATAGCGGCTTACAATAGCGCAACAAATGTACTTACGCAGAGCAACGGAAGAGTACTCGCGGGGCAGCGGGCGGCGGGGCACAGCCTGCCAAACTCCGCGAGTTTGCCAGGCTGACTTCAGGCTAGTATGGGCCTAGTACCTATGCCGGTGGCGCAACGTGCGACATCAAAGGCGTTGCGCTACTGTAAGCCATTTCGTAATACTGTGCTATTAGTGAAGTAATTCTGTTATAGGATATTGCAATTCAGCCAGCAAGCGCCCTTAACTTGATAAATACCTTTTTTTAAGACCGTGGGGCAAGCGTAAAATATGTAAGGTAAAAGGTCAGTGCTATTACTTGTACCAAACGGAAGATTATCATCCATCACAGAAGTCAAAATTGGTATACAGTGGACTTTTGTACAGACACCATAAGATATATCGTAGCGGGCGAGGTGTTCAAGTATTTCTGAGCATTATTTAATTTGAACAAATTATGTCGCAAGGAATCGCTATTAATATCTGACCATCTTATTTGCCATAAATATCTGAGCAGCTGATTTTTCAATTTACTGTTCACACACTTCACACATAAATATCTGAACGCACAGAACGCCAAAGGTTGTAGGTATCGTTTTGTGCGTTTAGATATAATTTAGCTGTGTGTGCTCAAAGAATACATCGAAAAATCAACTGCTCAAATATTTAAGACAAATTAGATGTGCAGATGTAAACAAGATCTAGTGTACATAATTTATTGAAATTCCACACTGCTCAGATATTTTTGAGCACCTCGCCCGCTACGCTATATCTGATGGCAACCTACACAGTAAATAATTTTGAACAAAAAAAACGACTTCAAACAGGAGACTAAGGTTCCCCTCGATTTATCTGGGATCCCATCATCAGATCCTTGTTTCCTTATCATGGTACCACCCTTGGGATATCTCCTTTCTAACAAAAAAAGAATCATCAAAATCGGTTCATAAATGACGAAGTTATCCGCGAACACACATAAAAAAAATATAAGGTTAAATTGAGAAACCTCCTCCTTTTTTTGAAGTCGGTTAACAAAGGTTTCAGTTGTCACGTTGTAGCAAAGGGGACAAAAAATCGGATGTGGGCGTGTCGGGGGTGGGGGGGGGGGCACACTGCCGTTGGATTAACGTGAAACAATTTCAAATTTCCTCCATGAGTGGGTAACTTATGAGGTGTAATTGTAATTTTAAAGACGTTTCACGTCAAAAGGATGATGTAATGTTATCCCCTTGCACTGGTCCAATTAAACCTTCTGTTAAGGTTACGATTTTGACTACATGATATAATATACAAATTATTAAACAGAATTTCAATCAGTACCTGCTTACCTAATAAGTAATTAAATATTATTCTTTAATTTAAAACATTTTGAGATATGCGTCACTAGGCAAATCTTACTTACTTAATTATAATTTATAAAATACATAACTCGGTACATAATTCTCAATTCTACTTTCAATGCTAAAAAATATAAGCGTTTAGTAAGGATGTTTGTGTACCGCGGCCGCGGCCGTGCGCGCCACTGTGGAATGGAAACGGGATAGGAAACTATAAAAAAAGATTAACGATAACGCACTATTGCCAACACCAATTCCATTGCAAACTAGCCAGACTGATCCGCAAATAAAACGCAAAGGAATTCCATCAACATGTTAGGCATGGCCAAGTACGTCCCTAAACATAAAAGGAACCGCAGGATGGACATGGACAATTGGACAGTAGCGTCCTTTGCGCGTACTGTGCCATCACACTGCACACTGCGAACGTCAACCCGCCTGCCAAGCGTGGATATTACGGCATACCCCCCCACCTTGGGGGAGACCCATGTTAAGCATTAGCTGATCTGATGATTATGCCATATGTAACCGAAGTTTCGTACCCACTTATGAAGGAGAAAAATAATCATTGTATGTACCATACATACAGTGTACATATTTACATTGCAAGATTGCGCCAAGCTTCACACGCAGAGGGCATGGCCAGATTGGTAAGGGGAGATCCATTAATTACTTAAGCTCAAAATGAGGGGAAGGGGTTGGGCAAAATCTCATTAAAGGGAGGAGGGGGTCGATGCATATCCCACGTTAACTTTTTATTTCAGAGAATAATGAACCGAATACGTAAGGATTGCACAGCAGTATTAGGGTTCATTAAAATAGACTTTTCGTTCAATACACAAACATATTAAAAAATATACAATAAATATTTTAATTTAATAGAAAAACCCCGTGACGAGTAAGGCTGTCTCCCCACAACAAGGGAAAAAGGGGTCTAAATTATTGAAAAATATCTCACGTAATTAATGGATCTCGCCTGATAGGACAGAAGCGAAAGCCAAATGTAAAGCGAAGGACAATATCAGAACTCAGTCGGTAAACATCTTCATGATTGCAGCCAAGCCTAGATTACCTTTAACTTTATAGATCTAAGCTGTGCTTTTATGGGAAACAACCTAAAGACAACCACGCTTAGGCAACATGAGAATATCACAGGACAAACAAGCAGATAACCAAAGTTCTTTTGCCAGTTACACCAAGTGTTTCCAAGAGCTCAAGTTTGAGGGTTAGTCAACAAACCGCTGTTATGGTTTCTTGGGTCTTTCAATTAACCTAAATATACAGAGATTGGGGTTCCTTTGTGCCCTGCGTTATGGTCACAAAGGGCCCGATTAGGATGCCTAAATTAGAACTTTACTATGGTCATTAAAGGTTTAATAGATAAGCTTGTAGGTTTTTCTTATTAATCGCATTACGAAGCTGCGACTTTTCACACAAACGGCGTCAACGATTTTCACCTCTTATAAGTTAGCCGATTTGGATTGGACCAATTTTTGATAGGTTGTCAGTCAGAACAAAAGCTAGGCTTATACGTTTCGTTTTTTTAAATTAATGACTATAAATAAACAAAAAATGGCCGATTATTAGTTTCGTATGAAAGCACGTGTACGACAATAAAATTAAACTTATTAACTTTATCGAAAACACAAACACGTATAAGCCTAGCTTTTGTTCTGACTGACAACCTATCAAAAATTGGTCCAAATCGGTTAACATTTAAGAGGTGAAAATAGTAAACGCCGTTTGTATGAAAAGTCACAGCTTCACAATCCTTCTATCAAGAAGTAGAACTTTAGTCTGGAGTGGACTAAAACAACTTCGATTATTTGATTTGATATTACTACAATAAAAATCAGAATTAATATAGAAATTTTGTTTCTATCTCTGCTCGCTGACTGCTAAGGTACAGGCTTTTTCTACTCTAGTTTAGTAGCCGAGTTCCAATGACTAAATTTAAGATGTACAACTAGAATTAAGACCTTGTTTTTCTAACTTGTAAACTTTTTGTGAAATAAAAATTTATTATTTATTTATTTAGAATGACTCTGTAACGCTCGCTGTCAGTAGTCAGTAGTGTCGTTGAAAGCTGTTACTTGTTTTTAATAGTAAATAAAAGCTATCATGGTTCAGCTCGATCAAAGGCGAGCTGTGAAAGCTTTGAATTTGCTGTAAATATTAAACACATACCTTTATGGTTCGCCTTGTTTATTGGCAAATTGTGAACAGTTTGAAATGGAGAAGACAAGAAAATACGAAAAACAAACTGGGTAGTCCAGTAATAATGACGTTAATTTAGAGCAAACAAAAACATAAGCTTAAAAAAACTATAAACGACTACAACAAGAAATTCACTTAAAATTATCAAATAACATTTTTACTCATACACGAAATTAACCAACAATAACGAAATCAAAGGTAGGTACGAATCAAATTAGGGGCCCACAATTTTTTTGAGGTCGATACCACAACTACTTGCCAAATATTTTAGACATGATAACGTGTCACAAGCCGAATTCTTAGGTCGATCGTGCCTCTCTGTCGCTTGTTCTGCGTTCTCGCTTGCACGCTCGGCTCAGCAAGCGGGACGTGACAATGAGTCATGTTTTTTCGTGAGTACAGCCGGCGTTTATAAGACGTTATCACGTCAATAAAGACGTGTTCACGAGGCGGGGGTAAATTTCCATAGTTGTGGCCGTGACCTTTCAAAGCAACCACGTTTTGTCTAAAGAAACCCCTATAAGGCATTATTTGGGTTATTCTTTATCATATGTAAATTATTTTTGACATTGATCGATTAAATTCATTGTTATAGAACACCTATAGATAATTTATAGACAAAATTATCAGAAAACGGAGGGAAAAAGTCATGGTAGACAAACGATATAAAGGGTTTTCCAATAAGAGGTGTTATTTTGATATTCAAAGAAAAATGCATTTTTTAAATATAAATGATCGGATGGTTATTTCATTATAAAGAAGAAGGTATGCCGTTAATAGTGGAAAATAACATCAGGCAAATGACCACTACGACCACGCTTACAGCACCATATCCTTTTCATGAAATTTTCCATAACCAAATCGCAAAGTGGCTGCCCTATGTCCTCGATAGCCTCACGAATTCCATCTTTGAGGTCTTGAATCGACGCTGGGCTGTTGGCGTAGACCTTCTCTTTCACGTGGCCCCAAAGGAAGAAGTCGCAAGGTGTTAAATCACAAGATCTCGGTGGCCAATTGTGATCACCTTTTCGAGAGATAACACGGTCCGAAAACTTTTCCCGCAAAAGATCAATGGTTTCGTTGCTTGTGTGGCACGTAGCGCCGTCTTGTTGAAAGTAAACGTTGTCCAGATCGTTGATCCAATTCTCGATAGCGCAATCCATTCACCGTAACTGTTGCTCCAGCCTCATTTTCGAAAAAGTAAGGTCCAATGACTCCGCCGGACTATAAACAGCACCACACAGGATAGAGAGGCTTTTCAACAATACCTCTTAGGTTTTCCGAGCCCCAGATGTGACAATTTTGCTTGTTGACGAAGCCACCGAGGTGGAAATGGGCTTCATCACTCAAGATGATTTTTCGATGGAATTCCGGATCATTTTCATGCATCATTTTAATAATTTCAATGCGTTGTTGAAGCGTGTATCGTTCCAATTTTAATAATGGCGTAGTTTCTACCTATCAAATGTCAAAAAATGACAGCTTCATAAGTGACATCTAACGAAATAGCGGGCTATTCAAAATAACACCTCTTATTGGAAAACCCATTACTATAAGCGCACAGCGCACTAGTCGCGTAGACTGCGTGCGTGTCATGAAGTCCAAGAATTCTAACATTCAAGACCCTTGCTCCGTTCTCTAGCGACGAGGATTACTTTCGCCCATGTTCGGGAGCCATAAACGCGATAAGATTTACGAAACACTTAGGTAGGTAGCATTTTCCGAGTTAAGGTCGGTCGGGGATAAGGAATTTCGTGACTCAAGTCTCAACGAACGACGAAACCCTCGGGAAAGTCGTCGGTGGAAACAAGTCGTGCGCGCCTTTATGAGATTTTGAATTACTGCTTCTAATTAAATAATAAACAAATTACTCACCCGAAATATTAGACTAGTATTTATATTACAGTTTTATGTTGTATCTATCTTGTGAAGCGCAATTTAAGATTATCTCTCTTATCGTTTATCTCTTACAATTAATCGTGCTATCAGTCAGACGGCGGCTGCCTGGTGTACGTGGCATCACCCGCGGTCACGTGTAGGGAATTTAGACTTACACCTACGGACTTGTGCAGCCCAATCTTCATACACATCTTGGAATCAGATGTGTAGATTTCCTTACGATGTTTTCCTTCATTGTTAAATCAATCGGTAAGTATATGTACGTAAGTTTCGATAAACTGATTGGTACATTGGCCGTCCGGATTCGAACCCGGGACTTCTCGTTACCGTTGAGCCACCGACGCTTTGATCCAAACTATGAATATATTAGAGAAGATAGTTGGTAATTTCGAGTTTTTACCTCTGTGTAATGCGATGGGCGTGTCCTACATCATCCGTGTTACCTTCGAGACTGTTTTACAATCCCTTGACTAAAACAATATTAGAATGGTATACTTCTAGTACCTTCTAAAGATGTAAGCGGTTTCCTTCAGAAAATCTTTGGTCAATTTTTTTTCTTGATATTAACATTTTATATCAAATTGTACTGTAAAATATTTAAAGAAATGTTATTTATAGACTGTTCCATATGGGAATGACGTGACAAACAAATCTGTCTAATCACTCCAATACAAGGACTGTTCGATATGGGCATGACATGACAAACAAATCTGTCTAATCACTCCAATACAAAGACTATTCGATATGGGCATGACATGACAAACAAATCTGTCTAATCACTACAATACAAGGACTGTTCGATATGGGCATGACATGACAAACAAATCTGTCTAATCACTCCAATACAAGGACTGTTCGATATGGGCATGACATGACAAACAAATCTGTCTAATCACTCCAATACAAAGACTATTCGATATGGGCATGACATGACAAACAAATCTGTCTAATCACTACAATACAAGGACTGTTCGATATGGGCATTACATGACAATCAAATATGTTTAATCACTACAATACACGGACTGTTCGATTTGGACATTACAAGACAAACAAAATCTGTCCAATCACTACAATACAAGGACTGTTCGATATGGGCATTACACGACAAACAAATATGTCTAATCACTACAATACAAGGACTGTTCGATATGGACATTACACGACAAACAAATCTGTCTAATCACTACAATACAGTTTCAATCATGAAAATAGCGGCACGAGTATTTACCGTTATATCCATTAAAACAGACAATTGCCTGGATAGAAATATTTTAACAGACGAGTAATGTTTTCTTGATAGCGACAAGTGCTGCTTGCTTGAGTTAAGCTCAAACTTAGTGAAGTGGCCTCGTAAAAAAGCAATGAAACGCCGAGCAGTCGCTGTAGGCAAAAATAAATTGCAAAATTTATTGGAAATCTATATTGAAAATGTCTCAAGTCTGGAAACGAACAAAATTTAAGGGTTTTACGGGAGGTGTAGTAGGTTCGGTCTAGCTTACATAAGTTTCTTTGGGGCCATTGACTTTCATTCTCATTTCATTAATATCGGAACAGCAGGCTTATATTCTGAGGACATACCTTGACTATACAGACTTTATTTTATTTTTGCGGATGTAGCGACTTGCATGGTTGGGTCGATCACGCAGGTTAAATCACCTGAAGCACGATCATTGCCTGGATGAATTTAACTGTTAGGCGCTTTGCACACGACGGGGCGGCGTCACGTTACACGTTAACCCATTGGTGAAAGTTGATAATCACTATATGGCAGCCGTTAAGCCTTGTCAGATGCCTAATAAGCGGATTACAAAGATTCTGACAGTGGGGTGCGCTACTAGCCATACAAACCTCCACCAACCCCGTGTGTATAGTATGGCATAACCTTCCGAGTTTGACGGACTTTGACTACTAAAGATACAGCTGTCACTTAACCCGTTAACTGGGGATTCTATTACTCGTCCATTATACTGAACAACTTTCTCTAAGGCCCATAGACAATCCAATAATAATTTTAATACTTTTCATACAAATTAGCCAGTGATTTTTGTATGCAGTCGAATTTTATTTAAGAGAATTAAATACAGGTCCCTCGCAAAAATTTGTTCAGAATGATGAGTTGAAGTCCCAGTTAACAGGCCCTACAGCAATTCTATAACACCTTGTGTAAGTGTAAAAAAGAGGTATTTCTGTAACACTTTATTTCACACTACCTTGGGTGCGTGCAAATTGTTTGAACAGTACCTTTGACAATTTCGTCTTTCCAGACTTGACACTTTTGTGACAGCTCTCTCGTCAAATGAAAAGTAAACAATTCAATATCGAAAGTCAAATAGTCATTAAGTGCAAGCAGACGTAGAGAGAGACGCGGTGCGGCTATTGGTTTTTTTCAAGAGGAGAGTATTCCTAGCGCGCTCCGTATAAACGTAGTTTTCTTATTTGAATATATCTAAGACGATAATAAAATATTGACGGAAAGTGTACTATCGTATATAAAAAAACTGAAAGTACAATTATTGGGGCACCAATTCAGATTTTTATTCCAAAACCTGAGATAAGATAAAACAAATAAGTAAAATATAATCTGGCTGGCCTATTCAAAATAAAAAAAAATGTTTTGGAGAGCAAATTATTATAATTGTATTTACTCGTATTATGTATTGGACCGTTTTGGATTATTTGACGATTTTGGATTGAAAACGTTGTTTTTATACAATTTCGAATATATAAAATACTCGTGTCACAGTGTTAGTTCCCATACTCCTCCGAAACGCCTGGACGGATTTCCATGAAATTTTCTGTGTATATTCGTTAGGTCTAAGAATAGGTATAGAAAAGTTTTCACCGGGATCTGAGCGGGCGAAGTCGCGGGAAACAGCTAGTACAATTATAAAACTTTAACAATTCAGGCATAAATTTAGCTTTTTGTTTCAGTACCTGAGATGAAATAAAACATATTAATCTACTCGTATATAAATAAAAATCAATAGCCACATGTATGGCAGAGCATCACTCGAGAACGGCTCAACCGATTTGAATATTTTTGATATTGAAAATATCTAAGCTCACGTGTGTAGGGTGGTGCGACAAGCCTGTAGTATCTCAAATATTGGAGGTAAACGGTTAGGAGTAGTGTCAATCGATAGATCACGATAAGCTGCACAAGATGGCAAAAAAAAATTAGTTCCAAAAACTTTTTTTTGAAAAAATAAGGAAACAAATGTGCTATAATTCTTGAAGTAGACTTGTTTGGAATGTATCTGCGCGAGCTCGCCAAGAGGCAGAAAATCCAAAGTTATGAAAAATTTTGAAGATTTAAAAAAAGTTATAAATTATTCTGTTTATCCTTTTTTTGTTTCATTTTAGTATTCCTAACTATTAATATTGAATATGGCCCATGATTATGTAACCATGAGATCTGTGGATTTCTTTTGTTGTGGTCGTTATTATTAGGACAAGGTTTGTATATGTCTGGGGATATTGTGAAAACCGCGATACTACAGTCTCACTAGTTAGATTATGATATAACGGTAAACATTCCACGCCCTATTCTTGTACTTCCGAATAAAACTGATGATTTCTTTTGCTGCGAAGCATTCTGCTACCAAGGAGAGGAAGTTAAATCTATTTTTTTTTATTAAAAATTTGAGTGCGTTTGACTGCAACTCACCTGATGGTAAGTGATGATGCAGTCGAGGATGGTACACGCAAACTCAAATAATGCCTATTTACTCTTGCCTTGAAGATCCCCAAATTATAGGAATCGGGAAACACTGACGCAGGCAAGGAGTTCCACTCCTGCGCTGTACGCATAATAAATGAAGAAGCGTAACGATTCGTGCGAAAAGGTGGAACATCAACAACAAAGGGGTGCAAATCAATCAAACCTGACCGGACCTAACATCGCTCGTTTCGCGAACTCATTTATTTAGTATTTTTCACTTCACTTAGTGTTATTGTAATGTCACTAGTGAGTTTACAAAGTCACTAGTGAAATTGTAAGCAATATGTTACAAATCACAATCTTTCGACAGTTCACAATCTCGCGAAATAAATTCCGTAAGGAAATTTACAATCTTACGGTGACATATTCAACAAAAAACCCCGCGAGTGGCTTGCGGCTGTGCGACCCTCTAGTAAGATATTATAATAATTATCGAATAACCAAAACGCGGTGTACGTACAACAGATACTAGACATTGTTGTAAAATAAAGAAGTAAAAAAACCGGACAAGTGCGAGTCGGACGAGGGTTCCGTACAAATTTGTAGGTACATGTTGTTAGGTACTACATAAGCTATAAAATTAAGCAAAATTAAAAATTTTGAAAAAATCCCACGACGGTAAAAATCTCATCGAAAAAGAATAAAATAACTCAAAACCCCCAACTTAACCCAATTATTATGTAACGAAATATTATAATAGACGTAAAAATACTTTCTAAAAAAGAGTTGATATCTCGAGAAATCGGTAATAGATATACTTAAGTACCTAAACAATGAATATCGATGTTTACAGTTTTTTCCTAACGTCTCTGTTTCTCGAAGATATACTTAAATGTAGCGATAATAATTTTACCATAATACATAACCGATGAATATCCGTCGGGGGCTGCCTTTCCTATATGAAATTTCAACAAAAATAACAACTCATAAGTGTATTTTATGTCGTCGTTAAACATCTACAATTCTTCAATAATTGTATTCACGTCACTAGAAAAACTTTAGCTGGTTTAATGGCAGCCCCCGACGGATATTCCTCGGTTATGTATTATGGTAAAATTATTATCGCTACATCTAAGTATATCTTCGAGAAACAGACACGTTAGGAAAAAACTGTAAACATCGATATTCATTGTTTAGGTACTTAAGTATATCTATTACCGATTTCTCGAGATATCAACACTTTTTTAGAAAGTATTTTTACGTCTATTATAATATTTCGTTACATAATAATTGGGTTAAGTTGGGGGTTTTGAGTTATTTTATTCTTTTTCGATGAGATTTTTACCGTCGTGGGTTTTTTTCAAAATTTTTAATTTTGCTTAATTTTATTTCATACTTTTTAGAGAGCATATACGAATTATAATCTATATAATGTGTAGGTAAGATCTCGCAAAACAATAAGTGTGATTCATCCTACCACATAATATTAAGTTCCTTAATAAATATTATACAGTTGCTTTCTGTTGGTTTTTGTTCAGAATTGGTGTCAATACTCTTGAGCCTATATTATTTGTGTTTGAACTCTGAATTCAATGATGACATAAGCTGGGAGTACCTCCATAGACCAAAGAAAACTTTTTAATAACCCACATAATAGCATAGCGTTGGAAGAATTATAACGATTGAGAAGCACTTTACGCCGATCGCAAAGTGATGATAAAATAGAAGAAAGCTCTTAAGGGCTCTAAAATCCATTACAAATACGCCGTCTAGGTATCGCTATGCATTAATTTTGAAATTTTACTCAGACTATTACATTAAACGTTGTTAAAAGTTACCTCTATAACACTCATCTGAGAACATGCACCAATCACCCACGAACTCATTCCTGAAATCCGCATTGAAATCGGACAATTCGTTTTAATTTTATTTTGTATTGTAGCGCCCTCTAGTTTTTATTATCTGGGAACATGCATTAAGCTACCATGTACACATTGCTGAAAACAGAATTGTAATCGGACATTTCGTTTTAATTATATTGCAACATTGTTTTGCACTAATATTGTGGCGCCCCCTAGTGAGTTACAGCCATGACACCTGTCTAAAAACATGAAGTCATCAAACACAAACCCGTTATTGAAAACCGCATCAAAATCGGATCATTAGTTTAGAAGATAGGTGGGAACATTACTTTGCACAAACGCACACACAAACAAAAGGTGGGAACATTACTTTGCACAAACGCACACACAAACAAACATCCCTCACCCTAAACGCATATACCTGCTCCGTTCCGTCGTGGGTAAAAAAATTTCACATTTATAATACATATTAGTAAGGATAGGTACTGTGATTATACGCTCGAATACAGAACTTGGTAAAACACTGCAAAAATAACAGACTCTAAAAATATTTGAAAAACTTGAAAGGCGTAGAATTTTAATGCTATAAGTAAGGTTTCTTTACATCACAACGGAGCAACGGATTGTTGTGATTTTTTTTTGCACAGAGATGATTCAGAGGGTGGGAAATAATTAGCACAGCTTGATATAGTTCCCGGGGGATCTCGGGAATACTCATTTCCAGGCTCGCGCCCGTCGACGTCACAACGGAGCAGCGGATTAACGTGATTTTTTGCATGGAAATAGTCGAGGTGGTGGGAAGTGACATAGACTGCTAATTAGCATAGCCCGTTAAGGTTCCCAAGGGATCTGAAGACTCTTGCCTACTCTCACTACTCGCCCTCAAAGACAAACATAAAACGATGCCAACGCGAGCGAAGCCGGGGGCAAAAACAAGTTGTGAATAAAAAAAACATCAGCAAACGAGCAAACAACTAGTAAATATAGTAATACAAGACTTCATAATAGACAAGACGAATCTAATGACACCTCGCACTCCAAAATTCATTAAGCCGTTTAGGCTTAAGGCTCAGTCAAAGTAACAGACACGCATATAAACCCGAATGCCCTCCTCTTTGTTCAATAATCGTATTATCTGTTAAGCTAGCGTACTGCGCACAGCTTACTGTCTTCACTCGAGGACCTTCAATATAATGCCGTTAGCTATCTGTCTATACAAAAACACACCCACGACTACTGCCAAACAATGTCAATGTGCAGCCAAAATGACGCCCCTGACACACCGACACACCGACACACCACCAGCATCACTCAGGTGTTCTATTCTATACTATGTATTGTGGAGCAAAACAATCTTGGCCTCGTGACCGACTAACTTGGAACAAATGTCGCGAGATATGGATTAATTGATGAAATTTTTCTAAATTGAACTTAGGGGAAATGCGACCGACCGTTTAAGGTGCTTCGACTCGCACTAGTGCCGCGAATAGAAATGAATCATTTACTTATTCTTATGGACTTTAATCGGAATCATTGCGTATTTTGCGCATGGAGGCAACAACTATTGTTTCTATTGGCGGCGCTAGATGTGCGAGTCATACAACCTTAATTGATGATTTTTGAAGTGAAAATTTCTTTAGGCGTGTTGGGCGTTTTTGAGATGAGATAAAACCGTTGAACTCGCGAACTGTTACCGTTTCCGTAACCGACACCTTACCAGGAACACTCGCAGGGTCAAAATTTATAAAACTGAAAGAAGTTTTCACTAGTGTTCCCGGTGTGTTTTTTTTATTTACAATTGGTAAGCCCTTCGTAACTGATGTTTTTTCCTAAATTGAACTTTGGGTAGGATTCGCCTAGCTTTTGTTCTGAATGACAACCCATCAAAAATTGGTCCAAATTGGTTAAAATTTAAGAGGTGAAAATCTTTAACGCCGTTTGTATGAAAAGTCGCAGCTTCACAATCCTCTTAACCGATTTTGATGAATTTTAAGGGATTCATCTGGATGGTTCTTATCTATAGACGGACTCGGTAGGAGGTGGTGCTGTTAAAAAGTATTTCTGGATCTCGACAACAGCGCGAGCGCCATCTACCGGGTTCAACTGTAGCTAAGATCCGCCTAGGTGCTCCCATAAGTTAAAGAAATCATCAAAATCGGTCAAGCCGTTTAAGTTTCAACATTGGTTAAGCTTATTTGTTTAATAACATACGTGGATCTTGTTGTCATAAACATAGGTCTTAAACATATAGGTCTTGTTAACATAGGTGTGCGTGTCTTGCAACAAATTTCCAGCTTCCTACGTAAAAACTGGAAAAACACGATAGTAATAACATCATCGATATCGATAAGCCGACAAATCGCTAGAGTAGTTACGAACAGTAGTACAGTAATAAGTAGATACTAGGAGTAACGACCTGTTACCACAGCAAGGATATAACACAGCTGATGTTCAAAGACATCTTGTAATAAAGGGCAAACGTTTTTGTGGCGGTCCCAAATCACAACTCCATATTGGTTCAGCGAAAATCGTTATATGAAGCTGGACGTGATAAAAGATTTTGTCCCTTTCGGGTTGGCAAGATAGGGATTCGTCTGATTGTCTACGATTTTGCATTTCGTGGCGTCAAGATGGAAAAGGTCCGACAAGACTATTATTTTACAAAGAAGGGACAGTCCGTGTAATTTGATTAAATTTTTATGAGCTCGCATTTCGCTCTTTGAAATTTCACGAGTGGTGAAAAAAAGGGAATTACATGCTAACGCGTACAGAGAAAAGTTACTAAGACATACGAATTTCCTCTTTTCAGCAAAAAATTCTAAATCTGTCATAGTTTTATCGCATGAGTGCAAAAGTGCCAGTTGCAGTCAAACGCACCCAACTTTGTAGTGAAAAACAGTGAGGTTTCTTGTTTTCCCTTGCTTTGGTGTCGAATTCTTTGAAAGGTTGTATGGTCAACCGCACGTCTATGGTAACACTATACCGGTATTACCAGAAATACGCTATAAAAATCTGTTGGGAAGCAAAACTAACTTAAACTGATACAGTTAATATTGACATGCGGTTGACTGTACAAATTAGAGAGCGTGTACGCAATTACGCATGCTACTTCGTGTTCACAACTCATAACTTCCCCACTGCTAAGGCACGCATCTCTTCGCACTCGGAAGGCTTCGGAACACATCTACGGATGTCTCGGGGGCTAGTAGCGGACCCCACTATCAGAAGTTTTCAAGCTGCCTCAGTGTAGGCTAGGAACCGGCACCGACGCCTCAACGTGCCTTGCAAAGCACGGTCACGGTCGAGATAAGTGCCACCAAAAGTCAAACCCATCCAGGCAATGACCGCGCTTCTGGTCAGTTAACATGAGTGATCGACGCAACGACGTAAGGTGCTCAAGCTACGACCGCTTGTAATACTGGTGTTCAATAATTTAACAATTCGTAGAAATGAGTGTCCAAGTCGGGCGGTGCAGTCTTACAAAGACTTTGGATTTCTTTCCTGAGGGGATTGTTTTTTTTTACCTCTGTTGTATTTTCATTCACGAGGAATCAAAATCACATTTGTCACTAACTACATCCGCCATAACAGCTCATATACGTCCCCACCGAGGGGCTCGAGCCTACCCTGAGTTAGACCGATCAAGCCTTAGTCGACCACTAGGGTTGGTCGACTTCACACAAAACCTTCGAGTTTCCTCGCAGGCGTGTGCAAGCTTCCTCACGATCTTTTCCTTCACCGTAAGAGCGTCGGATAAACGTACATATGAAATCGAAATTCGAAAACACATTGTAAGTACGTGGCAGGATACGAACCAAGACCTAGCCGCTACCCGTTACGCAACCAACAATGAAACAGACAAAAGTGACAACCATGAAGGCGAGAGTATCTGAACAGAATGTTAATTAATGATTAAGTAGAAGTGCCTATTTAACAACAAAGTAATTACAGGGAAGCAATGAAGATACATTTTGCCTTACAGTTTGCGGTTTGCAATAAGTCAGCCATTTCTCGGAAACTTAATAATTGACTAGATATCCTTATATACACTTTTGATGTATTTTATCAAGATAATACGTTCGTGTTACTGTGCGATAACGTCAACGACGTACAATGTATAGCTACGAGACGAGTACGCAAACACAACGATCGATCGGTAGACCACTTAAACGAGACTTAATAAAAACAAATTTCAAATTAAAGAAAAAATCACTTACCTTTGATCATTTTTTTTAAAGAGAACGATTAAAACTCACTCTTAAACGTCTTTAATGCACATGGTATATCTAAAAAATATAATAAAAAGCAAGTTCCAAAAGAAACTAAGTTCATGCATTTTACTGATGATTATAGTTGAAACACAGATGAAACCAGATCGGAAGGTGAAAGAAATCAGATTCTTTTGGCGACTCACTGGTACATACTAAAGATAGATATATCTCCGACACACCGAACCTTAAATCTAGACCTACCTGATGACGTAGTTGACGCAGACAATGCTGACCGGCTTCTGTTGCTTGTCCGTGATGACAGTGGCCTGGGTCTGGACCCATGCGTAGCCACCTGCCTTGGCCAGGAAGCGATACTGGCCAGTCTCGCATTGGCCCTTGGAGAACACTGCAACAAAGAAAATGGAATATATCAATACAGTAGAGTGACAGCTTATTAATTAGTCATTACTGTAATAAAGAACTGAATTGTCCTTGTAGGTTAGTAAAAATGTAATAGGTATGGTTATCTTGGTCTAAATTTGCTGCAATTTATTTATCCACAATTGGTAAACCCGTGGCATCATCTCACCTGATGGTAAGTGGCGATGATGCCGAAGCAATGGGGAACTGCCTATTATCTTCAAGCCGGAAAACATCAATGCTGTTAACATTGATGTGTGGCGGCAAGAATTTGATAAAATGGAGTAGCTAGCCAGGCGGGCTTAAATAATGGCCTTCCGCCAACCAAACCGAATCATACAAAGTTTAGTCTTCGCCGGGAATCAATCCCGCGACCTCCTGATGTGAAGCTAATAAACTTAACCATTACGCCACGAGGATTTCAAATAACTTTAAACAAAATAATATTGAAATTGCCACAAGATATTGATTTAATAAAACATATCTAGTGAAAACCAGTAGATAGCAGAAAAAACAATGTAAAATAAAATTAATTAATAAACATTATACGTGTTTTAGTACGAAATTGCCGATTGAATAAAAAGTTTACAGAAAAAAAAGATACTATAACAAAATGTATTCTCAAAACAGCATTAGATTAAATGGTGGTAAATGTGTGTCTATTGTTTAGATATTTTGAGAGCACGGTGGCTTTAAACTCATGAGACGGTATTTTTATTCCAATAAATCGCCATTTTTAACCGACTTCAAAAAAGGAGAAGGTTCTATGTTCGACTGTATATTTTTTAAAAGGCATTTTGAAATACATTTTACAAAATTTCATTTCGTTTCACCTGTCCCGGTATCTGTTTGTCGTAAACAAATCTAAGAAGAGTTAAATGTGCCCCACTTCTGTTTCCGATTCTCAAACACGTTTAGTTTAGATGACAACGCATGATTAGATAAGTGACGTCATTCAAAATCCAATATGGCGTACGCCAAAAGTTGGCGACCCAGTTACGCACTACCTTGATCAAATAAAAGGGTTGGCTGAGAAAAATACGAAATTTCGAGAAGAGTATTTTTAAACAAAAGTTTGTACCTATTTTTTAAAGTTTTTCGAAAATTACTTTTTATAAATTATTTTATCGTTGTTTTTATTATTTTATAATTATAAAAAATAATAATTAAAGCTCTAGAGTTATCGCAGCAGTTTCTTTGTAACTAATGTCATATTTGAGAATACGCACAAGTTTGCGTCACTTTCGGGAAAATTTAAGAAAATTAACTAACTAAAATGGCCCCATCTGACCACTAAGAAAACGCCTTTGTTCCATTTGATGATACGTAGCTCCGGGTATTGGAACATGAAGACATTATAAAAGTCAATAATAAATACAAAGACCTGCATTTTAATAAAAAAAATGGCATTAAACTTTAATAACTGAATCGACAATTTCACACGTAAACCCCTATTAATTCACAGTGTGAAAGCGATTGTCTTCGGATATGATGATGCCAAGGGCTAATCAATTGTGGAATTAAAAAAAACCTAACCACTCCGGGAGTGCCGACAAACTTTTTACAGATTTATAAGTTTTGACAAAGTTTTGACGCTGCGAGTGTTCCTGGTACCATGTCGATTACATTGTCGGGAGTTCAATGGTTTTTTCCCATCTCAAAAATTTCCAACGCGCCTAAAGAAGTTTTCACTTCAAAAAAAAAATTTACTGACGCAATAAAGAAGCTTAGAGAGTAAGTAGGCATTTTAATATTTAGAGACAGCTTCGTGAAAATAATGAGGAGACCTCAGGAGGAGACACAGCCTAGAATTGTAATGAGAAAGTGATATTAGGTATGTTTATAAAGACGTAACACCAACCTACATTATTGGTAGGAGAGAACATTGCTTTTCATAGAAAATTACAAGTAGTTGGGGCGAGGCTAGTTGAAACTTTAAACTTTAACATGACTCTTTCTGGATTTAGTGAGATCAAGCACAATAAGAGTATCGAAAATTTAAATCAAACCATCTAATAAAATATTTTTTCTTTTGCTTTTGGATCCTTGTATCTCTTCATGTGGAGGTATTCCGTCTTCTCGTGACTGATTCTGAGTCCCACCCTCTTTCCTTCCTCCTCTAACACCTCTGTCATGACAATTACTTCCCTGTCACTCTGGCCTAGTATTACAAAAAAAGATTTGTTCGTACAGGACACAACCTACACAGGGGGTCAGTACGTTTAAATGTCTAGGGTGTACGATTACCGGCACTAATCAAAGGGAGGACGAAATAAATATCCTCATCGTCAACGCGCTAAGATGTGCCGCAGCCCTCCATAAAGTGAGTGTCCAAGTTAATCAGCAGAACGACGAAAGATCCTGCGAAAGATTCTGGGGCCGACAAAGAGACAGGGACAGGGAGTGGAGGCAAAGATTTAACCAGGAGCTGGAAAACCTAGTGTTCGAACCGAACATCATGGGGGAAATAAAAGCAGCCCGACTTTACTGGCTACGACATGTAGAAAGAATGGGAGTGGATCGAGCTGCCAAAAGAGCATATCTTGGTCAAGGTATCGCTGGAAAGATGAAATCGTCAAAGACCTCAAAAGAGCTGGGAGTGCTCGAATGGTCAAACTTGGCACAAAGTAGGATAGAGTGGCGCACTTTAATGTCGGAGGCCAAGATCCACTTCGCTGAGCCAACGAAGTATTAAAATAATTTGTGAAATCTAATGCGAGTCCATCCGGACGTTCTGTCCAACCGATTTGCTTAATTTTTTTAAACGAAAGGTTAAAAAAAGGTATTTTTTAAAGGTAAGGTTGATGCACAATTTTTTGTCATCAAATATTCGAAATCACCCCCGTGAGTGCGCTAGCGGCTCGCGCACCGCGATCCCTCCAGAAGTAATACGAGTCCGTCTGGCCGTTCTATTCAACCGATTTGCTTATTTTTTAAAAATTAAAGGTATTGATGCACAGATTGGTCATCAAGCACTGGACATCATCAAACTTTAGCCCTTCTCAAGGTATACTCAAACGCGATTTTCATAGCTTTTCTTTTCCATATCTCTAATTTTAATTGAAGTACGCGGTTCGTTTTGATATAAAAACACTTGCTTAGAAAGAACTTTTTCATTTATTTATTATTTATATATAGCTATTGCTCACTTAATTAGGTTGAGTTGGAGGGAAGCCATAGGCACAATATTAATATTAAGATTATCTCTATAGGTGTAAACTGTGAACATTCAACGCGTTCATTCTCGCACACCGCGCAACATCGATGGCAATGCCGCTTGCGGGTCACCTACGCTGCACCACGATGGCGTGCCGCTTGCGGCTCTCCCACCGCGCGACCTCGACGTATATAATAATAAAAAACCGAACAAGTGCGAGTCGGACTCGCCCACCGAGGGTTTCGTACAAATTTTTGGGTTTATGATTTAATTACAAATGTATAGTTTTCAGATTTTTCCCTATACTTGTATGACGGTAAATACCCTATAAATTTTG
Source organism: Coleophora flavipennella (assembly GCA_947284805.1). NCBI lineage: Eukaryota > Metazoa > Arthropoda > Insecta > Lepidoptera > Coleophoridae > Coleophora > Coleophora flavipennella. Next base: position 17,163,913 of record OX369272.1, on the reverse strand, counting down.
TTTCCCTTGAGAATGTAGAAATATACGTTTTTTTACGGCATAAACTGCCGCACTCGTATCTTTTTTTTACGTTACCTTATAAGTTTAATTTTCTTCACAGCTTCAAGGGACTGTAGACCGGAGTATATGGTTTTAATTTCAACTAGATACCTCCACGCGTTCCCGAGATAAAGAGTCTTGACAGACAGACAAACGGACAGACAGAAAAACGGACAACGTGATCCTATAAGGGTTATACTTTTTTCATTTTGTCGCACGGAACTCTAGAGTAAAATTATTTTGGTGCCATTTCCTAAAATCCCCGCAAATATAGTGACAAGACGAAATAGAGGGATCTCTTTATCATGTCGCCGGCAGGTACGAGTATATTATATTAGGGACCCACCCAGTGTGGACGCGACCCACATTTGTAACAAGACCCAGCCGTTTCGGGCGTCTCTCAAGTCAGTGCCTAGCTAATTTGGAAAAAAAGATGTTGAAGCAAAGAGAGTATGTTTTATTCCAACAAAAGATAAACATTAAACGACAGGTCAGTGCGGTGAAGTTATTGTTTTATTTCCAAATATGAATAAAGAAAAGTCTAATAAATAAGGTATAATTTTCGAAAAACCTAAAAGCTTTTATTTGAAAAGAGTCTTTATGCTCAAAAAAGCCAAATGCTCAAATGAATGTTAAAAAATACACTTTCCAAATTCAAAAGTCTATGTCATTTACATCTCTGTGCAAAAACCGTAACCATCCGTTACTCCGTTGCGATGTTAAAAAAATCAACCAAAAAAAGAATCATTTTTCAGTTCCCTCAGGTACTGTATCGGAATATGCTATTTCCACGGGATAAAAAGGAGCCTGCATCTTTCTCCGTGATATGCTTAATTTCGTCAAGATTGGTAACACACAATCACACAAACACATTTTCACAATTATAATAATAGGAAGGATTTGATTTTTGGTAGATGGTGGCAAGGAAAAGAAGTCACACGCTACTCGTGGTTACGAACAATGTCGTCGACGGTTTTGTACGTATATAAAGTAATAAAATAAAATGGTACTCGTGTTGGCTCAATCGTGACCCACTTAGGAAGAAAATAAATTACTTCTCACTTCTCTCCATTAGCTCAGCTCAATAATATAAGCTCCTGCTTTTGTCAACATCAGGGAGCAAGATCTGTAACTTTTTCTTGTTGTTCACGAGAGCATGTCGTCTCTGGAACTGGGATATGAGTGGAAGTAATACAGGGTGTGACAAAATTGGCATAGGATCCGTAAACTGGGGCTTCTACTCATACTCATACTGAACAACTTTCCGCAAAAGACATAATAAAGTCAATTCGGTCTTTTTAACTCTTAAGACAAATCGATCAGTTGATAGACAAATTTTGTGTATTTCTATAGGGGCATCAGTTTTTTTGAGAATTTTCTATGGGTTCCTTGGGGAAAGTTGTTCAGTATGATGAGCAGAACCCTTAGATAACGGCTGCTTCACCAATTTTGTTACACCCGCTATATGAAGCCTTCGCGAAGTCACGCAGCAGCTACGTGCTTGAATGCGGGCAATATAATATGCTGTTAAGACTCCGCACTGCCAAATCAATTACAAATTTTAAGTCTGACATTTTTACTGAATATTCAGCTTCAGCTGATAATAAACTTTTTTAAAGCAAGTGTAAGCAAGCTCATTATTATTGAAACTGAAAGTAGAACGAGACGCCCACACCACATTGCTTGCTCACAAAGTATTAGTCGTATGAAAAGCGGTGCACAAGGCGTAGCGTAGGTATTACAAGTTTCATCATAGACACTTAGTGAAATTATCACTGCAAAGCTCTAAAGAAAGCTTTTAATCAGCTCATGCTACTGAGAATCTAACTGTGGCATTTGTAAAATTAAAATCTAATGCCACCTGCAGCCACGGGCCAATATATTTTAGTATATATATTAGTACTAATGTACAGTAGGAAGGAAGCCGCTGGATGCGGGCAGCGCAGGACCGGTCGTCGTGAAAATCCTTGGGGAGGCCTTTGTCCAGCAGTGGACTTCTTTAGGCTGATATGATGATGATGATAACATACAGTATGGCCACTCTCTGCCGCTCTCTCTAGATTCCGGCCTCAATCCCGTCACCCAGATGGATACACACCTTTAGGTACATAACAAAAACCACTTCCTGAAACAGATTGGTGCTAGTCTGGTTCTCGAACGTAAAGGATTTCAGGGATTTGGTTTGTTCCGTCATTTGATTTAGAAATGTCATTTCTCGTACGTTATACGAAGTGTCCGGGGTGTTTAAATTTATGAATAATGAATAAGTACAATTTAAATATAATTTATTTAATTGTTTGTAATGTAGCTAGTTTTGTGTTTTCTTTGTTTTTGTTTTTGCATGCTATCATTTCTATGGCTGAGTTTGGCGTTTGGATTAAAATGTTTGTAAGTAACACCTAATATTATGTACCCAACTCAAGGGCAAATAAACGAATTCTGATTGTGATTCTGTGCAGGCATATTCAGGCAGGTTTGATTTCACCAACGGTTTGCCTGCTGATCGTCCTTAAGCTCAACGACCGACGTATCTGTACTTCAAGTGCCATTTTGGTTCATGTGAAGTGTGACTGGCTTTAATTATCAAGTTACAACGTATGTCCGCTGCTTTCCTCGCGTCGATAGTTTTTATGAGTGTATTCGAGGGCACGTTGTGCGCGATCTACTTGTGGACCTTAGTTTTCTCAGGTCCCTCAAGTACTAATCCAATTTTTTGGGAAAATATCCGTTGTTGTTTCCCACCCTTTACTTTAGCTCTATGCAAAATCGGATTAGCCGTTTAGGTGTGAAAGTGAAACAAACAATTTCGCGAATATAATATAAATATGATTGTTATAACGTTTTTTTACAATAGTTTTTTTTAACCGCCTCCGTGGCATATTGCTTCACACCAGGAGGTCGCGGATACGATTCCCGGCGGGGTCAACTTTGTAAGACTCGGTTTGGTTGGTGGTAGGGCATTTTAATAGCCTTTTCGCCAAACATCAGTGTTAACATCATTGATGGACTTACGTATGTGTGCCTCGGGAACCATCGATGCCTCTTTTGCTGGCCGCTGCAGTAATGTACTACAGTTATAAACTAATGTGTAACAAACTCTTTGTAACCTAACCAATTTAAATTACAACCCCGACTGCCGATCTGAAAAACTTTACCCTGCTTCTGGGGAAGGCGGGTAAAAATTCAGGTCCAATCGACGTGTACGGTTAGGTTGGTTCTAACATGGCTGGTGTAATGTAAAAAGGACTCGGATTACACTTTTTAGGATTTCGTACCCAAAGGGTAAAAACGGGGCCTCATTATTAAGACTTCGCTCTCCGTCCGTCTGTCTGTCTGACTGTCTGTCACCAGGCTGTATTTCATGAACCGTGATAGTTAGACAGTCGAAATTTTCACAGATGATGTATTTCTGTTGCCGCTATAACAAGTACTAAAAATTAGAAAAGGTGAAAATATAAGGAAGAGGATACAAAAAACGTATTTTTTTGAACCCTGAAGAAACTAGCGCCATGTAGTATGATGGTACGGAACCCTTTGTGTGCGGTTCTGACTTGCACTTGGCCAGTTTTTTACATAGCAGCTAATCAGCGGGCTAGTCCAGTTGTTAAATGGCAAATATGACCCATATTCATCAACATCATCATATCAGCCGAAAGAAGTCCACTGATGAAAAAAGGATTTCTACTACGAGCGGTCCTGCGCTGCCATCCAGCAGCTTCCCGTGACATTCACCAAGTCATCGGTCCACCAAAACGGTAGACCTGCCTATAATAGTAACGTTTTTTATCTGCCTTCTGGCTAATTTTGCTAACTTTTACACGAGGCCCTTGGATCAGACATAAGCTTCTGTGTATTTAATTAAACCTTGTTATTTTTAACCTAATTTAAAAATCTGTTCCACCAGAAACAGCGAACGTGTGTACATTTTTTATGTACATAAAATGTTAAATTTTTGGCGAGCTTCAATTTACGCAGGCATTAGGCATTCTAACTTGGCAGTTTTCTGATAAGGGTGTGGCGTGTGTATGGACATTCGTATTACTTACATATTTTCTTTGTGGACCTTTGTATATGTAACTTTGTACCAGGACTCGAAATTATCATGATAATTATCCGATTATTATCGGCGCTGGCTCTTAATTTTTTTACTAAAAATGAAAATATAAAATGATTGTGTTGAAAAAATAACAAAATAACTTCTAATTTATTAGTTAAGTTTAATCATAATCAAGGTTATTAATCACAATTTTTTTTGTGATTTTTTCTGAGTTCGAGGTTTAACGCGTTAAGATATGTCACGAAACGTCAAATCGTGTTCGGATAAACATGGCAGGTCGTACTAATATAATACTTTGGCAGAACTTAGCGCGAGGCTAGCATTATGTCAAAGATAACATAATAAAAGGGGTTTAAGTACGAAATTGCTGATTCAGTTTTTGAAGTTCAATGCCATTTTTTTAAAGTAATTGTTTTTTATTATTGGCCTTATGGTGACACTACTTATGGTCTTTTATTAGAAACTAGTTGCATGTCTTTCTTGTTCCAATCCCTTGAGCTATGACCACTCAATGAAACAAAGGCGTTTTCTAAGTGGTCAATTTTTTAGACCATTTAGACTAGTTCATTTTCTTGAAGTTTCCTGAAAGTGACGAAAACTTATGCGGTGTATTCCCAAATATGACATTAGTAAAGAAGAAGCTGATGCAATAACTCTAGAACTTTAAAATTACAATTTTCCTTTTAAAAATGGCAATTTCTTGAGTTGAAAATAATCATCTTTATATTAAGCCACCATTCTCTCAAAATATGTAAACAATAGGCACACATTTACCAGCTATTAATTACTAAAAGTCTGATGCTATTTTGACTATAAATTTTGTTTTAAAAACTATTTTTCTTAATATGAATTTTCTTCTTTAAAGTTTTTATCCAATCGGCAATTTCATAATTAAACACCTAATATTAATGTTTTGTTTTTTCAATCAATTTTATAATTATCGAGATAATTATCAACTTTACAATAATTATCGTAATATTATTATCAATGATAATTGTCACTTCGAACCCTGCTTTGTGCCTCAGTTCTTCCTTCGTGCCTTCAGCAAAATTGTTTAGGTTAATCTGCAGCAAGCAAGTTCGCTGAAGCGAAGTGATGTTTTTAACCGACGACGACAAAACTGAGGAGGTTTTGAAGTTAACCCGTAGGTATATACATGTATATATATTTTACAAGCTTTTATTGAACTTGCTATGTTCGTATGTAAGTAGTCCGCTTTCCAAAACTTGCAAGTTAAATGTGACCCACTTCCTGGTTTCCGATTGATCTGATATTTTGCGTATGTATACGTTTAGTGCAGTGCACGCAGCGAGTGACAGAGCCCGGTGGAGAGCAATCTGCGCCCCCTATATGACATGACGGTCACGATCCCCAGCATTGGGGGAACGACTGATTGGATTGGGATACGTTTAGTTTGGATGACAATGATAGTTAGGTAAGTCACGTCTTTCTAAATCTAATACGGCGGACTCCCAAAGACGGCGGACCATTATTTTATGGACCCCCCCCCCTCCCCCCATGATGTGGGTAAGTATCAAATAAAAGGGTTTGCTGAGAATAATACGAAATATATAAAACTATTTTTAAACAAAAGCTTGTAGGTACCTAAAGTTTTGTAGGTTTTTCGAAATTATCTTATTAAAAGTTATTTGTATACCATTTGGGTTTTTGTTACGCATGTGACGCACACTCTTTACACTTTTAACACCGAATTTTACACCAATTCTCTAGAGGCTTTACAGGAAAATTGGTGTACTCGTAGGTCCCGTTAACTGGGGCTTCTACTCATCATGCTGAACAACTTATGTTCTATGACTTTCCGGCAATCGCATTTTTTTAACTTTTCATATAAATCGATCAACTGATCGAACAATTTTGTACGTTTTTGTATGGAGGATACAATTTTTTAGAATTACTTTTAGGTTCCTCGAGGAAAGTTGTTCAGTATGATGAGTAGAACCCCCAGTTACGGGTCCTACACAAATTTTTTTACACCTATATATAGGTACTACTGCATTGATTAGAACAGCATGACATGCGCCTACATCTAATATTGTTTGGATCGCAATGAAATCGACTAAGGGTTACTTTGACTTCATCACCTGTAGTAAAAATACTATCGCCAACTTCATTTGTTCTTCACATCTTCTGATTTCACAAAACCCAAAATGATCATCATCATTTTTAGTTAGTGGCATTTTTCTCGACCGTTTCCGTGATTCGCGAGGCACGTTAAGCCACCGCTGTTAAACTGTATTTGATGCTTATAGGCGGCTTGAAAAAATTCCGACAGTGGAGTTTGCCACTAGTCCTACACCGGACCGGCCCCCATGTGTGGAGTATGGCCTTACCTTCCCGAGTTTGGGGAGTCTCTTACCCGCGCCCCAGCAGCTGGAGTGGGGACGTTTAAGAATTCGGACTAACACGGATAACAGATTAGTACACTGTTACAAATAGGCCTTCCCCAAGCCTCACCACCATCTTCTCTACCCTGCGCATCCAGGTGTCGCCAACAGCCTTGCGTAAATCATCGCTCCACCTAACCGGG